>JBBDGP010000441.1:460000-1060000 GCA_037952835.1 Lithobates septentrionalis | reverse complement strand
GCCGAGTGGCTTTTAGCTGCATCGGTTGTTATCACTAAAAAGCCAACCACTGGCTCTAAAAAATGGTACCGGGGTGATGCCAGGTATGACCCCGGTATAACCTCTTCAAGCCATGAACGCATATTTGCAAACGCTCGGTGTGAAGGGGTTAAACACTTGCCGACCACAATACGAATATATACGTTGCAGTTTACAGGGATTATGGCTAAAAAATATCAGCCATAACACCGGTATCTTTTTTTTCTCAGCTGGCTTTTTCATGAAACCGTTCTGAGCAGCTCATTAGCCAATGGATTGCTTTCTGAAGCGTCCCCTCCCGCTGGTGTTTCTCGACTTACCGTTTCCGCCGCCTCACCAGAGAAGCAATCGAAGGTGCGGTCGGCTGGTCACAGAGAGAGTGAGAGACTAGATTGTCTCTGATTGCCTCTATGGCCTTGGAGAACGGGAGTGACGTCATGATGTCACTTCCGGACCAGTCCATGGTGGAAGTAAACTATTTTTTTTTAGCAAAAGATCAAAAAAATTTGATCTCTTGCTTTTAAAGGTAAAGGAGAGATTTAGGGTCTTTTGACACCAGATGTCTCCAGCCTTATTTCTATTACAAGGGATGTTTACAAAAATTTAAGGGCGTGTAAAAATAAAAAATAATAAAAAAATTGTCCCCATCCCTCCTTGCTTGCATGTAGAAGCGAGTGCATACATATATCAATGGTGTTCACACCACACAAGTGAGATATCGCCATGAACGTCAGAGCGAGAGCAATAATTCTAGCACTAGATCCCCTCTGTAACTCTAAACAGGTAACCTGTAAAGGCATTTAAAGCGTCGCCTATGGAGATTTTTAAGTACTGTAGTTTGTCGGCATTCCACGGGTGTGCGCAATTTCAAAGCGTGACATTTTAGGTATGGATGGACTTGTGTCTTTTTTCAACCTGAATAACTATGTAACTATGTATCTATTTACTCAGCTTAACATCATCTTTCACATTATACAAAAAAATTGTGGTGTATATATTGAGTTTTGTTTTTTAATTCATTAAAATGTATTTTTCCAAAAAATTGTGTTTAATAACCACTTCAGCCCTGGAAGGTTTTACCCCCTTAACCAGTTCAGCCCTGGACCATATGGCTGGCAAAAGACCAGATCACTTTTTGCGATTCGGCACTGCGTCGCTTTAACTGACAATTGCGTGGTCGTGCGACGTGGCTCCCAAACAAAATTGACATCCTTTTTTCCCCACAAATAGAGCTTTCTTCTGGTGGTATTTGATCACCTCTGCGGTTTTTATTTTATGCACTACAAACAAAAAAATAGCGACAATTTTGAAAAAAAAATGCATTATTATTTTTCACTTTTTGCTATAATAAATATCCCCAAAAAACATATAAAACACTTTTTTTTTTTCCCTCAGTTTAGGCCGATATGCATTCTTCTACATGTTTTTGGTAAAAAAAAAAAAAATCATAATAAGCGTTTATTAATTGGTTTGCGCGAGAGTTATAGCGTCTACAAAATAGGGGATAGTTTTATGGCATTTTTATTAATTTTTTTTTTTACACTAGTAATGGCAGCGATCAGCGATTTTTATCGTGTTTGAGACATCATGGCGGACAGATCGCACACTTTTGGTGCTATTTTTGGACCATTCACATTTATACAGCGATCAGTGTGATTAAAAATGCACCTAAAAGAATGTAAAATTTAAAATTACCCTTCAGGCTGAAATATTGTGACCATTCACCTAAGCAATTAGTCGGTGTAGAGCAATATCTCTGATATTCATTACTTTTTCGTTATTCGTTATTTTTAATTTCCATTCCCAACATTATTTCCATACTCATAGTTTATATTGTAAGAAGCATAGTTAAAGTGTTGACCTTCTAGTCCTACAGCTTGAACCCAAGCGGGGTAGGCTGGACTAGGCCATCAAGGTTTATATCAGTACTATACTTTATGCCTTGTCAGTTTTTGTATTACAAATGTTGTATAATATACGCAGCAACTTCAATTGATTTGTATTTGTTTGATAAAATAAATAACAATTATTGTTGGAAATTAAAAAAAAATAAAAACATTTTTTTTTTTTTTTAAATAGCCAAAAATGAAAAACACCTGTAAAAGAAATGCGGCTAAACGCTGCTACCGCGTTTAGCGTCTGAAGCGTTGGAAACTTCAGCATCTGAACTATTTTTTTTTTGCCTTTAAAGAAAAGCCTCTAAACACAACTGCCTAAAAACGACATTGAACGAACCTGTGTACATGTACACATAAGATAACATTGGATGAGTTCAGGGGCAGCTGAAAAAAGCAGCCAACTGCCTCTGAACGTCCGTTTACCAGCAGCAGTGTACATGACGCCTAACTGTGGGGGGATGGGACTGATTAGAGGAGGAGCCAGATTGTTGTTCCTACTTAGTGGGAACAGAAGATCTGTTTCTCCTACCCTGTCAGAACAGGGATTTGTGTGTTTACACACACAAATCCCTGTTCTGGCTCTCATGCATGTAATCACGCCCGCTGGCCACACGCATCGGGTCTTAAAGGAGCCACCATACATATACAGTGATTTATGCAGGAGAGACAACCTGCCGCCGTATATGTACAGAAGCCAGTAGGGAAGTGGTTAAAAGACCAGTGCACAAATACAGTGTGACATAAAAAAAATGGCAACTATTTTATTCCCTAGGGTCTCTGCTAAAATATATATATATATATATATATATATATATATATATATATATATATATATATATTGTGTTTGGGGGTTCTAGGTTATTTGCTAGCAAAAAGATGTTAAACTTGTAAACAAAAAGTGCCAGAAAAGATCTGGTCTTCAAATGGTTAATTGGAAAAAAAGAATGTGAATGTAATGAGAAAGCTCCCGTTTTGAAGTAATCCCATCACCATATAGTGGGGTACATGCAGCCCCTTTCATTTATGTCATCTCTCTACTTCTCACACATCCGGATAGAGGAGCAGAGACCGGAAACACGATCAGTAAACTACAACTCCCGCCATGCTCTACACCAACCATCCGCTTAGGCACGCTGCCTCCCGCTAGCGGTGGTAGGAGCGCAGCGCACCTTCTCCCCCTTCCCTCGCAGTGCCTCGGAAGCACTTCTGACTTCCTGTCATGGCGCCCGCGCAGGCGCGCTCGGCCCCCACCGCGGCGTTCCGCGTAGAGCCAGCGATAAAAGGAACGTAGGAGGGAGGCCCGAGGATGTCTAAGGGCCCCGTCCCCACTTCACCGTCCGCCTCGTCCGCTTCCCCGGCAGCAGTGGCGAGCGGAGCGCTCCAGGCGCAGCCCGAGAAGCCGCAGCACTACACGTACGTAAAAAAAACACGGCACAAGACGGCTGACGTCAGCGGGAGGCGTGAGTCACGCGCAGTGCCCCGCGCCCAGGCCGGCGGGAACCGGTCAAACCTGGAGAAAGTGGGCGGGGACTTGTTGGGGCGCCAGGCGTGCGGGGCTCGGCGTTGTCAGAGTACAGGATGTGTCACCGCTTCCGGGAGAGGTCCTCACTGACTGTGACAGGGACTTCCCCTTTAATGTCTAACCGAGTCCTTCCTGTACTCACCTCACACAGGAGGACTCTGTACACCTCTATATTCTACTGCCAGCCTAGACCCACCCACTCTTCATACCCTGAACATTCACCTCACTACCAATAATGAAAGGTGCAACCCCCACACATCTCTACACAGTAATTATATATAGCACACCTCTCCCCCCACTGTATGAATACAAATTATCAGTATTACTCATGGAGAGGAGAGCCCCTTACATAGGTGGTCAGCGGAGGAGGGCCCCTTACATAGGTGGTCAGCGGAGGAGGGCTCCTTACATTGGTGGTCAGCGGAGGAGGGCCCCTTACATAGGTGGTCAGCGGAGGAGGGCCCCTTACATAGGTGGTCAGCGGAGGAGGGCTCCTTACATTGGTGGTCAGCGGAGGAGGGCCCCTTACATAGGTGGTCAGCGGAGGAGGGCTCCTTACATTGGTGGTCAGCGGAGGAGGGCCCCTTACATAGGTGGTCAGCGGAGGAGGGCCCCTTACATTGGTGGTCAGCGGAGGAGGGCCCCTTACATAGGTGGTCAGCGGAGGAGGGCTCCTTACATTGGTGGTCAGCGGAGGAGGGCCCCTTACATAGGTGGTCAGCGGAGGAGGGCTCCTTACATTGGTGGTCAGCGGAGGAGGGCCCCTTACATAGGTGGTCAGCGGAGGAGGGCCCCTTACATTGGTGGTCAGCGGAGGAGGGCCCCTTACATAGGTGGTCAGCGGAGGAGGGCCCCTTACATTGGTGGTCAGCGGAGGAGGGCCCCTTACATTGGTGGTCAGCGGAGGAGGGCCCCTTACATTGGTGGTCAGCGGAGGAGGGCCCCTTACATTGGTGGTCAGTGGAGGAGGGCCCCTTACATTGGTGGTCAGCGGAGGAGGGCTCCCTTACATTGGTGGTCAGAGGAGGAGGGCCCCTTACATAGGTGGTCAGAGGAGGAGAGCCCCTTACATAGGTGGTCAGCGGAGGAGGGCCCCTTACATTGGTGGTCAGCGGAGGAGGGCCCCTTACATTGGTGATCAGCGGAGGAGGGCCCCTTACATTGGTGGTCAGCGGAGAAGGGCTCCCTTACATTGGTGGTCAGCGGAGGAGGGCCCCCTCTACATTGGTGGTCAGCGGAGGAGGGCCCCTTACATTGGTGGTCAGCGGAGGAGGGCCCCCTCTACATTGGTGGTCAGCGGAGGAGGGCCCCTTACATTGGTGGTCAGCGGAGGAGGGTCCCTTACATTGGTGGTCAGCGGAGGAGGGCCCCTTACATTGGTGGTCAGCGGAGGAGGGCCCCTTATATTGGTGGTCAGCGGAGGAGGGCTTCCTTACATTGGTGGTCAGCACAGGAGGGCTCCCTTACAGTGGTGGTCAGCGGAGGAGGGCCCCTTATATTGGTGGTCAGCGGAGGAGGGCTTCCTTACATTGGTGATCTGCGGAGGGGGGCTCCATACATTGGTGGTCAGCGGAGGAGGGCCCCTTACATTGGTGATCAGCAGGGGAGGGCCCCTTACAGAAGGGCCCTCTTATATTGGTAGTGGACACAGTAGAGCCTCATTACTTTGGTGGTCAGCAGAGAAGAGCACCTTTACATTAGTGGTGGTCAGAATAGCCCATCTGTTGGGGGTCAGTGTAGTGCTTTCTTACCTTGGTGGTCAGCAGGAAGACTGCACTGTTACATTGGGGGTCAGTAGGAAGAGTGCCTGTTACATTGGGGGTCAGTAGAAAGGATTCCAGTTATGGATTGGGGGGGGGGGGGGTGTTGTTGGTGTAGTGCCTCCTTACATTAGTGGTCGGTAAGAAGAGTGCCCCATTACATTGAGGGTCAGTAGAAAAAGTATCCCGTTAAAATTGGGAGTCAGTGTAATGCCTCCTACAATGGTGGTCAATAAGAAAGATAAACCCACCACTGTTCACTTCTCAAGCATGCCTTAGCAATCTGTAGAGAAGCCCTAAAAATCAACAGAACACATGAGAGAGGCTGTTCCTATAGACAGTGGATATAAAAAGTTTACACACCCCTGTTAAAATGTCAGGTTTCTGTGATGTAAAAAAAAAAAAAAGAGACAAAGATAAATAATGTCAGAACTTTTCCACCTTCCACATAAACTGTACAAATTGAAAAACAAACTGAAGTCTTTTAGGAGGCGAAGTAAAAATAAGAAAATAAAATAATGTGGCATAAGTGTGCACACCCCCTTATAACTGGGGATGTAGCTGTGTTCAGAATTAAGCAATCACATTCAAACTCACGTAAAATAGGAGTCAGCACACATCTGCCATCATTTAAAGTGCCTCTGATTAACCCCAAATAAAGTTCAGCTGTTCTAGTAGGTCTTTCCTGACTTTTCCTTAGTTGCATCCTACAGTAAAAGCCATGGTCCGCAGAGAGCTTCCAAAGCATCAGAGGGATCTCATTGTTAAAAGGTATCAGTCAGGAGAAGGGTACAAAATAATTTCCAGATATACCATGGAACACAGTGAAGACCGTCATCAAGTGGAGAAAATATGGCACAACATGACATTACCAAGAGCTGGACGTCCCTCCAAAAATGATGAAAAGACGAGAAGAAAACTGGTCAGGGAGGCTGCCAAGAGGTCAGCAACAATAAAGGAGCTGCAGGAATATCTGGCAAGTACAGTCAGGTCCATAAATCCTAATCTTTTTTGCTCTATACACCACCACAATGGATTTGAAATGAACAAGATGTGCTTTAATTGCAGACTTTCAGCCTTAAAGTGGGGTTCCACCCAAAAAAACAAACATATCTAAAAAATTCTAAAAAAAAAAACAAAAAAACATTTGGATATTTTTTTTTTTTTACTTACCTCTAAATGCCTGTTGCTAGGTGGTCCCTCGTAGTCTGCCCCTTCGTCTGCCTGGGCTGGTGACATCACTTCCCCCTGGCACAGGAAGGGCTCGGCTCTTCTCCCTCCCTCCTGTCAATCATCTGGGACCCATTGCAGGTCCCAGGTGATTGAGCGGCCAATCACGGCGCTCGGCGCCGCTCGCGCATGCGCAGTGGGTGCCAGGCTGTGAAGCCACAGCCCGGCGCCCACAGTTGAAATGCCGACGAGCGGAGGAGGGGGACGAGCGGGGCTTCGATCCCCCGCATCGCTGGACCCAGGGACAGGTAAGTGTCCAATTAAAAGTCAGCAGCTGCAGTATTTGTAGCTGCTGACTTTTAATTTTTTTTTTTTTTAATGGCCCCCCTGGGTGGAACTCCTCTTTAACTTGAGGGTATTTACATCCAAATCAGGGGAACGGTGTATGAATTACAACAGTTTGTACATGTGCCTCCCACTTTTTTAAGGAACCAAAAGTAATGGGACAATTAGCTGCTCAGCTGTTCCATGGCCAGGTGTGTGTTATTGCCTCATTATCCCATTTACAAGGAGCAGATAAAAGGCCCAGAGTTAATTTCAAGTGTGCTATTTGCATTTGGAATCTGTTGCTGTCAACTCTCAATATGAGATCCAAAGAGCTGTCACTATTAGTGAAGCAAGCCATCATTAGGCTGAAAAAACAAAAACCCATCAGAGAGATAGCAAAAACATTAGGTGTGGCAAAATCAACTGTTTGGAACATCCTTAAAAAGAAAGAACGCCCCGTGAGATCAGCAACACCAAAAGACCCGGAAGACCACGGAAAACAACTGTGGTGGATGACCAAAGAATTCTTTCCCTGGTGAAGAAAACACCCCTCACAACAATTGGCCAGATCAAGAACACTCTCCAGGAGGTAGGTGCATGTGTGTCAAAGTCAACAATCAAGAGAAGACTTCACCAGAGTGAATACAGAGGGTTCACCACAACATGTAAACCATTGGTGAGCCTCAAAAACAGGAGGGCCAGATTAGAGTTAGCCAAACAACATCTAAAAAAGCCTTCACAGTTCTGGAACAACATCCTATGGACAGATGAGACCAAGATCAACTTGTACCAGAGTGATGGGAAGAGAAGAGTATGGAGAAGGAAAGGAACTGCTCATGATTCAAAGCATACCACCTCATCAGTGAGGCATGGTGGAGGTAGTGTCATGCCGTGGGCATGTATGGCTGCCAATGGAACTGGTTCTCTTGTATTTATTGATGATGTGACTGCTGACAAAAGCAGCAGGATGAATTCTGAAGTGTTTCAGGCAATATTATCTGCTCATATTCAGCAAAATGCTTCAGAACTCATTGGATGGCGCTTCACAGTGCAGATGGACAATGACCCGAAGCATATTGCGAAAGCAACCAAAGAGTTTTTAAAGGGAAAGAAGTGGAATGTTATGCAATGGCCAAGTCAATCACCTGACCTGAATCCAATTGAGCATGCATTTCACTTGCTGAAGACAAAACTGAAGGGAAAATGCCCCAAGAACAAGCAGGAACTGAAGACAGTTGCAGTAGAGGCCTGGCAGAGCATCACCAGGGATGAAACCCAGCGTCTGGTGATGTCTATGCGTTCCAGACTTCAGGCTGTAATTGTCTGCAAAGGATTTGCAACCACGTATTAAAAAGTGAAAGTTTGATGGATGATTGTTAATCTGTTCCATTACTTTTGGTCCCTTAAAAAGTGGGAGGCACATATACAAACTGTTGCAATTCCTACACTGTTCACCTAATTTGGATGTAAATACCCTCAAATTAAAGCTGAAAGTCTGCAGTTAAAGCACATCTTGTTCGTTTCATTTCAAATCCATTGTGGTGGTGCATAGAGCCAAAAAAATTAGAATTGCCTTGATGTCCCAATATTTATGGATCTGACTGTACTGGCTGTGTGGTACATGTGACAACAATCTCCCATATTCTTCATATGTCTGGGCTATGGGGTAGAGTGGCAAGACAAAGAAAAACATCCAGGCCTGGCTAAATTTTGCAAAAACGCATCTTAAGTCTCCCAAAAGCATGTGGGAAAATGTGTTGTGGTCTGATGAAACCAAGGTTGAACTTTCTGGCCAAAATTACAAAAGATATGTTTGGCCTAAAAACAACACTGCACATCACCAAAAGAACACCATACCAACAGTGAAGCATGGTGGTGGCAGCATCATGCTTTGGGGCTGTGTTTCTTCAGCTGTAACAGGGGCCTTAGTCAAGGTAGAGGGAATTATGAACAGTTCCAAATACCAATCAATATCGGCACAAAACCTTCAGGCTTCTGTGAGAAAGCTGAATATGAAGAGGAACTTCATCTTTCAGCATGACAATGACCCAAAGCATACATCCAAATCAACAAAGAAATGGCTTCACCAGAAGAAGATTAAAGGGGTTGTAATCCCTTGTGTTTTTTCCCCATCCTATGCATTAAGGGGAAAAAACACCTGGCAGTGACCGGCCCCCCCGTTTTACTTACCTGAGCCCCTTCATCTCTTTGTCAGGGATGCCGCTGTCCCTCTCCACGGGGTCCCTCTTCATTGGATAGATTGATAGCAGCGCAGCCATTGGCTCCCGCTGCTGTCAATCAAATCCAATGACGTGGGGGGCGGGGCCGAGTCCGGCATTCGTGTCTATGGACGCAAATGCTGGACTCGTGAGAATGCTTCTCCTAGGGGGTTATCTGATGTGGGGAGGAGCCGTGAGAGCCACCGGGGGACCCCAGAAGTGGATGTTCGGGGCCACTCTGTGCAAAACAAGCTGTACAGTGGAGATAAGCATGATATGTTTGTTATTTAAAAAAAATGATCCTTTACAATCACTTTAAAGTTTTGGAATGACCCAGCCTGAGCCCAGACCTGAATCAGATTGAAAATCTGTGGGGTGATCTGGAGAGGACTGTGCACAGGAGATGCCCTCGCAATCTGACAGATTTGAAGTGTTTTTGCAAAGAAGAGTGGGCAAAAATTGCCAAGTCAAGATGTGCCATGCTGATCGACTTATACCCAAAAAGACTGAGTGCTGTGATAAAATAAAAAGGTGCTTCAACAAAGTATTAGTGTAAGGGTGTGCACGCTTATGTAATCGTATTATTTTATGTTTTTATTTTTACTTCCCTCCACCTAAAAGATTTCAGTTTGTTCAACTGAGTTGCACAGTTTATAGGTCACATTAAAGGTGGAAAAAGTTCTGAAATAATTTTCTTTGTCTCATTTTATTACATCACAGAAACCTGACATTTTAACAGGGGTGTGTAGACTTTTTATGTCCGCTGTACCTTCAGAGAGATGACACTTCATTCTGTAAACGGTAAGGCTGCATTCACACCTGAGCATTTTCAGCTTGTAAAACGCTCATCTCAAAAGTTCCAAAACTCCCAGCAAGCAAAATCCCATTCATTTAAATGGCCCCTGTTCACATCTGAACATTCTGTCACCTGAAGCAAAACGCCTGAAGTTTAAAAAAGTACATGAGCTTCTTTGCATTCACACCTGAGCGTATTTTTTTTGGGCGTTTTTGCAGCGTTTTCGTACAGGCATTTTGAGGTCCAAAGGTCCCCAATGTAGAAAGCAGTAAAACGCCTTTAATCTGCCTAAAAAGAAGCTCATGCACTTTTTTGAGCTTCAGGCGACAGAACGCTCAGATGTGAACAGGGACCATTTAAAGAAATTGGATTTTGCTTGTTGGGCGTTTTGGAACTTTTGAGATGAGCGTTTTAGGAGCTGAAAACACTCAGGTGTGAATACAGCCGGCAGATTACAGGCGTTTTACTGGTTTTTACATTGGTGACCTTTGGACCTCGAAATGCCTGTACAAAAACTCTGCAAAAATGCCTAAAAAAAATGCCTGAAAACGATACGCTCAGGTGTAAATTCAGCCTAACTGATGGGCAAAACACATGATGATGGGATGTCTGCACTTGTGAGTTTTCATCCAGTGCGTTCTCTAAAAGTTCCACAAGCACCATTCATTCTGCATGTTCACAAAAACACATCTGACATTAAAGAGAAATAGAATAGAGATTTGTAAAAATCACTCCAAAGTGAGGGGAAATCTCTCTTGTCACCAGAATAGTTGTCTCTCTTTGAAGACTTTCGCTCCCCGATTTGGGGACAGCTGTGGTGTTGTGAATTTTCCGTCATCTTTCTCTTGGGGACAAATCTCACCAGGACAGATACAGATCAACCCCAATCCATATACTGCAGACTCCAGATCAGTCCCATTCCATGCAATTCATACCTCACATCAGCCCTAGACATGTGCAGAACAAAAACATTTGTTTAGTTTGTTATTTACATTACATTGTCGATTTGTTATTTACATACATTTCTTTAGTTAAATTCGTTCAATCCGTTTAATTCCTTTTCGGAATTCCTTTTTGTTTCATTTATTTGTATTCGAATCGATTTGAGTTCGGATCAATTCGAAAAGTTTTCGAATCAGTTTTAAATTCAAAAAGTTTTCGAATTCGAATTTTTTTTTAATAAGAATAGTTTTCCGAAATCCAGAGAATAAAAAAGAATAGAAAATAAAGGAATAGAATAGAAAAAAATATATAATAGAATAGAAAAGAATATAACAGAAAATAAAAGAATATAATATAATAAAGTAAAACAGAACAAAATAGGGTAGAAAATAAAAGAACAGACTAGAATAGAATAAAAAAAAAGAATAGAATTAAATAGATTATAACCATCTTCTGAAATTCGAATAGAATAGAAAAAAATAGCATTAAAAAAAAAATAGAATAGAAATAATATAACCATTTTCCAAAATTCTAATTGAATAAATTCAAATTTGAATATAATAGGAAAGAATAGAATAGAATAGAAAATAACACAATAGTATAGAAAAAAAAACAACAGAATAGAATGAATATAACCATCTTCTTATTCTAATCTATTTTTTTCTATTCTATTCAAATTCAAATTGATTCTATTTGAATTTTGGGAAATGGTTATATTTTTTCTATTCTAGTCTATTTTTTAATTTTATTCTTTTTCATTTGTTATATTCTATTCTTTTCTATTCTATTCTTTTCAAATCCAAATTTATTCTATTCGAAATTGAAATTTTGGAAGATGGTTTTATTCTTTCTATTCTATTCAATTATGTTGTTTTTTCTATACTATTCTGTTATTTTTTTTCTATTCTAATCTATTCAAATTCGAATTGATCATATTTGAACTTGGGAAATGGTTATATTCTTTCTATTATTTTCTATTTTTTTTTTTATTCTATTCTTTTATACTCTATTATAGTCTATTACTTTTTTTTCTATTCTATTCTTTTTCTATTCTGTTATTTTTTTTTTCTATTCAATCTTTTATTTTCTATTCTATTGTATTATCTTTGGAAATTGGAAAACTATTCAAATCCTTTTCTGTAATAAGGCTTGGAGGGGTCTTTTCAAATCTGTGAGCTGATGGGCTGAAGACGGTGGACTTAAAAGTGGTTGTAAACCTCTGAAATGAAATAATCTCTCCTCCCTCTGCTATCTGTATGAATTATTTCTGACAGGTTTTGTCAATGCCACAAAATCGTGGGAGACTGCACCGCCCCCCCTTTCTCCTCATGCACACAGTAGCTAATTGACAGACTTAGCTGTACATGATTCCCTATGAGACTGTGTAGAGGGGGGGGTTCCATTCCCCCTCCACTCAGGTCTCAGATTACACTCAGCTCCCTGCTCTATGCTGCATAGTATGTGACGTCAGATCCCTACCCCCTGCCTTCCAGAGCTGAGAAATGCTGTGTAAAATGTGTGCTTTTACAACTTATGTGGGAGGATTTGTGTCATCTCTGTGTATGTGAGGATTTACAATAGGGTTGCACCGATACCGAGCATTTGCATGAGTACTTGTACTCGTGCAAATGCTCCAATGCTTGATCCGATACCTGGGCAGCCTCAGACATGATCGTTGGGCGGTGGGGGCAGTTACAAGCACTGATCTCCCTGTATAGCTTTTCTGACAGCCGCTTCTCCTCCTCTCCCCTCCGCGACTGTCAGGGAGATCGGTGCTTGTAACTGCCACCACCGCCGCATCAACTGTCCCCTGTGTCCTGCTCCGTGTCCCCCTCTGTGCTCCCCGAGTCCCCTGTGTTCTCCTCAGAGTCCCCCTCTGTGCTCCCTGGGTCTCTGTGTCCTGCTCCGGGTCCCCCTCTGTGCTCCCCGGGTCCCCTGTGTCCTCCTCGGAGTCCCCCTCTGTGCTCCCCGGGTCCCCTGTGTCCTCCTCGGAGTCCCCCTCTGTGCTCCCCGGGTCCCCTGTGTCCTCCTCGGAGTCCCCCTCTGTGCTCCCTGGGTCTCTGTGTCCTGCTCTGGGTCCCCCTCTGTGCTCCCTGTGTCCTCCTCCGGGTCCCGGTCCATGTCATCCTCTGGGTCCCCCGTGTCCTCTCCAGCTCCTCCTGCCCATTCATCTCCAATGCAGCTGAGCTGAATCTGTATCCTCAGTACCTTTCCCTGTCTCAAAGGGGAGATATCAGGGGTCTGTTTAGACCCCTGATATCTCACCAACCCCCCTTCCCCTCCAACAGGGCTGATAAAAAAAAAAAAAAATTATAAATATTTAAAAGTTAAATTGTAAAAAAAAAAAAAACACTCAGGTGCTATTATAGAAGTAATAATTGGGGCCCAATATAATCCCTGCACAGGGGCCCCTTGCTGACTTCGTCTGCCACTGGTCAGAGAATATAAAGTGTGGATGAATGACACCGAGTGAACAGATAAATTGTTTCCATCGAAATCAGATGACACCAATAGGACTTATTTTACGTCCACCTTTTCTTCAGTGTGCATACAAAGTGCAGCAGGACTGAACGTTTTGTATGCTGAGGTGTGTTCTAGTCTATTCATTTTGAATGGACTGCCTAACTCGAGTTGTAACTGGGGTACGCTATAGTTTTCAAGTTGTCACCAATGCTTTTAGAGTATTGACCAGGCAACTGACTCCCCTGGGGTAGTCAGATTTTCTAGAAAGTTTTTATTGCAAGTGAATAAAAATAATTTATGAAAAGAAAAAAATGTACAATTAAGCATTTAAAATATTTGAAGTCACTCTCGCTCTAACTTTTATGTGTACATTTTTTAGGTTGGTGACAGGGTCTTTTTATACTGTAGATGTTTTGCCATCTTAAACTTTGGAACATACACTATATTACCAAAAGTTCCCACCCATGCGATTCGATTCCTGTCCGAATCCACAGTTCGCACTGCGATCTGGGGATGTCATTAACATTGTATTGACACCCTCAGAGATTCGCAGAAGGCAGTGTGAACTGCCTGTGGAAGAGATGCAATGCGGGAACCGGCGCTGGAATCGCACAGATTCCCGCATCGCACAAGTGTGAACCTACACGCACATGAACCTTTAATGGCATCCCAGTCTTAAGCCTCGTACACACAATTGGATTTTCTGCAGACAAAACCTCTGACTTTTGTCCGAAGGGCCTTGGCCAGGAACTTGTCTTGCATACACACGGCAAAAGGAATTGTCGGCCAACAATCACAAACGTAGTGACGTACTATGTGGTTTTTCAGCTCTTTAGCGCCACCCTTTGTGCTCCTGCTAATTTCGTACTAGTAGAAGTGTTGATTCGCGCTTTTAATTTCACGCTTTTCATTTCACGCTTTTCAGTTCCTTTCTGAACGGCCGTTCATCAACCAGACATGTTGCGGAATCGGAGGAGATAACGTGTTATTTATTTTTGGCCTTGGAGTTATTGCTTTGACCCAAGTCCAGTCCAGGAACAGGAGGAGGGGGATTTCTTGGACCAAAAATTGATTGCTTTAATAATTGTGACCAACTATGTCATATGCCTTTGCTGCGGGAGCTCCAGGAGAATAATCCGGATGTTTGTCGGAATTATCTCCGGATGACGGACGCTTGTTTTCACCAACTCTTGGCATTGTTGACCCCTATATTAAGAAGCAGGACACATGCATGAGGCTTTTATTTTATTTTTTGGTTGAATAATGATTTTATTTGGTATATTTTCTATATTTTTGGATGCATAGAATGCACTTTTTGGTTAAGTTCTATTGGCAGATAACATGTCTAATTTTATTTGTTTTCTTTTTTTAATGCACAATAAAAAAATTGTGTAGGATAAATTAATACTTGGCTATGTGTTTTACTTCAAATGACAGTTTGGGAGTAGGCAGTTACATTTAAAAAAATACAATGTAAAATTAACAAGGGACACCAACATAACATAGTTGTATCTTTGATCTTAAAAACTACGGGATAATGGTGTTGTGGTAACTTGCCCAAAATAAAATATAACATATATATATATAGCATGACAATATTATTCTTGATATCACTAGAAAAAAAAATCTCTGAAAATATGTTTGCCATAACTCCATCAGTATCACCAGCAAAGCAGCTTCATTATTATCCCATTAAAGAAGAGAATTGTGCGCTGCATTGAGAGATTTCATCATTTGCCACGTCACGAATGTTAATTCTCCATTACGAACGCTAGTTTACAAGACCGATCGCTTCTGGCTCGTCCTTGCTTCCGATCATGCGTGTTTGTACTTTGGACTTTTGTCCGACGGACTTGTGTACACACGCTCGGAAAATCCGACAAAAGATATTTGTCTGCAGAAAATTTTAAAACCTGCTATCCAGCATTTGTGGAAAATCCGACAACAATTGTCCAATGGAGCGTACAAACTGTTGGATTTTCTGCCAACAGCCTGTCATCACACAATTCCCGTTCGATAATCTGACATAACAGCTTCAACTCTTCTGGGAAGGCTGTCCACAAGGTTTAGGAGTGTCTATGGAAATGTTTGACCATTCTTCCCGAAGCGCATTTGTGAGGTCAGGCACTGATGTTGGGCAAGAAGGCCTGGCTCGCTGTCTCCACTCTAATTTATCCTATAGGTGTTCTATCAGGTTTAGGTCAGAACTCTGTGCAGGCCAGTCAAGCTTCTCTACCCCAAACTCACTCATCCATGTCTTTGTGGACCTTGCTTTGTACACTGGTGCACAGTCATGTTGGAACAGGAAGGGGCCATTCCCAAACTGTTCCCACAAAATTGGGAGCATGAAATTGTCCAAAATGTCTTCCTATGCTGACGCCTTAAGAGTTCCCTTCACTGGAACTAAGGGGCCAAGCCCAACCCCTGAAAAACAACATATCCCTCCTCCACCAAATGATTTGGACCAGTACACAAAGCAAGGTCCATAAAGACATGGATGAGCGAGTTTAGGGTGGAGAAACTTGACTGGCCTGCCCAGAGTCCTGACCTCAACCTGATAGAACACCTTTGGGATGAATTAGAGCGGAGACTGCGAGCCAGGCCTTCTCGTCCACATCAGTGCCTGACCTCACAAATGCACTTCTGGAAGAATGGTCAAACATTCCCATAGACACACTCCTAAACCTTGTGGACAGCCTTCCCAGAAGAGTTGAAGCTGTTCTAGCTGCAAAGGGTGGGTCAACTCAATATTGAACCCTACGGACTAAGACTGGGATGCCATTAAAGTTCATGTGCGTGTAAAGGCAGGCATCCCAATACTTTTGGTAATATAGTGTAAATCCATTCCGGGAGAATATCACTATATAGCTCTCTGAGTATACACAGCACAGTACTGGGCACGACTGTGTCTTTTATACCACTAGAACAAAAAAATACTAAATCCCCCATCCTCAGCCTTGTTGACCACTTTATTGCTTGCCGGTGTGGACAGCGGACACCGTTAGGTTCTTTCTTGTGCCTTTCATTCATTTATATAACAACCATGTGCCCTGAAATGCCAGGTTGATCTGTTGGCGAAACATTGACCACAGTTGTCATGGCTGACCTATGGTCTACCTCCTCCTGCTCTTTAAACCCTATCTGAGCTGCCATTCACAGTTTTTTACCCAATAGGGGCACTAAGCAAGCATCAAGGGGAAAGCCATAACAGCCGGGGTTGATGCTTCCCTAGCAGATTAGCCTGGTTTTTTTTGGAGGTTCTAGGTGGTTCTGTGAATTACCTATGAGTGCTTGCAAAAATCTGGAGGCACCTGCACTATACACTGACTGGTGGCCTATAGTGTATCAAATAATGTCTATAAATGTGCTTTCAGTAACCATATGGCAGAAATACCTAGCTTTCAGTACCTGCAAGATCGTAGAATTAGTACTAGGCACCATCTAAAATATTACCGCTTAGTATCCATTTAAAAGCCATGTTCTTGTTTAAAAATGATAAATTCCATTGCAGTATTAACATCTTCTATTGTATATGATTCATAAATACACATGTATTCATTAAAGCTTAGTAACACAAAAATGAGAGAAAGGTAAACCTTGCACAAATGTTTATGAAAATAATGCTTCATTAGTGTGAAAAAATACTCAAAATTTTCCAGTAAATATAAAATATATTTAGGTTGAAAATTGTGTGTGCTTTTTAAATGCCAAAAAAAATACCCAAATTTGTAGGTGCATACTATAATCAAATAAATAATCTTTGAATTAAGAAGCATTCACCCATCTCTTCCTACAAAAAGCTTTGTCCAACCAGGTTGGGTTTGAGCAGTCGCCATTTTCTGCACCATATTATATTTTTATTTTTTTTTTGCTGTCTTGGTTTACCTTCTATTTGTCCTGTTAAGACAGGAATTCATGGAAAATTCAAAAATGTAGTTGTCATCAGGAAGAAAGTCTATTAATGGGGGCACCTGGTAGGGTGACAACTGTCCCCACTTTGTAATGATTTCTGCTCACTCCTATAGCATCCCCAGTACATGAAATCTTAAATAAATCGAAGCTTTATTACATACACTTTAAATGGACAGTATTCTGCAGGGAAAGTAATCAGGTAAAAACACTAAAAAAACAAAAAAAAACAAAAAGAAGTGCTGAGTCTAATGTTTTTTGATAATTGTGCTATGGTATAACTTCATTTTTGTTTATATTCCCTATTCCTCAGGTATCTAAAAGAATTTCGGACTGAGCAGTGTCCCTTATTTGTACAGCACAAATGTACCCAGCATAGGCCCTATACTTGCTTCCATTGGCACTTTGTGAACCAGCGGCGGCGGAGGTCAGTACGGCGAAGAGATGGGACATTTAACTACAGCCCAGACATCTACTGTACAAAGTATGACGAGACTACAGGCCTGTGCCCTGAAGGAGACGAGTGAGTAATATTATGACATTTTATAGTCGCTCCCAATTACATCTGTCATATATTATTCTTATACTATAAGGTTTGCAAGAGTTGCTAATTAGAAAATGTAGTCTTGTTTTCTTTTTAAAATTGAAGGAAGCCTGAACTGAGATAAATTATTAGGCTCCCAATCCTACCCCTTTTGAAAATGCTTGTAGCCTGCCTTTCTTTACACTTCATACTTTGTAAGTCACTGAGCCATCAAAAGCATGCAGCCAATGAAGGTAGAACTCCTGATATGTGTACTTTATTCCAAGTCATTAGATGTGCACGACAACCAGGGAACAAGCATTTTCAGGGGAAGGGGTCAGCAGGACAGCCCCTATATGTCTCTCAGTACAAGTTTCCTTTAATACGGGTTGCTGGAAACGTGTAAAAATAAGACACAAAATGGGGGAATTCAATAACGCACTACCAACACTTTTATGGCACTAAGGTACTTTAAAATGGCCTGCAGATTCCGAAATCCCTGTCAATTGTTTTGGCATCTTTACCAATGCATACGACAGAAGCAGGTGGTTCTTAAAAGGGCCCATTTTACAAGGTGGTGCTATTCCTGCATCAAATAAAAAAATTGCCTTTTGTTTGTAGATCACAAACCTGGAGATAACCAAGACCAACTTTAGGTTTCGTGCACAGAGACAGGCAAGAGTGCCTGTCTCTGTACTCAGTGTAGCAGAGTGGCATATTTGCTACGCTTACCCTCTCCCTGTCACTGGATGTTCAGGACACTGTCAGCTTCACATACAACAGCCTACTAGCAACCAGTGGGTGGAGCCTAGTGGACAAGCTGAAACACTTGTTCCCCATCAGGTCCACTCTCTCCTTGACAGCAGGCAGTGGGCAAGCTCTATAGCCAATAGCAGGCTGTCTGTTGGCTAGGGATCCGCCCACTGCCTGCTCTCATTCAAAAGGGAACAGGCTATTATGCAGAACCCTATCATGCCCCCCCCGATACAAAACTCCCCACCACTGTGCTGTCTGGGTGACACAGCTGCGGCATGGAGGAAGTGCAGTTCGGTTAGACACTCTAGACTCAGCCAACCTCCTCACATGGTGTCTGCAGCTAGTACATGAATCTGTCGCCTACACTGACATTTGTTGTGTGGAGGCATGTCAGAAGTCTATTACGTTTTTTAGATACTCTTTCTCATTTTGGGTTTGGTCTCCTGCTAGGTCTTTATTATTATCCAGCAACTCATCCTCTCTGCTGTCCTGCTTCTCTGCAGTTGTAGACTCTGTATCTGATGGTGTTGGAGCTCACACAGGTCTGATGACATTATCCTCCTTTTCAGGTAACAATGCTCAGGCCTGGACATTACCTTGTAAAGGTCTAAGCACTACATCCTTGAAGGAGATTACATGTTCCCCCATGCGCATGCCCCCTGCTAATCCGCGCTGTCACTGGCTACAGCAGGCTGTTTTCAACAGGTCCCAGCTAATGATTTATGGCTGAGACCTGCTGATCTGCTGTAGCCAATCACAGCACAGAGTCCTGTGTTCACATACACACAGGGCCCTGTACACAGATCAGCGATCTGGCTATTTCTTCTCCGTGCAAAGCGGAAAAAAAAACACTTGTTAGGCACACAATTAACTCCTTGATTGCCTTTAGATGTTAACCCTTTCCCAGCCAGTGTCATTAATACAGTGTCAGTATACAGTATTATCGCTGATCACTAGTGTCACTAGTGATGTCAGTTAGTGACTCTCCCAGCCAGTGTCAGTTAGTACCAGATTGTCCGCCGCACTATCACAGTCCCACTATAAGTCGCTGATCACCTCCATTACAGTATAGAGTCTATAGAGTCCCAGTAATATACACTTACTGCGATTTTTTTATTACTAAAGACATGTAGCAGAATACATTTTGGCCTAAATTTATGACAAAATTTACGTTTATTGGATATTTTTTATAACAAAGAGTAGAAAATAGTTTTTTTTCAGTTTACATAATAAAAAAAAACACCCTGTGGTGATCAAATACCACCATAAGAAAGCTCTATTTGTGGGGAAAAAAATACAAAAAAATTAAATTTGCTTAAGAAGTTGAATTGCCGAGCAATTGCCTGTTAAAGTAGTGCAGTGCAAATAGCATAAAAGTGGTTACACTACTGTATTTTTACATACTTTCATATACTTAGGTTTTTATATGCAGAAACATTTACCTGTGCTACAAAGTTATTTCCATTATGGGGTGGATTTACTAAACGCAGTGTTAAACCCACAAGCAAATTTTTCGCATATTGCAGCTTACCAAGTCTTAGATATGAAGGCTGCATTTATGTTCTTTTATAGGCTTGCTTTCTTTTATTTTTTTATCTGGTGATCCAGCCAGCAAATTTGTTGTTTTTCAAAACATCCATGTATCCGTTTACATGGATGAGACAAATTATTTAACACCGACAGTGTGCTTAAAATTATCAGCTTTTATTTATTCATGTAAAATCTTTATCCCAAAAGGAAAAAAAAACAGTTTGCTGTAACTGATTATAAAGTGTAAGCTGGAGTTTGGCTTCAATTTGTTAGTGTATGTAAATCTGCTAATACATTTAACACTACCCTCCCCCTAGACTGAAAATGCTGCTGCCTGATGTACCTCCTGTGCTCAATGATCCAGAGTGGGGGCACTCTAATACAGGAGGTGGGTTACTGGCCAGATCACCAGGTGAAAACAGAGGGGAAAAAGCCAAAGAAAAGAAAACTGATGCAGCCACCACATCTAATGATTGGTAAGCTGCAATGTATTACATTTTTGGTTTTGGGTTTAATACCACTTAAAGGCAAATAGATTGGGCACTTTGAGAATGCAGCTGCACTCATTTTCCCCAGAGCTTACTAAATGTGGTAAAGCTCTGCTGATTTTCATCATCCAATTATGTGCAAGCAAAAATGCTTTTTTTTTTTTTTTTTAATTTTACTTGCACCTGATTGGGTATTCTTTACAAAGTGAAGCTTCACCACATTACATTGGCTGGGGAAAATGAGTGCAACTGCCCTTGCAAGATACACAGTCTATTTGCCTTTAGTAAATAAATCCCTATGTGTTGTCTTTTTTCACATCTGCATTATAACACACCAATCTGGCATATAATTATGCAAATACATGCATTTATATGCATTGAAGAATGAAGAATTATTTAAATAGGCTCTTAGCTGTTCTTTGCCACAAAACAAACGCAGGCTAGAATAAATAAAACGAATTGACTGACATTTAGGTAGCACTTTGCCTATTTATGATTCTGTAGAATAGGACAGTGGATAAAAGATACTCTTCTGCAGGAGCCCTGAAGCAGAAAATGACTGGTTGTCTTACAAAGGAATGCTTGGTCAGCAAAATAATACTTAAAGCATATCTCAACCCAAGAACAAATATGTAATATATTGCAGTTTACCAGTTCTTTTTCAAGGTGTTATCCTTTATTCTCACCTGGTAATCCTGCCAGTAGCACACATTCTATCCTAGGGTGACAATGCTCCCTCACTGTACTGTATCTATGGAGGAGCAGCATAGTCATCATAGGACCATAGGGCAGGACTACAAAACACTTTTCTCTCTCCTTTTTTCCCACAACATAGGAGAAAGGTGTTCTTCAGTCCACAGAAAGAATTGGGAACAATGTAACTGATAATAGTTAGCCCAGGCAGAGTGCAGAGGAAGTTATAAGATCACAATATTTTTCTGGCAGGATCAGCAGGAAGTTTTTTGTGCTTTCACCTTTAAAGTAGAATTCCAGCCCAACACTAGCTATGTTTAAAAATGTTTCCTCCCTCTACTTCTACCTTTGCTGCCTAACCTGTGCAAAAACATGTGCATTTACCTTTTTTCAGCCCATCGTAGTCCAGTCACGTGGTCCCCTGTGTTAGTGAGAAACTGTTCTGGTAAAGCGGGACTTTTTAGGTACACATACAAAGAACACTAGTAAAAATGTATAAATCCACTTATTAATTCCATTAAAATTGATTAATAAAAACCAGTAATCATATTATGGTCTCGTTCAACATTGATTGGTTCAATCAACATGTATCAAGCTACAGATGTTGCTTAACCGTTTGCCGACCAGCCGCCACAGTTGCACTGCGGCAGAATGGCATGACTGGGCGAAACGACATTATGTAACGTCGCTTCACCCTGTGGCCACTAGGGGCGCACACACGCACGCCCCCCCAATCCAATGTGAGTGCCCGGCGGTCACGATCACCGCCGGGCTCCCACGATCGCCGCTGACACACGGAGAACCGGGATCTGTGTGTGTAAACACACAGTTTCCGGTTCTCTGAGGGGAGAAGAGACTGATCGTCTGTTCATACAGAGTATGAACAGCGATCTGTCATCTCACCTACACAGTCCCCTCCACCCTTCAGTTAGAACACACTCTAGGGAACACATTAAGCCCTTGATCGCCCCTAGTGTTAACCCCTTCACTGCCAGTGACATTTTTTACAGTGATCAATGCATTTTTATAGCATTGATTACTGTATTACTGCCAATGGTCCTAAAAATGTGTCAGAAATTGTCCAATGTGTCCGCCATAATGTTGCAGTCCCGGTAAAAATCGCAGATCGCCGCTATAACTTTTGCGCAAACCAATCAATATATGCTTATTGCGATTTTTTTTTACCAAAAATATGTAGAAGAATACATATCGGCCTAAACTGAGGGAAAAAAATTGTTTTTTTATATATTTTTGGGGATATTTATTATAGCAAAAAGTAAAAAATACTTCACAGATGATCCATGGATAGGAGAAAAAAAGGGGGAAGGAAAACTCCGATAGTGTAGTAATAATAATCATAGGAGTTTATTGCCTTGATTGACCATAGGTCTTGTACAAAATACAACGTTTAAAAAGTAGAGAATAAAGAAGCCGGCATAAAACAAAGGCTGAACGCCCGTGCAAACATAGGATGCGTTCCCCGTAGAAGACGTCACGTATGACGAAACATGTAGGGCGTGGCCTCGCAGTGCTTGCCATCACGCATCCTATGTTTGCATGGGCGTTCAGCCTTTGTTTTATGCCGTCTTTTTTATTCTCTACTTTTTAAACGTTGTATTTTGTACAAGACCTATGGTCAATTAAGGCAATAAACTCCTATGATTATTATTACTACACTATCAGAGTTTTCCTTCCCCCTTTTTTTCTCCTATCCATGGATCATCTGTGAAAGGAGTCTCCCCCCTGATGCTGATGCGGAGATAACTTCCGGAAGCGGGTGGCGCTTGTGAGCAGGACCAGGACATCGTGTTCCACTTGTCCCTGCAGAGGGCTATATCTGCAAGCTTGTACGACCTCGCTACACAGGAGGTCCAACAAGTTTGGTAAGAGTACATCCATTACTACTCTCCCGCAACTATCGGTGGCTTGGAAGTGTTCTTATACCTCTCACCTTTTTCCACCTTGATGTGATACATTAAAGGAACGGTTCATCTTCTTCACCCACGTTTCTTCTTGTAATTCCTTTTTTCACGAACTGAATGTGGTGCTTTTCAAGCGTTTTTTGTTTTCAATCAAATTTTTTTTGAACTTTTTACTTTCTTCTGTTTTTTATATAGTTCCTTCACGGAGATGTGTTATATTTTGTATTTTGTCACTGCAGCACTGTGGTTTATTTTAAAGGTATATACTACAGCTTTGGGTGGTTTCTCAAGAAGCCTTGTTTGTTGCAGATTTAATTTTATTTATGCCAGCGCACAATCTAAGTTTATTTATGGTTTATACACTTTACTGATATTTAAAGTCTTTTTGTTGCAGCTGCACTATGCACTTTTAACATTCAATTTATTTGCCATTTTCTCATGAGCACAGGTTTTTTACAAAATTGTTTGGGTGTAACATATAACATGTTCCCAAAGGCGAACCTTTAATCAAACCAATAATCATAGTGTTACATACATAGTTACATAGTAGGTGAGGTTGAAAAAAACACAAGTCCATCAAGTCCAACCTACGTGTGTGATTATATGTCAGTATTACATATGTATGTATATCCCTGCATGTTGTGGTCATTCAGGTGCTTATCGAATAGTTTTTTGAAATTATCGATGCTCCCCGCTGAAACCACATCTCTGGGACAAGAAATGAAGGGAAATCTCCCTCTCTGGACACGAACAGCAAACAAATAAGAGACCATGTTCAAAACCCTATTGTAGTTTCTGTAAAGAACATAGCAATACTGTCTGAGTTGTTACCAGAACAGGGGAGGATAAACCTAGTTTGTAGAAATTTCCTCTCACTTCCTGTTGCATCTCTGGTAAACAGACATCAAAAAATATCCTGGTAGGGGTTGCAACTCTTTTCTGCTCTACCAGAAAATGTTTGAGCTATGCACACACTCTAAACAACTTTGCCGTTAGTATAGTATTGAAACATCTACTGTACTTACATATTTTAATTATACTTTATATAATCTACATTTGCTGATTTCCACCAGGGGTAGCACATGATACCTTTTCAGGCTGCAAGTGACTTGCTCCATATGCAGAGTGGTGCATGGAAGCAGTGGTGAGAAGAAAGTATCTGGTGGACTGGTGCCTGCTGATCCACCTTTCTCATCCATCCAAGACATTAATATGTGACATCACATACAAGGGCATGAGTTGGATGTGAAAGATGGATTGGTGGGGACGAGCACCAGAACAGGTTGCTGTGGCAGTTTAGGACATGGGGGTGGAACTGGGAAAAGGGGGTAGGCATAATAGCTTGAGGTTAGTGCAGGGGAACTATTAGTTATAAGAAAGAAGCCTGTGGGGCAGCAGCAGAACTTACCCAAAGCAGAGGGGATGTGTTGTGTACAGAAGGAGCTGGGGACAGGGCACGTGTCAAGGTATATACAGGTCCACTCTGGGTCATACACATAAGGTGCCACTGCCTGCACTGTGAAGACAAAGGCAAGTTGACTGACCACACTCCAATAATGTAGAAGAGTAATGAAGTCTATTGAAATCTTCAATGCAAAAAATGTACAGACATCACAGCTCCAAAGCGGGAATAGTGGTTAACGCGTTTCATGCAGGATTTACTTACTCATAAGTGCAATCTGCATGAGAAACGTGCTAACCACTATCCCTGGTTTGGAGCTGTGGTGCATTTTATGCATTGAAGATCTCAATAAACCTAATTTATCTTCTAAATTGTTTAAGTGCGGTCAGCCTACTTGCCTTTGTGTTCAGATTTCCACAATCACGGACCGGACCAGTACCTGTCGGTGTGTAGGGAGAATTTCTCGCCTGGAGCGTGTTTCCTCTCATCACTGTCTGCACTCTGCATTACCTACTCCTGAACTCTGGATTACTTACTCCTGACCTCTGTACTCTGCATTACATACTTGTGACCCCTTCACCTGGCGACAGCAACTCCTGACCCCTGCACTCTGCATTATTTAATTCCAACCCCTGCACCCTGCATTACTTACTCCTGATCCCTGAACTCAACACTACGTACTCCTGTACTCTGCATTGCTTATTACTCACCCCTGCACTTTGCATTTTACTCCCACTGACTCCATAGTAATTATTTTTCCCTGCCATTAATTTCTTCCTACTGGCCAATAAGAAGTCACGTCTCTCCTGAGCAATGATGCTGCCCATTTCTTTTCCACTGACCAATAACACAGGGAATTTTTCCCCACAGACCAATGAAGCCAGACTTTCTCCACCTATTGACCACGAATAGGCGGTCATTTCATTTTTCTCCTACTGTCCAAAAATGCCAGGCATTTTCTACCACAGACCACCAACAGGGGGTGATTTTTTTTTTTTTATCCCACTGACCAATGATGTCAGGCAATTTCTCTCCCAATGACCACCAACAGTGGGGCATTTTTTTTTCTACCACCAATGCAAGGACATGCTTTTCTCTTTCATTGACAAGCAATGTAAGGCTGGCCATACAATACATTTTCTTATACAGTTTTCCTTTAGATTTACCAAAACCATATAATATGAGGTCAAGCCTAAATACTTTAAATTTATATGCAATCATACAGGCCCTTGCACTACATAGTTGAAGGTAAATCTAAAGTAAGTTGAGTAAGAAAATGGCATAATATATGGCCAGCTTTAGAGACACTGTTACTTGATCCTGAGCTCACCACACACATTACCATCTAATTGAATAATCTACCAATAACTAAGCAGTGACTGACACCAATGCAGGGGGCTGTTATTGCAGTCATTGACACCAGTGCTGAAAGATGTTATTGCACTCACTGGCACCAATGCTGGGAGATGTTATTGCACTCACTGACACCAATCCTGGGGGTTGTTATTGCACTCGCTGACACCAATGCTGGGGGTTGTTATTGCACTCACTGACACCAATGATGGGGGTTGTTTTTGCACTCACTGGCACCAATACTGGGGGTTGTTATTGCAGACACTGACACCAATGATGGAGGTTGTTATTGCAGACACTGACACCAATGCTGGGGGTTGTTATTGCAGACACTGACACCAATGCTAGGGGTTGTTATTGCACTCACTGATACTAATGCTGGGGGTTGTTATTGCACTCACTGACACCAATGCTGGGGGTTGTTATTGCACTCACTGACACTAATGCTGGGGGTTGTTATTGCAGACACTGACACAAATGCTGGGGGTTGTTATTGCAGACACTGGCACCAATGCTGGGGGTTGTTATTGCAGACACTGACACTAATGCTGGGGGTTGTTATTGCAGACACTAACACCAATACTGGGGGTTGTTATTGCAGTCACTGACACCAATGATGGGGGTTGTTATTGCACTCACTGACACCAATGCTGGGGGTTGTTATTGCAGACACTGACACAAATTCTGGGGGTTGTTATTGCAGACACTGACACCAATACTGGGTCTTGTTATCGCAGAGACTGATGCCAATGTTGCAGGTTATTATTGCATGATTTAGTTTATAGCACCATCATTACTTACTAAATGTTGTTGATTGAGTTTGTGAAGTAGACATTTTGTTTTGTATTTGGCACTCTCAATTTCGTAAAAACATTTTTTGGCATGGTACACTCAGAAGGTTTCAAACTCCTGACTTTTAAAAAACTCTTTAGTTGATAAAAAGGAAGTCTAACCTCATGGTCAGAATCAGAATGGTACGTGATATCAGAAGAATAGGGTTTGATTTACTAAAGGCAAATAAACTGTGCACCTTGCAAAATGCAGTTGCACTCTGCAAGTGCAATTGCTCCAGAGCTTAATAAATAAGACGACAGTTCACTTTGCAAAGAATACCCAATCACATGCAAGGAAAAAAAATAAATAAAAACATTTTTGCTTGCACATGATTGGATGATGGAAGTCAACAGAGCGTCTGCTCATTTATTAAAGGGGTTGTAAAGGTAATTTTTTTATTTTTTAAAAATAACAAACATGTTATACTTACCTTCACTGTGCAGCTCGTTCTGCACAGAGTGGCCCCGAACCTGCTTTTCTGGGGTCCCTCGGAGGCTGTTTCAGCTCTTCCCCGCAAGAACTAACCACCTCAATGCGAGCTCCCTCGCATGGTGGTTAGTTATTGCGGGCGCGCTCCCGTGATACAGCGAGCGGCTATAGCCGCTCGCTGTATCACTCGGCCCCGCCCCCCAGCGCGCCGCGTCATTGGATGTGATTGACAGCAGCGCGAGCCAATGGCTGCGCTGCTTCCAATCCATCCACTGTAGCCAATCAGCGGCCAGGCTGAGCAGCGGAATGGAGGTCGGGAACGAGCAGCCGAATTTCGAGGGGTCAGGTAAGTAAAACGGGGGGGCTGGGGACGGCGGTATTGTTAGTAGTTTTTTCCAACTGCACTTTGCAAAGCGCACATTCTATTTGCCTTTAGTAAATCAACTCCAGTGTGTTTTAAAGTGTATGCTAAGCCAATTTTTTTATTTATTTTAGTTTTGGTTAGATTGGGGAAAAAATAGAAATCATGTTGGGTTTGTGCTGCTACTTGGAGCTCTATTAAAGAGATTCAATCTCACTTCCTGTCCTGACAATGGTTTTAGCTGATAGTAAATGGGGAAAAAACAGAGACAGATATACAAATCTAACAGTGGGGTTCTAGCCTTCCTCTACTAAAGAAAAGCTTTTTTAATTCTGTCTGTGTTCCTGTTGGAGAGTTCTGCTCACTTCCTGTCCAATAAAACATTTTTATCAGGAAATTTAATAAGGAAATAAATTTTTCTACACTGGCATTAGAAACAGACAATTGGGGTGCAATTTTGCTGCTCCCCGAATGCCTAGAAAAGCAGCCTACAATGAATAATATGGACAGCAGACAGAGCTGTTAACATTTGAAAAACATGTAGCTTTTGTGTCGCTTCACATCACTGTGTGGCAAAAATGAAGCTACATGTTGAGTCTCTGGAGGAGTTGAAGCTTGTCAGCTTCTTCAATTCAAGTCTATGGAAGTGCGCTGTAAACACACCTGTATAGATTAAGACGTGTTTACAGATCATTTGACAAGCATTTTTTCAAAATTATTAGTGAGGTGGGAAAAAAAAAAAAAACACTTCCCCCTTAATAAAAAAAAAAAATCATTTGGAGGGCATCTGGGGTGCGTTCTTTAACACGCCTTAAACCAGTGGTTCTCAACCTTACTAGTGCCGTGACCCCTTGATAAAAATTTCTCAAGTTGTGGGGACCCCTAATGGTAAAATAATTTTTGTAGCATGGGTTGTCAGCACCCAAGGCAGGGCATGTAATTTGCGTCCCTAACCCATGGATATTTAGCGCTCCCTGAGTCCCTTCCACTTAGGATGTACCACTCTCTTTTTTTTTGTTCTCCTTTCTTTCCCTTTTTATCTCTCTCTATCCTAATTTCTTGTTTTTTTTTTCCCCCATCCCTCTCTCGACGTCTTTTTTGTTCTTTCTCTTATTCTTTCTCTCTCTCTCTCTTTCTCTTTGGTCCTCCCCCTATTTTCCTTTCCCTTCTATGTATTCTTTATTTTTATTTCCTTCTCTTACTCCTTGGTGGTGGGGGGGGGGGGGGGTGGAATGGGATAAATTGCAGTGCTGGCGGGGAGTTGGGATCAGTGGCAGTGCTGGGGGGGAGTTCTGATCAGCCAACTTAGTTTCTCTTAATCAAAGTCATCTGCTGATCTGAGAACTGTAGTGGGGACTTTTAATGGCAACAATAATCACAGTTAGTGTTACTCACTGTGTCTCCGACTTTGTGGTGTCTCGCAGCAGTGACACCTATGCCGAAATCAGGAGATAGGGTCTCCTTCAGCCCCTCCCACTTCACATTCCTCACCAGTCAGCTGACCTCTAGTCACTTCCCCCCAGCCATGCTGTGAACTGAATGGGCGGCTGTGAAGAGGCTGAGTAGGCAGCCACAGGCTACAGGGACAGCCGTTCTGGGCTGCGGCGAAAAGGCTGGGAGAGCAGTGCAGGCTTCAGGATCAGCCCAGGATTTGGTGACCCCTGGCAAATCGTCATTCGACCCCCAGGTTGAGAACCACTGCCTTAAACACATAAAAAATGCACATTAATGCTAAAGGTGCATTGGTTTGCGTTAGTCAGTGTTAGGATTTTTTGCAAGTGTGAACTTAGTCTTACTGAGACCTGGAGAACAGTAATAACTGAACAGGGGTTCTAACACTGCCCCACTCTGTTCAAAACTAAAAAAAAGTTTCTGACTTGACTTACATTTTAATGGCCTTGTTGTAAGTGCAAAAAAATGTTTTTATTGTAACTTACTTTTTCCTACTTTCTGCTCAGTTGCCCCTTCCTACACAGAACAACAGGGGATACGGAAAGAAGGTACCATTTACGCTATTACAAAACTGGCATCTGCATCCATGAGACAGACTCCAAGGGTCATTGTACCAAGAATGGGCAGCACTGTGCCTTCGCCCATGGGCCCCATGATCTACGCTCCCCTGTGTACGATATAAGGTAGGAGGATCACACATACACTTGTGCAGAATACTTGATGCCTTTTTTTACCTGTACACCAAGTTCTACAATAATAATGTGATGAAACAGGCTTTCTCAACCTTTTTACCATTAAAGAACCATTGCAATTATTTTCAGTTATTATATCTGCAGCTAGGTACATATGGGTAATCAGTATGTTTTAGCTATGATACTCAATACCAAAAGAAAAATACCCAAAGCAGATCATTTTTCAGCACGCAATAATTTCATTTTTAGTGATAAACATTAAATTAAAACTGAACAAGTAATAATGGCCAGAAAAATACAATTTTAATGCTCCCTTACATTAGCGGTCAGTGGAGAAGGGCCCTCTTACAGTAGTGATCGGTTGGGCAGGGCTCTAATACATTAGAGGTCATTGAAGAAAGGCCCCCTTATTTGGGTGGTCAGTGGAGAGGGACCCTTTTACAGTGGTAATCAATAAAGAAGGGCTCTCTTATAGTGTTGGTCAGGGAAGAAGGGCCCCTTACATTGGCAGTCAGTGGTGATGGGCCCTTTTTATATTGGCGGTCCATGAAAAAATGCCCTCTTACTTTGGTGGGCAGTGAAGAAAAGCTCCAAACATTGATAATCAGTGGAGACGAACCTCCATGTATGGTGGTTAGTGGTGAAGGGCTCCCATGCATTGATGGTCAGTGCAGAAGAGACCCCATACCTTGGTGGAGAAGGGCTCCCTTACACTGATGTCAGTGGAGAAAGACCCTCTTATATTGGTGATTAGTAGATAAGGGCCCCCATACATTGGTCGTCAGTGGAGAAGAGCTTCCTTACATGGTGGTCAGTGAAGAAGTGTTCTCCTTCACAAGATGGTTTGTGAAAAAGTGCCCCATTACATTGGTGGTCAGTGAAGAAATGTTCCCCTTCACAAGATGGTTCATTAAAAAGTGCCCTATTACATTGGTGAAGAGCCCCATATGTTGCAGGTCAGTGGATAAGGGCCTCAAATATTGATAGTCAGTGGAGAAGTACCTCCATACATTGGTGGTTAGTGGTGAAGGGCCCCATATGTTGGTGGTCAGTGCAAAGGGACCCTGTACCTTAGTGAAGAAAGGCTCCCTTACATTGATGTCAGTGGAGAAGTGTTCCCTTACATTGGTGGTCAGTGAAGAAGTGTTCCCCTTACCACTGATGGTTTGTGAAAAAGTGTTCCCTTATATTGGTGGTTAGTGGTGAAGGACCTCATATGTTGGGAAACCTTCTCCCCATGTGTTGGTGGTCAGTGGAAAAGGGCAGTTATACATTGGTGGTCAGTGTAGAACAACACCAATTTTTTTGTGGTCAGCTGGGCGAAGGGCTTCACTATGTTTGTGGTCAGTGGGGGGGGGGGGGGGGAGGTCTCTTTATGATAGTGGTCAGTGAGGAGTAGGGCATAATTATGTTGATAGTCAGTGGAGAGAATAGCCCCTTACCTTGACCATCGATGGGGGAAAAGGTCCACTTACTGTATGTAGGTGGTCAGAAGGGCCCCTTACATTGTTAGTCAAAGAATGTCCTCTTATATTGATGGTCAGTGGAAAAATTACAGCTAAAAGATCATTGATGCCAGTGGATTTCTGTGAGAGAAGAGGCTTCGATGATCACATGCGGTTTGCTCTGTCAACTGATGTTTGTGTAACAACTATACTAACACCGTTGGGTGGGAGGACCATCTGCCACTGCTCTAAAAACCTATAGTATTCTGTAGGGGTATTCAGGTTGAGAAAAGCTGTGTTAGATGATGTTTCATTGTTATACTGTAGCCTGACAGTCTTTGGATGTGGTGGCTGTATTTGTTTTCTTTTTCAGGCTTTTTTCTTTATTCCTGTCAGAAACACATTTCCTGCCATTGGGTAACAACGCTCATCACTGTACTGTATCTATGAAGAAGCAGCATTGTTACCCTAGGATGGGACTGCAATCACATCCTTCTTATCTTCTCCATAACATAGATGGAATAGGTTCTGTAGTCCTTAGAGACAGCTGGGAACAATGTAACTGATAACAGTTAGCACAGGCAGGGGCACAGGAAGTCATCAGCTGACAAGATTTCTCAAAGGAAAAATACGTTTTTTTTGGCACTTATCAAACTGATCTAAAAATGCATTTAATATGTGGTGAAATAATAGTCCAGTGCAAAAACGTGTAAAAAAAGCACAATTTGAGGTGACAGTGCTAAAATTATATATATATAATATATATATATTTGGAAATTTTATACAGTTTTCTACAGTGTTAAATATATATATATATATATATATATATATATATATATATATATATATATATATATATATATATTCAGAAATATTATATATATATTTTTAACACTTTCACCTCGAATTGTGCTTTTTTTTTTACACCTTTTTGCACTGGACTATCATTTCACCACATATCTTAGGTCACCTTTGATCATTATTTGACACTTTATCTGTGTTGCATCTTCCTTCACTGGATCTTCGTTTTATGGTGATCACTTATGAGAAACATTTTTCACTTGTTTATTGATATTATGTTTATTTTATATACTTTTATATGTAAGCACTTTATTATTGTTATTTTAATGCAGATTTAGCGCCTTTCCATATATTGCGATTATCACGGTTGATGTATGTAGGGACACTACAAGGAATGGCTGCTTTATCCTTTGAACATTAATTAGTGTACAGATACACTTGTGCAATAGTAATAATTGGTTATTTGTTTTTGATTCTCGTGTTCTCAAACACAAAGTAGCGCACTAGTTCTTACACGTTTACCTAATAGTCTACATACCATTTTTTAAGAATATTATCTAGCTACATCATAGAAATGCATTTGTCTTAAAAAACAAAAATTGAGGGTTTCTTGCCACCTAATATAGGTGGACTGATTGTTTACTCTGGTCATCTGTCCTAATCCTCCCTGGCTTATGTAGAACAGTAGGGGTGTGGTGGTTTGCTTTTCAGAGGGTGGTTGACAGGCGGCTATCATCTACTCACTGCCTGTTTTACCCCCTGGAAAGACTGAACCATTGTGCCGCAACCACATGCAAGTGCACACATTAACTTGAATAGGTCGCATTCAGCACAACAAGGGCATTTTTGCCACAGCATGTGTATAGCCCTGAGAAGCTGCATGTCCTTGTTTAGGTGGGCATTTTAGAGAGTCTGCTTTTACTGCCCCTAACCACTCATATGAATGAGTCCTTAGATATATCAGTGTGTAACGTTGACCCCAAGTGTGGTATATGAATCTGCAATATATTAAAGTTTTATTTTCTGTTTTAATGCAGGGAGTTGCAGGCGATGGAGGCACTGCAGAATGGACAGACACCCCTGGATGGAAGTATGGAAGGGCAGACTGCTGTAGCTGCAAGCCATGCCATGATAGAAAAGATTTTAGGAGAAGAGCCACGGTGGCAGGGTGAGAACATTTTATCGACTGCTCAATTGTGAAATGTCATTTCCATGTTCATGTGAAAAAAAAGGAGGAAATTGCTGCGCTATACCACTCTATGTGAAGCTACTGACACCAAAACAAACAAAGTCCAAAGTGAATATGGTAAACAAAGTGTAGCGCTAATTATACCTATGGAACGCTATGTCTATAGTGTGCCAAAAAAATTAAAATTGTATCAAAATGTGAAAACAGAACATATGCTGTGTACATACAGTGAATATGTGACATATAAAACAGTGGTCTAAATGTCCCATGAAGATGAAATCAAGAGGATAAAATATTCATGAACACCAAACAGGGAAAAATAAATGACGTAAGTCTTATGTCCAGTCTGAATGGCTGATAGAAAATCCTCAGTGACAGATGATGTAACAATGTAAACCGGGAACTGGCAATAGAACACGTTCAGAGCTGGACTAAAATTCTTCTAATGGAAAGTTGTTGATAAATACTTCTTACCAGACAGAATGGACCCACTTGCCATACAACAATGGGTCAATCAAGCTTTCATTGGCCGAAGGCCTGATGATCAAACGGCGGAACCACCTCAGATGCGATTGAGATATATGGGGAAGTCACTCCCAAAACGAGCAACTAATCGATCAAGATAGGTCCAGGAAATATGCCACGGCCAGATATCCAAGGTTCAACCAATTCTTTAGGCCAAGAGTAGATTGGACTTCAATGGAGGGTCCGTACCAAGGACTGATAGTAGATGGAATATTTTTTCATTTGGACCGGGATAAAAAAATAATAAAAGGGCTCATTACCTGCCATTGGAAATGAAGGTAGGTCACCAATATTGTACTGTAATCTGCTTGTGTTGCTGTGTTGGGTAATATCAGTGTGCAAAGTAAATCAGAATGGGAGTGACTTTCCTGGACCCATCTTGAGCGATCGATCGGTTGTTCGTTTTGGGAGTGACTTCCCCATATATCCCAATCGCATCTGAGGTGGTTCCGCCGTTTGATCATCAGGCCTTCGGCCAATGAAAGCTCGGTTGACCCATTGTTGTATGGCAAGTGGGTCCATTCTGTCTGGTAAGAAGTATTTATCTACAACTTTCCATTAGAAGAATTTTAGTCCAGCTCTGAACGCGTTCTATTGCCAGTTCCCGGTTTACATTGTTACATCATCTGTCACTGAGGATTTTCTATCAGCCATTCAGACTGGACATAAGACTTACGTCATTTATTTTTCCCTGTTTGGTGTTCATGAACATTTCATCCTCTTGATTTCATCTTTATGGGACATTTAGACCACTGTTTTATATGTCACATATTCACTGAATGTGCACAGCATTTGTTGTGTTTTCACGTTTTGATACAATTTAAATTTTTTTGGCACACTATAGACATAGCGTTTCATAGGTATAATTAGCCCTACGCTTTGTTTACCATATTTCCATGTTCATCCTCTCTGTCAGCATTATCTCAAGATTGCCAGGAGTTGAAGAGTTCAAAACATAGTCCCTACTTTATCTTCTCTGTGCCTTTATGGTCCCAGGAAGATGTTGTAGTGGATTAGGGCATTCATTTTTTTCTCTGGATTCCTAGTAAACTACCACTGTAGTACTGGTGTGCTTATCAGTCAGGTAGTCTCAGGGACCATCTCTTTATACAGATTTCCATAGGGTTTGATGTCTAAAGACAATTGATAGGATGCAGCTTGATTTGGTACATTTATTCAGCTGGGCCAGGTGAAGGAGTTGCCTGTCTCTCTGCATTGGGTCCTTCCAACATCTAGCAGAGTTAAAGTGATAGTAAAGGTTCGTTTTTTTTTTTTTTAAATAACAAACATATCATACTTACCTGCTCTGTGCAAGGGTTTTGCACAGAGCAGCCCCCATCCTCCTCTTTTGGGGTGCCTCCGCGGCGCTCCTGCCACCTCCTCTTCTCGAGTGCCCCCACGGAAAGCCGCTTTCCCTGGGGGCACCCGTGCGGGCGCGCTCAAAAGTCCCGCCGACACAGACAGCAAGACTCTGCCCGGCCCCCCCGCTCCCGTGCCATTGGCTCCCGCTGCTGTCAATCTATCCAATGACGACAGAGACAGCAGCTGGAGCTGATGGGCTCGTGCACATCACTGGAACAGAGGGGTTCAGGGAAGAAAAGGGGGGCTCTGGGGGCAGCTGTATTAAGGTGAAAAACCTGGAAACTTTACAACCCCTTTAAGCTGCATCTCTAGTTCGGGGGGGGGGGGGGGTAGATTGTTTGAACTTCTTTTAGGTAGCTAGTTGCAGTCTCGCTTCTATTTCTTTTGTCATTCTGTGCAAAAAAATGTATGTTAGCCTTACATCAATTTTTCAGGATACCTGGTATTATGCCTCACTATATAGTTTTCCTAAAGCCCAGCTCTGGGAAATGTGAAAACAACCTCCTGTAGTGGGGTTGTACCCACACTGCAAGGGTTAACTGCTCGCTTTATTTAGGGGAGAGGAGAAGCTCATTAACTTACCTTATCTTCTGCTTCCCCACGCTCTGGCGTTGAACTGTCCTTTTCCGTCAACACGCCCAGTGCAAGGCTATGGACCCTGCATTGATCTTGATGATGTCAGGACTTTAGACCCCTTGAACGTAGAGAAGAAGACTGGTCTAGCAATGAGGAGGAGTGGGAGATTATGTAAGTAAATCCTTTTTTCTGTGTCATCCAGACCTAAATGAGCAAATAACCCTTGCAACTTGGGCGTAGCTCCACTGCAGGGGATCATTTTAAAGTTTCCTGAAGTTGGTCTTTCTGGACATTCTGCTACCCTGTTTCCCCGAAAAGAAGACCTAGTGTGATTGTCAGTGATGGCTGCAATATAAGCCCTGCCCCCCAAATAAGCCCTACCCTGTTTCCCCAAAAATAAGCCCTACCCTGAAAATAAAACCTACAAGGACCCTTTAACTAGGGCTTATTTGGGGGGTAAGGCTTATATTGCAGCCATTACCGACAATCACGCTAGGTCTTATTTTCGGGGAAACAGGGTGGTAACGACAGGCTGATAACACTAATCCACTCAGCTCTCAGTCTGCTGTGCAAGCTCCTGATAGGCAGCCCAACAGCCAAATGAAGGAGCACACAAGGCCCGCTTACAGTACTTCTGCTTATTTCAAGGCAATGGCTTAAAGTGATATTAAAGTCTTGTTTTTTTTGTACTTTTGTTTAAAAATACCAAACATGTTATACTTACCTGCTCTGTGCAGTGGTTTTTCACAGAGCAGTCCAGTTCCTCCCTTTCTCGGGTCCCTCGCAGGCGCTCCTGGTCCCTCCATCCTCCCGCGTGCTCCCACAGGAAGCAGCTTGCTATGGGGGCACCCAAGCCGAGGCGCTGCTCTGTGTGTCCATGCAGACACGAAGCCGCGGTTTGGCCCCGCCCCTCTCTCTCCTCATTGGCTCACTGACTTTGATTGACAGCAGTGGGTGCCAGTGGCGCCCGCTGCTGTGTCTCAGCCAATCAAGAGTGAGAGTCTCGGACAGCCCAAGGCTCTCGTGCAACATTGCTAAATCGAGATGGTGCTCAGGTAAGTATTAGGGAGGCTGCTGTACACAGAAGGTTTTTTTATCTTCATGCATAGAATGTATGAAGATAAAAATCCTTCTGCCTTTAGAACCACTTTAGGCTGGCCATACATGGCTCGAATTTCAACCCAAATTCAAGCTGTGGGTGGCCCTATAATCGCCACCCAAGTTCATAAAACCAGATTAAAAAAATTAAAGGAGCCATGTGGAAAATTGTCAGCTGAACAGTGATTTCATCTGATCAGATGCAGTCACTGTTCAGGTGTTCAAGCAGTCGAGGGTGCCCTAGCTGCTGAATACAATAGCTGGCAGTGAATATTCCTCTATCCACGCTGTTTATCATTGATGGAGGAATCTATTAATTTTCTCTCATTCAGCCTGTGGACTGACCGAGTGAAATCTAGGTGTATATGGCTAGCTTTAAGTTGGCCATACATGGATCTGAATTTGGCCAAACTTTGTTCCATGTGTGGACAGGCTGGTTGTACAGAAGTCAACCAGCCTGTTAGATTTTCCCTGCTTGATCAGTGCCGCCGGCTGTAGCTGGCAGAACTGATCAGTGTACTCTGATGGTGGGGAAGTGTCCTCGCTGTCAGAATACAATAGCTCAGTGGGGAGGATTCATCTATCCACCTCGAAAGCGTGGATGGGGAAATCGAGTCTTTTTTTTTTCCTTCAACTCACCGGTTGAACAATCAAAAAAGTACTAATCTATGGGCTGCTTTAGTGTTGTCAGTCTGAAACCGGAAGTACTGTTACTTGCAGGATCTCCGGGTCAGGCACACTGCAACATATTCACAAAAAAAAGTTGGTTTAGAAAACTGTATACAGTGAGACATGATGCCAGATATACTGAAATATAAACCTTGGGGTTACATACAGGCAAGGGCTGCTTTTAATGTCGTAGCAGATGTGCTAACTTTTGAAGGCTTGCATTGATGTGACAGTTCTGAAGCATTTAAACTCAGCTTTCATAGATCCTTACTGAAACAGAACACCCTTAAGGCCTTATGAGTCCAACAAAATGTGGGCAAAAGCCAGGTTTTGTAAGATGATGTTCAAGAAGTTATTTGGACACACATGACTGCAGTAATGGCTTGATGTGGCAGTGTAGCCAAAGCTACTTTTAAAGTAGTGCTAAAGCCCCACTAACCCCCCGTTCCTAAACACTTACCTGTCTCTCTGTCACTGCTGTAGCGCTGTCTCTGGCTCTAAACCACTCCCTTTACTTCCTACTTTCACAGGAGAAACTGAGGGCAGCGGAGTCATAGACGCCTGCTGTTGTCAGTCAAACCCCTTTGAGTAGGGAGTAGGGGCATGGCTGTGTGTGTCTGTAGGTGCACACATCCCAGCTCAGGAATGTGCATGCACAGGCGCCTTCTTAGCACCCAACTTGCTACAGATGACACCCAAAGGACGGAGGAGCTGACAGCGCCAGAGACTGCCAGAGGTGGAGGTAAGTGATCTTTCTGAGCAGTCTATTTGCCTTTAGTAAATCAACCCCAATATGTCTAATAGTAACATTTGGTGTAATCGTTTTAATATCTGACAGAAAGAGATGAGGATATTGGCAGTTTTCATGTTGATATGAAAAAATAGAGAAAAGTTTGATTGCTGTGCCCTAGGGTGGCAATCATAACACCCTAAATACCAAAGTGCCACATCCTAATATATAAAAATTGAAGGATAAGGAAAAATGGACTTTTAACGGCACGTATAGAAAAATATAACAAATTTTAATGGTTCACATATAATGACTACATATACAGTGCGCATTTAATAAAACACATTTACCCTATATACTCGAGTATAAGCCAAGTTTCTCAGCACATTTTTTTGTGCTGAAAATGCCCCCCTCGGCTTATACTCGAGTCAAGCACTTTTCTGCAACAGAGAATTACATTCTCCGAACCGATTTTGGGGCCCCGTATCTCGGGGCCACTTGGCGCTAGGAACCCCAAATTTGGTGTGCAAACCCAGTGGAACTAGCACTACGACATATCTGAAGCTCCTGAAGAAGCAACATTTACGGTCATGAAACATGTTGAGCATCTTTTAATTCTTCAAGGACCTTTGAACACTCCAACAGCGAATGCCAGACCCTAGTGTGGGCCTCTTTGACACAAACAAATATAGCCCCACAGGAAGTATACAAGTGGCTTCTGTTTTCTTGGGTTGATCAATGGGTGTACCCAATATTTACCGTATATAGCAGGGATATGCAATTAGCGGACCTCCAGCTGTTGCAGAACTACAAGTCTCATGAGGCATAGCAAGACTAACAGCCACAAGCATCACACCCAGAGGCAGAGGCATGATGGGACTTGTAGTTTTGCAACAGCTGGAGGTCCACTAATTGCATATCCCTGGTATATAGTATAGTATATCGAGTATAAGCCGACCCGAATATAAGCCAAGGCACCTAATTTTACCACAAAAAACTGGGAAAACTTATTGACTCGAGTATAAGCCTAGGGTGAGAAATACGCAGCTACTGTAAGTGGAAAAGAGGGTCAACAATGCCCATTTGGAGCCTTACTGTGCACATTTGCAGCCATAGGTCCCCCAAACTTCAAACTCGGTAGTTAAGGGTTCCTAGATGCCCCCTAGTTGCAGCCAAAATTTGGGGTCTCTGGACCCAAAGGGTCCCGAAATGACATTGCTGCAGATGGACACAGGTCAACTGTGCTAGGTGCTAGGAACCCCAAATTTGGTGTGCAAATCCAGTGGAACTAGCACTACAACATATCCAAAGCCACCAAGTGGCCCCAAGATTCGCGGCCCCAAATTTGGTTCGGAAAAGGTCAAGCACTTTTCTGCAGCAGAGAATGACATTTTCTGAACAGAATTTGGGGCCCCGTATCTCAGAGCCACTTGATGCTAAGAACCCCAGCTTTGGATATGTTGGGGCTATATTGGTTTGTGTCGAAGAGGCCCACACTAGGGTCTGGCATTCGCTGTTACACCTCCTCCCTGGGTCAGCTGATAGCTTCCCATGGCTTCCAATATCATTTTTACGCTGACACACAAATCTATCTCAAATCTATCAACTGGATGAAGGGGAGTATTGCAGTAAAAGCTGCAATTTTTATAACATGTTTTTTTGCTCATGTTTACGTTTATTTAGAAGCTGGACTTTAGAAGCAAATCAGCGATGACAGCTCCCGCACACATTTTCGTGGAACCAGAAAAAACAGTCAGGGCTTGTACAATTTTGTACCCTGTTACAAAATAGCCCGAAACGTTGATTCCAGTTCTTGTTTATGTGTATTTAAACCCCCCCGCACAAAAAATGTAAACATTGCCAGTTACCCGACATTACATATGGGGTGTGTTTTACATTTTCAGGCTTTTCTTTCAGCCTTGGTGCTCCTGTCAGTAACACATTTACTGTCCTAGGGTGACAACACTTACCTGCTGCTCTGTGGAGGAGCAGCGTTGTCACCCTAACCTGATCTCCAGATTGGACTACAAACACCTCCCCCTCTCTATGACCTAGGGAGGAGGAGATGCACCCAGGATGGTAAAAAGATGCTGGATTTATATCAGGATCAACAGACATTTCTCTGTACTTGCAGAAAATATACTTAACCCTAAAAAAGAAAGCTAATGCAGCCGCCATGTCTAAGGATTGGTAAGCTGCAGGTTATTACATTTTTTTTCTTGGGTTTAGAAAATATTTAATGTGTGTGGGGCGAACACAACCAAAAGTCTCTGCCCTCTACCCTTCTACTGGTAGAGTCCATAACTAGACATTGTGCAAATATTACCTGCCGTGCGAGTGGAGCCACTGAAGTTAATCTTCTTTTTTTTTTTTTAATTACAGATACCACATATGTTCTAGGACACTACAAGACAGAGCAGTGCAAAAAGCCTCCACGACTTTGTCGCCAGGGTTATGCATGTCCTTATTACCACAATAGCAAAGATAGGAGGAGAAGTCCACGCCAAAATAAGTACAGGTATGATATTAGGATAAAATAAGTGCCAATCAATATAGAATCGATGATTTGCATAAGAATGATTAAAAAACGTTGTATGTCTTATCAACAAACAAAATGGAAAGTAAATGAACAGAAGAGAAATCCAAATCAAATCAACATTTGGTGTGACATTTTGCCTTCAACCCAGCATCAATTCTTCTAGGTACACTTGCACACAGTTTTTAAAGGAACTTGGCAGGTAGGTTGTTTCAAACATCTTGGAGAACTAACCACAGATCTTCTATGGATGTAGGCTGCCTCAAATCCTTCTGTCTCTTCATGTGATTCCAGCCAGACTCCATGATGTTGAGATCAGGTCTCTGAAGGAGCCAAACCATCTTTCTTTCAGTAATTACTGATGGGTTATATAGGTATCACTGGTGATTGGACACTGGCACACCCTATCAGGAAGTTCAACCCCCTATATAATCCCTCCCCCTTGCAGGGATACCTCAGTTTTTACGCCAGTGTCTTAGGTGATGGACGTGTAAAGATGTCCTGTGCTGAGCTCCAAAGGGAATATCCTAAGATCCTATACTGGGGCAAGCCAGACGAACCGGATCCATTCAAAGTGTCTTTTCATGGCCGAATTGAATGGTACCCGGGCCTCGTGTCCGAAGAAACGAGGTTTTACCCGTAATGCTTCTCTTTTTAGAGAGCTGGACCCCGCAGATCAGAAAATGGCTTTAAACTTCCTAATTTCTGGCGAGGTGCTTTACGGTCCCAGAACTGTTGGATCCCCCTACTGATGGGGGCCCCAGTCTCTGACGGTTTTTTTAAACGGAGCCAAGCAGCGATTGGAGTCTGTCAATACTTAAGAGACCATGTTAAGCAGGTCATCAAAGTATTACCTGAACAGCAGGCCCAGGGGTTTGCTAACTTCCAAAACGGACTCTTTCCCCAGCGCCGGGGACTTCAGCCTCCAGGCAGTCTCGACGGCCGCCTCCATTGGGGTCCAGAAACAAGAGTCAACCCCAGGGACAAAAGAAGTCCTGGGGAAAGAAGCCTACTAGGCAAAACACTAAGACCTCTGCATGAGGGGGCGCCCCCGCTCACTCGAGTGGGGGGAAGACTGCGACAGTTCTCAGAGCTCTGGCACGAGGACTTCCAGGACAGATGGGTAATCTCCACGGTAACCTTAGGGTACAAGCTGGAGTTTCAGGAATTCCCTTCTCCTCGGTTCCTCAGATCAAATGTTCCCAGAGACCCAGAGAAGAAGCAGTCGCTCCTTCTAGCGTTAGAGCGACTTTTGTCGCAGGAGGTCATTATGATAGTTCCCGCAAAGGACCAGGGATTGGGCTTCTATTCCAACCTTTTTACGGTCCAAAAGCCAAATGGGGATGTCAGGCCCATTTTGGACTTAAGGGATCTGAACCGATTCCTAAGGATTCAATCCTTCCGCATGGAATCAATTCGAACAGTAGTTCCCACCCTGAAGGGAGGAGAATTTCTGGCATCAATAGACATCAGAGATGCATATCTGCATGTGCCCATTTTTCCTGCTCATCAGAAGTTTCTGCGCTTCGAGGTAGGAGGGCGCCATTTCCAGTTTGTGGCTCTGCCTTTCGGGATAGCCACTGCACCTCGAGTGTTCACAAAGATCTTGGCTCCTCCTCTGGCCAGATTAAGGGCTCAGGGTATAGCTGTCATAGCATACCTAGACGACCTGCTCTTGATAGACCGGTCGGTAGCCTCTTTGAAGGGAAACTTGAGGACCACGGTCAGGTATCTAGAACACCTAGGTTGGATCCTCAACTTAGAAAAGTCTTTCCTAAAACCAGTAAGAAGACTGGAGTATTTAGGTCTGATTATAGATACAAGCCAGGAGAAAATATTTCTACCTCAGGCAAAGATCTCTGCTTTGAGAGAGCTGATTCTGTCAGTAAGGACCAAGAAGGGTCCCTCAGTCCGCCTTTGTATGAGGCTACTAGGGAAGATGGTGTCTTCATTCGAAGCAGTTCCCTATGCTCAGTTTCACTCAAGAATGCTGCAACACAGTATTCTGTCGACCTGGAACAAGAAGGTTCAGGCATTAGACTTTCCGATGCACCTGTCGCATGCGGTGCGTCAGAGCCTCAATTGGTGGCTCATACCCGAAAACCTGCAGAAGGGGAAATCCTTTCTACCGGTTACCTGGACGGTGGTAACAACAGATGCCAGTCTGTCAGGTTGGGGAGCAGTTCTGGAACAGGCTGCGGTCCAAGGGGTATGGTCCAAGACAGAGAGGACCTTACCCATCAACATTCTGGAGATCCGGGCGATACATCTAGCTCTAAAGGCCTGGACTATCAGGCTGCAGGGTTGTCCGGTCAGGATCCAGTCCGACAATGCCACAGCAGTGGCTTATGTCAATCATCAGGGAGGCACCCGGAGCCGAGCTGCTCAAAAAGAGGTGAACCAGATCTTAGTCTGGGCAGAGATGCATGTGCCATGCATATCGGCAGTTTTCATCCCGGGAATAGAGAATTGGCAGGCGGACTATCTAAGTCGCCAGCAGTTACTTCCAGGGGAATGGTCTCTGCATCCCGACGTCTTTTGGGCCATATGCCAAAGATGGGGGGTTCCAGATGTAGATCTCTTTGCATCCCGATTCAACAAAAAGATAGACAGATTTGTGGCAAGGACAAAAGATCCTCTTGCATGCGGGACGGATGCGTTGGTGATTCCGTGGCATCGGTTCTCACTGATTTACGCATTCCCGCCTATTCTGCTACTACCACGACTCCTCCGCAGGATCAGGCAGGAAAGGAAGTCGGTACTTCTGGTGGCCCCCGCTTGGCCCAGAAGGACTTGGTATGCAGAAATAGAAAGGATGACGGTGGGTTCCTCGTGGACCCTACCGGTACGCCCAGACCTGTTATCTCAAGGTCCAGTGTTCCATCCTGCCTTACAAACGCTAAATTTGACGGTTTGGCTATTGAGACCCACGTTCTGAAGAGTCGTGGGCTCTCAGGTCCTGTCATATCTACCTTGATTAATGCAAGGAAGCCAGCTTCCAGGATGATTTATCATAGAGTCTGGAAGGCTTATATAACCTGGTGTGAATCCAGAGGTTGGCATCCCAGGAAATATGTCATAGGTAGAATCCTTGATTTTCTACAGATGGGATTAGAGATGAAGCTGGCCTTGAGTACCATCAAGGGCCAGGTCTCTGCTTTATCAGTATTATTTCAGCGGCCACTTGCTTCGCATTCTTTGGTCCGAAACTTTATGCAGGGGGTGATGCGTCTTAATCCTCCAGTTAAAGCGCCCCTAAACCCCTGGGACTTGAATTTGGTCCTGGCTGTGTTACAGAAACAGCCTTTTGAACCAATAAGTCAGATTCCTTTGGTCTTGTTGACAGGGAAATAAATTTTTCTGGTGGCCATCTCTTCTGCTAGAAGAGTATCAGAATTAGCAGCTCTTTCCTGTAAGGAGCCTTATTTGATTATACACAAGGATAGAGTGGTACTACGCCCTCATCCTAGTTTTTTACCGAAGGTGGTTTCTGATTTTCATTTAAACCAAGACATTGTTCTACCTTCCTTTTTTCCAGATCCCTGTTCTCCGGAAGAGAGATCTCTACATTCGTTGGATGTAGTAAGAGCAGTTAAGGCCTATCTAGGGGCAACTACTCAGATCCGCAAGACGGATGTTTTGTTTGTGCTGCCAGAGGGTCCCAATAGAGGACAGGCAGCGTCAAAAGCTACCATTTCTAAATGGATTCGACAGTTGATTATTCAAGCTTACGGTTTGAAACAGAAGATTCCTCCGTTTCAGATCAGGGCACATTCCACAAGGGCTATTGGTGCTTCTTGGGCAGTGCATCACCGGGCCTCTATGGCTCAAATCTGCAAGGCCGCAACCTGGTCTTCAGTTCATACATTCACCAGATTTTATCAGGTGGATGTGAGAAGGCATGAGGATATCGCCTTTGGGCGTAGTGTGCTGCAGGCAGCGGTACAGGGTCCTCAGGTCTGATTGCACCCTACTTGGTCGTGGTTCCCCCCCCTCAGGTAGCATTGCTCTGGGACATCCCATCAGTAATTACTGTGGCTCTGTGTCCCGTGATGTTCGAGAAAGAAAATAGGATTTTTTAAAACAGCTTACCTGTAAAATCCTTTTCTTTCGAAGGACATCACGGGACACAGAGGTCCCGCCCCTCTTCTAATACACTATATTGCTTGGCTACAAAACTGAGGTATCCCTGCAAGGGGGAGGGATTATATAGGGGGTTGAACTTCCTGATAGGGTGTGCCAGTGTCCAATCACCAGTGATACCCATATAACCCATCAGTAATTACTGTGGCTCTGTGTCCCGTGATGTCCTTCGAAAGAAAAGGATTTTACAGGTAAGCTGTTTTAAAAAATCCTATTTTTCCAGGACTCATTGTTCTTTACATTGCAGACAGTTCCTAATGAAATTGGCTGTATGTTTGGGGTCATTGTCCTGTTGCAGAATAAATTTGGGACCAATCACTTGCCTCCCTGATGGTATGGCATGATGGATAACTATCTGTATCTCTCAGCACTGAGGACACCATTGATCCTGACCAAATCTCCAACTCCATTTGCAGAAATGCAGCCCCAAACTTGCAAAAAACCTCTACCATGCTTCACTATTGCCTGCAGGCACTTATTATTGTATTGCTCTCCAGCCCTTCGGGGAACAAACTGCTTCCTGCTACAGCCAAATATTTCTAATTTGAATCATCACTCCAGAGCACCTTCTGCCATTTTTCTACACCCCAGTTCCTATGTCTTCATGCATTATTGAGGCCCTTAGCCTTGTTTTCACATCGGAGGTATGGCTTTTTGACCACAATTCTTCCATGAAGGCCTAAAACATTTGCACAGTACTTAACCACTTCAGCCCCAGAAGATTTTACCCCCTTCCTGACCAGAGCATTTTTTGCGATTTTGGCACTAGGTCACTTTAACTGACAATTGCGTGGCCGTGTAAAGTTACACCAAAACAAAATTGACGTCCTTTTTTCCCACAAATAGAGCTTTCCTTTGGTGGTATTTGATCACCTCTGCGGTTTTGATTTTTTGCGCTATAAACAAAAAAAGAGCGACAATTTTGAAAAAAAAAGCAATATGTTTTACTTTTTGCTATAATAAATATCCCCCCAAAATATATAAAAAACACATTTTTTCCTCATTTTAGGCCGATATGTATTCTTCTACATATTTTTGGTTAAAAAAATCGCAATAAGCGTATATTGATTGGTTTGCACAAAAGATATAGCGTCTACAAAATAGGGGATGGTTTTATGGCATTTTTATTATTATTTTTTTTTATTAGTAATAGTGGCGATCTGTGATTTTTATCATGACTGCGACATGGCAGACACATCGGACACTTTTGACACTTTTTTGGGACCATTGTCATTTATACAGCTATCAGTGCTATAAAAATTCACTGATTACTGTGTAAATGACACTGGCAGGGAAGGGGTTAAACACTAGGGGGCGATCAAGGGGTTAAGTGTGTCCTAGGGAGTGATTCTAACTGTGGGGGGGTGGGCTACCACTGACATGACAGAGATCACTGCTCCCGATGACAGGGAGCAGTGATCTCTGTCATGTCACAAGGCAGAACGGGAAAATGCCTTGTTTACATAGGCGCCTCCCCGTTCTGCGGCTCTGTGACACGATCGCGGGACACCAGCGGACATTGAGTCTGCGGGAACCGCAGTCCCCGCCACTTAAAGGGGACGTACAGGTATGCCCATTTGCCCACCGCTGCCATTGTGCCGATGTATATCAGCGTGCAGCAGTCGGCAAGTGGTTAATATACATCCCAATACACCTAGTAAACAAATGCCATATTCTTTACTTGTTATGCAGGCAGACACATAATCCTCCTAAACTGTAACCAAACTCACAAAGTGAACTCCAAACACTTAACCCCACTCCCCATACAAACACATACACTGTACCCCTAAAATGTCATCTTGACTTTTCTGTTAATCAAGTTTTGCTCTGCCTCCACTCACCTTCTGGTCCCTACTTTTGATCCTCTAATGTGAGTGGCTACCTCACAGAACATAGAGGCCAGCTTCTGTATCTCTCTAACAATGCCCCCCCCCACCAATATTTATTGAAGGTAGCTTATACTAAATAAATTTTTTTCATTATATGCTCAGTTGAATTTCCTCAGTTTGTTACAGGTTTACTTTAAAGTGATTGTAAAGGTTTTTTATTCTTATCAAACAACAAACATGTTATACTTACCTGCTCAGTGCAATGTTTTTTCACATAGTAGTGGCAGTCCCTCTCTTCTGGGGTCCCCTGCTGGCACCCCTGGCTCCTCCTGCCTTCTGAGTGCCTTCATAGCATAGCATCCGTCCAGGCTACATCCTGAGTCGCACTGTGTGTGACTTGGCCACACCCCCTGCTCCCTAGGTACTGGATTTGTTTGACAGTAGCAGGAGCCAATGGCCAGTGAGTAGGGAGCAAGCAGTGCCGCTGCTCTTGGGCACAGCACTGAATTAAGATCGGGCTCAGGTTCGTATTTAGGAAGGGCAGGGGAGAGCTGAAAGTAAAAGTTTTTTTGCCTTAATGCAGAGAATGCATTGAGGTAGAGCAAAACCTTTAGCCTTAATAAACACTTTAAACGTGCATAATGTTATACCCCAAAAATGGATTGCAGGAGGCACAGAAAAGATGCCCCATTTTCATTGCATAGTTACCTCTGTACTGGCATAGCTCACCCCATCAGACTCAATCTGCCTAAAGGGACATCTTCCATAGTGAGTGACAGACAGCTGCACATCTTTGATCAACTGCACCTCGCCCTTGTTTACTTTAGGAGTATGGAGGTTGTAGCTTAGGCCCCTGGAGATAAACTTTGCTATAGGCTACTGCTTAGGTTGCATTGTGGATGATCTATACTTATAAACAGGATCCTTTCTGTTGGCAAATGCAAATTATTTTCTGTTTTACCTGGATTTCACATTCTTTTCTTCCATAGATCTTCCCCGTGTCCAAATGTGAAACATGCTGATGAGTGGGGTGACCCTAGTAAGTGTGAAAGTGGAGATTCATGCCAATACTGTCACACAAGAACAGAGCAGCAATTCCACCCCGAGGTAAACGTTCCCCTCTCTTCTCCCTTTATCCAACTTTCGTTCTGTTTCTCTCCACCATATGGGGCTATAGTGTGTCATCAGTTCTAACATTCTATTTCCCCTCTTGCATAGATTTACAAATCTACAAAGTGCAACGATATGCAACAGTCTGGCAGCTGTCCACGTGGGCCATTTTGTGCCTTTGCACATGTTGAACGTAGGTTATTTTATCACACTTCAGTGCGTAACTTGTACACTGTACTGAAAAAAATTAACAAACCTTTAAAGTATATCTAAAATAAAAAAAAAAATGTTGAAAGTGTGCAAGTGCTGGAACCCCTGTGAGGATAATATTTCTGTAAGAGAGAGGTAGCACTGAGTTTTTCAGATGGATGGTTTTAGACCCATTTTTTTGTGGATTATGAGTATTGTAGGGAGGATTTCCTGTGGTAGCTCAACATGAAAGTGTGTGACACTTGTACTGTATTGATGAATGAGGAGTGTCATAATCAATAGTCTGAGATTTGGAATCGTGAAGGAACTTGATTTTATTTTTATATTTGGAACACAGCCTAGCTATTGAGCTATAGCTACATACCACACAAGCCCCTTAACACACATCTAATGGCTCATAATCCAATGATTCCAAGTATACCCATGAAAAAGGGGGACACGCTAAAACATGTTTTGGTGTTTTATGTTTGCAAAATTGGTAATAAATTATTTCTCAAAATTGGAAATCTTGGATTCTGACACGCCTCATCCATTGGATTATTATTTCTGTCTGTGACTCTGCTGGGGATATTTACCCACTCTATTTGTGTTGGGGATCATATGTTTTTGGTATAGTAAAATTATATATCAAAAATGTGAAACAGGAGGTAAGGGAAAATCTTCCAATGTGGACACATGTTCTGATGACAAGAAAGGATTTCCTCTCACTTCCTGTTGTGTCTCTTAGACATCCCACAGTCGAAAAATCTGACAGGGGTTCTAATATCCTCCTACTCTATCCAAAACTAAAAATAATATTATAATCATTTTGACTATAGATGCACTTTAACTGCCTCCCGCCTGGCCTATAGACGAATGATGACTGAGCAGGAGCTCTGCTATCCTGGGTAGACGTCATATGACGTCCTCCCTGTCAGGCGCCTCATAAAGACCCTAGGGGGCTGGCTTACTGCATCAAAATCTGTCTGCTAACAGATCATTTTATTAAGCCGGTACCATGTGATCTCTGTGACCAATCACAGCGATCGCATGACAGTTGTACACAATGAATAGCCTTCATTCATAGTCATTCTTTGTGTACTATTGTGTTGATCTCTGAGATTGGTCACAGTGATCACATGGTACAGACAGGGCCAATCACAGTGCATCTGTAACATGTGATAGCTGTGGCCAATCACAGTTTCACAGTAGTATACAATGTATGAATGGTTGCCATTCAAAACCTGATTGCTTATAACAGCGATCATCACTGCTAAAAGCAATCATAGTGTGTAAAAAAAAAAAAAAAATCCTGATCACTTTCCCAGAGTAGTACAGTGCCACTATGGTAACACTGTACTGCTCTAGTCACAGCATTTAAAAATAATCGTAGAAAAATCATTTAAAAAGTGATTAAACATATTGTCACCAGTCAGTGTCCCTGATTACTGCCACACCAGTCACATGGTGATGCTGTACTGCTCTGGTGACAGTATGTAAAAAAAAAAAAAAAAAAAAAAATGTGGAAAAAAAACAAATTTTTTTTAATTTCTTAATTTTCCCAAAAATTGTGACAAAAAATTCCAACTTCAAAAAACTTACCATGCCACTTACTAAATACCTAAGACTGTCTACTTTCCAAACAGGGGTCATTATGGAGGGTCATTGGCATGCTTATTGTTTATGACATATTACCTTCATTCCACATTTTTAAGCTCGGGAGGCGACAGTTTGTCCCAGGCACACATTGCTGCAGATGCTGCCTCTGTTTCGAATCTCGTACCTGCTTGCTTAATAGTATTATACTGTTCTTGTTATAGAGTCTCTTCTATGTGATGACTTACAATCTCCTTCAGCTGTGTCAAGCCCTACACAAACTGGACCTATTATGTATATGCCTTCGGCTGCTGGAGACTCTGTTCCTGTGAGCCCATCCAGCCCCCATGCACCAGACTTCAGCAGCGTATGTTGTTGCACTTTATTTTCATTTTTTTTAATAGAAATATTTTACTATGTGCTTTTTTTGCAGTTGTAATTCTATTTTCATAACCTTACCCACACTTTGCTGTTACCAGGAGCTGTGCAGGGTGTCTTAACAGTACAGTCAAATAGGCACCAGTAAAGCTGGTCATTAAGAATGAGCTCCGGCGTGTTCGCACAGCCCACGTGCAGAGCCCACCAGGAAGTCGGCACTGTGCTGCGCTAATCACAGGCAGTGAGACATTGTCCCGATACGCGGCTGCAGAGATCGGGAAATGTCTCACTGCCTGTGATTAGCACAGCGCAGTGCCGACATCCTGGCGGGCTCTGCACGTGGGCTGTGCGAACACGCCGGAGCTCATCCTTACTGGTCATACACTGATCAAAACTCAGCTGGCTCAGAGCGGTTGAAAAAATGCAATTGTTGAATTATCTTCAGTCGAAGTCAACAGTTGCAGCCAATTAGCTGCAGCCACTGATCAGTGTATTCTGACAGTGGTGGGCGCTGCTGTCAGAATAATTTGTCCTGGCAGGGGGGTTCCTCCACCCACTTCGTATGTATATATGCTCACCAGCTGAATGAAAAAAGAAACAAAACGTGTATCGCTGGTTTTAGATTTTATGAACACTGTAATGTAACAGACCTTGTCTTACACATACACCCTCCCCTGTAAGAACACTTTGGCTGTTATTTGGCTTTGCCAGAACAGAGCCCTGCAGAGTGAGGAGAGGAAGCAAAAAGCTTTGTAAAAGGATAAGTTCACTTATGCAGGTAATAAATGTACATCTATTTTTTTTTTATTTTTTTTAGGAGCCTGCACTGCAGAGCATTGCACCTGCGATCTGCTGCAGTATCAAGCTCCTGACATCTCTCATTACAGCTGTCTGCCAAATTACTGAAGTCTAGGAAGAATCATTGAGCAACAAGAGTGCTCACCAGCACCCTTGCAGTTCATTGAGAACTACTAGCTATCTGCTGCAATTGAAATGGTACTTGTAGTTCATTCATTCATAGAACTGTGTTAATGAATGATGCATTTTTGGGCAGAGCCACGCACAGCCGCACTGTTTTTAAATTGTGACAGTGGGTGTGGGGGAGGATACCCCGCCTGCTTTCACATTGGGGGATCGGAGTGTGGGCGGGTGCTTTAGTAACATGCTACACCCTGAATATGGCCGTAACACGTTACCAGAGTTGAACTTATCCTTTATTCATACATCACAAGACAGCAGGGACCAGCCAAATTTCAATCAGTGTGTGCCTAGCCCTGTTAAACAAAAGTCGATCATTGGATCGACTTCTGTTAAATGAACAAGTTGGAAAACTATTTGCGATCAGCCGCTGATCAGTGTAATTTTACAGCAGCATGAGCCACTGTCAGAATACAATGTCCTGGCTTTGGGAATTCCTCCATCCACCTCATTCGTGTTGATAAAAGACTTTGTTTTTTCGTTTATCCCACCGCCCGATCAAAAAAAAAAAGAACGCACCGTCTTTGGCCAGCTTTGGTCTGTTGGTTTATGCTCCACTTCCAGGTGGTTTGACACTGGAAAATAGAAAAGCTTGACACCAGCAACATAACCCCTCCCACTCCTAGCATTGTCTTGATTCTCTATAGCTCAATTCTCAATAACAGGCTTCCCAATGGTTCCTTATGAATGGCTATATCCCAGACCTTGATGAGAAGCATGGGTAAGACCTGTAAGCTGCCACAGTCACTGAATCCTGGGGGTGGCTCTCACCTTGGCAGGTGGTTGCATTGAGTGAGCTTGCTGGCGAGGTGCTGTACATGTCCATGGCTGTGGTCTGTTGAGGCAGAGCCCAGTCTCTGAAGTCTCTATGGGGTATGCGTGTTGTAAGTGCCTCTTTTGTGGGGGTACATAGTACTGTCCTCTGCCTCTGGGAGTTTGGGTGATTTAGGTCTACGCCTCTGTCCCCAAAGAAGCTACTTTTTGATCTTTCCCTACCACCCTTTCTTGGGTTGGAATAGGAGGAAGTGGAGAAGGGAGGGTGCAAGGAAGTAGACTCCTCCCAGGTGGACGAATCCTCTAAAAAGTACTCCCAGACCTCTAGTATGTCCCATTAACAAAGGACCACAGTGAGTTTTCTCAGAGGTGGTAAGAACCTGAAACTGTCACTACAGGAACCTTTGGGGCCTAAGGTGTCAGAGATGGGAGCACCAGACCAAAATTGGATAAAAGAGTCCAAGATGATTTTATTTGTTGATAAAAAAAATCATTTAAGAACATTCACCATGTTTTGGGGCAACATCAAGTAATGAACTCTCCTCATGGAGAAATAACCTGACAGCAGCTGCTGGGCAGCAATCGCCTTCAGGCTGTTCCTTCATGAGGGAATTTTTATACTGGTCCTAGTATAGATCTGTGAAGACACTGGTTTCTCTGATTCCATCCAAGTTTTATCCTGTGTTGAGCCCTGATGAAAGGTGAGTGGTGTTGCCCCCAAAATGCATTGGCTGTTTTTTTAATGACATTGGTTTTTTTTTATGAACAATTAAAATCTTGAACTCTGTTATATGATTTTGGTCTGGTGCTCTTTTCTGTATTTTTATGGTTTGAGTCACTGTTGGGTGCCCATCGAGGGGAGATGTCTCACCAGATCTACTGAGCTTGGTTGAAGTTTTTCTTTCATCTGACTACACTTGCCAGTCTAAAGGTTCCCAGCAGCTCTTTTAATATGCTGTTCTGGAGCACATTTCACTTGTTTGTTTTATAGATGCCCCTATGCTTCCTCATAGCGGATAGAGTCTGTAATTTTGATTGTAATTCTTCTATCTTGGCAGGTATGGGGTAAAATGAGCCACCTTCCCACCAGTCCAACACCAGCAGCAGTAAGTAGGACTGTATTTATTCCTTACAGTGTGAAATTGTGTAATCTGTGATGAGGCTATACTTAAGAAAGTGTAGTTTTATATATATAGCTTTATATAGTGGCAATATTTTGAGCACCATTTTACGAAGTAAAGGGAGATGGTACAGTTACAAAACATCTCAGTACAAGAGGATTAGGGCACCTTAAAGTGGAACTTTACTCTGCTGATTGACTTACACTGTCTGCCTCCGCCTCCACCTCCTCAATGATACCCGTGTGGGGGGGCTATTTATTTTCTAGCAGCCCTGGCCTAGGCCAGAATGGTGTGTCCTGCTCCCACGGCATCCTGGAATATCCCCAACACTTTTCCCAGGAGGCTACAAAGTGGCCAGGAGCAAAGCTGACACCTTATTGGGGCTCAGGCTGCCTGAACCCAGTAGAGGCAGCTGGCTGTTGAGGACCAAGATGGCAGCAGGGGACATAAGCTGTAACACCCAGACAGCAAGTGGCTGCAGTGCAATGCTAGATCTACTGGGCAAGTTTAGTATGTTTTTTTTTCAGAGAAAGCAGCATAGCTGGTAGGAAGGGGTTGGAAGTGGGAGGTCGAGTTAAGTTCCTCTTTAATGAGGGTTGCTTGCTGCTGCCATACCATTGATTTTAACAATTTTACAATTGGTTATATGTTCGTTTAACGTATTTCTTCATTGTTATTTACCTGTAAATGTCCCCCTTGTTTAGACATCTTGGATGCGATGACAGTAGCCCCAGCAGACTCATAGCTGTCAGTCAACAGACACTGTAGCATTAGCTTTTTTGCTCCTCCCTTGACAGCAACATATAAGTTATGGTATGGGGGAGGGGGTAGGACAAAGGAATTAGGCCAGCACAGACAGTAATTATATACTCCCAGAAGAGGAGAAGGCTTTGGCATGGTAGGAATGAGGGATAACTCTTGGGGCACTTTCACACCGAGGCAGTGGTGGCGGTAGCTGTTTGCCGCCGCTAGCGGTGCGCTTTTAACCCCAGTTCTCCGAAGGGGTTAAAAGCCTCTGCAAAGCGCCGCTGCCAAAGCGCTTTGCAGGCGCTTCGGCGGCGTTGCCCATTGATTTCAGCGGGCGGTTTAGGAGCGGTGTATACACCGTTCCCGCACCACCCCAAAGATGCTGCTCTCGTCCTGCAAGTGCACCGCTCCAGTGTGAAAGCAATCGGGCTTTCACACTGGTTTGACAGGAGAGGCGCTTTGCAGGCGCTATTTTTAGCGCTAAGATGCCCGTAAAGCGCCTCAGTGTGAAAGTGTCCTTACTGGAGTGGTTGAACTCCCTAGCAATTGCAAAGGCGTGTTTCAAGTGAATAAAAAAATCCTTATGGAAAGGAAAACGCTGCAAATATATTTTTTAAGTTGGTCACAGGTTCTCTTAAAGCAGTCTTAACAAAGACAATAATGATGGTCCTTGCTGTTTGCATAACAAGTTAATAACGCCAGGCTGTCATTTCACTATGTGCACATGTTGCTGTGCAATTGAACTAGCTAGAAAATTTGATTCCTACAGGAAGAATTAAAGTGTTTCTAAAGGCAAAATTTTTTACCTTAATGCATTCCCTGCATTAGGGTAAAAAGTGTCTCAGTAAGTGTATCGCCCCCTCACCTCCCTATATACTCTCCTGAGTCCTATATTGATCCAGCGCTGTGCCCGTCTGCAGCCAGTGCTGCTCTCTCTCCCTCTTCACACAGGCACAGAGGCAGCAGTAGGAGCCATTGGCTCCCACTGCTGTCAATCAAATTCTGTGGGGGGGAGAGAGGATGGGGCCGAGCCACGCTGTGTGTGTCTATAGACGAACACAGCCCGGAATGGGAGCAAGCCCACAGGTGCGGCTCCATAGGAGGTTGGCGCACAACAAAGAGGAGGAGCCTAGCGTGCCAGTGGGGGACCCCAGAAGAGAAGGATTGAGGCCACACAGTTCAGTACCAGAGCAGGTAAGTGTAATATGTTTATTATTAATAAAAAAAAAAACTTTACAATCACTTTAAAGCGCAGCCCTCTTCCTAAATGTCAAAGCCCTGTCCTTTTCTGGAAGTGTCCAATTATAGTCTGTGCTGGCCCAGCTCCTCTGCCCCTCCTCTCTCTAGATAGCTGGGCTGCTGAACTTATGTCCAGAAGCAGTTTTAGAATGTTTGGATGTCTACACTAGAGAAGCTTTTACAGGTATATAGCATGCATAAAAAATGGTTACTGTTCATATGGGAAGGTTTTTTGTTAAAATGTATGGTCTGATGACAGGGTCTCTTTAATGGGTCACTGACCCAAAACAACTATGAAGTCCAACAGCTCCATCCTGACGCTTGGTTAATGACTCACCAAGTCCTTAAAGCAAGGATAAGAATGACAACCCTAGAGCCAGCACTTTGAACAAGTCAGCAATGGCTACTCCAGTATTACTCGCTTGACAAGTTCCCATAAGTTGCTGTAACATCGTTCTTATTTTGAATAGCAGGTTTAAAAAGCCTTGCTGTTGTCTGACAGATACTATGTGCCAGCATAGGAAGCCCAACTCATCGTTGCGGCTCTCCCTCGGGATCCCTTGGGAAGCCACAGAACCTGGATAGCCTTGGTTTTCACGGTGACCTCTCCGGCAGCTACAAAAAAGCCCCAGGGTGTGAGCGGGAAGACTCCACAGGGACTGACTATCTAAAGAGCTTTAAAAGCCAGGTCAGTATATTTGGTAACTGTCTTTGTCATTATGGGACCCTGTCTGTTGTCCCTGCACTCACTCTTCTGTTGTGTATTGTGCCTGTAGTGGCCCATTTATGTGCAGTAGCTGTTCTAGAACTGTGTGCCTCAGCAGTATTAAACCGATAGCTCTGTTGCCTCACATTCTCATTATTTGTTTTGCCAAGGCAAAGTTAAAACCGCATGTGATGGAGCACAGAGGTCAAGATCAATCCCTTCTACAGTCAAAGCAGGTAAGGCAGGAAATTGGGTTTCTTTTCTAGTAATAGTAGTAGTCTATGTGTATGTATGTAAGTAAGATGCCTCAGGAATGTTTTTTACTGAACTGTTTAACATACCAGATTTTATTATATAGATATGCATTAATGACATAGGGGAAGATTTACTAAAGCTGGTGCACTCAGAATCTGGTGCAGGTATGAATGGTAGCCAATCAGCTTCTAATTTCAGCTTGTTCAAGTAAGCTTTGGCAATAAAACCTGGAAGCTGATTGGTTTCTTTGCAGAGTTGAACCAGACTTTGCGCTCTCCAGCTTTAGTAAATAACCCCCATAGTTACATTAACACATTCTGCACCTCCTGGTATAATATTACTGCTTTTTAGTGAAAAATTTATTGTGAACAAATATGGTATACTAATAACAAAATCATTGACAGGGTCACATAGAATGCATCTATCTTTATAGAGGGAAGTAAGTCTGTTTTAGTAGCTTTTAAATGAAACCTCTTAATAAAAGTTATGGAGTTGTTTCTTCTGAATGAATGAGTGACTTGTATAGCACTACCTATGCAAACTGAATCGCCTCAGGTGTCCATCTGCGGTATAGCATGGTCCTTTACCCTGTGGGGTCCCAACGCGCTTACTTTCTTAGTTTCTTCTACATCACTGAATTCCTTATCATGGGATGCTCTATGTCTATGACATGTTTTGATATCTTTCACTGACCTCTAGGTGGCACTGTGTACTGATCACTGTGCTAATAGCAAAATATAAAATTGTAGACCAGGGTTTCTTAACCAGGGTTCCTCCGGAGGTTGCTAGGGGTTCCTTGAGCAGTGAGACATTTCCGCCTACCGTAGTTAAGTTAAAGGGGAGTTCCACCCAAAAGTGGAACTTCAGCTTATTTGCTTCCTCCTGTTTTTGACAGGTCCCCCTTGCCAACTTCTGAAGATGGTGCTGTGGCCCCGCTCCTCCTTCCTCTGCTGCCGGGCGAATTAGAAAGCGCAGCACGCTTCGCGCATGCGCAGTAGGGAACCGCCTGTGTAGCCGAAAGGCTTCAATGCCGGATTCCCTTAGTAGAGATGGCAGCGGCAGCCAATATGAAGATCGGCTGGGGTGCCAACATTGTGGGCTCCCTGGACAGGTCCATATATTCCCTGGACAGGTCCATATATTCCCTGGACAGGTCCATATATTCCCTGGACAGGTCCATATATTCCCTGGACAGGTCCATATATTCCCTGGACAGGTCCATATATTCCCTGGACAGGTCCATATATTCCCTGGACAGGTCCATATATTCCCTGGACAGGTCCATATAATCCCTGGACAGGTCCATATTCCCTGGACAGGTCCATATATTTAAAGTCAGCAGCTACACTATTTGTAGCTGCTGACTTTTAGTTTTTTTTTTCCCCAGGCTGGAACACCTCTTTAAGTTCCCATTGAAACCATTGATTCTTTTAACTATCTGTAAGGGGGGAATTCCTCTCAGTGATCACAAGTGTAAGGAACATTCTTCCCACTAACCATCACATTGATGAATCATGAGTTGTAGGGGGGTTCCTTGATAATAGAAAGTTATTTCAAGGGTTCATCTGTGTTGAGAGGGTTGAGAAAGGCTGTTGTAGACTGTAGCTCAAACAACTCAGTTCTACATTATCTGGATGAACTATATTGCAAACGTAATCTATTTGCGTCAGTGGGTAAAATAAACCTGTACTGAGAGAGATATGGAGGTTAACATCACTGGTCTGTTTTGAAAATGCTAGTTTCCTGGCTAACACGTTACTCGCCTCTCCAGTGTTCCCCTGCCAATACGTCTTCCGTTAGAGCTGAGGCAAAGTATCTTCTAGGTATGGGGAAGCTTGTGACCTTCTCCCACAATGCAATGCCCTGGCTTAGTGTCCAAACATTAGTCCCTAGCGCTGTCACCTGACAACTGCTGACACCAAGTATTTTGATAGCAGCTGCAATGGAGAAAAGAGTGGCGAGGAAACATTGAAGATGAAAGTATCAGTGGGTTGATTGGCAGTGGGGCACATTACACAGACACTATACATTTGCTCAGTTTTTTTTTTAACTACTACTAACCCTAAAGAATTTCTGAATTACGTGACCTCATGAATGCTGCAGGTCATTGACTCAAAGTACTGAAGTCATAAGATCAGTAGGACTACCAGGAAGGTAGCATTTTCAAAGGAGGACAGTAATGGTAGCTGCCTGTTGGCACAGGTTTCCTTTAAAGCAACCTGTTCTTTGCCCATGCTGGGAAAAGTAGTAGGATTGATTTTGTGGTCCCTTCCCAGCAGCACACACTAACCTTTTTTGAATTCTGCCACCACTCCATTTAGTCACTTAGAGCAGAAAATATATATAATACTTCTGGGTATGGAGGAGCATATGACCTTTTTTCTTTTTCTTTTTTACTTCCATGGCAGAGTAAAGGAAGATGAGTATATGCTGCTGGAGAAGGGGGCACTAAAGTAAACCTGTTGTTATCCTTTTGTGGGGATAAGCCTAGGTTTTCTTCAAGATAATCTGTATTGTTAATGTGTATTTAATAGGCATGTTCATGCAAAATGTTCTTAAAATAAAATATGCTGTGTGTCATATTCTGTAACACAGCCTTGCCATGTTGTTATCATCATTACAGGATGCATTAGGAATAATGCCAATGGGGAGTCCACTGACCTCAAGCATTTCCTCTAGTATTACTTCTAGTCTAGCTGCGACACCCCCCAGCCCTGCAGCCATAAGTGGTACTCCTGGTATGAATGCCAATGCTCTGCCCTTCTACCCAACCAGTGACACAGTAGAATCTGTCATAGGTAAGATATATGTTGCTCTTTCAGAAACTGTGACTAGTTAAAAGGTGAACAACCTCTCCTCCCCATCACCATCACTAATGAACAGCATTACTGTTCTGATTTGAACCCCTGCTAAGCAGCTTTCTAAGGAGATAGGAGAACGTCAAAGTAGTCCAGGGAAGCCTCTGCTTGGAGATGTTTGTTTTTTTGGCTATCTTCAGACACTTATTGCTTTTCTTTTTTGTTTCCAAGGTCAATGTCACAAGTCAGGCCATAGCCAAGATTCGAACTGCTAACGGCCAGCCTGCCAGATTCTCTTATGATTATCGCTAGCTATGCTATGCTATAGCCACTACCGATAATCATCCTTATAAATAGCACAGTTAATTTCAGCAGTGAAAAGGAGTAAGACTGTCCGATCGTCTATTATTAAAATAAATAGGTTTGCTTCATAGGCAAAGTTAGAATCCTGTACTTGTCTTCTTCACACTGCATAACCTTACCAAATACTAGAGCACCAGAAACAACCTAATATACAGTATCTCACAAAAGTGAGTACACCCCTCACATTTTTGTAAATATTTTATTATATCTTTGTGACAACACTGAAGAAGTTACACTTTGCAACAATGTAAAGTAGTGAGTGTACAGCTTGTGTAACAGTGTAAATTTGCTGTCCCCTCAAAATAACACACAGCCATTAATGTCTAAACCGCTGGCAACAAAAGTGAGTACACCCCTAAGTGAAAATGTCCAGATTGGGCCCAATTAGCCATTTTCCCTCCCCAGTGTCATGTGACTCGTTAGCAGGTGTGGTAAATTTGGTGTTATCGTTCTCACTTTTTTTTTTTTAAATTCCTTTATTTTGTTATACAGAAGGCATGGGTACATTGTCTAGTATAAGACAGGTCATACATTTACATACATTAACATGTTTAGGATACATTAGATTGAAACCATAGACCTAGATCAGGTTTACCACCAAACAAGTGGGGTAATACATATGTGTTCCAGCCAACTGTGTATCAATTCTGAATGTAATAAAGCGAGGTAGCCTACATCAGGGCCTCCTTACATGAACTGCGAACATATCATTAACAGAATTGGTGTATAGTATACTACTTAAAATATTTTACGGCAGATATGTCTAGTGTTAGATGAACAAATGTTTCCATCTCACCGTGAATAATATGTTTTCATTAATTCGTTAACGCCGTCACCACGGCTACTCGGTGAGCTTATCAGAGCAAAGTACCAGAGAAAGAGGGGAACAGAAGGGAATCAAAGGGAAAGCGGGGAAGGAGAGACAGGAGAACAAGGGAGAAGGGGGAGATGAGGTCAAGGGAAGGGAGATAGACGGGTATGGCTGCGACACCGCCCCCCCAGTGGATCCACCCGCCGGGCCTCAGAGGGGCATATGCAGGTGGCTGTTTTAGCAGTAACTACGGGGACGTCCCTTCAAGAAGATTGGGTTTGTGCTTGTACCAACTCCTGTAGATATGCGTCAGTACCAACAAAATATCTCCAGGGTCTCCACTTGTCCCTAAATTGTTCCTCTTTGTTTTGTAGGGTTGCAGTCAGTTCCTCCATCTGTAGAATACAATTTACTTTCGAATACCACAGGATCCTAGTAGGTGGGAGGGGATCTCGCCATAGTACGGGGATACAGGCTCTCGCTGCGTTCAGGAGTTGCATTGTCAAAGTTTTCTTGTACTTACTAATGGGTCTAGTGGTTAGGTGTAGGAGGCATGCAGCCGGGTTGTCTTTAAGTTCAACCGAGGTCAAGCTTTGAATGGTCGTAGTCACCTCCTCCCAAAAGGGTCTCAGGACCGGACACGACCAAAAGACATGGAGCATATTTCCCACTTCTGTGCCACACCTCCAACACCTATCCGAAAGCGTAGGGTTCATTTTGTGTAACATAAGTGGGACTCTATACCACCTGGTCAGGATTTTGTATCCCAGTTCTTGATAGTGACTCGCAATCGAGGACTTGTGAGCCAAGGCCAAGATCTTCTCTTGTTGTTGTGTAGTAAACTGTGTCTCTAGATCTCTTTCCCACTTCAATAGAAACTCTGGTACCCTGTCCTCTCCCTGTGTAGTGAGGAGGTTATATAGAAATGAGAGTGCGTGCCTTATCGGTTCCCCTGATTTACACAGAGATTCCAGGGGAGTGTGACCCCGCGGGACATAGGGAGCTTTCTGAAGAGTCTGCAGAAAATGTCTAAGCTGGATGGTACTGAGACTGTCTAATGGAAGTTCTGTAAGTCTAGAGATCGTAGAAGAAGATGGGAGTTCCCCCTGGGGCCAAACCTCCCCCAGGGACTGTTTCTCAGAGTTGATTAATTGTCTCAGTCTACGACTTGTGAATCCGGGGGGAAAAGTCTGGGTTACCGATGATAGGAGTCAGGGGGGAAGGTAACGGTGATATATCCGTATTACGGAATATTTTCCTCGCCACCCGAAGGGTAGCACCTATTAGCGGGTGGTCTTTCTGGTCTTCTGGAAGTGGGGACAAGAGCCACGGGGATGGGAGTAAGGGGATCGAGGAGTCCTCAATTTCCATTCCCACCCATTGTTTGGACTCTCTGTTGCAATGCCAATCAACAATCCTGGCGAGGTGTACCGCTCGATAATACCGAGAGATGTCTGGTAAACCGATGCCCCCCCTCTCCTTGGGTCTGGAGAGAGTTTGCATGTTTATTCTGGGGGCTTTATGAGCCCAGATGAACTCCCTCACAGTGGACTGTATTTGCTTAAAGAAGGTCAAGGGTAAACTTATCGGTAGTGTTTGGAGTATATATAGGATACGGGGCAAGGCCGTCATTTTCAGAGCATTGCATCGCCCAAACCAAGTCAAAGTGAGTTTGTGCCAGGTCCGTAGGTCAACTTTAAGTCTTTGGAGTAAAGGTTGAAAATTATATGTGTACAGGTGTGCCAAGTCCGAAGTGATGTCCACCCCCAGGTAGCGGATGGATTTCTCCGCCCAACGAAACGGGAAGGATTTGCTCATACTTACTGCTTCCGTGGCTGGTAGTGTGACATTTAACACTGCGGACTTGGCACAGTTGACTTTGAAATTTGAGACTTCGCCATACAACCGTAGAGCTTCCAAGATGTTAGGTAGTGAGATACGTGGGTTGGAGACGAAGAAAATCAGATCGTCCGCGAAGGCCGCAATTTTGTGGTGCCCCGAGGGCTTCGTGATCCCGGTGATATTGGGGTTCCTACGGATACTGTCACGGAACGCCCCACACTCCGCTTGAGTGCTTCCGTCATATACCGCTTCCTAAGTTCTGGAACACGAGTCCAATGGATCTGGCTATAGGAACCCCAAGAACTAGACAACACCAGTCTTGGAGTACATCAGAACTACCCTTTATTTGAGATCTCACACACATTTATACACCAGGATGACTCAAAGCTAACCTAATTAACATGAGCTCCAATAGGAGTCGTCCCGTCTCCTACATTGTATGGAGGACAATGTCATTAGCTCATTCCATTAACATAAACACAGGTTGACACCAGCATCTCCTCACATGATGTGTCCCAACAGAATGAATCAGTATTATCAGCAGGGGGCTGCTGGAGGAACCCCCCCTCCCTCTTCAGGGACACAGATCCACAGCAAGGAGTCCCCATACAATATATACATGACTGAGTCCGATTAATACAGTTCAGACTGGATTTCTCATTCACCTCAAATGCTAGGGCCCATAATCGGTGGGCAACAGGCCCGCACACAGTCCTCTCCAACAGCCTCTGTTCTGGCTATGTCTGTGACATTTCTCCCCTTTCGGCAGGAGACTAACACAGGAGGAGACCCCAGGCGGGTTGACTCCGAAGTTAGTAAGTAGCTCCAGTCCTCTACTGCCTGTACCCACACAGTACCCCAAACAAATTATTCCAAACAGTGTATTACTCACCCAGCCAACCTCTGCCTCTCTCAGAGAACATATCTGCCGCTGGGGAGAGGCCCGGACTGGCCCTTCTCCCTGGAATCCTTTCTGCCGCTGGAGAGAAGACAGTGGGACTGGGCTCACTCCATCCTGCTGTTGGGGATCTGGGCCGACTGCCCAGCATCCCTGGGGTATACAGGTGGGGACTGAAGCCCCATCAACCGACACCAGATCAAGCTGCAGTTGTGAGGTGATGACTGCATTCTCTCCTTGGATCCTGATCTGCAGCTCGCGATAGACTGCCACCTCCTCACCCTGGGCCTCCACAATTGCTGCAGGTGTGGGGCAGAGGTCTTGGACCCTCTGTCCGGTTGCCAGCACTTCTGCTGGGGGTTTGCCAGGTGGTTCCTCCTCTACAGAAACGTCTATTAAATCCCCAGTCTCTGGAAGTGGTAAAAGTGTGGGACAGAGGTCTTGGACCCTCTGTTCAGTTACCAGATCTTCAGCTGGAGAAGTTTGTTTTAACCCTATAGATGCTGCTGGCAGAAAATCACATGTCCCTGTCAGTGTTGTGGGAGAAAGGCCGACTACCTCTTCTCTCAGGAAGGCCGAAGCCACTGTTGGTGCTGGGCAGAACACAGTGAACTTTGGCCCTGATAGCAGCTCTTCTGCTGGAGGCTCATCAGGTTGTTCTTCCTCAGCAGAAAAGTCTATCAAATCCCATGTCTCTGCAACTGATGTCTGGGAATAGAGGTTCACCATCTCCTGTCCATGGAACCCAGAAGATGCTATCATTTCTGGGCAGAGGTTAGCAGAGCTCTGCCCTGTTGTCAGCACTTCAGGTTTGGGGACGGCAATCTCCGGATTTTCCACTGCCGATTCTCTGGCATGCTGCTGAACGTGTTCTAGCAGTTTCCTGTATGCCCTTTCCAGATGCTGTTCCTTCCTTAGCAAATGGTCCAGATCAGGTTTGAGCTCTGAGACCCCTGCAAGACCGAGCATAGACTCTCTATAGTCTCTCATGTCCTCAAGGTCAGGTTCCCCCTCATCGCCAAACATAAAAAGATCTGTAAGGTTCTCCCACAGCAATCCAGGGCCGCCAAAGTCATATCCCTCCGGAGAGCATTCTGTTGTCTCCCCTAAATATCCCTCCTCTGCGTGCCATTGCAGAGCCCGATAACAATTGTCCAGCTCTATCTCCTGCTGGACCAACCTGTCCAACTCAGTCACCCATTGCTCCTGGGGCTGCTCTCCCAGGAATGCCATCCGCAATGCCCGTTGGTCACTGGCCCGTTGCTCTTGGGTTGGACAGCACTTGCCCTGTTTTATACCAGCGAGACGGAGGGCTGCAATCCAGAGCTCCACCCGAATCAGCTGCCTGAGCTCCAGGCATTCATCCTCAGACACAGTCCTGGTGTACGTTGAAAGGATGATCCGCAGCAACCCCGGGAATTCTGATGCCAGGTCCATATCTCCGCTGGGGTGACTGAAGTCTGCTATGCTGATCTTGGATCCAGTTGGAGGTTTGGATGTCCCAGACTTCAGACTTCAGGAAGCTTTCCCGCTGCTTGCCACCAATGTCACGGAACGCCCCACACTCCGCTTGAGTGCTTCCGTCATATACCGCTTCCTAAGTTCTGGAACACGAGTCCAATGGATCTGGCTATAGGAACCCCAAGAACTAGACAACACCAGTCTTGGAGTACATCAGAACTACCCTTTATTTGAGATCTCACACACATTTATACACCAGGATGACTCAAAGCTAACCTAATTAACATGAGCTCCAATAGGAGTCGTCCCGTCTCCTACATTGTATGGAGGACAATGTCATTAGCTCATTCCATTAACATAAACACAGGTTGACACCAGCATCTCCTCACATGATGTGTCCCAACAGAATGAATCAGTATTATCAGCAGGGGGCTGCTGGAGGAACCCCCCCTCCCTCTTCAGGGACACAGATCCACAGCAAGGAGTCCCCATACAATATATACATGACTGAGTCCGATTAATACAGTTCAGACTGGATTTCTCATTCACCTCAAATGCTAGGGCCCATAATCGGTGGGCAACAGGCCCGCACACAGTCCTCTCCAACAGCCTCTGTTCTGGCTATGTCTGTGACAGATACTACACAGGAACGGTTCAAGAGTCAAAATGAAAACCAATGGGGACAGGGGGCACCCCTGTCTCGTCCCGTTAGAGATGTCAAAGAAAAACGATCGCCACTCATTGACCCTTACTGCCGCCGAGGGAGCCGAGTAGAGAGACGATATCCAGCCTCTCATGTTTGGGCCAACACCAATATGTTCTAGAGTGGCCCGCATAAAATGCCAGGCCACCCTGTCAAAAGCCTTCTCTGCGTCTGTAGAAAGCAGCAGAAAAGGCTTCTTGACGATCTGTGCTTCGTGAATGAGGTTGAGGACTCTTATGGTGTTGTCTCTCGACTCCCTCAGCGGCACGAATCCCGCCTGGTCAAAGTGTATTAATTGTGGGACATGTGGGAGTAATCTGTTAGCCAGAATTTTGGAAAACAATTTAAGGTCCACGTTTAGTAGAGCAATCGGGCGGTAATTACTGCAGTGGCTAGAATCTTTCCCCTCTTTCGGGATCAAAGAAATAAATGCCCGTAGGGAGTCTACCATGTTAATGCCTCCTTCCTTTAGTGCGTTGTAGGCTTTCAGAAAGTGAGTCGATAAATGTGGCCCGAAGGTCTGGTAGTAGGTCAGGGTGAAGCCATCCGGCCCGGGTGCCTTCCTTGGCTTTGTTTGGGCCAAGGCTAGTGAGAGTTCTTCAGGGGTGATGTCCGACTCAAATGAGTCTCCTACATCAGCTGGTAAAGTAGGCATACCCGAAGACCTGATGTATTCCCTCGCTGACGCCTCTTTTTCTGTTAAAAGGTCAGTAGGTTCCCCCTTGTGTAAATTGTATAGTTGTTGGTAATATGCAGCAAATTCATTGGCTATATCCCTAGAAGTGTGGACCGTAGTTCCCTGTGGGGTCACTATAGAGGGAATGTAGGTACGTTGTCTCGGGCCACGAAGTAGTCTGGCTAGCATGGTCCCAGGCTTGTTAGAGTATTCAAACATGTACCTTTTAGCCCAGGCCAGGTTTTGTACCGTTTTGTGGTACAAGAGGTCTTTCAATTCACCCCTGGTCTTCAGTAAAGCCTGGAGGTGTGTTTCCGCTAGAGACTTCTTGTGAAGTAGCTCGAGAGACCGCACCCGGGAGATCAGGAGATCAATCTGTTTAGCCCTTTCTCTTTTTTTCGCCACCCCAATCCTAATTAATTCCCCTCTTATTACACATTTATGGGCTTCCCACACTGTCATTGGAGACATCGCGGGATCTATGTTTTCTGAGAAGTAATTAGTCAGTGTCCTGCAGGGGCGTAACTAGAAATCACAGGGCCCCATAGCAAAATGTTGTATGGGCCCCCCCCCCCCTGCAAACCGCCCCCCCCCCCTGCAAACCACCCCCTCCACAAAAAAAAAGAACTAATGCCATTGAACAACAGATTACCGCACCCATGTGGCACAGTACCCAGGCAACAGCTTATATTAATTATGAACAACAAAGTATGCAGTATACTGTATGCAGCCCCTAAAGGACACACATTGCTGACCTCCATGCCTTCTAACCAATTTCTGTTCTGTTATATAAAATGAACTAGTTCAACTCACCATAATGCTGAATCAGTGGGAGCCCTGAGCGTGTCACTTGACACCGTCGCCTGCCACCAGATGCAACTTGTCACGGAATGTCACATCACCCGCCACACATTGCGGATTGTCCACTTGCCACGTCGCCTGCCACCAGATGTAGATTGTCACTTGTCACACGTTGCAGAATGTCACCTGCCACATGTTGCCGATTGTCCACTTGCCACGTCCTGGATTGTCACTTGCCACGTCACCTGCCACACATTACTGATTGTCACTTGCCACATCCCAGATTGTCACTTGCCACACATTAGATTGTCACTTGCCACGTCACCTGCCACACATTACGGATTGTCACTTGCCACTTTCTGGATTGTCACTTGCTACACATTACGGATTGTCACTTGCCACGTCCCGGATTGTCACTTGCCACATCACCTGCCACACATTACTGATTGTCACTTGCCACGTCCCAGATTGTCACTTGCCACACATTAGATTGTCACTTGCCACGTCACCTGCCACACATTACGGATTGTCACTTGCCACTTTCTGGATTGTCACTTGCTACACATTACGGATTGTCACTTGCCACGTCGCCTGCCACATGTTATGGATTGTCACTTGCCACGTCACCTGCCACACATTACGGATTGTCACTTGCCACGTCCCGGATTGTCACTTGCCACACATTACGGATTGTCACTTGCTACGTCACCTGCCACACATTACAGATTGTCACTTGCCACGTCCCGGATTGTCACTTGCCACACATTACGGATTGTCACTTGCCACGTCGCCTGCCACATGTTACAGGTTGTCACTTGCCACGTCACCTGCCATACATTACAGATTGTCACTTGCCACCTCACCTGCCACACATTACGGATAGTCACTTGCCACGTCACCTGCCACACATTACGGATAGTCACTTGCCACGTCACCTGCCACACATTACGGATAGTCACTTGCCACGTCACCTGCCACACATTACGGATAGTCACTTGCCACGTCACCTGCCACACATTACGGATTGTCACTTGCCACGTCCCGGATTGTCACTTGCCACACATTACGGATTGTCACTTGCTGCCACGTCCCGGATTGTCACTTGCCACTTCACCTTGTCACTTGCTGCCTGTGTCACTTTCATGCTGTGTCCCAGAGTCAGGCAGCAGGGAGATAAGGTCATCTCTCTGCTTCCCGAGGCTGCCTGCACAGTGAGGGGGGAAAACTGCACTGCACTGCAGGGATGCAGGGAGGGCGCCGGGCGGTGAGAGATGATGTCATCTCTATGCACCCCCGGCTGCCAGCTCCCTGATTGGCCAGCCTGCTCATACACGAGCCGAGCCGCCCAGCTGACTCACCGCCTGACAGCCCTCGGAGCCGCCCACGCTCTCACCGCGGACCCGCAGAGCCGCCCACTCTCACCCGGGGGCCCGCAAAGCCGCCCGCTGTCACCCGCGGAGCCGCCCGCTGTCACCCGCGGGCCCGCAAAGCCGCCCGCTGTCACCCGCGGAGCCGCCCGCTCTCACCCGCGGGCCCGCAAAGCCACCCGCTGTCACCCGCGGAGCCGCCTGTCACCGGTCCGGGGGGCCCCTAACAGCTGCGGGCCCCATAGCGGCCGCGTGTGTCGCTATGGCGGTAGTTCCGCCACTGGTGTCCTGCTTATCTCCTCACGTATCTCGGGGATTTGTAATAATGACTCGTTTAGTTTCCAGGTTGGAGGGGACCTAGGTTCCGTATCCCAGCAAAGGGTCACATGCGTAGGGGCATGGTCAGAGAGGGAAATGTAGTCAATCTGGGATGTGGTGACCAGCGGTAAGTCTTTATGTTGGATCTGAAAGAAGTCTATCCTGGAGTATGTACCATGCACCGCAGAGAAATAGGTAAAATCCCTCTCACCGGGGTGCATGATCCTCCAGGGGTCGGCCAACTGTAGATTGGTTAATTCTACCTTGAGTTTTTTAAGGTATGAGAAAGAAAGATGAGATGCCCCTCTTGATACATCCAGCAGTGGCTCAGGAGCAAAATTGAAGTCCCCGCCCATCAGGAACAGACCCTCCCGAAAATCTAGAACCAAGGGAATAAGGGATCGCAGAAAGGACAGGTGGTCAGAATTAGGGAAATAGACGTTTACTAGGGTCACTGTGGTATTTCTAATTTTGCCCTTTAAGAGCAAGAATCGGCCAAGTGGGTCAGCTCTCTCTTCTAATAGCGTCCACGGCAATGATCTGGCTATCAATATACTGACCCCCTTTGATTTTGACAGAGGGGAGGGAGCGTGATATACAGTGGGGAAGTCTCTGTTACAGAGTCTGGGGACTGCCGACTGTTTGAAATGCGTTTCCTGAATGAACGCCACCTGTGTGCGTGTTTTTTTGAGATCTGTGAGGAGTCTGGAGCGTTTTTCCGGGGTAGCTAAACCTCTGACATTAAGGGAAGTGAATTTTATCTCACTACCGGGGTGTGAGCCCGAAGGCCCTCCCGGGGGGGCCATGTCGCACCTCGGCAGCCAATCGGGGGAGGGAAGGTAAGGGATAAGTCAAGAAGGTATAGGGAGGGAATAGAAACAAGGGGGGGTGGGGAGGGGGTATTGAGGGGCAGGGGAGGGGGGTGTAGGGGGGGGAGGGGGAGACCGGATATAGAGAGGGACGAAGAGGAAGAGAAAAGGAGGAATTGGAGTTGAAAAGATATAGAGAAAAATACTAAGAAGGATAAATTAATTATCCAGTTGTTGCTTTATAAAGCCTTACGCAAATATGCGCTTCCTATTAGTGGGTGTGGAAGACTAGACTCTGCGACACAACGGGAGACGTGTCGTCAGGAGAGAACCGGCATGATAAACAATACCTGACTATTACCGTTCTGAACAACAAACAAAAATAAAAAGCCATAAACAACTTGATTCTTTGCTGTAGAATCATCAAATATGTGTATGCGACCACCGCATGTGAAATGTATATCCACTAGAAGATCCCTGTGGACCAACATCTCCAATACAGTGTAAATATTGCAACTAACCCTCTTGATAAGGAACAAGCGGGTAACAAACTGAACATGACTCCGTGTCTTTATGGATTAGAGTCCCCCCTACCCCCCCGCCTCATGCCCCACAGAAAAAGGTGGCGTGAAGACTGCCCCTGAGGAACCTGTGGGACGATGAGGCGGAGGCGCGGCGAGACCCCCCAACAAAAATCGAATCCAGATGCCAATCTAAGGCATGTTATCTTTTCACGGAGGAGCAAGAAATCCCTCTAGCATACATACAACATACCCTTGTATCGCTTTACGTTCTACTCGTAATACTCAGAGAGTTTACTGTGCAGTGAAGGAAAAAGGATATCAATGTAGTCCAGAGATTCTAAGAACCATAAGAGTCCCCTTCCTGCTTCACAGCAAGCAGCCTCCTGGGTCAACACGATCAGTTAGGACTCTGGCGTGGTAGGATTGTCTCTTGGAGTTGTCCTGGATCTTGATCGCCATTGTCGTCTGCTGGCTCATTGGGGTCTTGGTGACATAGATCTCGTGCTATTGAAGGTGATCGGAAAGTCCAACCAATTGGGTATCGAGAACCCGGGGATCTCCAGAAACCTGAACAAATCCGGCAGTTGTTCTGGCCATCGCAGCGCAAAAGAGTTATTTCCTTTCAGGACGATCAGGTGAAATGGATGGCCCCATTTGTAGGTGGCTCCTGTTGTTCTGATAGCTTCTAGTAGTGGACGTATTTGGCCTCTCATACGCAGGGTCATCCGCGATATATCAGGGAAAAATTGCACCAACGCCCCATCGAAGTCCAAGGGGCCCTGGGACCAAGCCCTTCTCAGGATTTCTTCCTTAGTTGTGTAGTAATGAACTCTCGCCAATATGTCTCTCGGTGCGAGATCATCTCCTCCCCTGGGGCCTTGCACACGGTGCACACGGTCCAGTTCTAGTTCTGCTGTGGGGGGCTTGTCTAGTAAACGGTTAAATATGGCCACAATCGTTGCTCTGAGATCACTTCCTGAAGTGGCTTCAGGCAGGCCGCGTACTCTGATATTGTTTCTCCTGCTGCGATTTTCGCCATCATCGATTGAAAGTTGCATCAGGATCAGGCGCCTTTTGTAATCCACATGAGCCTTTTCTATGTCTGACATTCTTGACTCTAGCAGAGAAGCAGATGATTCCACCTCTGATACCCTGGAGTCTACAGTATCTATTCTCTGCTTTAGATCATGAATCTCTTTAGACAGGGTATTCACAATAGTAGCTGTAGATTCAGTGATGTCCTGTTTAGTGGGGAGGAGAGCGAGTATCCCTTTCCAGCATTCAGGGAATGGTTGCTCCTGAGTGTTGGCAGGCTGTATGGATGAGCAGCTATCCGCCCCTGGGATTTCTGGGGACAGGATCGGGGAGTCAGCTCTGTTAGGGAGAGACCCGTTACCTTGTGGAGCATTAGATAGTCCCTTGCCTGTCTTCTTGAGCGATGCTGTGCCTGCATTGCCAGAGCGTGGCGGCGCAAGAAATAAGCAGCAATGTCCGCAGATCTATTAGCTGCGGGTGATCCCGGAGGTCTGTCCGTCATGGACATGTAGTTCAAAAGCCGGTATGTACGCTAGGTCCGGTTCTCAGCCTGAACGAGGCACGGAGCTCCCCGGGAAAGCAGCCTCACAGCGCCATTGCCAAGCCACGCCCCCCATCGTTCTCACTTTTAAAGAATTGTTGCTTTACATAAAGATGGCCTAGGCTATAAGAAGATTGCCAAGACCCTGAAACTGAGCTGCAGCATGGTGGCCGAGACCATACAGCGGTTTAACAGGACAGGTTCCACTCAGAACAGGCCTCGCCATTGGTCGACCAAAGAAGAGTGCACGTACTCAGCATCATATCCAGAGGTTGTTTTTGGGAAATAGACGTATGAGTGCTTCCAGCATTGCTGCAGAGGTTGAAGGGGTGGGGTCAGCCTGTCAGTGCTCAGACCATATGCTGAACACTGCATCAAATTGATCTGCATGGCTGTCGTCCCAGAAGGAAGCCTCTTCTAAAGATGATGCACAATAAAGCCTGCAAACAGTTTGCTGAAGACAAGCAGACTAAGGACATGGATTACTGGAACCATGTCCTGTGGTCTGACCAAGATAAACTTATTTGGTTCAGATGATGTCAAGCGTGTGTGGCGGCAACCAGGTGAGGAGTACAAAGACAAGTGTGTCTTGCCTACAGTCAAGCATAATGGTAGGAGTGTGATGGTCTGGGACTACATGAGTGCTGCCGGCACTGGGGAGCTACAGTTCATTGAGGGAACCATGAATACCAACATGTACTGTGACATACTGAAGCAGAGCATGATCCCCTCCTTTCAGGGACTGGGCCGTAGGGCAGTATTCCAACATGATAACGACCCCAAACACACCTCCAAGACGATCACTGCCTTGCTAAAGAAGCTGAGGGTAAAGGTGATGGGCTGGCCAAGCATGTCTCCAGACCTAAACCCTATTGAGCATCTTTCGGGCATCCTCAAACGGAAGGTGGAGGAGCGCAAGGTCTCTAACATCCACCAGCTCCATGATGTCATCATGGAGGAGTGGAAGAGGACTCCAATGGCAACCTGTGAAGCTCTGGTGAACTCCATGCCCAAGAGGGTTAAGGCAGTGCTGGAAAATAATGGTGGCCACACAAAGTATTGACACTTTGGGTCCAATTTGGACATTTTCACCTCTTTGGTCGACCATGGCGAGGCCTGTTCTGAGTGGAACCTGTCCTGTTAAACCACTGTATGGGCTTGGCCACCATGCTGCAGCTCAGTTTCAGGGTCTTGGCAATCTTCTTAAAGCCTAGGCCATCTTTATATAGAGCAACAATTCTTTTTTTCAGATCCTCAGAGAGTTCTTTGCCATGATGAGGTGCCATGTTGAACTTCCAGTGACCAGTATGAGAGAGTGAGAGCGATAACACCAAATTTAACACACCTGCTCCCCATTCACACCTGAGACATTGTAACACTAACGAGTCACATTACACCGGGGAGGGAAAATGACTAATTGGGCCCAATTTGGAAATTTTCACTTAGGGTTGTACTCAATTTTGTTGCCAAGTGTTTAGACCAAGGGTCTTCAAACTATGGCCCTCCAGTTGTTCAAGAACTATAATTCCCATCATGCCTAGCCATGTCTGTGAATGTCAGAGTTTTACAATGCCTCATGGGATGTGTAGTTCCGCAACAGCTGGAGGGCCGTAGTTTGAGGATCCCTGGTTTAGACATTAATGGCCATGTGTTGAGTTATTTTGAGGGGACAGCAAATTTACACTGTTATACAAGCTGTACACTCACTACTTTACATTGTAGCAAAGTGTCATTTCTTCAGTGTTGTCACATTAAAAGATATAATAAAATATTTACAAAAATGTGAGGGGCGTACTCACTTTTGTGAGATACTGTATGTGCGAGAATGTGTGAACCATTGTCTCCCAAAATACAAAAATACAGCTGTCAGTGCCTGAGTGCCCAGTCACCAGGCCATAGCCCATAGGGTGGGGAGAGTATATAGCCCTGTATAAGTTACCACTTTCTCACAAAGTCAAAAGCTACACGTGTTTTAGGGGTCTCACACAATAAATCGGGACATTGGGGGAGAGTGGGGAAATTTATTAAAGCATGCTTTTTGTACTTCTTGCAAGGTGTACCTGTTTCTTTTGCCTGCAATGGTCAAAGTACCAGCTAAATTTAAATGATCTGAAATAAGGATATAAATTATCTTTTGGAATCAGTCTTGTACCATTGTATTTTTAATAAATATTTATGCTCAAAGTTTATCTCCCTATTTTGTTTTCTTTCTAAAGCTAGCTATACAGACATAGGTTTCTCCATCAACACTAAAGAGTGTGGATGGAGGAATCTCTCCTGCTGACCATTGTATTCAGACAACCGCTGCACCTATGGCCATCTGAATACCTGAACGGTGACTGCATCTGATAGGGTGCAATCCCTGTTAATCCCACAATTGGTGCCAAAAGGGCCACCTATGGCTTGAATTGCGGTTTATTTACCAGGTCAAAAATTGGCTGTGTATGACCAGCTCAAGGGATACATTCTCTTGTCATACATTTTTAAACCACCATCTATATTTTTCAGGCAACAGTTTCCTTAATACTTTTTTTTCTTTCAGAATCTGCCCTGGATGACCTTGATTTAAATGATTTTGGTGTTGCCGCTTTAGAGAAGTCATTTGATAATACCACAGTTGCCACATCTGGTGGTATAATGATAGGTAATTGATTATGTTTTCCTTTTTTTTAAATCACAGTAACTATCATCATTTCTGACTTTATCTAAGCTGCTTATATTTTCTATTTTCTATTATAATTACTCAAACCCTAAACTTTTTTTTTTTGTTTTGGATATTGGTTATAGTGCTTTCTTTATTTCTGTCTGTTTCCAATGGGGCAGATTTCCCTCTCTTCCTGTACCAGTGAATGTAGTCCCTGCCAAGACAGGAATTGGGAAAACTTTCCAACAGAGACCACATTATAATACTCAATACTTCATTGTCCTAATTTAAGACTGCGGAATGGTCACTATCGATCCCTGTCCCTAAAACTTTAACAATGAAAGTTTTGATTGTGAATAGGCCACATTCATTTAAATGCAACCCCAATTCCAAAAAAGGTATTTTTGAAATTGATGGCAGCAACATGTCTCAGGGACAGGTCAACAAAAAGCTGGCAAGGTAAGTGGTACTAACAAGGAAGAGCTGGAAGAACATTTTGTGCAGTGCCTTGAAAAAGTATTCATACTCCTTGAAATTGTCCACATTTTGTCATGTTACAACCAAAAACATAAATGTATTTTATTGGGATTTTATGTCATAGACCAACACAAAGTGGCACATAATTGTAAAGTGGAAAGAAAAAAGGAGAAATGGTTTTCCAATTTTTTTCCAAATATCTTAAAAGTGTGACATGCATTTGTATTCAACCCCCTTTACTCTGATACCCCTAACTAAAATCTAGTGGAACCAATTGCCTTCAGAAGTCACCTAATTAGTAAATAGAGTCCACCTGTGTGTAATTTTAATCTCGGTATAAATACAACTGTTCTGTGAAGCCCTCAGAGATTTGTTCGAGAACTTTAGTGAACAAATGGCATCATGAAGGCTAAGGAACACACCAGACAGGTCAGGGATAAAGTTGTGGAGAAGTTTAAAGCAGCTTTAGGTTATAAAAAAATATCCCAAGCTTCGAACATCTCACGGAGCACTGTTCAATCCATCATCCGAAAATGGAAAGAGTATGGCACAACTTCAAATCTACCAAGACATGGCCATCAAGCAGCCAAGAGGCCCATGGTAACTCTGGAGGAGCTGCAGAGATCCGCAGCTCAGGTGGGAGAATATGCCCACTTTAAGGCTTTAGAACCACTTTAAGGCTTTCATTCATGTACTCCTAGTACTGATGATACTTCTTAGTTAGCAGGATTGAACTAAATCAAATTTATTATTCGCTTTTCGAATTTCATCCAGTTCCTGATTAACTGGCTGAAGTGTAATCATTGGGTGGCCCTGTGGACCACTTCTTGCCCAGCATTCCTTTTTTGACAAATTGAAGGAGCCGGGTGGAAAATTGACAGCTGAACATTGGAAACATCCAATCAGATTTTTTTGATAGTCGATGAGGAAAGCTGTCAAAATAAAACAGCTACATAAAATCTGTTGGTGTATGGCCAGCTTTACTAGCAAATTAGTATAGAGCTTCCATGTGAAATGTCTGTTTTTTTTTTTTTCTAATTTACATTTTTAATTTGTTCTCTCTAATTGCAGGTGGCAGCCTAATGCAGAGTTCTGCTCCTGTAAACATCCCTGGATCTTTAGGCAGCTCAGCGTCCTTCCATTCCACATCTCCATCTCCACCTGTAAGCATCTCCTCACACTTTATGCACCAGACCCCTGGAGCACATAGCCAATCAGAAAACACCTTTCTCAGTACATCAGCCACTCCTGGGTCACTAGGTAAGTGACTGTACAGCAGCAAATGGAAGTAATGGGACATCTATGGTAGGGCCATTCCTTCCTGAATTTTGTTTTTAGTAACTTTTCATATTTTAACATTCATGTTCATTGTTAAGGTTTATCTTATTTTTTTTATGTTTATAGGCTTAAATGGCATGAATAACAGTATATGGGAACATTTTGTGTCAGGCAGCTATTCTCCTGGGACGTCACCTGCGTTCCCCTCTGGAGCAGGTGGGGCCGAGCTTGTTAGATTACGTCAGGAGCTGGAAGAGGCCAGTAACACTATCAAACAATGGGAGGACTCATGGAAACAAGCTAAACAGGTACACAGTGATGTACATTGGCATTTGCTTTTAACCTTCTAACTATGAATACTCTGGGGTGCTTTCAAAGTAATTTAAAGGAAGTACCATTTTTTTTTTGCATTTTCCGTAAAGCTAAATTCCAGGAAAACTGCAACAAGCTCTGGTAAAATACATATGCCTTTGTTCAGTCTTGTCATCCAGGCACTCCTGCTGGAAAGAACAGTCAGTCTTTGGTCTCTCTGTAGACTGGACTTTATTTAAAGAAGAACTATAGGCAAAACTTTTTTTCATTTTGGATAGAGCAAGGGAGGGTTATAACCCCTGTAAGGGGTTATATTTTTGCCCTCTTTGCCCTCTTTGTCCTATTGGGGAGATTTGCCTTCACTTGCTGTTCCATAGCCAACAGAGGAAGTGAGAGGAAATGCCTGCAAATTAAGAGAATACCTTGGGGACCCCCAGGTCACCAAAACTAGTGTCCCCTTTGGAAGATTTCCCCTCTATTACTTTTCTGGGAACAACCCAAAATTTGTGATTTTCTTTTACTTTCAATGATAATGGTAAACAGGTCAAATAGAGAGGAAGAATCTATGTAACGGGGACAAAGAGAGCTATGAAAGCTGACAGGTGATCTAATCCCTCCCCACTCTATCCAAAACAAAAAAATACGTTTTGCCTTTGAAAGTGTTTGTAAACCCCTGATTGTCACTTTTACCTATAGGAAGTGGAAATATCTCCTAAACGTACGCCGTTTAGGAAATATTTACCTTGTAGTGCGCCCATTATGTCATCGGCGCATGAGCTGTACATAAACGGACCTCCATGCCATTTCTTCACTCGCAAGAGCCGTGACTGACGGCTCCCACGCGTATGCACAGGAGTGGCGTCACACGGCTCCGGCCAGTCACAGAGACGGAGTCAGTCCGCAGCCCCGAAAGGAAGAGGGGCGAAGATGGAGGCGGGGACAGCGTGGGCTTCAATTGCAGGTAAGTGCCACATAATGGGCTAGTATGCGGTTTTACTTTTCAGGGGAAAAATGAGGAAGTAAAACCCATTAGGGTTTTAAGCCCTTAACACACGGCCAGAATATCGGGCGGTATTGGCTAGTTCAATAGAAACCGTCCGACATTTGGTCCGTATGTACGGCCGGCTTCTGTCGAATGGGCATGACCGAATGAGGTCTGTCAATCGGCATCTAATCAGCGCCAATGGCTGAGAGTGATGACCGGTGTGTTCTGGCAATAGGGGGGGGGGGGGGCAGTTGCCCCTGTCAAAACACAATAGCACAGTAGGGGAGATCCCCCTGAGCTCTTCAGTTTTTTTCATTCAGTCCGCTAGGTTGAATGAAAAAAAAAAACTGCTAGGGTGTACCAGGCTTTAAACAATTTAGCAAAGTCCAAAACCTGACACAGCCCATGACTACACAACAAAAGAGGAGAAGCGCAGTCAGGTTTATCTCACTTCTCTCCCTACCATGCTCACTTTGTAGCTTTTCCAATATCTGCCCGGAGTTTAGATTGAAATCATTTATAATTAGAATGCTGACTTCTGTCCTTTTTATTGGTTATCTTTCTCTCTCATCAGGCCTGTGATGCCTGGAAGAAAGAGGCAGAGGAAGCTAATGAGCGGGCGACAGCAGCTAGCATGGAATGTGAACTGGCGCGGGAGCAGAGAGATGCCCTGGAACAACAAGTGAAGAAACTGCAGGAAGAGCTGGAAAGAATTCCTGGAACACAAGATTCTAAATTACTTAGCTCTGTTTCTGAATTAGAAACTCTGCCTTTAGCCACGTTATATAGCATTCAGAAGCAGCTACATGCCAGCTTGGAAAGAGTTGAAAAGGTCAGGATGAAGGAGTGGGTGCATGAAAGGAAAAATGTTTGGTCATATATAAATGTATGATATCTCATTCACACGCAAGCCTGTCGCCACCTAAAAGAAATGTAAAGAATTGTTGCAGAGTCACTGATCTTCCAGGTCTTGAAGAGATGTTACTGGCTTAGGAATCCACTTCTTTGTGTAGGGTGCTTGGTCCTCCACTGTTGTTCTGTCTGCTAGGCATTACATCACTGCTTGTCCTGTAGAGACTTAGAGCCACAGAATGAGACTGCAGAGGAGGACCATGTAGTCAACAACCCCGGAAGAGTGAGTTGCAGAAGATTCTTCAGCCAGCTTTATTTCAGGGAAACAGCGAAGGCTGGCAAAGTGGGCAGCAGAGCAGGTAATTAGTATGGTCCTAGGCACCAGTTTCCTTTATATGGTTACAGGGTGATTGTAAAGTACACACTGTTAAAAAGACCCTGTCTCCATACTATTATCAGCAACAACTGTTCCATAAGATTATATGTCAAATTACCTAATTTTGTGCAACTAACCTCCCTTTAGTTATTGATGATATTACCATATTGAACGGGCCTAAAACTGCTATTTGGCGCTGCCATGTTGGATGTGACATCAGCAGCCCCAGGCAAACCCAGCGGTCACTCAGGTGATGCTCTGTAATATTCCCCTTATATGTTTGAGGCTCAATAAAAATCCTTTTATTTATCAGATAATAAGGCAGAGAGGCTGATAGGAGTCCACAAACAGCAGAGCCCTGAATCCCGCCAGCAGTGACACCTCCTCCAATCTGCACATATTACAATCAGACCTGTCATTGTTTACATTTTATGTACACAAAAAATGAGGTCTAGTAACAGGGTCTCTTTAAAGGCACTTAATGCTTCTCTCTCTCTCTTTACCTCTGTTGTAAGGAAAAGGAAGCGCAAGCATTTGCATGTTAACTGATGTGAGTGCATGTAAACTGCTTTATATGCTTGTAAACTAATTATGTTTTACTAAAAGTCCAAATTTACTAGAACTGATTTGTAGCTCGTTTACACTTGCTTCAAAACAAGGCTTTGGACAGGCTTTGTTAAAGTGGTTGTAAACCCTCAGGGACAACTTTCACCTACAGGTAAGCCTAGAATAAGGCTTACCTGTAGGTGCTTGCAATATCTCCTTAACCTACACGGTTTAGGAGATATTTGCAAAAAACACTGTACCGATGTCTACGGCGCAGGTGCACTGAGTGTGTCGTCTCCGATAGCGATCGTGCCGTCACTGGCGGTTCCCGCGTGCATGCGTGGGGGTGACGTCATCACGGCTCCGGCCAGTCACACAGCCGGAGTGTGCAAACACGGAAGTCGCTCCGGGAGACACAGCGGTGACAGAGGAGGGGGACGAGGGCCGCTGCGGGGGCTTCGATCTCAGGTAAGTAATTCATAATGAGCTAGAATGCTATGCATACTAGCTCATTATGCCTTTGTCTTGCAGGGTGTATTTTTTTTTCCTTTTTCAGAGGGTTTACTTCCTATTTAAACCTCTCTGAATGCCAGTCAAAGCTTCTGTCACTAAATAAAATGGTTAGCTTACAGTCCTGTTTACACCTTGCTTTTGCTTTGCTAAAAAATTATACCCCAAAGTGTCTTCAAAGCCTCCATAGAAATCTGTGACAAAGCTTGTTAGAAGCACCTAAAGCTTTTGAGAGGCTTTAATTCAGCTTTAGCTTCGCTTTGTTTTGGAGAAATTGCAGGTATAAGATATCAGCACACACACACACAGTCCATCTGCCAAGCTTCATTAAAGCTTCAAAAAACCACCACCGAAGCATCATTGAAGCACCACCGAAGCATCAAAAACACATCAAAGAAGGATGTTGAAGCAGTAGGCTCACTAATGTGTGTTGAAGTCGAAGCAAGTGTAAATGAACCCTAAAGTTCTTCTGTTTGCTGTGAGCAGGCAGTTTTCTTTTTATTGCAGAAGAGACATTTTCTGCAATAAAATACACCTACCTGCCTGTTCACAGCCTCACCCAGCAAGTAAACTGAGCTGTGCATGCACACCTCAGCTTACAGCGTCTAGCCCGATCCCTGTGTGCCAGAATGACTGCCTCCTACGCATGCCCAGGAGTGATGTCTTCCTATGCTGGCCAGATGGTAGAAAACCGGCACAGAGAAGAAGGCGCTGGCGAGGGACAGGCATTGTTCGAGGGAAGGTGAGTATAAGCTGCCTTTAGTGAACATATTTGCTGCTTCTTCAACATGCTGAGGAGAAGTACATTTTTGTGAATGAAGCCTTGGGTTTCTATGTTATTCTGCCTTAAAAGGGGCCAAAACACCAATGTATTTTAAGCTGTAGTAGAAGTAGCTGTGCTCTGACTCATGTGATGACTGCTAGTTCCAGGGCAGTGACTCGGTCAAAAGGTTTAGCTCCTCTGACCCAGAACTACCATACAGCACATGATTAAGGAAATTGCAGCTTCCGTCAGAACTTAAATCCAGAGGTGGTTTTCTTCACGAGGAAATCCATTTAAACTTAAAAAAAAAAAAATACTTTCAGACAAAATCTGTTTTATATTAAAATGTTTATCAATGCACCAATAATGTACAAATACAAAGAAAAAAGTATAGATGGAGGAGTCTTGAAATTATAAAATATCATCAAAATATGGATCACAAGCGCATTTGACAGTATCATGTGTAGGGCATAGTGTGAGAAAACAGGGTTGTTTTTTTCTTCTTTTGAGAGTTGTTGCCCCTCATCTTTGACATCACTTGCCGACCAGGCTTTTTCTGGCACTTTTTGTTTACAAGTTTAAATCAGTATTTTTTGCTAGAAAATTACTTAGAACTCCCAAACATTATACTTTTCTTTTTTAACAGAGACTCTAGGGAATAAAATGGCGATTGTTGCAATTTGTTCTCACATGGTATGTGGAGCGTTTTTTCAAATGCAATTTTTTGGGAAAAAATACACTTTAATGAATTAGAAAAAAAACAAAACACAATATTCACCCCAATTTTTTTGTAAAATGTGAAAGATGATGTTGCGCCGAGTAAATAGATACCTAATATGTCATCCTTTAAAATTACGCACGCTCGTGGAATGGCGACAAACTATGGTACTTAAAAATCTCTTTAGGGGATGCTTTAAATGCCTTTACAGGTCACCTGTTTAGAGTTATAAAGGAGGTCTAGCGCTAGAATTACATAAGCGTTTCGCGAGCACAGAGGGATGGGGGTGCTTTAAATTTATTTATTTTTTTTTTAATTATTATTTTTACTGTCCCTTTAATATTTTTTTTCTCACTTTTATTCCTATTACAAGGAATGTAAACATCCCTTGTAATAGAAATAAAGATAACAGGTCCTCTTTATGGAGAGATCTTGGGTCAAAAAAAATTGATCTTTTGCCTAAAAAAAAAATAAATGTATTTACTTTCAGCTTGGACCGGAAGTGACGCATGATGTCGCTCTGGTCCTCCAAGGCCATAGAGTTGATCAAACAGTATTTACTCTTTGAGCACCTATGGGAGCAGCCGGATCGTTTCTCAGGCGAACAGTAAGCCTAAGATACACTGGCTACGGAAAACATTCCAGTGGCTCATGAGCCGTTCAGAATGCTTTCCTGAGAAAGCCAGCTGCAGGAAAATGTACCTGGGTTATGGCTGATATCTTCAGCCATAATCCTCTTAAACTACTTGCAAACTGCAGCGTATATATAAGTATTGCGATGGGCAAGTGATTAAAGAAGATCTAAACTTTGGAAGCTGTGCAAAAAAAAAAAAGCAGTTAGAGACCAAAAGGCTAGCTACCTGTGTTGCCTGTGGTCTTCCTGCAGCTATCTTGTTCTGCACCTTGTATGGTGGTCACCATCTTGGTAGAGGCAGGGCTTTTCTTCCTCTTCCTAGTAGGGAGAATACACTGCGGATATACAGCTATGAGGCTATGGGCACAAGTTTGCCTAGGCACACTCACATACTAGGAAGTACACTGCTTTTTTCAGATGCAATTGAAGGGAAAATGTTGAGTACTGCTTAGGCATAATTGACATTTCTAAATTTTCCAACACAGAAAACAATTACATAAGACTTGACCCATGGCCCAGCCAGTATAAAAATTCTTATGTTTTGTGAATGGGTGTTAGGTTCAATCTACTGCGTTCACTGGCATGTATTATGGGCTGTAGTTAAAGGTAAAAAGTTCTAGAATGATATGCATTGTGCTAGTTTGCCATAATCTCTGGCCTCACCAGTGGACAGACCAATGTGACTGAAGACTAATCACTGAAGTTATGAGCACAACTGCTCTGTGACTCTTCTGGGTCACATGCTCCTCCATACCACAAAGTACCAGGTAGTGTTGGTGGGATCTTCTCCCCACACCCGCTGTCACAATTTAAAACCGTGCGAGGCTCCACCACAATTTCCTGTGAATGAATAGACTACAAGTACTGTTGTCCATTGCGACTAATGGCTTGTAGTTCTCAATTAACTGTGAGCGCTCTTGTACTTCATTGTTCTTTCTGCTCTCAAGTTACTGTATGCCTGTATCTGAGGTATGGGCAGACAGCTATTCTAATGCCGCGTACGCACGATCGGAATTTCCGTCAGAAAAAATTTGGATGGCTTTTCCGACGGAATTCCGCTGAAGCTTGCCTTGCATATACATGGTCACACAAAAGTTCTCTGAACTTTCGACCGTCAAGAACGCGGTGGACGAGCCGAGAAAATTAAGTTCAATGCTTCCGAGCATGCGTCAAATTGTTTCCGAGCATGCGTGATTTTTTTGCGCGTCCGAATTGCATACAGACGAACACATTTTCAGATAGGAACTTTTCCCGACCAAAAAATAGAGAACCTGCTCTCAATCTTTTGCTGGCTGGAATTCCGCCGGCAAACGACCGATGGAGCATACACACGGTCGCATTTTCCGACAAAAAGGTCTCATCTGAGTTTTGCTGGCGGCATTTCCGATCATGTGTACGCGGCATAAGAGTCTGCAGGATCCTGGCATTGCATCCATGATCTGCTGATCGGGGAAGTAATGCTCTGAAGGCTCCTTAGAAAAAAAATAATAAATGCACATTTTTTTTACCTGCAAAAATATGTACATTTATTATAATTTTTTTCAAAAGGTGAATTTAGTCTTTAATATCTAACTTTATTTAATGACTCAAGTGGAAATCATACTTGTTTATGAATCTGTTAGTTTTCAAACACCTACTTCTGTGTATGCTTTTTAATATGTACACAATGCCATCTATATTTGGTTATTGCATTTGCAGGCTCTTCTTAGTAGTGTTGCACAAAGGTTGTGCTTTACTCTTTTCTCCCTGGTCATTGCAGTCTACCTGTCAGGTCTAACTAATTTTATCTCTGCAGATGTTATTTAGTGAAGCTGAGTGTTTTAGTCAATACAGACAGAATCTACACCTTTTTATGTCCCATAAAGTCATGGAAATAGACGCTGCTTGGTTAAAAAAGTGAAACTTACACCAAGAATTATGTGCAGGTAAAAATTAAAGTAATATATTAAAGCTGAACTCCAGGCAAACCTCTAAATGCACAGATGAAATACATATAAGGGAGCTGATTACCTGCCAAAGATTTGCATTTACGAGTCCTGAGGCTTACCCAGCTCCATCACACAACACACCCAGGTGGGTGACATCACTTTCAGTTAGGGAATACAGTGGTGACCTCTCTCATCCCCAGCCCCCTGAGCGGGAAGAAAAAGCGTATGAGAGTCTCTGCCCAACCTGCTCATCCCTAGCCCTTTAAGTGGACAGTAAGCACCAGCAGTCTGATGTATTCATCCTTCTACCCAATCTGCTCATCCCCAGCCTTCTGAGTGGACAGAAAAAGAGCATCCACAGTCTGACGAGATCATCCATGTACCCAATCTGCTCTCTCCTTCTATCAGATCCTTGTTAACATATTTGCATACAGCACACCCGATTGACTTCCAATCCTTTCTCTCCATCTAGTCGGAGCTCTGGTGTATAGCAGATTTGCAAAAGGCTAATACCACTTCAAATTCAGGTACTTACTCTATTTGTTTTTTTAAATACATGTAATGAGCTGCACTCATTTGTGTCTTTTATATCTGCCTGGAGTTCAGATTTAAATATGTGCTTACTGAAAGACTTTCTAGTTTCTCCATAAACCATGTCCTTGTGTTCTGTCTTGTATTTTCCTACAGTAAAAGTTTAGTTTTACCTGCTGTACAAAGTGTTTCCGAGAGATGGCTGTTGAGCAGAATTTTTACTGTCCTCCATTTACAAGTATCTGCTAATCTTTCATATAGTTACATAGTAGGTGAGGTTGAAAAAAGACACAAGTCCATCAAGTCCAACCTATGTGTTTAAATTTTGTGTCAGTATTACATTATATATCCCTGTATGTTGCGGTCATTCAGGTGCTTATCTAATAGTTTCTTGAAGCTATCAATGCTCCCCGCTGAGACCACCGCCTGTGGAAGGGAATTCCACATCCTTGCCGCTCTTGCAGTAAAGAACCCTCTACGTAGTTTAAGGTTAAAACTCTTTTCTTCTAATTTTAATGTGTCCATACTGCAGAGTTCCGTCACTTGATTCACTTATGGATTGTAGGGCCCTCTTCATAATAAGCAGGCAGAAGTTGAAATTGTTAAAGGGGGGCTATTACATTCGCCTTTCCTTTCTACCTCTTGTACAAAACACAATTGCTTTTGCTTTCTTTTCTGTGTTGTAGACCCAGAGCCAAGTGCATGTAACGCTAAAACATTTCTCAGCATAACTAAAGGGGGACAATACTAATAGTGTGGCCAAAAGTATGTGGACATCCCTAAAGAATATTGAGTTAGATGTTTTCAGTAAAGAATACTGCTTATGCTTTTTAGACAATTGTGACAGAGAAAATTGAGTACTGGCCGTGATACTTTTTTTTATTTGCACTAACATAATTTTTTCATTGACGAGCTTTCGGCGTGTGCCCCCTTCTTCAAGGTCCAAGCAGTACTGATTCACAAAAGTTTTAGCAGAAGGTAAAATGTTTAAAAAAAAAATCTCTGAGGGAACTAAAACATTGAAGTCTTCAATAGTGTGGTCCAGTTGTGAGAAATGATGTCCCACAGGTGTGCATAAACGGTCTTCCTTATGTTCTTTGATGGTATGTCTGTGCAAATTCATCCTCACTTGTAACTTCTGTCCTGTTTCACCAACATAAGATCCTTTGCTAAACCTGTTGCATTGGATGAGGTACACCACATTACTGGAGGTACCGCTGTATGATCCCGTGATATTGAAGGTCCCATTTGTGTGTGTGACACTTTTGGATAGATTGATCTGGTTGCACAGTTTGCAGCGTTTTTTATTGCAGGGTTTGCTTCCATTATTTGTGACTTTATATTCAGAGTGGAGTTTCCTGCTGATTAGTTTATGTCTGAGGTTGGGTGGTTGTCTGTAAGCCAATAATGGGGGTTGTTGGAATATTCCTTTCAGAGTTTCATCCTCTGTTATAATGGGTTGTAAATCTTTGATTACCTTTTTGATCCCTTCTAGTGTTGGGTTGTATGTGGTGACTAGAGGTACTCGGTTGTTTATTTTTTTCTCTGTATATTGTGGATTATCTGCAATCGCATTGATAAGTTCTGAATGTAGGTGGCTTGGTATTGTTGTAATGAGACCTTTTAATTGCTTAGTAAAATCCTGGGTCGGATCATAATACAGTTTTTTGTAGTAAGTAATATTTGCCAGCTGCCTCTGGCCCTCTTGTATATATTTGTCTTATCTATCACAACGACTGCTCCCCCTTTGTCTTCTGGTTTGATGGTTATGGTGTGATTATTGCGCAGATCGTGTACAGCCCTTCACTCCAGTGGTGAAAGGTTGTATAGTATTTTCTTTTGCTAGATGGATATCAGGGATGTGACACGCAGCCTGAAGCTGTCAATATAGGTATCCAGTTTGGGGTTGCGTCCTTGTGGAGGTTTGAAGTTGCTGTTCTTTTTCTTTTTGTCACCTCCTATTGTCCTAGGATTCCTTTCATTACAGTGAAAATATTCTTTGAGCCTTATGCCCTGTACACACGATCGGACATTGATCAGACATTCCGACAACAAAATCTATGGATTTTTTCCGACGGATGTTGGCTCAAACTTGTCTTGCATACACACGGTTGCACAAAGTTGTCGGAAAATCCAATCGTTCTGAACGCGGTGACGTAAAACATGTACGTCGGGACTAAAAACGTGGCAGTAGCCAATAGCTTTCATCTCTTAATTTATTCTGAGCATGCGTGGCACTTTGTGCATCGGATTTGTGTACACACGATTGGAATTTAAACGATCGGATTTTGTTGTCGGAAAATTTTATATCCTGCTCTCAAACTTTGTGTGTCAGAAATTCCGACGGAAAAAGTCCGATGGAGCCCACATACGATTGGAATTTCCGACGACACAATCCGATTGCACTTTTTTCGTCGGAAAATCCGACCGTGTGTACAGGGCATTAGTCTCCTGAAGAATTCCTGAAGTATCTGACCATACCTGTAAATTATCCAATTTGGTGGTTGGGCAGAATGTGAGGCCTTTGGAGAGGACTGTTATTTCTGGTGTGGAAAGGGATACGTTGGGATTCTGGATTGGGTTCCAAGTTGCTGATAGCAGGAGTTACAGAGTTTGTGTTTGTTTTGTGTTGTTTAGGTTGTATCCAAAAGGTCTGCTCTTGGTGTAGCTTTTGGAGTTTTTTTTGCTTCCTGTTCATGGCAAGTTTTTGCAGTTGTCTTTGTTAGGTTTCAATTTCATTCTTAATTAGCTTGATGCTTGTAGGGTCCAATGATGTTGAGGTTTCAAACACCTCAATTGTGATAGACAATAGACAATTGTGGCTAGAGTTTGTGGAATGCCCCTTTAATTCCAGCATGACAGTGCCTCTGTGCACAAAGTCAAGTCCGTAAAGACAGTGGGGTTGATTTACTAAAATTGGTGAGTGCAAAATCTGGTACAGCTGTCCATAGTAGCTAATCAGCTTCTAATTTCAGCTTCTTCAATTAAGCTTTGACAAAAAAACCTGGAAGATGATTGTTTTCTATGCAGAGCTGCACCAGCTTTTGCATTCTCCAGTCTAACAAAATCAACCTCTTTGTTTAAAGCTTATGCTGTGGAGGAACATGGTTGGCCTGTACAGACTCCTGACCTTAACCTTATTGAACACCTCTGGGAATTTTAAATGCTGATTAGCAGTCGCAGTGTGTATGGCAGGAGTACCAAACCTTTTGAAGAGCGAGGGCCACCTAAGCGGCTTGGTAACCGGTCCTGGGCTACAATGAGCAGAGTGGGCGGATGACAGGTCTGTGTCCACTCTGCATTGCAGATTGAACATGGACACACCCCACTCTACTCTATGGGCCCTCTGATCTTCCCAGACAGAAGGGTATGGATTTCCTTCAGTTTTTTTAGCGGATTGGATTGGAGGTAGGTGGGTGTAAATGGACACAAGTCGGTTTTCATCTGCCATTGCCACTCTATAGAGGTGAATGGAGGCTCTGATTGGGTTGGACCAATCATGTGAAAGGGGCCTAAGGCTGCTTTCACACTGATGCGCTGCAGTTTACCCGCACTGCAGGTGCAGCGCAGTGCACCTGTGGCTTTCCTGCGGGTTATCTGCACTTTGCAATAGACTTCTATTATATTATGCAGGTGTGGTGCATTTTTTGAAAGCGCACAAAACCTGCAGGTAATAACAGAAGTCTGTGGCTCAGTGCAGGTATCCTGCAGGTGCACTACACCTGCAAATAAGTTTGAAATCAGCCCAGTAACCACTGCAGAACAGATATGCCCATACATAAATACACTGTGAGTTAAAGTAATAAACTTACCTTTAATAACAGTCTTCCATTCAGGTATTGCCAGACGTGGCAGAATGCACATGGTATTACTCCACCTGTGACAGGAGGCGGTGCTATACAGGAAGCATTGGCTTATGTGGCTCTGCTCCCTCCGCAGCTGTGCTTCCTCTACCGCCGGCTTCATTTACAACGCCGATGCTCTGGGATGGGTCAACAAGCCGCAATCTGGGCTTGCAAACCCACCATCCCAGAGCAGGAGGTCGCGGGCCACATCAGAGGGCTCTGCAGGCCACATGTGGCCCCTGGGCCACTGGTTGGGCACCCCTGGTGTATGGGGTCATTCATACCGCATCTTAATCTGTTGAGCAAAAAGGTAAAAAAGCACCTTTGGGTGAAAAAGTCATAAAACACTTAACTTTCCCCTGGCTTCAATACTGCAGATCCTGGGGGAATGCCAAGTACCCAAATTTGTAACTAGATCTTGCTACAGCACTGTGTATTGTAGACTTCTCATGAAGTTTGAGGTACTCTGCATTCTTTGATATCTTGCTGGAAAGATGGCAACGTCTTCCTTGTCTAGGGACCATGGGGGTAAGGGAAGTTTGTTAAAGTGGTTGTTAAGCCACTCTAACATGTATGCAACATCAGCGTGATTTATAAAAAAAATGCTGCAAATACCTCATTTCAGAGCCGAGATCCACGATCACATGACCGGCCGGCTCTCTCCCTTCCTTTCCTCCTCTGACAGATGCAGTGGGAGGGGCAGAGATTCCCCCGCTGACGTCAGTCGGGAGGTGAGGAGAAGGAGGAGAGAGCCGGCCGGTCATGTGATTGTGGATCTCTGCTCTGAAATGAGGTATTTACAGCATTTTTTTTCTATAAATCACACACAGAGGAGGACACTACAATAGGAGACAGTGCAAGCAGCTTATACAAGCAGCAGGAGGGGGGGGCAGCCCTGTCACAAGCTGACAGGCGGGTAGGGGGGAGGAGGACACAGGAGCAGAGAGTAGACAGCAAGGCTGCGGATGACGGAGGCACCTAAACTGACCACGGTGTCAGGGCTCAGCAGCCATGATACACCGTGATCAGTTTACAGGGGGGAGGGCAGAAACTGGCAGGATCAACCTGGTTTTTAAGGTGTTACAGGGGGCCAAATGACACAGCACAAGCACTGAGTCATATAACATGCTTTAAAGGAGCAGGATCCTTTTTTTTTTTTTTTTTTGAGGTTAACTATCCCCCCCCCCCCCCCCCCCCCACATGTTTTTTTTTGTACCTTTTTGGTGCAGATAATTAAAGGGGAGAGGGCCCTCACTGAAAAAGTGTACCTTGATGTTTAGATACAAAGTCCACTTTAATAGCCATGGTTTTGAATTTGGATGTACAACAAGCTCATAACAAGGTCTCCATAAACATATGGCCATATAATATATTTTTCTTTTTTGGCATTTTGCCTTTCCCTTATGATTTTATATGAATTGTATTTTATTGTTGTTATGACCAAATTGTTCTCTCACTGTCTTTTATTATTTCCTTGTAGGCAATTTATCAGCTCCAATCAGTAAAATGTCACAAGTGTCAGGACCAGAATAGAGCAATGCTACAGTGCCAACATGGCGTGCTTTGCGAAGTATGTGCTGCGGAGGATGGAGACTGCTCTAACTGTCAGCTTAATATAACACCCGTTCTGCAGCCATGACCTCTGCAAGCCTGACTCCCAGGCTCCTCAAAACTCCTTTTTTTATATAAACTGCTATAAATCAATATATATTCATACAATGGAATCCTAGTGAAGCTGAGCACTTTTAAACAAAGAAAAAAAATGTCATTCCTTGGGAACTTGCCACAAAGCCTCAGAGTTTTTCTTCCTCTGAGAGACTCGGTATTCTATCATTTCTAGAACCTCCTATTAAGGATTACTTTCCAGATGACATATCTTGGCATAACGAAATGCAAGATTTCCTTTGTGATCTATTTTATCGGGACCAAATAATGTTTGTTTTCCCACCTACAAGCCGCATCTTGATAAACTCTCCAAAAAGTTTCCAAGGCGAGTCTGAAGCTGGTCATTATTGTGACGTGCTGAATAAGGAACACAACACTTCCGAAGACATTTGCTGAGTGATGATTCCTTGTAAACAGAATGGTGGCTGTAGATAGCACTTACCCGAGACCAGCCTTGAGTAAAGCAGTCTTGAACACAACAGGGTTCTGCTTAAGCTCCCCCCTCTTTAGAATGCCTGAAGAATTCTCTGTGTGTCATATGATATCAGGAATTGAAGCATTCTAACATAGGGTTAGAGATCAAGTTCTCATGTCTCACTTAGATAAAGTTATTCTATAAAATCAATTAGATTATTCATTCATGCAAGTAATCATTTCAGTATTGAGTGTCCGAAAGGGATTTTTCTTTTGCATTAACAGCCTAATTTCTTGCAATCAGAAACACAAAGGTATCCGTGTTCAATAATAGAACAATTACGTCTCTCTTCAGTGTTGACATTTAACAAAAATATAGTCATGGTTTTGGGCAGGGCTTAAAATGAGGCCTAAAGTTCTCCACTATGGAAAAAACGCCCACAGTTGAAGTATTGCAGCCTGCATGGCTATAAATTAACAAAGGATACTGACAAAGGATGTGTCTCCTTGGTTCCTTATACCATAAGCTCCTTACATGTTATAGAAACCAACCAGTTCTTTTAAACCTTGTCGTCCTGCAGGTGTTTGAACTGTCTGTTTTAGAAGATGTTATTTATGTCCAAATAATGTTCAAATCCATCTCAATATCAGTTAAGAGCTATTACTCTTTCAGTTGGATTTGTTGTTAGGTAATAGAGTACTGCACGCATAGGTAATGATGGCGTGTATGCAACCGTGGTGCTAATATGTGAAAACAGAAAAGTACCTCCCTTGTGTTCAGTTTCCAGCTATTTTTCAGATGTGTGTTCAAAGACAAGCACAAGTATTTGCATTAGGCCAAACCTTCACTTTTCCACTAGTTTTATACGTTAGCCCCAATATGCAGACTGTGGTATGAAGAAAGTGGAAGGCTATATGGCGGTACGCTCGTAAGCAATTGACAAGTTACAACCATTCTTTATTCAAATGAAGTTGGAAAGGGGTTTATTACAAACAAATTGCATTTCATTCCCCCAAAAGTTTAACAGTATGAGATTTCACGTTTGTTACCTTTACTAGTTTGGGAAAACTGGCTTGGTGCATTTATGACATTATCCTAAAATCAATTTAGAGTAAAAATTGGACTTAAAGTAAACTTGTGGCTAGGAAATGGATATTAAACTTTCATATACAGTATATTGTTAGCGAGCAGTAAATGAGCTTTAAAACCAGCCCTCATTGACCTATGTAGATGCAGGTACTGTGTCAAAATTCATCCTTAAAGTTTACAAAAGAAATTAGGTTGCAGTGTTTACAACGCCTGCTGTTTGTTTACATTAAAGAGATGGCAGGCTGCAAAGAGGAAGCTAGGAGAGATGAGCTGCCATGTCAGTGCCTTTGAGAATGAATTACTCCACAGTGCATGAGCTACAGAAGTCAATGCAGACTTGTTTTAAAGGCCTTGTTTGTCCAGAATATTTCTACGTCCATAATCTAGTCACAGGTTTACCTTAAATGCAAAATCTGTGCCGATGAATTTCTGAAAGTATTTCCACATTCATTGGTTTCATTACTCAATGTTTATAAAATGTCCCCCAGTTTGCCGACTGATGTAGCAGAACCAAAAGTAAGCTTTCAGAAGTTTTAGTTTTAATTATAAATTGCCAACAGTGTTTTACAGGTGTTTGATGTTCCTGAATTCAGAAAATGGCAGTTCAGTGAGTTTTTTTGTATGCTTTTTACTGCAGTACATTCTCATTGTTCCTGATGTCCTTTATAGCAATGTCCAGCCTCTCTCCTGGACTAAAAACTAGTTCCTTTTGTCTTTTTTTTGTTTTTGTTTTTTTTTACACTGAGCTTGCCCAGTTGGGCATGGTCAGAAAAGAGTTGTATCAAAATCTTCACATGTGAAGTCTCCTTTTTTATATATTAAATAAATCTATATGTGAAATGAATCAGCCTTTTTTGGAAATGTCAAAAATAAACTGTTCTGAATCTGTTCTGAAGAGGAGTATTTTTTTTTCTACTATTTATACTAGTAATAGTTTTTCATAGTTAAACTGGAGTTCCACCCAAAAGTGGAACTTCCATTCATATGCTTCCCCCCCCTCTGGTGTCACATTTGGCACCTTTCAGGGGGGGCTGGGACCCGTTTTTTGACAGGTCCCCTTCCCCACTTCCGGGAGATGGGCCGCGGTCCCATCTCCCGGAAGTTCGGCCTCCCTCCTCCTTCCCCGCCACCAGGCCAATTAGAAAGCGCAGTGTGCTTCGCGCATGCGCAATAGGGAACCAGAGGTGAAGCCAAAAGGCGGCAGCACCCGGGAGTTGATCCGAAGATCAGCTTGGGGTGCCAACATCGTGAGCTCCCTGGACAGGTAAGTGCCCTAATATTACTACAGTATTTGTAGCTGCTGTCTTTAAATTTTTTTCACCCAGGCTGGACCTCCTCTTTAACCTCCTGTGTACAACTTTAGAATCTCTAGGTATAATGTTCTGCATTTAAAGGATAGCTTCACCTTTGGAACATATATATGTACAGTGGCCGGGCGGGACAGGCGTCATTCTAGGAGGTTGTACCCTTACATCCTCCCAGAACTGCGCTTCGTGCATGCCCCTGGGGGTGCATCAGACATAGCTGATCACTGATCCGAGTACTGAGCGGCTGTGCTCCGTCTTGGTACCATGTGATTGCTTACAGCAATCACATGTTCAATAGTAAACATTGCTGTCATTAACACAGCCATTGAGAACTAATGTAAAATCTGTATTTGGTCACAGTAATCACATAGTACAGGGCCAAGCCTAGCCTCCCTGTACCATGAGATAGCTGTAGCCAATCACAGTAGTTCTCAATGGTTGCATGAATGCAGCTGAGAACTGTAAGAAATGATTGCTTATACAGCCATCATGGCTGTATTAACAACTATAGTGGAAAAAAAATCCCAATCACTTCCCTAGAGTAGTGCAGTGTCACTATGGTAACACTGCACTGCTCTGGTAACAGGATGTAAAAAAAATAAATATCCAAATTGCCTTCAAATCAGCACAATTCTTCTAGGTACACTTTCACGCAGTTTTTAAGGAACTCGGCAGGTAGGTTGTTCCAAACATCATGGAGAACTAACCACAGATCATCCGTGGATGTAGGCTGCCTAAAATCCTTCTGTCTATTGATGTAATCGCTGACAGACTCCAAGATATTGAGATCAGGGCTCTGTGGGGGCCAAAACATCACTTTCGAGATTCCTTGTTCTTCTGTACACTGAAGATCGTTCCTAATGACATTGTATGTTTGGGGTTGTTGTCCTGCTGCAGAATAAATTTGGGGTCAATCACACGCCTCCCTGGCGTATGGCATGATGGATAAGAATCTGTCTATATTACTCAGTAGTGAGGACACCATTGATCCTGACCAAATCTCCAACTCTATATGCAGAAATGAAGCCCCTGACGTGCAAGGAACCTCCACCATGCTTCAGTGTTGCCTCCAGAATTTCATTATTGTACCGCTCATCAGTCCAAAACACCTGCTGCCATTTTTCTGCACCTCAGATCCTATGTTTTCATGCATAGTTGATTTGTTTAGCCTTGTTTCCATGTCCTATGTCCTAACATGGCCCAATTGGCCCCACCCTCCAGGAAAGTGATAGCTTAATCAATAAGGCATGCAACAGGGATCTGAACAAATGTGCATGTCATTAAACTTTTGGATTAATGCCAGCTACCATAAGGCAGCCTGGCCATCTCTCTCACCACGCCCGCCACTGAGGATGATGAATCCATCATCCTGACGATTATGCCAAGTGTAGCCGGGGCCTAACCAGTGTACCCGAAAATAAGTAAATACTTGTGGATACATACATTTTGGTTATATTGTAGATATTAACTGCAGAAAATGGACAATTTACATCAATGGCACAACATATGTTACAGGTCATTTACTTCTTCGGGCATTAGCAGAGGGCACTGTTTATCCACTAGGCACTTTCCAATAGTAATATATCAGACACATACAGACCACAGAATGCCAGAGAAGCACTTCCCTTGGAGGGGGTTATGATATTGCTTGGTCATACTGAGATCCCCAAATGCCCCTGCATATATCCCAGTAGGAACTGTCCAGGAGGCTGACAGAGGAGACAGCGTGAAAGGGAACATCTACTCTTTTGTCCTTGACAGGTACCTCTGCCTAATAATAATATGCCTACTCCCTAACCAGTGGGGCTCTGTCCCTATCTTACTTCCATACTGCAGGCACACCGAGCAACTCAGAATCTCCTATTTATGGAATTATTCTGAGTCAAGATGGCTGAACAAATCTTGTGGGATTTCAGTGTCCAATAGGATTACCGTCCTCCCCAAGATGACTTCCTGGAGTCCACAGCTGGGGGTAATTGGTCCTCAATGGAATCCTGCCAGTCTGAAGAAATGGCACAGTGCTACCTTCAGGTTGGAGGATACACTGCAGCCTCTACATGTCTACACACAGTTGCTGCCAGTGATTGTAAACTCAATGTTTATGCCCCCCTTGATCAATCCCCACTCTCTAGGTACTGTGAAAGATATTAAAGTATAATTATTTTATACATATGTTCCCAATACTCAAATTCTAACATACCAACTCTTCTATTGGTAAGAAGGGAACCATAGAGTCATCCAGCATATCTCAAACCTGCAGCACTAACAAACTGATCCAGGCTACAGCCTGCTTTTATAGCAAAGTCCCTACAAATAAAATCTCAGTTTCAGAGTGCAATGAGGAACACATCTCCCTCCCCTCTTGTGGTAAATATTTCTAATTCTGGCTTCCATGCTGCTTATTATAACTGAGTATGATGTTTAACGGAGGAGTTATGTCCCAAATGCCCAAAAGATGAAGTTATGACTGCTATATTTTGGTCACACTGTCAGAACAGAGATTTCTGGATAAGGAAATAATGTTTGGGAGGATTGAAGGAACCAGGTAAAGGGGAGACCAGCAACGCCATGGCTCGAACCATTAACTACAGCTGTGGGGATAACACCATTGCCAGGCTAGCACAAAATTGACTTGTCTTTAGATCTCTCATTTATCAAGGTGTAAAAAGGATATTTGATCCTGTCTTCTCTGATCCTCCCCTCTTTCCACTGTCCCCTGATAGTTTTCTGATAACACAGAGCCTATGGAGTCAGGCTGCACATACTCAGTTTGCATGTATTGCTAGAGAGGTTTTTTTTCTTGAGAGTGCATGTGATCAGCACAGGGCCAATCAGCACTGTACACACTAATGCCCCGTACACACGATCAGATTTTCCGACGGAAAATGTGTGATAGGACCTTGTTGGCGGAAATTCCGACCGTGTGTAGGCTCCATCACACATTTTCCATCGGATTTTCCGACACACAAAGTTTGAGAGCAGGCTATAAAATTTTCCGACAACAAAATCCGTTGTCGGAAATTCCGATCGTGTGTACACAGATCCGACGGACAAAGTGCCACACATGCTCAGAATAAATAAAGAGATGAAAGCTATTGGCCACTACCCCGTTTTATAGTCCCGACGTACGTGTTTTACGTCACCGCGTTTAGAAGGATCGGATTTTCCGACAACTTTGTGTGACCGTGTGTATGCAAGACAAGTTTGAGCCAACATCCGTCGGAAAAAATCCTAGGATTTTGTTGTCGGAATGTCCGAACAAAGTCCGACCGTGTGTACGGGGCATTAGGCTCAGGAGTCTTGCAGTCTCATAGTCAGAAAACTCCCGCTACAAGCTTTAACCAGTATTTGGCTGGACACTGATAGAAGTCACAAGACTACTCTAATGCCGCGTACACACGAGCGGACTTTACGGCGGACTTTGCCCGGCGGACTGGATTTCGTCGGACAATTCGATGTGTGTGGGCTCCAGCGGACTTTGTTTTCTCAAAAGTTGGACGGAATTAGATTTGAAACTTGTTTAAAATGTATCCGTTGAAATTGAGTCCGGTCGAAAAGTCCGCCGTCTGTATGCTAGTTCGACGGACTAAAAAGCCACGCTAGGGCAGCTATTGGCTACTGGCTATGAACTTCCTTGTTTTAGTCCGGTCGTACGTCATCACGTACGAATTTGACGGACTTTGGTGGATTGTGTGTAGGCAAGTCCGTTCATTCAGAAAGTCCGTCGGAAAGTACGTCGAAAAATCCGCCGGGCAAAGTCCGCCGTAAAGTCCGCTCGTGTGTACGCGGCATAACTGCTGATAAGAAAAGGTATTTAGCAGTTTATATTTACTAAAATGATTGCACTTCCATGTTATGTGTACTGTGGGAGACCAGATATAGTGAATTCATAAATAAGAAATATTGTGTTCCTCAAGAAATAATAGAGAAATAACAGAGAAAAACATTTCGGCTTTAGATGCCAAATGTCATTTTGCTATAAACCGGGCGGGACTTTCGTCGATCCGGGTGGATGTTATATGACGCCTTCTCAGATCACACCGGGCTGCGCTGCGGCGGAATCTGTCACTGACTGTGTCCATCGGACACAGCCGATGACTGATTAGTGTACTGGCCTGTTGCTGGCACCATGTGACCGCTGCGACCAATAAAAGCAAATCACATAAAAATTGTAAACCATGGTTGGCTTCCTTTCATGCCAGCCATCGTGTACAATTGTGTTGCTAGCTGTGTATGGTCACAGTGATCACATGGTACAGACTGGGTCAATCACAGCTGATTGCAACAAAACAAACTGTATGAATCTATTTCATTCAGTAAAATGCTTGCTTATTGCTATAAGCAATCATAATGTAAAACAAATACTGATCACTTCCACAGAGTAGTACAATGTTACTCTGGTCACAGTGTGTTAAATCGTAAAATAAAAAGAATGTAATGTGAAATATAAAAAAGAAGTGTCCCTGATCACTTCCACACCAGTTATATGATGACACTGTACTGCTCTGGTGACTGTATGTAAAAAAAGAAAAATTGCACTGATGGAGGGGGGTCTGCACTGAGGGGGTCTGCATTGATGGAGGGGGGTCTGCACTGAGGGGGTCTATACTGACTCTGCTGGAAGCACCTGATGCGAGGACGGACGCTGCTGGGGGCACCTGATACGAGGACAGACTCTGCTGGGGACACCTGATGCAAGGACAGACTATGCTGGGGGCACCTGATGCAAGGGAGGACTCTGCTGGTGGCAGGCGACGTGGCTAGTGACACGCTCAGGGATCCCACTGATTCGGCATTATGGTGAGTTGAATGATTTAATTTTATATTACAATGTAATAATAGAAATAATGCACTTCAATCATCCTGACACCATAACAATCATGGTGCCGGGATGATTGAAGTGCTAACACCAGGTGTTTGGAGTATCTTTATCTGCTGATTGTTAAACTTTCTAGAATACATATATTTCTATTGTTGTGTAGGATCTGGGGCTGCTGTCCCTTCATTCCTCTCTCCCCCTTTCCCTCTCCATCCCTCATTCATCTCAGACTCTAACCACACACCCTTTGAGCCACGCCCACTATTTCAAGTAAACCACACCCATTGTTCGCCGCGGCGTTCTTCGAGCGCCGCAGTTTTCGGGTTTTTTTGCTAAGTCACGCCTACAAACTCATGCCCCACCCCCTAATTATTATACGGCTCCGCCTACAGCCAAAAAAGTGTCCCACATCTTTTTTTTGCAATGTTGGCAACTATGCATTAATGTCAGGGGGTGCAGTAATAACCTCCAGCCTTGATGCCAGTGCAATAATAACCCCCAGCATTGGTGTCAGTGAGTGCAATAAACACCCCCAACATTGGTGTCACTCTAATAATAGACTGGTTTGAGTGCTAAACCCTCCACATGGTTACTGTGAAATTTACCCCCCGCCCCCATGGGTGGGTGGTCAGCTGCAGCTAAAATAATCCTTCTTCCCCCGCACTGATGAACAGAGCAGTGAAAGTCAGCCCCCACACACACACACACACACACACATTGGTGGCCATGACAGTGAAAGTTTCCCTCCCAATTTGGTGGTCATGGCAGTGAAAATCAATCCCCCAAGCCCTCTTATTAATACATCCTTCAATATATATTTTTAATGCAATTAGTGCAAGTACCTGATTGCAACTTTGTAGAGGAGCTCAATTAGTCTGCTGCTTCTTCTTCACAGTCCAGTCACAGGCTAAGGGACAAGACTTGTAAGTGTTACTGAACTGTGTGTCCTTCCCTGTCTAATAGGGCTGTGCTGTGTAAAGCTCAAGATGGGATGGACAGAAATACAAATCCTTTGACAGGTAAAACAGTTCCCACGTGGGTATTATTTGGCTAACATAGCGCTTTGCCTGAATTTCAGCTATAAAAAAAGAAAATCAGAGCGCCATGTCTTTGACCACATATAAACAAGTGGAAAAGTGAAATGAATCGCCAAAAAAATAGTGAACTAATGAAACAAAGAATAAAAATGTGATCTATGCTAGAAAAAAAAAAAGTTGAAATGCTAGTGAAATTGCCTAGGCTTCATGTCATACACGGGCCACAAAGCATGCATAATGACATTCTCAGGACCTGCTGTCGCATTTACAGACACCTATTGAACTACATTAAAGGAGGCCACTGAACTAACTTGTACCCTTGGGTTGTGCAAAGGACCTGCATGTGCACGGACATAAGCTCGGAACACACACTGCTGCATTTGGAGCATACATCAGTGCGCATTCCTCTCATTACGCAGCCATCTGTGTACAATCATGTACTGCCACCTCTTCTAATTTATCTCAATCATCGGCTGTAGGCGGCGGCAACAGGTTTCAAGAATGTTATTATGCAGGCTCTTCACATTTTTAAAAAAATGTTGGCACGGGGTTCCCCTTAATATCCATACCAGACCTGAAGGGCCTGGTATGGAATTTGGGGGGACCCCCACGCATTTTTTTAAAAAATTTTGGTTCGGGGTTCCCCTGTGGGGAAATCCCATGCCATTTTTTATCAATGAACTTTTATGTGTATTGCCGGACCGACAATTTATTATAGCCGGCGTTAGCGCTAGTACTTTTAAATTACTTTTTTTCCTTTAGAAATTTCATTTTGCACTCTGTTCTAAACATGGGAAACATGCGCCACTTTACAAACATACTATAGACACCCCCTAGGTACGAAATTTACTTTTTCACTTTTATTGTTTCACTTTAAGCATTATTAAAATCACTGCTCCCAAAAAAAAACTTTTTTTGCTGTCAGACTATTCTAGACACGGGAAAAAATGTGCCACTTTACAGGCATACTTTAGACACCACATATAATTCTGGAGAGAGGGCCGGGGAAAGGGGAAAGGATCTTCGGTATAGATTACCGGAGGGGAAAGAGGTTACCTTTAGCAATTAACGGTCAGTACTTAGAGTGATGTTATCAAAGGTAACAATTTATTAATCCATTGTAAAATCACCTGGGTGAGGTGGGACATACAATTGTCAGTTAATGCACTATAGAAAACACTAATCAATCAATCAATAATATGCACTTTTTATATTGATGTATTCCCTCCCAATTCATGCACATTTGTGCTATATGATTTGCAAAGGACTCCACAAAAGCGACGGCTTAGCCATAAACCTTGTGCTTCAGCCATAACACCCCACACGCTGGCTCGCTGATAGTGAATGAATCTCACGCTTTATACTGTTCCATACCAGGAAAACACTACATTTGATTTAACCACACAGCTGATTGGCTACACAGAAGCCAGCACGTCACAATAAAAAGGTGTGTGCTGGCTTCACCAATCAAACGTCCAGGAAGAAGCTACGCTACCACGCAACAGCGAAACGCGTTGACGTCATCACCGGCACCAACGCTGTCCACTGAGCGGATGGAGTGAGAGGAGCCGCACAGCAGCCAGGCACCATTCAGCACACCATACACGCTGACACAGCCCCGTACTGCCTATGTGACCTGCGTCCAGCAGGGCTCTCTACCGCACGCAAGGAACGCCAGGACACCGCCAAGGTGACTTACGGCTGATGCCACTGTGCCACCCCGGCAGTCCTTGGGATCTCTTCAGTTCCCTCCGGCATGACCGGTGAACCAGCCTTCAACAATCCCCGCGGAGGGTAAAGTATGAGCAACTTATAATCCACCCATGACGGGGATACTATTCAGCTGCATGCATACCACTGGTCTCTACCCGTACCATACTGAATTATCCCACACTGTACTTCATGGCATTTAATGTATAGCTCTGAAGACCGTTCATGAACGGTGAATACTAAGTCTCATATTAAGCAATTCGGACTAATTATCACTGCTCATATTACATGACTGGACTTCATTGTGTTTATACTTCTAGCCCCATTGCTGCAAACCACCCTGACTGTATTCTACCTCAACGGACCATTTTCTCCAGCAGGACTAGCCCAGCCATCCCCTTGGCCACCATCCAATTCCCATCCTGGCTCCCCTCCCCTCCCCCGCTCCACTTATATGCTTCTCGGCAACTTATCCCACTAAACTTTATACTGGCCCTCATCCAGCACTGGCATGTAATTGATTGTCTTGACTATCTGACCTCTCTGTTGCCAAGCAGCATATATCAGTCCGGACAGTGTTTGTGCCGTTGTGTTTATTGTGTGTGTTTTTTGTCGTGTCTGTCAGTTCATTTTTTAGCAAGCCTTGATTTGGAGTCTTTTGTTTTCTATAGTGCATTAACTGACAAGTGTATGTCCCACCTCACCCAGGTGATTTTACAATGGATTAATAAATTGTTACCTTTGATATCATCACTCTAAGTACTGACCGTTAATTGCTAAAGGTAACCTCTTTCCCCTCCGGTAGTCTATACCGAAGATCCTTTCCCCGGCCCTCTCTCCAGAATTATATGCAGTTTATTTTGGTTACAGCAATTACACCTTACAGGTGTATGGTCAGGTACTGATCAGTAAGTGGACTGATCAAACCACCTATACTCACTTGCTCCATGTCCCTCCCCTCCCTTCCCCAAGGTTTTTCATCATATTGTTGATCAATAAGGTCAGTTCTTGCGAGTCTGTATAGGCTTTTCTTGATTTTAGGTAACCTATTAAGGCCATTGTTGGATGCTAACAACGGAATGAGTAATGGCGTTCATGCTAAGTGAAGAAATCGATCGTGAAATAAGGACTGCTTTCCAGAGCGATACACCCCAAGCATTTAACCAAGATGACGACATTAAAAACAAATTTAAAGAACATAAAAAATTGCTATTTAAACATCTTAACCGGCGTTGGGATGTATCTACTCTGGAGACGTATATTTCACATCGAATAGTGCCAAGAGGGTTGAGAGACAGAATTATTCCTGCTGAACACTTACACACTGAACGTTTCCTACAAAAGTGGAAGGAACTCTGTGTAAACCACGGTGTTGCAGTTATGGAGTTGATTGTAGAAGAGAAAAAATGCAGTTAGCTTCTTTACAGGAACAAATCGAGGAAAGCGCAAGAGGCTTGGAATCATATAAAGATAAGGAGGAATTCATTAAACAAAACGAAAATTTAAAAAAGGAAATTGAAAAAGTCCAACTTAATCTCAAAATAACTAAACAAAGTAAGTTTAAGCGTGACACCGTGGACTTTGAAAAAAGACGAAGCCTTCGACCTGACAATACAACGCGGACGAAGTAGGTCCAAAAGTAGAGGACGGGGCCAACGGCCTAGACAAATTAGACACAAATCCCAAAGTGATTCAGAAGACGAGATAACTAAACAAGTGACTTTTTTAGAACATTAGGGGTCGGCGCCAATCAACAACCAGGCCACGTCCCCTATAACCAAACCTGCCGACAGAACCAGCAAAACGACAAAAATAGTCAAAGAAAGGACAAACACCAGGAGCCAAAAAAGAAAGTGACACAACTATCACAGTCAGTGACTACCCAGTGTAAATCTGACATGAAGGTAGTTAACCTCTCTGACCTAGAATTAACTCCTGACCATATAAGCCTGCTGTAGAGAGGCTTGACTTTTTCCCCAGTATCCAATATGGATGAATTTACCGTATATAAAGATATAGTACTATTCCTGAGAAAAGTTTTTCTAAAATCACTATACACTGACCGAGAGACCCCTAAAGACGTTCTCCCACCCCTCAATACAGAAGATCAACAAATACTAGATATCCTCCACTCTCTTCTTCAAGAGAGTGAGGATTTAGCTTCAACAGAAGTTCCAATTAGACGACAGGCAGACTTACGAATCCGATCCCAAAAAATGCCCCCTCTCTCAAAAAAACTAGTACAGACTGACCTTGAGAAGGTCAACTGGACCCAAAAGATCATTGACAACTTAGCGACTGATGAGAGACGAGCCCTCAACGACCTCCAGAAAAAACAGATCATCGTCATAAAAAAGAGTGACAAAGGAGGGAACGTAGTTCTACTGAATCAGAGACATTATGAGACAGAGGTAAAGCGTCTGCTGAGTGACAAATCCACCTACAGGAGACTTGACAGTAATCCCTTCCTCTATTTGGTTAGGGAACTAAATAACAGACTGACAGTGGCCAAGGATGACGGTCTATTGACACAACGTGAATTTGATCATCTTAGCGTTCGGGAGTTCAATGTGCCTACCTTCTATATTATCCCCAAAATTCATAAAAATTTCAATAACCCGCCGGGCAGGCCGATTGTCTCGGCCTGCCAAGGTCCCCTGGAGAAAGTCGGTAGGTACTTGGACTCCCTGCTAAAAGATATGGTCACCAGCTTAAAGTCCTATGTACAGGATACTCGACGCGTACTGGCTAAGATCTCTGAGCTGGACAATTTGACACATTTGGATGATGCCCTGTTGGTGGGGATTGATGTTGAGTCCCTGTATACATCGATTCTGCATGATTGCGGGATCAATGCGGTGAGGATATTCCTGGAACAGTGTTATCCAGAGTCTAAACCACAAAATAAGTTTCTGGTCGAAATATTGCACTTTGCATTGCTCAACAATTACGTCCAGTTTCTGACGACTTTCTACCAGCAGATTAGGGGCACCTCCATGGGCGCAGCGTGGGCCCCCGCCTACGCCTGTCTCCATTTGGGACTTTGGGAGGAAGAGGAAGTCTACTCTTCGTCCATGTACCGCAGCCACATACACACGTGGCTGCAGTACATCGACGATGTCCTTATGATATGGACAGGCACCATACACGACCTCCACGACTTTATGACACAACTGAATGCTAACCAACGGAATATACGGCTGACGTATAATTTTGATCGGACCAGTCTATCCTTTTTGGACCTATCGTTCACGCTTCAAAATGGTCAACTACATATGTGTACATTCCGCAAGGAAACGTCCGCAAACACTCTTCTGTGTGCCAGCAGCCGCCACCAACATTGGCTAATGAATGGCATTCCGGTGGGTCAATTCCTGCGAATTAAAAGGAATTGCACCAAGTCCAGTGACTATAGAAGGGAATCCTTAGAACTCTATGCGAGGTTCCGCGAACGCGGCTACTCCCATAGGCAAATTAGAAATGCAAGAAAAAAAGCTGCAGCAAGGGACAGGGCTAGTCTACTTGAGATGCACCCAACAAACTCCCCTGCCCTAAACCTGATGGTGGTGACCAAATCAGGTTAATTACCACCTTCGGACCACAGTGGAGGGAGGTTCGTTCCATCTTGGATAAACATTGGGGGGTACTTACCAATTCCCCTGGGCTGCATAATATAGTCGGCACCTCACCCATGTTGGTGGCCCGTAGGGCCAGAAACTTGGGTGACATGCTGGTTAAATCTGAATTCACCAAAAATCCTGACCCTACCTGGCTAGCTAACTATCCACGCAGTAAAGGGATGTTCCCCTGCAATAAATGTCAGATATGCCCACTAGTACACAGGACAGCCACTTTTTCTGACGCCCTGGGAAAGGAACAGTTTGAAATACATGATCTAATTAACTGTTCCACACCCAGGGTTGTCTATATGATAACTTGCCCCTGCCCCAAGATTTATGTAGGGAAAACCAAGAGGCCCCTCAAAGTACGCATTGGCGAGCACTTAAGAGAGATCAAGGATAAAGAAAAAATTCCAGAGAAACCACTAGCTAAACATTTTGCTTTAGAGCATGATAGAAGCATCAAGGGCATGCAGGTTAAGGGCATTTATGCCTTGAAGCTATCCAGCAGACGAGGTGACTTCGATCGTGTGCTCCTACAAAAGGAGAAACGGTGGGTGTACCGTCTGAAGTCCCTCGTCCCCCTGGGATTAAACACAGAACTAAACCTGCAGGCCTTTCTAAGCTCTTAAGTGACATCTGATCATCTCCTGGATCTAGCCACCTGTATCACTTAAAATATGGTACCAACCATCCAAAAATAAATAATTTTCTAAAATACAATACCTTAAATCATAATTAAACTTAAAATAGAGTAGACCATGAATTTCTACCAGATTAATATCAGTAAAACTATGTGTCATGATCAACGCTCTAATTATACAAATGATACCAAGCTTCTATAAAATGACTTTTTAAAGCTGCCCTCAATGCCATGTGAACCGTGTTCTCTGTCTCTACCTCATGTTTCTTCCCCTTTTTTTCCCTTGGAAATCAATAATATGCACTTTTTATATTGATGTATTCCCTCCCAATTCATGCACATTTGTGCTATATGATTTGCAAAGGACTCCACAAAAGCGACGGCTTAGCCATAAACCTTGTGCTTCAGCCATAACACCCCACACGCTGGCTCGCTGATAGTGAATGAATCTCACGCTTTATACTGTTCCATACCAGGAAAACACTACATTTGATTTAACCACACAGCTGATTGGCTACACAGAAGCCAGCACGTCACAATAAAAAGGTGCGTGCTGGTTTCACCAATCAAACGTCCAGGATGAAGCTACGCTACCACGCAACAGCGAAACGCGTTGACGTCATCACCGGCACCAACGCTGTCCACTGAGCGGAAGGAGTGAGAGGAGCCGCACAGCAGCGAGGCACCATTCAGCACACCATACACGCTGACACAGCCCCATACTGCCTATGCGACCTGCGTCCAGCAAGGACTCTCTACCGCACGCAAGGAACGCCAGGACACCACCAAGGTGACTTACGGCTGATGCCACTGTGCCGCCCCGGCAGTCCTCGGAATCTCTTCAGTTCCCTCCGGCATGACCGGTGAACCAGCCTTCAACAATCCCCGCGGAGGGTAAAGTATGAGCAACTTATATCCACCCATGACGGGGATACTATTCAGCTGCATGCATACCACTGGTCTCTACCCATGCCATACTGAAGTATCCCACACTGTACTTCATGGCATTTAATGCATAGCTCTGAAGACCGTTCATGAACGTTGAATACTATGTCTCATATTAAGCAATTCGGACTAATTATCACTGCTCATATTACATGATTGGACTTCATTGTGTTTATACTTCTAGCCCCATTGCTGCAAACCACCCTGACTGTATTCTACCTCAACGGACCATTTTCTCCAGCAGGACTAGCCCAGCCATCCCCTTGGCCACCATCCAATTCCCATCCTGGCTCCCCCTCCCCTCCCCTCCCCTGCTCCACTTATATGCTTCTCGGCAACTTATCCCACTAAACTTTATACCGGCCCTCATCAAGCACTGGCATGTAATTGATTGTCTTGACTTTATCTGACCTCTCTGTTGCCAAGCAGCATATATCAGTCCGGACAGTGTTTGTGCCGTTGTGTTTATTGTGTGTGTTTTTTGTCGTGTCTGTCAGTTCATTTTTTAGCAAGCCTTGATTTGGAGTCTTTTGTTTTCTATAGTGCATTAACTGACAAGTGTATGTCCCACCTCACCCAGGTGATTTTACAATGGATTAATAAATTGTTACCTTTGATATTATCACTCTAAGTACTGACCGTTAATTGCTAAAGGTAACCTCTTTCCCCTCCGGTAGTCTATACCGAAGATCCTTTCCCCTTTCCCCGGCCCTCTCTCCAGAATTATATGCAGTTTATTTTGGTTACAGCAATTACACCTTACAGGTGTATGGTCAGGTACTGATCAGTAAGTGGACTGATCAAACCACCTATACTCACTTGCTCCATGTCCCTCCCCTCCCTTCCCCAAGGTTTTTCATACTTTAGACACCCCCCAGGTACGAAATTTAAAGGAATATTTCACTTTTATTGTTTCGCTTTAAGCTTTATTAAAATCACTGCTCCCGGAAAAACTTTTTTTTTGCATTGATACATGTCCCCTGGGGCAGGACCCAGGTCCCCAAACACTTTTTATGACAATAACTTGCATATAAGCCTTAAAATTAGCACTTTTGATTTTTCCCATATACTTTTAAAGGGTGTTCCACGGCTTTCGAAATTGCCCGCGAACACCCCAAATTGTTTGCTATGCGGTGAACGTGCGAACAGCCAATGTTCGAGTCGAACTCATGTTCCACCCGAACATAAAGCCCATCCCTACTAGGCATTTGAGCTTTTGGTAATGTAGCTGTTCGTAAGCTGAAGATTAACATCCCTTTATAATATTACACCAATACGCTAAGTATGACATATATTGGGTGAGGCTCTGATGTCATATGTGATAAGAATGGTCTCGGTGATAAAAAGTCCGGGAACTTCTAGACTAGACACTCTGCAGAATAACTTTATGTGTAGTGTGTCTGATAGATATTTAAATATGTCATAGAGGTCCTGAGGCTATCTGTATTTCACCATAACTATACCTTTCCTAGCAACCTCAATCCGCATCACAAAAACATTTTCTAGTGACATACCAATAAACAAACACTTTTAAAAGGGAATTCAGGCTATATTGTACAGAAAGGAAAACTCTTTAAATTCAGTAAAAGAGAAAAAAAAAAAAACGTGTGTGTGTGTGTGTAGGTGGAGGGAAGACTTCAGTACAAAAAAGGAAAAGGCAATAGTTGTTCCAGACATGTAATGAGTAACTTATTAGTAAAGCAGTATATAGTTTGGAGTATAGTATTTAATAACTAAAGCTGGGTACACACTATTTGAATTTCCACCCGATGAAATTTATTATGTGGGTGGCCCTATTGACCTCCTCCTGCCCCACATACTTCAATTTAAGGAGCCTGGTGGAGAATTGTCATCTGAACAGTGGCTGTATCAAATTAGATGCAGCCGCTGTTCTTGAAATTTGACAGATGGCGGCTATACAATAGCTTTAGCGGGAGATTCCTCCATCTGCGCTATGTAGCATGGATGGGGCAATCTGTTGGATTATGCTCATTCAGCCCACAAGTTGACCGAAAATAGTCTATGTATATATACACCCAGCTTCAGTCAGGAGAACCAATAATTTCTCTTCTTCACCCTGCTAGGCTGTAGCTGGTTATACATTTTTCTGACTGTACAGTCTCTGTACAATCTCCATAGGTGTCCGCAGCCTATGGAATTAGGGTATGCGCCCCAAAGCTCAAACATTCATGAATGCCACTTGCTATTACAGGGAGGAGGCTCTGGTAGTAGGGAGACAGTTGATTGGGAGCACATTTTGTTACACCCTAAATAGGTGTAGAACGTGTTCCTAGAGTTGAACTTAGCCTTTAATATTAATAGGGGAATTTACACGCGTATTGGTGAAATATTATAAAGGGATGTTAATCTTCAGCTTACGAACAGCTACATTACCAAATGCTCTAATGCCTAGTAGGGATGGGCTTTATGTGCCACCCCCAACAACCCACCTGGTGCCGCCCCTGGATAATGCTAATGCACATGGGGTGATTAGTCACATGCCTATGACAATCTCCTTTAGCTTTACCAAAACTTTGTAAAATAAAGAGAAAACCTAAACATTCTTTACAAGAGCCCTTAAGCTGCAGTGCATCCTTTCCAGCGTTTTAGTGAACCCGGGAGGGACAGGTGCAGAATCCAGCTCTGCTGCAGGCAGCCTGTCAAAGTCTATGGCAGACTGTGGCTGGACAGCATTGAACACTGTACTGAGTGGTACCAACTTTTAGGGCTGGAACAGGAGGGCTGGAAGTTTTGGAACACAATCAAAATCAGGCAGGCCCTACATAGCTCATAGATCTTGGAAAATGTACCATCAATTTGTATAGTGGCCATACACAGAACAATTTCTTATACAAACATATTGTCAATTGTGTCTTGGATCAGACAGAATCTATCGAAAAGATTGTTTGATGCACAAATATCGAATTATCCACTTTCCTATGATCAGATTTTATATCCACACTGATCAGATTAAGGTCATTAATTGCTTGAAACCAACTGATGACACAGTATCGGGTCTATTTATAACACATTTGTTGTACGAATGTCAGAAGCATTTATGCATGCTGAACTAAATGAGACCATAACTTTTGTAACAAATTAATGACTGTATCTTCAGCTCCATCTAGTGGTCAAAACTATATCACATTTTGGTCACAGGGGGGGGCTTCATCTGACAAAGATTTTTTTTTTTAGCAGGAGTTGCGCTTTCAATTTGCATTGGGAACTTTGCCTGAAGTTTAAATGCAGTAACTAATCTGATTGTTAAATTGTTCTTACCCTCTTGGGAGTATCTCCTATACCCCTGGTATCCCACCTGTGGCCCTTTGGGACCTTTTGTGGGGCTCCTGCAGACACAAATCTGCATTTCCCCATTTCCCTGTTGTAGCAGTTTTTCTAATAGTCTCATGTAATATATGTCTGCAGTCTTTGACCATCTCCTGTAGTGTGTCCACAGTCTCTGACCCTCTATTGTATCCAGTCCATAGTCTCGAACAATCCTTTGTATTATGCCCACAGTCTCTGATCATCTCTTGTATCCTGTCCACCGTCTCTGATCATCTCCTGTATTACCGTATATACTCGAGTATAAGTCAAATTTTTCAGCACATTTTTTTGTGCTGAAAGTGCCCCCCTCGACTTATACTCGAGTCAAGCACTTTTCTGCAGCAAAAAATTTCATTTTCCGAACCGATTTTGGGGCCCCTTATCTCAGGGCCACTTGGTGCTAGGAACCCCACATTTGGTGTGCAAACCCAGTGGAACTGGTACCACAACATATCCAAAGCTGAAGTTCCTAGTACTAAGTGGCCCCGAGATACTGGGCCCCAAATTCGGTTCGGAAAATGTCATTCTCTGCTGCAGAAAAGTGCTTGACATTTTCTGAACCGACTTTGGGGCCCCATATCTCAGGGCCACTTAGTGCTAGGAACCCCAAATTTGGTATACAAACCCATTGGAACTGGTACCATAACATATCCAAAGCTGGGGTTCCTAGCACCAAGTGGCCCTGAGATACGGGGCCCCAAATCCAGTTAGGAAAATGTCATTCTCTGCTGCAGAAAAGTGCTTGCCATTTTCTGAACTGATTTTTGGGGCCCTGTATCTCGGGGCCACTTGGTGCTAGAAACCCCAGCTTTGGAAAGTTTATGGGGCTAGTTCCACTGGGTTTGCACACCAAATTTGGGGTTCTTAGCACTAAGTGGCCCCGAGATATGGGGCCCCAAATTCAGTCAACTGTGTCCATCTGCAGCAATGTCATTTCAGAGACCCCAAATTTTGGCTGCAGCTAGGGGGCATCTAGGAACCCTTAACTACAGAGTTTGAAGTTCAGAGGACCTATGGCTACAAATGGGCACAGTGAGGCATGCAAATGGGCACAGTGATGCTGCAAATGGGCATTGTTGACCCTCTTTTCCACTTACAGTAGCTGTGCATTTCTCACCCTCGTCTTATACTCGGGTCAATACGTTTTTCCAATTTTTTTGTGGTAAATTAGGGCCTCGACTTATACTCAGAACGACTTATACTCAAGTCTATACGGTATATCCATAGTCTGACCATTTCCTGTGTTACAGTATATCCACAGTCTCCAACTATCTTTTATATCCTGTCTGCAGTCTGACTATCCCTTGTATTATACCCACATTCTGACCATTTCTTGTATTCTTTCTGCAGTCTGACCATGCACATTCTCTTGTATGCACATTCTTTGACCATCTCTTGTAACCTGTCCACAGTCTCTGATCAACCAGTGTATTATGTCTACAGCCTCAGACCATAGTCTTTGACTACATCCTGTTGTGGGTCTCCAGTCTCTGATATTGGATTTTATGTGCGGCCCTTTGGTGATGTTGAGGGTCACACTTGAGGCCCCCCCATATCACAAACATTGACTACCACTGTCCTATACAAGAGTAAAGGTGGAATTTATCATTCTCGACACACAATGTGAGATTAGAGCCAAATATTAGTCCCACTGAGAAATCATTGAACGTGCTCAATCTGCATGGAGAGACGCTGCTCATGTGCATCTCCATCTAGCCTAACCACTTTGTTCATTCGACCTCCCTGTCTGCAGACTCTTCCATCATTGTATACTTATAATAAGACCCCTTTCAGGCGCTTTCACACTAAAAAATTGCCTGAAAAGCTCACAAAAACCTATTTACATTAATGAACGCTTTCACACTGGGGCAGTGCGCTGGCAGGGCAGTGAAAAAACGCCCCTCTCCATTGAAATGAATGAAAAGCTCTTCAAAAGCGCATGAAAAGCTCTTCAAAAGCACCTAAAAAGCTCTTCAAAAGAGCTCAGTGTTTTACTGGCAGTTTAGAAGCGCCTCAGTGTGAAAGGGGCCTTAGTGTTTGCTGTACTCCTTTGCACTTGTTGATCATCCTTTTCTTGACGCTTGATCCTTTCTATTCTATTGTAAAAAAAACGAAATCTGGCATTCAGAGGATGCCAGAAGAGGGCGCACAGTCAAATACTATTGCCGTTTATTGCATATATGTCTCTATGTAACAGAATGGCACTTTAAGGGAATACGTGTGTCTGACGTAGTCTTCACCCCCTGGGGATCCCGGTGTAGAACAAGCCCCGGCAAAGCCAAATAAAGATTCCACCTCCGCCCAGGAATGCAAGGGACTGCTCCTATGTAAAGTTCCCACACTTGACCCTTTATCCCGAGAAGAAACACAACAATTTCTGAATTTAGCATTTTTTATTTATTAAGTACCGAAAACACTGTGCTATATTTTACAAGAGCCCACGAAGGGCTAAGGCACATTTGAACAAGTTAGTTAAAAAGGACATAAGCGCACAAACAGGAATGCTTCCCTGGAATTTAAAACTTAAATCTGCATAGTAATGGATGTATATGGGCTTATTTAGTAAAGCAGTCTTGGGGTGATCTGCAAAGTTCAGTAATCCATAGCAACTGGATATGCCATTACCGAGGAATACTTTGCTTTTTAATGGTGTATTGCCTTATTAAGTAACCCGAATGCCATTATACAATGAATATTGCTTTCTGTAATACACCTACAATGGAAAGACGTTCTTTAAAGTTCACAGTTGTGTTTGACACATTTTAAAAATAATGTTCTATAACTTATGCCGCGTACACACGAGCGGACTTTACGGCAGACTTTGTCCGGCGTACTTTTCGACGGACTTTACGACGGACTTTCCTGAATGAACGGACTTGCCTACACACAATCAACCAAAGTCCGACGGATTCGTACGTGATGACGTACGACCGGATTAAAACAAGGAAGTTCATAGCCAGTAGCCAATAGTTGCCCTAGCGTCGGTTTTTGTCCGTCGGACTAGCATACAGACGAGCAGACTTTTCGACCGGACTCGAGTCCGTCGGACAGATTTGAAACATGTTTAATTTCTAGGTCCGTCAAACTTTTGAGAAAACAAAGTCAGCTGGAGCCCACACACGATCGAATTGTCCGACGGACTCCGGTTCGCCGCACCAAGTATGCCGTAAAGTCCGGTCGTGTGTACGCGGCATTACTCTTTTTCTCTTTGCATCAAATATCTTTATATAAAAGGGCCAAGAGTGCCCCTATACAACCCAATCTGTACAATAAATGGAACCCATTAAAGCACCACTTGTGAGAAGTGAAAAGAGACATGTAGCTTTCTCCAAGAAGGCGATCCCACTGCTTACAGCCATCGGAAACATTTGTCCATTCATATAAAAAAAAAAAACACAACACATGGGACTAGGGGGGACTTTCACACTGAACCAAATTCATCTGCAGTTGACCAGTCTGTACATAGCAACATACACTTAACACCAAGGGACTGGGTATATGGGGTATATCAGCCAATGGGCAGGGGTTTTCTTGAATCCCTAGGCATGCTGGGAGAGCCTATATATTCAGGTGAGGTCAGGTGATCTATGTTCTGTGCCACCTGGACGGCTGTCTGGGTGGACGTGTGTCGTGTGGCCCAGGCTGCTAGGCCGGAGATTGGGCCTATCCCGGGGGCAACTGGCTGCTAGGCTGTGTGAGGGCTCATCCATAAGTAGCAGAGCAGCGCAGGGTTGGGATTGCCGCTTGCCGTCCAACCAGAAGTGACGGTTTGGTCGCCGGGAGAACCAGTCAGTGGTCAGAGGTGGAAGGGAAGTTGTCACCACAAAGGGACCAAACAACTTATTACCAGGGACCACAGTAAGTAACTGAAGCAAGTACCGGAGCAACATTCTCACAGAATGGGCATGGTGGAGAATCGGGAAACTTCAGGCGGTGATCAAGTCAGTCACCCAACCAGCGGAGGAGATGCTTGCAGAGCAGCCTTGTGAGTCAAGTTAGGGACTGAGCCGGTCAGCAGGGGTGAAGCTTGAGACGTATCTGGAGTGCCAAGCTAGGGACCCAGCAGGGAAGACGCTTGAGAGAGATACCACCGCAGATATTGGAGGAGCTCAAGGGATTCAGAGTCAGTGAATCACAGGGTCTAGTGAGAGACTGGGAGCTCAGTGTTGAAGAACTACAAGAGGCAGTTGTAGCTGAAGGAACTTTTATGTTTGAGTTAGGAGCTGTTAAAGACTGTTGCCATAGGAGACAGCATTCCTGCATGTGCAGACGTGGCGCCTTGCTGGGGCCTTTTCCTGCACAGCTGTCCTCCTGTTGAAGTCTCGGAGTCTGCTAATTGAACCTGCAATCATTTAAGGGTATCCTGGCCCTAACCCTCTTTCCCCCAAAAATATAAAAAGGACTGTTAAGAGAAATAAAACCTCTTTTACATCCAAGATGTGTCTGGCGCCCAATAACTTTGTCCACCTTGCTGGACAAGGCCAGAGACCTTGCTACAATTGGTACATACAAAATTCAGAAAAGAAGCACAAAAAGGGCAGCTATAGGCCCAAATGCATATATAAGACACATCAAGTACGATATCACACTTCACACGGGATCTGCTAACATGTTTCGTGGCAGACACCGCTTCTTCAAGGCTTTGTTCTCTGTGTGTGAGTCAAAAACATTTAAAAGCATTGGATGTGTTCAGATACAGGTTTTAGTCATCATGTATAAAGTGGGCAACTCAAAATGTCCCTTCTATTGCTTCCAGCCTCCTCCAATCTTCCATTTTTTTTACTGCTGCTGTGATCTGATTTCCTATTAGAGGGTGGCCTTGTGTTTGTGACATGCCCTTTTAACATTTTATTGGCACTCCTAATTTATCTTACATTCATATAGATGCACATTCTCTAAACTGCGGGGAGAAGAAGGAGACCAAGCTTTCATGTTACTGCAGATAAGAGGTCTGATCATAGGCGTGCGCAGCGAGTGTGCCAGGTGTGCCTGAGAACACCCTAATCACCCCATGAGGCACAGATTCCCCCTGCTGATATTTCACCAAAGCCCCCCAATAGGGCTTCTAAATTTTTTAAAAAAATAATAAAAAATAAAATAATACAAAGAAAAAACACTGACACCGTCCACTTCCCCACTGACACCATCCTCTGCTCTACTGACACCATCCACTGCCCTACTGACACCGTCCATGCTTTAATACATTTGGGGTGCACAAACTAATACAATAGGCCTGCGCAGACCTATGAGTCTGATAAAATTGATTAACAGGCATGAAGGATCAGAACGCAAGCAGCCTGCCTTCTAATCTATGCATTAGTGCCACACAGATGTACACCCGGGGATGCGCTTGGAGATGCATGCAGGTCCCTGTCCGCCTGTCATTGATTGCATGCACGGTGAACAGTAAACACAACCCTTTGCATGAGTGTACTGATTGGTATGCCCATGTAAATGAGACCTTAAATGTAATATATTGATCATTGATTGGGGTTTACTTTTTAAGTTTGAACTGAATTTTTATACACTGTTGTATGTTTCAACCAGGTGATATAAAAAGTGACAATATTATCATTACTTATTATGAGGGTTATGTAAAGTATATCTTGTAAAAGATTTTTGGGTGTTTCTATATTTATCAGATATAATACCAGCCAGCACCTTTTGGATATTTCAATGGATTTGAACGTGTTTTCTGCATAACTGATTGATTGAATGAATGCTTCCTTAGGGAAGCTTTGCGTAAATAGACGTTTCAACTTCCGCAGTAGTGTGAGAATAGATTCCCAAGGAAGAAAAGAGGTGAGTGAGGTCAGAATTGTGTAAAAAAAATCTTGTTTTGAACAATACATAGACAACTACTCTCATGACTTCAAGGACAACTTCTGACCTGTGATGTCAATTATTATAGACACTATGCTTGAAAGTGGAGTTCCACCCAAAAATGGAACTTCCACTTTTTGGATTCTCCCCCTCCCCTCCGCTGTCACATTTGGCACCTTTCAGGGGGGAGGAGGGAGCAGATACTTGTCTAATACAGATATTTGCTCCCACTTCCTGACATAGATCACCACGGTGATTGCGGTGACCTAAGCCACTTCCGCCGCCTACCCCGTCCTCCCCTGTTGTATTCTGTGAGACACAGAATACAGCAGGGACCTGAGAGGACGTGCAGCGCGACTCGCGCATGCCCAGTAGGGAACGAGGAAGTGAAGCCGCATGGCTTCACTTCCTTATTCCCTTACCGAGGGGGCGGCAGCAGCAGCCGAGAGCCGAAGAACAGATCGGCTTTGGCTGCCGACACCACGGGCTCCCTGGACAGGTAAGTGTCCATATATTAAAAGTCTACAAATACTGCAGCTGCTGGCTTTTAATTTTTTTTTTCAGCAAACCTCCGCTTGAATGTTCTGTACCTTTCTAGGAATGAAGATCCTGATCTCAATAAAACACAGCTAAAATATAGAATATATTCAGGAGCTGTATTATCTGTAAAATAATTTGTATATCTGTCCATCCAGTTCTGCAATTTACACAGCTTTGCCAGGTAGCAGAACCAAGTTGGTGACCTGAATTTTCTCTACTGCATTAAAGAGGAAGTAAACTCTGATGGGTTTTACTTCCTCTTTATTCCCCTGCAAAGTAAAAGCATAATGGGCTAGTATGCATCGCATACCAGCCCATTATGTGGTACTTACCTGCAAAGGAAGCCCACGCTGTCCCCGCTGGTGGAAGCATCCATCTTCACCCCTCCTTCTGGGGCCACGGACTCCGACTCTGTGACCCGCACTTACCCCATCTTCGTCGCGGGCTTCCTTCGGGTGGCGGCTTCACCCTGCGTCTCCTCCTTCCTAGGCTTCATGAAGACGCGGCTTCCCCTGCATCTCCTCCCTCCTCGGTGGCCAAGGGGATCACTTCTCCTCTCGGCCAATCGGGTCTCAGGACCCCCTTCCTGAGATAGGCCGTGAGGAGAATCAGGAAGACAATAGCAAATATTAATTCGCTATTGTGACACAACTGGGTGGGCTCGGGGCGCAGTGCCCTCCGGCTTTAATCATGTGCTTCTGAAAAAAAAAAAAAAAAAGAAAACACCCATTGGAATCCATGCGTCCAGCGCCCTTCATGTAAATTGGCACTCCTGCGCCCCAGTATGGATGGCGTAGAACCCACTAACTCAGGGCACTTTGTCACAGTAAGTGGGCTTAGCATTATATGACCATATAGTGTGACCAAACCCCCATATTTTTTGAATATGTTCAGGTGTTTTTAACTAGCCTTGTAGGATAAATGTCATTTTTGTGTGTGTGCGTTGTAATCTTTTTTTCTGCCAGTATGGATGGGCCACCATTGGTTTACAGGTTTATTAGGTGCAATAAAATACAAGGGGCAACTCACGTGGAGTGAAGTATGACAAGCTCATCAGAAATGAGATGTCAGCGCTAAATGTCCGTGATATGGACCGCCGGGTGGAGGAGGCCAGGCAGAAGTCCTCAGGTGGAAAGCTGCGCAGAGGGGATGAAGCTGGACCATGACGTGGACCACAGCATGTGCAGATGACGTCACTGGAGGGAGGAGGACACAACGCGTTTCCGAGTCTTTGTGATGCTGGTCCTGGGCATGAGCACTCCTTCGTCAGGCTTGGAAACGCGTCGCGACCTTCCCCCTCCGGGAACATCATCTGCACGCATTGAGGTCAACGCCATGGTCCAGCTTCATCCTTCCTGCTAGGCTTTTTACTTGAGGACTTCCGCCTGGCCTCCTCCAAGCAGCACAGACATCGAGCGCTGACATCCCGGACTCCCCCTTATGGTGAGCTTGTCATACTTCACTCCATGTGAATTGTCCCTTGTATTTTATTGCACCTAATAAACCTGTAAACTGTCTGCACTTAGAGGCGCTTTTTCTTCTCACTCCTGCCTATCATTTAGAGCCTGCTTCGGCTTCTGCTCCAGTGAATAAGCCTGTCCTAGTGCTTGGATAGCATGTCTCAGGATCCCCCATTCTTGCTGGATTTCCTTCTCCTGTCCTAGGAACTTCATACTTATATGGACTTCTTATGAATCTTTTATGAACTATTTATATAGAGACTGCCCTCCTCACACAGGGACTGGTTACCTGTTGGCGCCTTCTATCCTTATGCCCCGTACACACAGTCGGATTTTCAGATGGAAAATGTGTGATAGGACCTTGTTGTCGGAAATTCTGACCGTGTGTGGGCTCCATCACACATTTTCCATCGGAATTTCCGACACACAAAGTTTGAGAGCAGGATATAAAATTTTCCGACAACAAAATCCGTTGTCGGAAATTCCGATCGTGTGTACACAAATCCGACCGACAAAGTGCCACACATGCTCAGAATAAATAAAGAGATGAAAGCTATTGGCCACTGCCCCGTTTATAGTCCCGACGTACGTGTTTTACGTCACCACGTTCAGAATGATCGGATTTTCCGACAACTTTGTGTGACCGTGTGTATGCAAGACAAGTTTGAGCCAACATCCGTCGGAAAAAATCCTAGGATTTTGTTGTCGGAATGTCCGAACAAAGTCCGACCGTGTGTACGGGGCATTATTGTGTTTAGTGTCAGAGAAAAGATACAAAGGCTGCCTAGTTACAGAAGGGTAGTCAAGGAAAATTAAAGAATTGCGCTTGACCCGTAAAGTTAGCCTATTGGTTTCACTATCTTACAGTACTGATATAAATAATCTGATTTCCAGGCTTCTACATCCCAAAGGATCTCCACAGTCTCATTGGCTTGTATTGTAATGTAATTAAAGCGCCACCCAACTGCTAAAAGGTTCAGATACAACTTTTTTTCCCAATAAATGGGTCAGAGGGCCTAGGGATCCAAAAGGTAGCCAACATGTTTTGGGGGTCCAAAATGCTTCCTTCCATGCACAAACCAGCTGCAACAGCTAAAAAGACCTGTGCTTGTAATCTCACCTGAAGAAAAACCATTAAAGGTCCAGCTCACTTCTAGTCCATTCACCTCATTTATAATCTCAAGCCTTGATGATGGTGGTGTTTTTGGACCCCTGAAACACATTTAAGACTCTTTTGATTGTTCCCTTGACTTATATTGGAATAAAGTCATATTTGGAGTTTTTAGCAGTTGTGTGGTGCTTCAATTTACATTTCAATTACAGAAGAGACCACAATAACACCAGTCAGTGCAGATTACGGATGGGCCGAACACCCCCCCTGTTTGGTTCGCATCCAGAACATGCAAACAGGCAAAAAATGGGTTTGAACGCGCAAACACCGTTAAAGTCTATGGGACACGAACATGAAAAATCAAAAGTGCTAATTTTAAAGGTTATTATGCAAGTTATTGTCATAAAAAGTGTTTGGGGACCTGGGTCCCGCCCCAGGGGACATGTATCAATGCAAAAAAAAGTTTTAAAAACTGCTGTTTTTTCGGGAGCAGTGATTTTAATAATGCTTAAAGTGAAACAATAAAAGTGAAATATTCCTTTAAATTTCGTACCTGGGGGGTGTCTATAGTATGCCTGTAAAGTAGCGCATGTTTCCCGTGTTTATAACAGTCCGAGAGCAAAATGACATTTCTAAAGGAAAAAAAAGTCATTTAAAAGTACTAGCACTAGTGCCGGCTATTAATGAATTGTCAGTCCCGACAATACACATAAAAATCATTGAAAGTCATTGAAAAAAAAAAAAAAAAATGCTTGGGGGTCCGCCTAAAATTCCATTACCAGGCCCTTCAGGTCTGGTATGGATTTTAAGGGGAACTCCGCGCCAAATTTTTTTAAAAAATGGCGTGGGGTTCCCCCAAAAATCCACACCAGACCCTTATCCAAGCATGCAACCTGGCAGGCCGCAGGAAAAGAGGGGGGATGAGTGAGCACCCCCCCTCCTGAACCATACTAGGCCACATGCCCTCAACATGGGTAGGATGTCCCCATGTTGATGGGGACAAGGGCCTCATCCCCACAACCCTTGCTCGGTGGTTGTGGGGGTCTGTGGGTGGGGGCTTATCGGAATCTAGAAGCCCCCTTTAACAAAGGGGACACCCAGATCCCGGCCCCCCCATGTGAATTGGTAAGGGGTACATTGTACCCCTACCATTTCACAAAAAGAAAGTGTCAAAATGTTAAAAAAACCACAGGAGATGGCTTGGGACAAGTCCTTTATTAAAAATAAAAAAATAAAAAAGAGATTCCAGCGATGTAATCCAATAATCCATGCTCCTACTCCAGCGATGTAATCCAATTCTCGATCTCCAGCGATGGATGAACTCCAGCGAGGAACACGCACAGGATCCTGCCTCCAATGGAGGCACCCAGCCAATGATGCGGCGCTTGCTTGACAGCTCTTATGTAGCTGAGGGCGGGTCCACCTGTCACGTGACCCCATCCCCCTTTGAAAAGAGGAAATGCCGGGATTTCACAGTGACGTGTACGGGCGACCTCGCCCCCTCTGATGCAATGCAGGATTTTGGCGGAGTTCCCCTTAATATCCCTACCAGACCTGAAGGGCCTGGTAATGGAATTTTGGGGGACCCCCACACATTTTATTTTTTTATTTTTCAATGACTTTCAATGACTTTTATGTGTATTGTCAGGACCGACAATTCATTAATAGCCGACACTAGCGCTAGTACTTTTAAATGACTTTTTTTTCCTTTAGAAATGTCATTTTGCTCCCGGACTGTTATAAACACGGGAAACATGCGCTACTTTACAGGCATACTATAGACACCCCCCAGGTACGAAATTTAAAGGAATATTTCACTTTTATTGTTTCACTTTAAGCATTATTAAAATCACTGCTCTTGAAAAAACGGCAGTTTTTAAAACTTTTTTTTGCATTGATACATGTCCCCTGGGGCAGGACCCAGGTCCCCAAACACTTTTTATGACAATAAAAATTGCATATTAACCTTTAAAATTAGCACTTTAGATTTCTCCCATAGACTTTTAAAGGATGTTCCGCGGCTTTTCGAATTTGCCGCGAACACCCCAAATTGTTTGCTGTTCGGCGAACGGGCGAACAGCCAATGTTCGAGTCAAACCCATGTTCGACTCGAACAGATAGCCCATCCCTATTGCAGATCCCACAAGCACTTCATGAATTGGGAAGCCGTCTGTGTTGGCAGTTCTCATAATCTAGGTGTTGCACGTCCCTTTTATATCCACTGGGTGGTGGAGTGGGTAGTGGACTGGAATCTCCTTTCTTCTATTTTTACTACAGTGTACAGAAGAAGACTGCTCATAGAGAGTAGAGTATAATACACTACTTTTATTGCAGAATACACTGCTCAGAGCAGTGTTTAATTCATTGTTAACGCTTAATTAATGAATTGCTGTGTTAATGAATTGTACGGGGAAGCATGTGTTATAGCTATAGTCATAGCAGATTACACAAACACTTAGGGGGCCTAAATGCAAAGGGGCCTCAGAACTGACACACTGTGTATGTGCCGGCTTGGAGAAGAGGAATTGGATGGGTGGCTGTGGAACGCATATTTCTTTTAATGGCAAAGACAGCCATCTGCCCTGCTCCATGTGATTTAACCATACTGTATAGATCGCTATAGTCAAATGCCTAAAGGTTGCTAATCGCAATCTATAGCTATTGATTACCTACAGATATCTATAGGCAATCTATAGTGATCTCCCATGGCTCAGGTTCTGGTTATATCACATGGTCAGCTGACCCAACTGGTCTTGTTGCCGTCCCTCCTGTCACATAGTTACATAGTTAGTCAGGTTGAAAAATTACACAAGTACACTATAAGTGGTCCATATAGTGAACTTGATGATGAGTTATTCACTTTAGGGTCATCACTGAGGACAAGGGGGCACTCTTTACATCTAGAGGGAAAAAGATTTAATCTCCAAATACGGAAAGGATCTTCACAGTAAGAGCTGCGAAAATGTAGAATAGACTCCCTCCAGAGGTGGTTCAGTAGATTGCTTTAAAAAAGGTCTGGATTCTTTCCTTAACCACTTGACAACTGGGCACTTAAACCCCCTTAATAACCAGACCAATTTTCAGCTTTCGGTGCTCTCACATTTTGAATGACAATTGCTCAGTCATGCAACACTGTACCCAAATGAAATTTTTTTCCTTTTTTTCACACAAATAGAGCTTTCTTTTGGTGGTATTTAATCACCGCTGGGTTCTTTATTTTTTGCGCTATAAAAGAAAAAAGACCGAAAATTCTGTAAAAAAATGCATTTTTCTTCGTTTCTGTTATAAAATTTTGCAACTTAGTAATTTTTTCTTCATATATTTTGGCCAAAATTTATACCGCTACATATCTTTGGTAAAAATAACCCAAATCGGTGTGTATTATTTGGTCTTTGTGAAAGTTATAGAGTCCACAAGCTATGGTGCCAATCTCTGAAAATTGATCACACCTGAAGTACTGACGGCCTATCTCATTTCTTGAGACCCTAACATGCCAGAAAAGTACAAATACCCTCCAAATGACCCCTTTTTGGAAAGAAGACATTCAAAGGTATTTAGAAAGATGCATGATGAGTTTTTTTAAGTTGTCATTTTTTCCCACAATTCTTTGCAAAATCAAGATTTTTTTTTTCTTTTTTTTTTTTCCACAAAATTGTCATATTAGCAGGTTATTTCTCACACACAGCTAATGCATACCACAAATTACACCCCAAAACACATTCTGCTATTACTCTCGAGTATGGCGATACCACATGTGTGAGACTTTTACACAGCGTGGCCACATACAGAGGCCCAACATGCAGGGGAGCACCTTCAGGCGTTCTGGAGTGCCCAGGCCAATTCTGACATTTCTCTCCTACATGTAAAAATCATCATTTATTTGCTAGAAAATTACATAGAACACCAAAACATTATATATATATTTTTTAGCAAAAACCCTAGAGAATACAATGGCGGTTGTTGCAACTTTTTATCTCACACGGTATTTGCGCAGCAATTTTTTGAACACATTTTTTTAAAAAAAAAAACAGTTTTGTGCTTTGAAAAAAAACAAAACAGTAAAGTTAGCCCAATGTTTTTACATAATGTGAATAATGAAGTTATGCCGAGTAAATAGATACCTAACATGTCACCCTTCAAAATTGCACACGCTCGTGGAATGGCGCCAAACTTCGCTACTTAAAAATCCCCATAGGAGACGCTTTAAAAATTTTTACTGGTTACATGTTGTGAGTTACAGAGGAGGTCCAGGGCCAAAATTATTGCTCTTGCTCTACCGATCGCAGCAATACCTCACATGTGTGGTTTGAACACCATTTTCATATGTGGGCGGGACTTACGTATGCGTTCGCTTCTGCATGCGAGCACACAGGGACACAGGGAAAAATTTTTTACATTTTTTTTTTTAATTATTCATTTTACTTCATTTATTTTAGTTTGAGACTTTTTTCCAAAAAATAAATTTTTTGATCACTTTTATTTCTGTTACAAGGAATGTAAACATCCCCTGTAATAGGAATATGGCATGACAGGTTCTCTTTACAGGGAGATATGGGGTCAATAAGACCCCACATCTCACCTCTAGGCTGGGAAGCCTGAAATTAAAAAAAAAAAAAGATCCTGGCTTCGATCGTAGCCGTGAGTCGGTAGAAGCACCTGAGGGCGGCGAGAGGGGGGGGTCCCCTCTCGCCTCCCGTAAGAATGATCAAGCAGTGGAACAGCCGCTATGATCATTCCTATGGTGTAGGGAATTGCCGACTGAAAAAGTTGATATCTGAATGATGCCTATAGCTGCACCCATCATTCAGATATCCCCGCACAAAGTCAAGGACGTTGTATGACGGCCGGCGGGCGGAAAGTGGTTAAAACAAATTTTTTTAACACAAAGTTGTCCATTTATACAATATTTCTAACACATAACATGTACATACCAAAAATGACACTCCAAAATAGATTCTCCTACTCCTACTAAGTACGGCGATACCACATGTGAGACTTCCACAGCCTGGCCACATACAGAGGCCGAGTACAGCCGAGTATGGCTGAGCATGGCTGAGCATGGCAAAGTATTGCGGGGTATCACCGAGTATGGCAGAGTATTGCAGAGTATTGCAGGGCATTGCAGAGTATTGCAGGGCATTGCAGAGTATTGCGGGGTATTGCAGAGTATTGTGGGGTATTGCAGAGTATTGCGGGGTATTGTGGGGTATTGCAGGGCATTGCAGAGTATTGCAGACTATTGCGGAGCATTGCAGAGTATTGCGGGGCATTGCAGAGTATTGCGTGGTATTGCAGAATATTGCAGACTATTGCGGGGCATTACGGGGCATTGAAGAGTATTGCGGGGTATTGCACAGGGTCATTGCAGAGTATTGCACAGGGTCATTGCACAGTATTGCGGGGCATTGCAGAGTATTGCGGGGTATTGCACAGGGTCATTGCAGAGTATTGCACAGGGTCATTGCAGAGTATTGCACAGGGTCATTGCAGAGTATTGCACAGGGTCACTGCAGATTATTGCGGGTCACTGCAGATTATTGCACAGGGTCATTGCAGAGTATTGCACAGGGTCATTGCAGAGTATTGCACAGGGTCATTGCAGAATATTGCAGAGTATTGCACAGGGTCATTGCAGAGTATTGCACAGGGTCATTGCAGAGTATTGCAGAGTATTGCACAGGGTCATTGCAGAGTATTGCAGAGTATTGCACAGGGTCATTGCAGAGCATGGGGGGGATGGCTGAGCATGGAGGGATGGATGTGACTGTACATGTCACTGAGCTGCGCTGTGGGCACTACACATCCAGCCCACAGCGCGGCTTCCATCCGATCTCTCCCCCTCTGTACCGATCGGTACAGAGAGGGGAGGGAGGAACCGGCGTCATGACATGACGCCGGTTTGTTTACACGTGATCGCTCCGTCATTTGACGAAGCGATCACATGGTAAACGGCCGCAATGAGCGGCCGTTTACCGTGATCCGTGATGCGCCGGGTCCTCTGGACCCGGCGGTCACGGATGTTTCCGTGTGCGCGCCCCGGGGGCGCGCGGGAGCAGTTTTCTGGAATCACGTCATATGACGTGATCCCAGAGTTATCCAACCGCCCTGCAGCCGTCATTTGGCTATGGGGCGGTTGGCAAGTGGTTAAAGGAGTTGTAAAAGCAAGTTTTTTTATCTTAATGCATTCTATGCATTAAGATAAAAAACCTTCTACGTGTAGCAGCCTCCCCAGCATCCCCTACATACTTACCTGAGCCCCATCTCTCTTCAGCGATGTCCACGAATGTCTAAGCCGTCCGGGACACTCCTCCTGATTGGCTGAGACACAGCAGCTCTGCCATTGGCTCCCGTGGCTGTCAATCAAAGTCCTTCAGCCAATCAGGGGAGAGAAGGGGCAGGGGCGGGTGGGGGCTCCATGTCTGAATGGACACACAGAGCTGTGACTCGGCTCCAGTGCCCCCATAGAAAACTGCTGACTGTGGGGGCACTCGACAAGAAGGAGGGAGGGGCCAGGAGCAGCAAAGAGGGACCCGAGAAGAGGAGGATCAGGGCTGCTCTGTGCAAACCCAACTACACATAGGAGGTAAGTATAACATGTTTGTTATTTAAAAAAAAAACACAAAAAACGAGACTTTGCAATCACTTTAATGTACTTAATATAACTGGATACTGATCCAGTTGATCCAGGGAAAATCTGATTGCCTCTCAGGGGATCAGGAATGAATTTTTCCCATGCTGTAGCAAATTGGATCATGCTTTGCTGGGGTTTTTCCCTTTCCTCTGGGTCAACTGTGGATGGTGGATTATGTATATGGGATTGTATGATTTTTTTTTTTTATATTGGTTGAACTAGATGGACTTGTTTCTTTTTTCAACTTGAATAACTATGTAATTATGTAAGTACATCTAGTTCTACCAATAGAAAAAATAAATAGAAAAACTCCATCTATGCAATCCTATAACCATAGGTGATCCAGAGAGAAATATGCATGGCTGAATATCAGACAGCTAGGGCATTGGCTGTTTTGGGACCATTGGTTAAGGTACGTGGGTCTTAGAAACATTCTTTTAGAATAAATGTAGCACCCTCTAGCATACAAAGTTGATAGGAAAATTTAGCTGACCCACAGTAGCCTAAGTGAGTCTGGGTAATTGCTGTGGGTTCAGATTTAGGTATCTTAAGGCAGGCTCTGCAGGCTGGGCTTCTAGTACAACCCCCCCCCCCCCCCCCCCCCGCTTATGAAAGCTTCTAGAAAGTTCCAGGGCTTTGTGGGGAGGCATGGAAATGGAAGCCTGAATATTCAGGGAATCTCTGCCTAATCCCTGGGCAAGGACAGCCCAGAAAGTGGGGAGATGGCCCTTAAGTATTAAAGAGCCTGGCCAGTTAGGGGTTGTTGCTGGTTGAAGGATGCAGTGCTGAGCTGAGGATCATGAGGGCTAAGAGGGGACCCCAAAACTGAGGGGCTCTGCCTCCAGGCTGGAGCTGAGGAAGGAAGGAGAGGAAGCAGAAGAGAGGGATCTTCAATACCCTTCTATCACGTACCTGGAAGCTAACCCTGAAAAGATGAAGAAGGCCTCTCTTACACCTCTGACTCGGGGCCCCTGATAGTGTAGACAGGAGGTGCAGCAGTAAAGAGTGGCTTGAGTACCTGTAAATCTCGCTAGCAACAAGGCAGGTGTCCACGCTGGACAGCCTAAGTAGATAGAAGGCTCCAGTAAGCAGGCGACTTGGTAGGCAGCTGGTAGACAGGCTGACACTGGCGACAGCGGGCAGCTGAGACGGAGATGGTTGCTGATAGCAGATAGTAGGTCAGCCGGAACAGCAGGGTGGTAGGCAGGTACAGGTGACAGTAGGCAGAGTAGCAGGATCAGACAGGCCTAGTCATACACAGACAGGATGGATCGGGTACAGGGCACAGGCAAGAGCGTGGTCAGGAAACAAGCCAGGCCTGGAACTGATCAGAGAAGCAGGAGCCAATGGAACAGACAGAAGAGGAGGTCTGGGGACAAGCCGAGGTCAGTGCAGGCGGAGTTCATTGAGTGGTCAAGACAAGCTGGATGAGCAACTGCAATCAGGATACAGAATTACAGGAACACAGGATACACAGGAGGCTGAAGACAAAGCAGCACTGATCCTGAGCACTGGCTCAGTTTAAATAGCTCATTTGGCGCCAACATCTGTCTCAAGTGCACAGGTGCGTGCATGTGTATGTGCATGTGCATTTGCATTTGCATTACCAAGTGCCCAATATCTGCGAGCAAGAAAGGGAACACATATTAGCCTGTGAACAGAATTTCGTCCAGAGGAGCCATCTTGTCTATTGGCATGCCCTTCCTTACACCTCGCGTCTCATCCAGGAGACACACTGTCTAGCATAGGAAGATCTGTACAGCAGGAGGCCTGAACAGCAGTCTTAACCAAGGCAGCAGGAGCCAAGGGGACAGTTTGAGTACCTTTATCTATCAACCCCAGGGCCAACAAGGAAGAGGGCTGCCAGATGCAATATTTAGCAAGCTTTCATGGGACAGTGTCATAGCTAAAATAAATCCCTTGGTCTGGGACATTATCAAGAAAGCCAGGTGGGCTGGGATTTTCTACAAGGGGACATAAAAAAAATTGGGACTTTTCCACTTGCAAGAAAAGGGACATAGAGCTCCTGCCAGCAGTTGGGATATTGGTTACTAATCCTGTAAGGACTGAAACTATTCTGGAAGGAGTACAGTCTGGGATCCATTTTTTCCTGCAAACAGTATATGGAAAGGTCTGTCCTCAAAGTAGTTGAATTCAGTTTTGGGCATCCCATAACCACTCATCCTTATCCAAGTTGTTATTCCCCCAATAAAACAACAAAAACAAGCCAAGGGCTGGTTTCTGTGTCTGGATTCAAGTGGGAAAATGCATGTTGACTGGCTGTGCAGGATTAGGGGAACCAAAATCTAGTGGCCCTTAAAGGGGTAGCACTACATAAAAGCCTATAGATTGCCCAGAAGTAGGCAGAGTGGTAAACAAAAGTGTTTTTTTCATTGCTGGAGTTCAGCTCAATTCCATGCCCAGGGAACTAATTTTGTGCATCACAAGGTTAAGTTCCTGACTATCTCTCAACAGATGCTAGCTGTGTAGGAGGGAGATGTACAGCAAAGGACATATCCTGCTATTGTTTCACATCTTCCTGGTGGACTCAGTGTTTGTAAACCCAAGTATCCAGAGATGGCGAACGTTCCTTTCCTCTGCTCTGAATATTTGTATTGCCCAGTCTGCTTGGACCTTTTCCGAGAACCTGTGACCATTCCTTGTGGGCACACTTTCTGCTTGACATGTATTACCCAGTGCTGGTCTCTGCAGGGAATGCCAGCTTCTTGTCCCCAGTGTCGTTCCTGCTTCCAACAAGAATCCTCACCAAGACTCTGCAAGAACAGTATACTTTCACAGATGGTGGATGATTTCTCCAAACTTCAGGGAGCCACTGAGAGGATGGCAGTTGGGAATATTCCAGCCAGGAGTGTGGGGATACCACTGAAAACTCATTTGCTCCAAGATGTGTCTGAAGAAAATATTGGAAGTGAGGCGAGCATCGGTTTTGCTATACCCAGTAGTGGTGAGGCCCAGGAAAGCAGCAGTACCCAGGTAAGAATGTATTGTGTGGCTTGTCAGCCAAAGCCAAGAAAATTTGCTCCAGTGACAATTTCTACATTTTATCAGGTATTTGCATCTAGGAATGTCACCACTTCACACTTATGCCCCGTACACATGGTCGGATTTTCCGATATAAAATGTGTGATAGGACCTTGTTGTCGGAAATTCCGACCGTGTGTGGGCTCCATCACACATTTTCCATCGGATTTTCCGACACACAAAGTTGGAGAGCAGGCTATAAAATTTTCCGACAACAAAATCCGTTGTCGGAATTTCCGATAGTGTGTAGACAAATTCGACGCACAAAGTGCCACGCATTCTCAGAATAAATAAAGAGATGAAAGCTATTGGCTACTGCCCCGTTTATAGTCCCAACGTACGTGTTTTACGTCACCGCGTTCAGAATGATCGAATTTTCCGACAACTTTGTGTGACCGTGTGTATGCAAGACAAGTTTGAGCGAACATCCGTCGGAAAAAATCCTAGGATTTTGTTGTCGGAATGTCCGAACAAAGTCCGACCGTGTGTACGGGGCATAACACTTTACTCTGACTTTGCAAATACAAGCAGCACATGAATACTTGTTCCATGCTAGAAACTCATAAAATACAAGCAGCACATGAATACTCTTTCAAAGTAAGAGACTCAGAAAGTACAAGCAGCACATAAATACATAAATATATTTTTCAGGTTAATGTCTTAGATAATACTAAGGCCTGAGGTTCTGCATGAGAGTCAAACAACAGGCAAAAGAGGTCAGGAAAGGCAACCCCACATATTGATCCCAGCCCATTTTTTACTTTTTAAGGTTTAACAGACAGACTGGTTTAGTGCAGTGCAGCCATCCCTGTAAAATTGCAAACAGTACAGGAAGATGAATTCAACTCTTGTCACTGACATTTAACAGGTTGTTGGCCATGGCTGCACAGAACCTTCGTCACTCCTGGCAAATACACACATGCTGTGCAGGTCTCTGCAACCATGTGAATGAGCCCTTAGTGTTGCCAGACATTAACTGTTTGCCGATCATATACAGTACATATACCTGTACGTGATACTGCACTTCCGGGTCTGGGGCACGCACACACGCCACCGGTGACTTGCTCCCCGCCCAAGACCTACTCCCACTGTGATTGAACACAGCGGGAGCCAATCAGCAGGTCTGGCGGACCGAAAGTCTGCTGGGAACCCGGCGATCATTCATCTATGTAAACAAGGCAGATCGTCATTCTGCTAGTAAGAAAGACAAGGATCTTGTGTTTCTGTTAAGCAGGAACACTGATCTTTGTCTTTCTTCAGTTAAACCATTCCCCACACAGTAAGAAAGCACTCCCAGGGAATATTAACCCTTTGATTGCCCCGGATGTTAACCCCTTCTGGGGACCTGCCGATAGTTTGATTTGGTACTAAATGTATGAAAATTCTCGAGGCGACAAAAGCTGTTTTTTTTTTTTTGTTTCACTCATTTTTGTATATTGTTTCAGTCTTTAGTACCTGATTTTTCTTACGAAAATTTATTTTGCTTTCCGTTTTTTTACGAAAAACAGTAAACACTAAACGAAAATCGCTAGTTCGGTTTTACATAAAAATTTTGCAGTTCGTCCGTTCGGAAAAATTTTCATTTGGAAAGTCTGAATTGGATGTTGAAGGTTGTGTACACACTATAAGAAAATCGAATGATCGTTCCTTGTATGTAATTTTTCTTCCAATTTTCTCATAGTATGTACTTCCCTTAACCGCTTAAGGACCGCCCCATGTACATATACTGCGGCAGGGTGGCCCTTAAGAGCAAAATCATGTATCTCTACGTGATTCCTGTCTTCAGCTCTGGGACGCAGCTGCAAGAGCCCCGCTCCCACTATGATTGGACACAGCGGGAGCCAATCAGCAGGTCTGAAGGACCCGTTGTCCGCCGGAAACCTGGCAATCATTCCAAGAGAGGCAGAACGGCGGTCTGCCTATGTAAACAAGGCAGATCGCCCTTCTGCTAGTAAGAAAGACAGAGATCTTGTGTTTCTGTTAGCCCCTGTTCACACCTATGCGAATTAGATGCGGCTTACACCGCATCTAATTCCCAGGACATTTTAAAATACATTCATATGAATGCATCTGGTTCACATATGTGCGTTGCATTCGCACTGCGCATTGCACAAAAAACGTGTGCGTTTTCTGGGCATTGCGGTGCGAATTACGAGCCCCTTATCTTCTATGGGAGTGCATCTGCTTCGCAGATGCATTGGGTTCTGAACATGGATTTTCTCCTTCTCCTCACTACACCTCCCCCTCTCCCTGCTCATTGATCCTGAGCTAAAACGCAGATGAGCCTTTGAACAGGAGATTTTTATCTCCCCAGTGAAACCTGAGCTTCAATTCGCACCGCACATGTGTGAACCCAGGCTTAAGCAGGTACAGGGATCTCTGTCTTTCTTCAGTTAAACCATCCCCCACACAGTAAGAAAGCACTCCCAGGGAACACAGTTAACCCTTTGATCGCCCCTAATGTTAACCCCTTCTCTGCCAGTGTCATTAGTGCAGTGACAGTGCATTTTTTTAGCATTGATCACTGTTATTGGTGTCACTGGTGCCCAAAAAGTATCACTTAGTGTCAGATTTGTCCACTGCAATGTCGCAGTCCTGCTAAAAATTGCTGATCGCTGCCATTACTAGTAGAAAAAATGAAAAGTCCATAAATCTATCTCAGAGTTTGTAAATGCTATATATTTCTCGCCTAGGTAAGAATGACGTTTATGTGCCACATTGCTTTGGATCACGGTAGACCATCTGCACACACGTGTGGTCTCCTATGCATGTGCAAAGACAGGGCTGTCATGGTTGTCCCAACTTGCAGTACGCACATGTGCGGAAAATCCCCTTGCATGTGCGCAGAGTCAAAGAGCTCTGTCAAGATCTTAAGACCAGGAAAGGCCCTTTAGCACATCTGCACGTGTGCCACAATAACAGGATGTTGGCATCAGAGGGTAAAAGCAGAGTCAAATAAAAGGGTACTAACATTTCTCTATAAATTGTGTGAGTGCTTGTCATTCCTTCTAGCCCTGTTGCAAATAGGCCATTGTCTATGCTGGCTGTGCTGAAACCCAGCCCCATTGATTTGAATTGATTTTTAAAGTATCTGCATTTAGAACACAACAAATGCATAGAATCACATGCACTGAGACCATATCATGGGTTATGCATCTGGTAATAATACACTGTAACAAAGTCAGAAGTGGTAGACCTTAGAATCCATGAAAATACATCAAACAAAGAGCAAACGTAAAAGGATCTAGAGATTACATGCAACCTGTTCATTCTGAGGCTGTCTCATTTAGAATGCTTTAGCAAAAAACAGTATATGTTGTGTAGAAAAGATTTGCCTCTTATATATTTACTTTTTACCCATGGCATTACACTAATGCTCGTTGTCAAAAAAAAAAAAAAAACCTTAAAAAAAACAAAAACAAATGAACGCTTCCAGATTTGTAATCCTTTATATTACATTATATTTTGTATAACATAGGAAGACTGTGTCCTCAATGGGCCATTCTTTTTTTCTTTTCCTTGTTTATTAAAGTATATTAAAGTTTAAATCTAGCACTTTAAAAATAGCTAAAGAAAAACATGCTGTTAGGAAGTATTGCGACAAAACAGCATGTGTTGACAAAGCAGTAAATAATAAATAATGAATGCATGCCAATATAAACAGCAGTAGGACCCTGGGGATTAGGGCATATCGGTGTTACTGTATGGAGGCCTCAGAATCTACTATTTTTAGATATTTTTATAAATCCAGTAAAGCTCTTTTAAAACGGACCTTTTAGTAACGCTACAAGTCTCCATATTTTATTTCCTGACATGTCACAATATAAATAAAAAAAAGCAAGTGCGCATCCCTCTTACTCAAATTATAGTGAAAACTATAAATTATATCAATACAAAAATGTTTAAAAAAAAAAAAAAAAGTAATAATAAACCAGCATAGAAAAATCACAAAATTCAGTCCCAAAGTAATCAGTCCAAAGAGAAAGTAAATGTCCAAATAATTGATCCGTGCTCAAAACAGAGGACACTGTTTACACTATACACATGCCTCTTACCAGAAGGGTATGATCTCAGATTATAGAGATATAATTTGCTCCAAGAAACCTCCAATCATCAGAGATATTCCACTCCTTGGCCTCTTTAAGAGCAATCCCTCTGTGTACAATATCAGTTGTTACAAAGTATTCCAGGCTAGATTTATACAGGAAATGCTGCTATTAAATCTCCCATGGGTTCATAGACATAAATGTAAGATGAAAGAGACTTCAAGCACTTGAGTGTTTATGCATATCTGTGGCCAGAATATACATTTATTCTGGCCATTGAAATAAATGAACGCCCAAGTGCTTGACGCTTCTAGAACTTAAAGTGATACTAAACACACACTATTTAATTTACATTGCCCCTATTATTTCTGTATGGGGATGATGGCACTGTAATTATTTTAATTACAAAAAAAAAAAACCTAGGTACCTTTATCCTAATGGATATACAGCTGTCACATAACCCAGCTCTTTCCCAGCCTGTCTGCAGGGAAACATAAGCAAGAGGAACTTCTAGTCCTCTGCTGCTGGTCAAAGCCTTTGGGATACAGAGTAAAAAAATAATAATAATATCAATAAACTGTTTTAAATTGGCATACAAATATATCTTTGAAATCAAATCTTTATTAGTTTTTGGCAATAACATGGTGTAGGCAGATTTCTGCTAGTCTCAGGCTGTGTCACTCCCCTCCAGCCTGTGTCTTAGAATAAGAGGAAGGTGAAGCCACCATGAATCTACTTGTAATATCCCACCCCCATTGTGTTTTGCTGGTTAGTGGGCATGGGGAAGGAGGAAAGGGAGTGGGCTGTCATTTAGCACTGTGTATACACCCACGTGTGTGACTCTATAGTCACATGGGCTGCTCAGTGATAGGGAGGAAATGGTCAGCATAGAAACTCACTTAAAACTGAGCATGTGCGGAGTTGCCAACACTGATCTGCAAAATCCCTAGCTGAATTGGGGACATAGATAGAAGGTGGAGATAGAGCAGCAGAATCAACTACGGTATTTATTTTGCAGGATACAGAAAACGAATCTCATAGTGACTGAGAATAAATAGCATGTAATACACCATTTATTGATAGTTTTTTATGATGTAGGTTTAATGACATTTTATGTGCATTTAGATGCGTTTAGGCATAAAAAGTGTTTTTTCTGCCAAAATGTTGCTTCTCCTGAATGTGCTGGCACACAGTGTTTTTCTTTTTGCCTCTAAACACCTGTAAACCCCTATGTGTACAAAGACACAAATGCTAACATAGAGGGATGTTTAGAGGCAGAAAAAAAACCCTGCAAGATGCCTCTAGAAGAGGAGTTGAAAACGCTCAGCGTGCATGAGGCCTTAAGCTGTAAAAAATTTTTGTCTGACTGTGTGCTGTTGTATTATTTTAAAGTCTATTATTAGTGTTGTGATTACTTGGTGATCCTGCCAACTCAAGAGTCCTCAATGCTGTGGGTCAATGCTATTGCAGGTGCTCCCCAGTCTTCTGCATTGCCACTCTGTCTGCAGATGTTCCAAGTGTAATAATGAAGAGCTGTGAACATCTTCTGAAATGTACAGTCACAATGGTAATGCAGGATGGATAAAGAGGGGAGCAAAGAGGAGGTACTCCACTTCCTGCCATAGGGGGTTGTTTGGGGGTGTGGCTGGTACCATTTTACATGTTACACCCTATATATGTTTGGAGCAACTACAGTCCACAGCTCAGTAGGGTACCAACTATGCTGACAGCTCTCCTGATACCTGTCCTCAATTTAAACATCCTTTATATTAAGATCAATGACAGTAGGGAGATCACATCAAATGGGGCTCCATGATCTGTAGTTATGCCCCTGGCCATATATGTTTATGTTACCTATACATGTATTTTATATGCATGCTTTCATTAGTCACATACTCATAACTGCCATTTTCTTACAGATTTCCGGTGCCAGGAAGATAGTGGGTCAGGGACTGGCTGACATAGTAAGGGTCCTTCAGGTCTCAGGCCTGCGGCTGCTGAAGATGATAGATCAGGCCGAGTGCCAGATACTGAAGAACACTGAAAGCCGTGAACTGGAAGGACTCTACATATCAGTGCCACAGCCTGCCCAAGTTGTTCCAGATCAGCTGCAGGATCAACTACAGGTGATTACTATTCATGATCTTGCATCATTTTCATAAAATTTCCCTTGTCTGCCCATTTGTTGCTTAATTTAACACAGCTGCCCGTTTGATGCCTGCATAGTGTACAAACTGCCCATTTGATGCCTGCATAGTGTACAGACTGCCCGTTTGATGCCTGCATAGTGTACAGACTGCCCGTTTGATGCCTGCATAGTGTACAGACTGCCCGTTTGATGCCTGTATATTGTACAGACTGCCCCTTTGATGCCTGCATAGTGTACAGACTGCCCGTTTGATGCCTGCATATTGTACAGACTGCCCGTTTGATGCCTGTACATTATATAGACTGCCCGTTTGATGCCTGCATATTGTACAGACTGCCCGTTTGATGCCTGCATATTGTACAGGTTGCCTGTTTGTTGCCAATGTGTTAAGTTGGTTGCCCATTTGTTGTCCATGTATTGTTCCAATTGACTGTCTGTCTGAGTATCATATACGATGGTCTATTTATAGCCCATGTAGTCAGGACTGCCATTTGTTTACCCAGATATTATCAAGTCATCCCTGTTTAAAGGACTATTACTATTATTTAATCCCCTTCAAGCTTGTCACCATCATGCCACCCTATTACCCTCATATTTTGCAGCAGTTCTCTATATACAGCACTTCAATATTACATTTTAGGGGGTGGTATAATTATAAATAGAATATTCAGATAATGAAAAATCTCACTGTTTTGTCCCAGGTGTCAAATATACCAGGCACCCCACCACTTATACATATTGTTTGCCAATTATGTGATGTGCAAACACATCCAGCTCTTTTTTAAGCAATCTACTTGCTACAACCAGCCCTATGAAGATGGTCTACCTTGGACTACCATTCTTGTTCTCTTTCCCTACAGGTGCAACTAGTGCCACCTAATTATTTGTGATTATCATTAAAGGTACTTATATAGCACCATCAATTTATGCAGTGCTTTACATATATACATATCATACATTCACATCAGCCCCTGCCCTCAAGGAGCTTACAATCTAAGGTTCCTAACTTACATTCATACAAGGGCCCACCCAATTAACTTTCCAGCGTGTCTTTGAAGTGTGGGAGGAAACCCACACAGGCACAGAACATGAACATGCAAACTCCAGGCAGGTAGTGTCGTGGTTGGGATTCAAACCAGCAACCCTGGTGCTGCTAGGCAGAAGTGCTAACCACTTTACCACTGTGCTGCCCATGGCTTTATTGTGGAAGTAAACTCTTTTTTTGAATGTTGCTGACAGGTAGGCTTTTTATGACAGAAAAGACTTATTTTTGAGCCATGCATGTTGCAGCTCAGTGTGCAGTCTGAGTACATTTGTTTGCTGAGACTAAGTAATTCCCGTGCCCGTGCATGGAAGTTACATCATTCCGGCCCAGCCAGACTCCAAACCCGAAAGAAGACCAGATAAAGATGGAAGTCCCAGAAATGGAGAGAAGCCATAATGGTAAGTATGCCATAACGTATGAACTAGCACTATTAAAAACAACAACAAACCCCCGCACATGTGGTAATGTGCATTAAGGCTGGGTTCACACTGCTGTGCGGAGCGGCTCACAGCAGGGGCCCTGTTCACCGTTTCAGGGACGAATCAGGCCCGAATTTTTGGCTGAATTTGGACCTGAAACAGTACCAGAAGATGCACAGGACTCCTGTGCAATCCGCTCCGCGGCCGCCCCGGAGCTGTGTGAACCGGCTCCATTGAGAGCCGGTCACAGTCTCCTGACATGCGACTTGGATGCGGAGAAATTTGCACTAGTGACTGTGAACCCAGCCTAAAGCCCATCTCTGGACACAAGAAAAAAAGCTCCCCCACCCCCCTGCAAGGGTTAATTTCTAGTTAACGCTAGGAGTGGAATATAGTATAATACTTAACTTATCCCCCACTCCAGCAGGCCCCTCCTATCTGTGCGACCGGTCCCCCACAGTCTCCTCTCTAGGGAGTTCTGGCAAACGGTTGCATACTTACCTTCTCATACAATGCAGGTCTAAAAGTTCTGCATTGTACACGATGATGCCGAGGGCAACAGCCCAGAGCATCAGGGAGAAGAGTTGCCAGCCTTCCAGAACGAGTAATATGGCAAGTAATATAACCTCTTAATCTACCCCACAAAATGAACAAGCATTGCAAGAAGCCCCTACTGCAAAGGTTTTTTTTCCATCTTGGAATTGGCTTTTAAATACATAGGTGTAAATAATAAATAAATAAACTTATGCTAGCCATACACGGATTGAATTTCCTGTTGGATCGGCCGAAATTGGAGCTGTGGATGACCCTGCTGACACCAACCAATTCATTTATGTTTGATTACAAAATCGAAGGAGCTGGGTGGAAAACTGTCAGCCAAACAGTGACTGCATCCAATCAGATACTGTCATTGTTCTGGTTTTCAGACAGCCATTGATACCCGTTGTTTGAATACAAGAATGGGAAGGGGAGATTCCTCCATCCTTGCTGTTTAGCCTAGATGGGGGGAATCAAGTAATTTCTTGCTTAGTTTTAGATGGCTAGTTTTAGATGAGGATAGGATTTCATTCTGTGCAGGTTCTGCTGCACGCGTTGTTACATCATGTTACATCATGGGTATCTGCAGAAACATTGCAAATAATCTACATATGTTTTTAAATTGTTTTGCAAGCATCTTATCTAAGACCATTTAGTTAAGGATGTCCTGTTTGAGTGACACATATGACCTTTCTCTGTGTAATTTTTCTGCCATATGAACTTTCCAGCAACTGAGGAAGTAGGGTGGGGTGTGCCTAGTGATTGAGGTGACATAATGCTTGTTCCAGTAAAGGGGGGTTGAGGAATGCCCTAGTACCTGACACATTTTAAGTCTCTGATTTTGCATTTTAGGAGGAGCCGCTTGGAGAACAGGATACACAGTGGAATGGACTTTATGCAACTGTTACTAATTTTAAAGAGTGTTTACAGGAGATGTGTGCAGACCACATGGGGAGGTTGGTACAACAAGGTAAGTCATGGAGCTTGTGACTATGGACCAGGGGTAGGCAGTACAAAAGTACGGGATCATGGAAAGTAGCTGCTATACTAAGTATAAAGTATAAAGAATATAAAGAGTACAGTGCTGCAGAATGAGTCAAACTAAAAAGCAGCACACCAATGTCAACTTTACCTTTATGTGTAAGTGTAGGCTTTTTTGACATTCACTGTTTTCTTTCATCTTCTTTCTTGATTATGGCCATATCAAAGTTATAGTCACATAAATGTTAAATATTATATAGTAATATTACATACTCTTGTTTCCAACCAGCAGCTGGAGATTTAGGCTTCTTTTCACATTTTACAGGTTCTACCTTCTGCTTAGAAAAGCCTGTTGCCTACAGAGCTCAGTAGCTCAAGTTATACTGAAACAATGTAATGAGCAGGGCTTTTATTTAGCAGGAACGTGGGGGGAGCACAGTTTCGGCACCTCCAGCACTGAATGTATGAAATGGCAAGGGGGTGCTGGAGGGTCTATTGATGCTAGTTGCTGGGGGATCTGTTGTTGCTGGACGGGGGTATATTGTTGCTGGAAGGGATCTACTGATGAGGGAGATGTCTAAAAATGCCAACTGCCAAAAAATGTGATCGTTTTTGTTTCATTAATTTTTTTATTTTTTTTTTTGTTTTTCGGGTCATTCTTTATGATTGAAATGCTATTTTTGAATAAATTCTTAAATTCGAAATCCAAAAATTTGGAAATTTGGGAAAATTGAAAATCCGAAAATTTGGAAATCCGAAAATTCGAAAATCCTAAAATAAGAAAGAAAGAACAAAAAATCCAAAAATAAGAACGAAAAGCCGAAAATTTGAAAAGCCGAAAATTCGAAAATCTGAAATAAAAACTAACTATTAAATTATAGGTATTGGAATTTCCTTTCAAATTTGGCTGTTAGTAAACGTAATGAATACGAATTTATCCAAAGTTACGAATGATTTGAAATAACAAATGCCTAATCTAAATGAATAATAAAATGTTTTTATTAAAATTTATTATTATTAATTTGTTGCGTTCCATTCGTTTAGATGTGGCATTCATTATTTTGGATGATTCGTAAATTTGGATAAATTCATATTCATTACGTTCACTAACAGCCAAATTTGAAAGGAAATTCCAATACGTATAATTTAATAGTTAGTAATAGTTATTATTAGTTAATTATTATTTCAGATTTTTGATTTTCGGATTTTTAAATTTTTGAATTTTCGAATTTTGGAAAAATTAGTCAAACGGTTTTTCGTTAATTTGAATGTTTCCGAATGAACGAATTGGTCGAATTTCATCAAAAAACAAATTCGGAACAAAACGAATTGCACATGTCTAGTTGCCGGCTGCTGGAGGGTCTATTGATGCTGGCTGTTGGTTGTCTATTATTGCAGGGGTGGATCTGTTGTTGCTGGGGAATAATTGTTGGTCGGGGGGGGGTCTATTGTGACTGGCTGTTGGAAGTCTATTGTTGCTGGGGTGGATCTATTGTTCCTTGGGGGTGTCTATTGTTGCAGGCTGCAGGGGATCTATTTTACCGCTTTTCTTGTTATCATTTACAAATTCCATACAAATGACTTAGCACCACAAAATTATACTTGGTTCTGTATTCCCTAACAGTGGGGTACTAGGAGGTGGGTTGGGGGTGCACCTAATCTCTGAGAAAAAAAGCCCTGGTAATGAGGAAGAGTAAGACCCCTTGCACACTGGAGGTGTTTTTCAGGTACAATACATATAAAATATACATTTAAAAAGCACATAAACTCATATATAATTAGAATAAAACTTAAAACGTTTATAGCTTCCTTTTGAATAAAAGAACAATACAGAAGATAATGGAGAGCTATTTTTATTTCCTTAAAATGGTTGAGAGGTTCAAGCATCGAAGTTGGACTCTGGGCAGACATAAAAGATGGAAATTAATTTAGCTCTGTAATCATGAATACCACACTAAATGCATTTTTTTATGCAAGCAGTGCAAGTACATGAATTTGACCTGGTATCAGCCACTTGCGGTCTCTGTACAGCACGGCTGGAGTGTAAAGTAGGAAAGCAGAACAAGAAGGCAATCAGTTCAAGCCAAGAAGCATGTTTATTGAAAGATAAAGCAGAATGACATCACTGTGCTGTCTCTCATTTCACTGTCCAATCGGAAGCTGGGGGGAGTTAGGCAGCATTCACACTTGAGCGTAGCGGGAATACGCATTCCTGCTCATGTCTTTTTTTTCCGTGTGTCACGCCTAGGGCAGCCCATTAACTTAACCTTTAACCAGAACCTTTTCAGACATGGAGAGTTGGGTGTTTTTTCAGTACATGTTTTGGCGCATTTTGTTTTGCGTCAAACGTGCGTCTGCTACCTGCGCTTGGGCTGCCATTAACAATCAATGGCACCACAAGCTCAATCCGTGATTGTAGCAGGTTTGCAGTGCATTTCTGAAACAAGTGGCAAAATGCACATTTATGTATGTTTTGTCACGCGTTTAGGAAACGCCCAGGTGTGAAAGCAGCCTCAAGGATGACCTGGGCTCAGAGGAAGTGGGTTGAATAATGATGACCATCTGACTTGGAGACATCTAGCGGCAGAAGAAGTACTGTGAGGATAATGTTTTGATTGGAAGCTGAGCTGGAATCTGAATATTGCAGGAAAAGTTGGTTTTGTTATTTTATCTGAACAAAAAAGGTACAGTTAAACAGAATCTGTCATGCAGCAAAACACGGAGATGAGAATCATTTGAGTAAGGGTGATTAACAAAGCAAATTATCAGATATAAGTGAACATTATAAACTGCACTGAGTACCAAGCATAGGGTGTGTGGTGCTGCCCCATCCCCCAGGCAGCCCATCTGGGAACAATTTGTGCAAAGGAGAGGGGAGACAGCATAACCCAGCCTAATCCTATTGGTTTGCCATTGAGTTTATAGAATATCAGGAAAGCCAGGGTACAAACAAAACGGCGGTTGGCGATTAGATATAGAGGGGTTGCATACAAGTAGTGAGTAATGAGTTATTCTCATGTATGTTACTACTGTGAAGACATGCAAGATTGATGTAAGCATGTGAAATCTACTTAGACACAAATAACATATAACATAACACAACTAAACGTGGGTGAGATCACAGTCATTGTAGGTATCATGGAGACTAAAAATGCAGATGGACTTAAAAGCAACCAGTTTATGGGCGTTGATGTTGGTCATACCAGGCATTCCATACCTCCCAAGTTGAACTAACTATCTGATATTTGCCCACTGATAGAACAAATAAAACTTCGTATGTGGCATGAGTATGCGTTTGTTGAATTATTTAATTTATAGTTGGTGTATGGCAATCTCTCCAGTGCCTTGTTATTTTATCTTTTAATGGTCTGTTGATTTTTATCTTATTTTGGCTGAAGTACTACTTTGCTTGCTTTGGTAAAACTCATATTTTGTCTTACAGTGTGGTGTACACAATCCAGCTACCCCATATCACCACCTAAACTGTGGGGATGTCCCTCGCAGCCTCTGATCCCACGGATACGAGCAGAGTTCCTTCAGTGTAAGACAATTATTCATTATATCTGAAGTGTAAGAATTACCCTTGCTTACCCATGTTTGTCCATTTAACTGACGGCTATCCTTTGTCATGTTTAGATCTCCGAGAAGTCACCTTAGACCCTGAAACTGCACACCACAACTTATGTCTTACGCAAGGAAATCACAGAGTTCTGTGCAAGCTGCAGCCCCAGGCTTACTCAGACCATCCCGGGCGCTTTGACCATTACACCCAAGTTCTTGGCAGGGAGCCAATGGGCCATGGGAGACATTATTGGGAGGTCCATCTCTCTGGAAATCGAGTAAGCTTAGGTGTCACCTATCATAATATCTCTCGAAAAGGTCACCAGAGCTACTGCTTGGCTGGTAGAAATTCAAAGTCTTGGTGTCTAGAATGGAGCAGCAGTCGATGTTATGCATGGCATGATGGTCAGAGAGTTTTAGTAGCCACAGGACTACAGGAGAAACTTGGCATCTTTTTGGACTGGGATGAGGGTAGTCTGTCCTTCCATGAGGTATCGGATGATATGCCACTTCTTCACCAGTTCAATGCTTCCTTTATCCAACTAGTATATCCCATATTTTATGTCAGCTGGAACTCAATTATGTCTATTGGGGAAGCGATGCCAACTCAACAAAGTGACCACAACAAACGGTTCTATAGGCAGATGTCCGCAGAATTCTGAGATATCTGCAGTACTAATGGATTACTGTACATCAAAGTACATGTTAAAGTGTAACATTCTAGTTTTTTTGAAAATATGATATTCTAAGGCAGAGCAGCAAAATAATACACTGTATTCATTACCTATCTTCTCTCCTGTGCATGCTGTTAAAATGACTTTATCCTTTGCCCATGCAGAGCAAAGTAAAAGGGTTGCTTAATTTACCCCTCCCCAGAAGCAAATACTCACCCATTCTTGTCTTATTAGATATAGAAAAGTAGGCTGTGTTCATCATTCATCCAAGGAGTTCTAGTATTATGGACAAATGTGGTGGCAGATTTGCATGAGGGCAACAAGAAACCCCCTGAGGCTCCCTGACAAGATCCTGTAAGTTAGGGGTTATAGATAAACGTAATCAATTATCACCTCACCGGGGGGGGGCATACCAACAGAATAAGCCTCAGACTCTGTGACTGCTAGGGCACTAACCTGTCTTGGATTGTCACTCATTTGCCCAAGATCAGAGGGAATGATTTTCATCTCTCATAAGAGCCAAAATAGTGTTCTTGTGGAGATGACAGTTATTCCTTCTGACAGTACACACTATAAGCTACATGCAGATGCAAAATAGCATGTCCTGACCTCATCAAACCATCTAAGAATCTACTAAAAGGTTATTTGGGCCTTTAGTCATGTTGTGTTTGGACTCGCTAAGATCAGGATGATACACTGGTGTCAGAAATTCAAGAGTAGACCCAGTCATCAGCTGGTCCATATACTCTATGACCACTTCAGAGGCAAGAACTTTCCCCACACCTGGCAGAGCACCTCCCCCAGAGATCAATAGCCATTTAGATCTGACAAAGAAGTGAATGCTTTGAAACGTTATCTCCATGTTCTGACGTCACTTCCAATGCGACTCCGAGTAAGTTCCATGCTGGTTCCGAGACGACAAGACGGATATCCGGCCGGTTGTTCCACTCCTCTCATGTTAACATCTACACACCACCATCCATCGGGGACCCGCTGAGTGACCACAGTATTATACTGTTATATGCCTATTGATTTTTATAATAGTGTGAGTAGCCATTTGGCTGATTTTAATTCAATATACCATTTGTTGAATCTTCTGCTGCACTTTTTAGACGCACCTTGTTTTTTTCCCAAAGGTGTCTGGCAAAGAGGGAGGAGTCTGTCCCACATCTGTACCCCTATAAAGTTAGGTGTCATGAAACAAAGTTCTGAAGCTTGTCCTGAAAGAGGCGGTTCCTGGCTTTCCCCAGTGTGCTCCTGCCAACAGGATAGAACAAAATTGCTCAAATTCTAACGCTCACTTCTGTTTTCTCCCCCATTTTTTTTTATAGCAATTTGCCATTTTCTCTGTATGTTATTTTCTTTCTTGCTTTTTGTAATTATTATTTCTGTACAAACAGTATATCCATGGAGTGTTCCGTGTTTTCGGAATATTACATACAAAATTAATTTGTTTACCTTATTGTGTATTAAGTGAAGAATTCACAACATCTAGAAAGACTGTTGTGCTACCTGTGTATTACAAGTGCATGTAAGCCAGGTTGTAAGTTTGCTGCTAATTTGTGTGAGACTGGATCGTGTAATTGCGCCCTTCTCTTCTGTAATAGAATCAGGTGATGGTTTACCAATGTTCTGGTCAATCTTCAGGGATGCATGATAGGGAAAAGACTTGTAAGCAGTGTTAAAGTGGTTGTAAACCCTTTACAACCACTTTTTACTACAGGTAAGCCTGTAATAAGGCTTACCTGCAGCTACCCTGGATATCTCCTAAACTTGCATGGTTTAGGAGATATCCCCTGTATCAGCACATGCTGACATCATTGGCGCATGCGCACTGCAGCAACGTACGTGCCATTGCTTTAGTGTGTTGTTACCGGCGACTCCCACGTGCATGCGCAGAAGTGACGTCATCGTGGCTCTGGCAAATCACAGTGCTGGAGCCTGCAATACCCGGATGTAACTCCGGGAGCAATGTCGCCGGAACGGTGTATGGCGACCACTGCGGGGACTTCGATCTAAGGTAAGTAATTCATAATGAGCTAGTATGCTATGCATACTAGCTTATTATACCTTTGTTTTGCAGGTTTTTTTCTGTTAGTTGGTTTACAACCACTAATTATTTTGTAGTGGTTCTCTCCACTACTTAGGCCATAAATACATAGGGATACTTCCTTATGGTCTTAATTGAATGCAGGACTTGTGAGGTAGGGTTTCGCATTCCAGAATAGAGAGAGAAAGAAGTATTCTAAGCACCGCAGTACCCCCTAATGTTTATACTGCAAACAACCAGGACTTGTTAAGCATTTCATTTGCCATTATTTTTTAATTTCAGCAGTTTATTGAAATTGTTATCTCTACTTTTGAAAGCCAGCTATGAAAATGCACTATTTGCCTGGTTTTTGTGTCTCCTGAGAAACTGAGTGAACTTTGTGGGCCTAGCCCTGTTTAAACAGTACTTTGGCGAGATGTCAGGGGTCTAAACAGAGCCCTGACATCTCCCCTTTGAGACGGACAAAGGGACTGAGGACAGAGATTCCCCAGTCTCTTTCTCAGCACTAAAGATAAATGAACAGGAGACAGAGGCTCCTGTTCATTCATAAACTGAGTAGAGTAAACACAGTTTACTCTGCTCAGTAATCACAGGAGTGAACTCACTCACTGTGTCCAATTACTAGTTCCCCCCTCAACAGGTGGGAGAGGAGAGGAGGGGAGCCGGCTGCGGGGGACAGGGGGGGCCAGAGGAGAACGTGGAGAAGGACATGGAGGGGGCCAGGGGAGGAGCACACAGAGCAGCTGGGAATGATCGGTGCAGCAGGAGGGACAGCTGTGAACACCGATCTCCCTGTATAGCTTTTTAGCTGACAGCCGAGGGAGGGAGAGAAGGAGAAGTGGCTGTCAGCTAAAAATTGATACAAAGGAGATCGGTGTTCACAGCTGTTCCCCGCCGCACCGACCATTTCCGGGAGTTTGCGAGGGGCTTGCCAGTGTGCGGGAGCTGCAGCAGAAATACCGTATTCTCCAGCACCTCGTGGGAGGCTTGAGATGTCTGCATTCCGTACACCATCTGTGTACAGAACGCCTTCAGGTAGCCATATTCTATTGCATTTTACAGAAAATTGCAATGCTGCAGATTGAAAAGGAAAGATAATTTTGAAAAACATTCAATTACAATATGACTTGTGTAGCAATATTGTTAGTTTTTTTATTTGCAAAACTTTTTGCCCACAAAGTGGAGCCACCTTTTCTTCTGTCCCTTGCTACTCTAGGAGTGAAGTTAAATACCCAACACTTTCAGGTATGGGTAAGCATATGACTCTCTCCAATATGACAGTGCTGGTGCCTCATGCTTGGCCCACACTTTTACATGGGGGCAGAAAAGAAGTCAATAGCCCTGTGTAAGTTCCAACAAATCTGTTGGCATGTGGGTTAGTACCTCCTTATGACCGGAGGTCATCTTACCGAGACCCCACAAAGGTAGGTAGTGTCATTTCTACTCTTTCCGCTGGCTGACCACCATGTCCCAGCACTGACTTGGAGATATTTGAGAGTAGTGGTTAATGTTTCATACTCTGAATGGCCTAGGGTTGCTAGTGGTGTAACCCAAGGTTCAGTGTTGGAACCCTTACTTTTTAATATATTTATAAATGATATAGGGTCTGGAATTAAAAGTACCATTTCAGTCTTTGCAGATGACACCAAGCTATGCAGTGGAATAACGTCCTTACAGGATGCCTCCAACTTACAAGCCGATCTCAATGACCCCTGTTTAATTGGGCAACTGTGTGGCAAATGAGGTTTAATGTTGATAAATATAAAGTGATGCGCTTGGGAATAGAATATGCATGCATCATACATAGTAGGGAGAGTACAACTGGGGAAGCAATGGTGGAGAAGGATCTAGGTGTTCTGGTAGATCATACGCTTAAAAATAGCATGCAATGCTAAGCTGCGGTTTCCAAAGTGAGCAAAATCCTTTCTTGCATTGAAAGAGATATGGACTCCAGAGAGAGAGATACCATTTTGCTCCTGTACAAATCATTAGTAAGACCTCATCTGGAATATGAAGTTCAGTTTTGGGCACCTGTTCACAAAAAAGGATATCGGGGAACTGGAGAAAGTGCAGAGAAGGTCAATCAAACTGATAAGAGGCAAGGAGGAGCTCAGCTATGAGAAAACATTAGAGGAACTGAATTTATTCTCTCTTGAGAAGAGGAGATTAAGGGGAGATATGATCGACATGTAAAAAAACATATGGGGTCCATATAGTGAACTTGTTGTTGAGTTATTCACTGTAAGGTCATCACAGAAAAAAAGTTGGGCACTCTTTATGTCTGGAGGAAAAGGGATTTAATCTCCAAATACGGAAAGGTTTCTTCACAGTAAGAGCTGTGAAAATGTGGAATAGACTCCCTCAAGAGCTGGTCCTGTCCAGCTCAGTAGATTGCTTTAAAAAAGGCCTGGATTCTTTCCTAAATGTACATAATATAACTGGGTACTAACTTTTATAGGTAACGTTCATCCAGAGAATATCCGATTGCCTCTTGGGGGATTAGGAAGGATGGAGCAAATTGGTTCATTTTTTGCTGTGTTTTTTTTGCCTTTCTCTGGATCAACTGTGGGTAAAGTAATGTGTATATAGGATTGTATCATTTTTTTCACCCTTTTATTGGTTGAACTAGATGGACTTGTGTCATATTTCAACTGGACTACCTATGTAACATTTCAGGAGAGACAGGGCAGAACTCCAATCCTCCTACTAGCCCTGACATAAACAGGTCCATGTACACATTGCCCTAGGGCCAGGATAAGAGCCACTCCAGTACACTTGCAAGGCCTTGCTACTCAGTGGTTACAGGCCAGGTCCCTGGAACTAGCCTCATAATAAGGTTGAGGACCATATTACAGTAGTGCTCAGTGATTCATATAAAGTGCTAAGTGTACAAGATATTAGACTCCAAAAAAATATTCAAATTCATACACTAAAAACACAGTAAAATACAGAATCTAAAGTACTAAGTAGTCAAAGAGATAAGTGATGAACTTTCCATGCGCAATAACTCTTATCAGTTTGATTGACCTTCTCTGCACTTTCTCCAGTTCCCCGATATCCTTTTTTGTGAACTGGTGCCCAAAACTGAACTTCATATTCCAGATGAGGTCTTACTAATGATTTGTACAGGAGCAAAATTATATCTCTCTCTCTGGAGTCCATACCTCTTTTAATACAAGAAAGGATTTTGCTCACTTTGGAAACCGCAGCTTGGCATTGTATGCTATTTTTAAGCATATGATCTACCAGAACACCTAGATCCTTCTCCACTATTGCTTCCCCAGTTGTACTCCCCCTACTATGTATGATGCATGCATATTCTATTCCCAAGTGCATCACTTTACATTTATCAACATTAAACATCATTTGCCACACAGTTGCCGAATTAAACAGTGCATTGAGGTTGGCTTGTAAGTTGGAGGCATCCTGTAAGCATGTTATTCCACTGCATAGCTTGGTGTCATCTGCAAAGACTGAAATGGTACTTTTAATTCCAGACCCTATATCATTTATAAATATATTAAAAAGTAAGGGTCCCAACACTGAACCTTGGGGTACACCACTGGCAACCCTAGACCATTCAGAGTATGAAACATTAACCACTACTCTCAAATGTCTCCAAGTAAGTGCTGGGACATGGTGGTCAGCCAGCGGAAAGATTAGGAATGACACTACCTACCATTGTGGGGTCTCGGTAAGATGACCTCTGGTCATAAGGAGACACTAACCCACATGCCAACAGATTTGTTGGAACTTACACAGGGCTACTGACTTCTTTTCTGCCCCCGTGTAACAGTGTGGGCCAAGCATGAGGCACCAGCACTGTCATATTGGACAGAGTCATATGCTTACCCATACCTAAAAGTGTTGGGTATTTAACTTCACTCCTGAATTAGCACGGGACTGAAGAAAAGGTGGCTCCACTTTGTGGGCAAAAAGTTTTGCAAATAAAAAAAATAATAATATTGCTACGCAAGTCATATTGTAATTGAGTGTTATTCAAAATTATCTTTCCTTTTCAATCTGCAGCATTGCAATTTTCTGTAAAATGCAATAGAATATGGCTACCTGAAGGCGTTCTGTACACAGATGGTGTAAGGAATGCAGACATCTCAAGAGCCCCACAAGGTGTGCGGGGAACATCTGTGAACACCGATCTCCTTTGTATCGATTTTTAGCTGACAGCCGCTTCTCCTTCTCTCCCTCCCGCGACTGTCAGCTAAAAAGCTATACAGGGAGATCGGTGTTCACAGCTGTAACTCCTGCCGCACCGATCATTCCCAGTCGCTCTGTGTGCTCCTTCCCTGGCCCCCTCCAGGTCCTTCTCCACCCCCCCTGTTCTCCTCTGGGCCCCTCAATATCCTTCTCTGTCCCCCCCGTTCTCCTCCGGCCCCCCTCGTCCCCCACAGCCGGCTCCCCTCCTCTCCTCTCCGGCAGGTTGTGGGGGGAACTAGTAATTGGACACAGTGAGCGAGTTCGCTCCTGTGATTACTGAGCAGAGTAAACTGTGTTTACTTTGCTCAGTTTATGAATGAACAGGAGCCTCTGTCTCCTGTTCATTCATCTTTAGTGCTGAGAAAGGGACTGGGGAATCTGTGTCCTCAGTCCCTTTGTCTGTCTCAAAGGGGAGATGTCAGAGTCTGTTTAGACCCCTGACATCTCACCAAAGCCCCCCCCCCCCAAAAAAAAAATATTTAAAAAAAATATTGTAAAAAAACTCTAAAAAATGAAAAAAGTGTAAAATAAATAAATAAACTACTGACACCACTCTCCCCTGCCCTACCAACACTGTCCACCACCCCAACCCCCACCTCCCTGAAATTAGTTTTTGCAGGTTGGGATGTCTGGGAATGCCCCTAGAAATGTCATTTTTGGCCTTTGTGATTGGCTTGCTGATTTTCCCAGGAGGTCTGCAGAAAAATACAAATCAGATTTTGGGCATCCTCTGCAACAAACATTTCAGTTATATGTTTCTCCCAAGGGTTTAGACACATCTAAAGGTATGCAGATACTGCCACTCTCCTCATCAGAACCCTGCAGGTACAGCAGCTGACTGATAATTATATAACCACTCCCATTCCCATTGCACATGTACACAGAAAAACTGACAGCTGTTTCTTCAAAATAACAAAAGTCAGGAATCTGCACAATTGTTAAAATCCCTGTAATGTACATAGATCATAGAGAGGGGAATGTTTTTTTCTCAACAAAAGTGAAGTTACTCCTTAAAAAATGTCTCTTTTACTTTGCTCTGCATAGCTTTACATAGGACTGCTGTAAAGGTTTCTCTTTCATTTTTAATATATATTTTATTAATCCAAGTCATTCTTGTACAGATACAATAAAAATGGAATATATTTGACTTTTTGTATAAACTGCAAGCTGTATAAAGTATACATCTTTGTCTTTGACATTTCCTACATTTTAAGGCATGTGTTGAACATGTACAATGTTTTTACTGGCCAGACATTTTTATAGTCGAATCCGATAGTAGTAGCCAGTGTGGTGCTGCATAGGAGGAAGGGAAGCGTAACTCCAAGAAAGCAGCTAAACACACACATGCCACATAACTCTTCTCCTTGCTGTCCCTCTTTTTCAAATTCAGTTGGGAGATCCAATATGTACAGCAATTTAACCTACCTATACTCTGGTGCAGGGAGAAGGCTGGGCCTATATATATATATATATATATATATTATATATATATATATATAATATATATATATATATATATATATATATATATATATATATAATATATATATATATATATATCTCTATATATATATATATATATATATATATATATATATATATATATATATATATATATATATATATATATATATATATATATCTCTATATATATATATATATATATATATATAAATATATATACCATTGACTTTACCTACACTACCGTTCAAAAGTTTGGGGTCACATTGAAATGTCCTTATTTTTGAAGGAAAAGCACTATACTTTTAAATGAAGCTAACTTTAAACTAGTCCTAACTTTAAACAAATATACTCTATACATTGCTAATGTGGTAAATGACTATTCTAACTGCAAATGTCTAGTTTTTGGTGCAATATCTACATAGGTGTATAGAGGCCCATTTCCAGCAACTATCACTCCAGTGTTCTAATGGTACAATGTGTTTGCTCATTGGCTCAGAAGGCTAATTGATGATTAGCAAACCCTTGTGCAATCATGTTCACACATCTAAAAACAGTCTAGCTCCTTCCAGAAGCTACAAAACTGACCTTCCTGTGAGCAGATTGAGTTTCTGGAGCATCACATTTGTGGGGTCAATTAAACGCTCGAAATGGCCAGAAAAAGAGAACTTTCATCTGAAACTCGACAGTCTATTCTTGTTCTTAGAAATGAAGGCTATTCCATGCGAAAAATTGCAAAGAAATTGAAGATTTCCTACAACGGTGTGTACTACTCCCTTCAGAGGACAGCACAAACAGGCTCTAACCAGAGTAGAAAAAGAAGTGGGAGGCCGCGTTGCACAACTAAGCAAGAAGATAAGCACATTAGAGTCTCTAGTTTGAGAAACAGACGCCTCACAGGTCCCCAACTGGCATCTTCATTAAATAGTACCCGCAAAACACCAGTGTCAACATCTACAGTGAAGAGGCGGCTGCGGGATTTTGGGCTTCAGGGCAGAGTGGGAAAGAAAAAGCCATATCTGAGACTGGCCAATAAAAGAAAAAGATTAAGATGGGCAAAAGAACACAGACATTGGACAGAGGAAGACTGGAAAAAAGTGTTGTGGACGGATGAATCCAAGTTTGAGGTGTTTGGATCACAAAGAAGAACGTTTGTGAGACGCAGAACAAATGAAAAGATGCTGGAAGAATGCCTGACGCCATCTGTTAAGCATGGTGGAGGTAATGTGATGGTCTGGGGTTGCTTTGGTGCTGGTAAGGTGGGAGCTTTGTACAGGGTAAAAGGGATTCTGAATAAGGAAGGCTATCACTCCATTTTGCAACGCCATGCCATACCCAGTGGACAGCGCTTGATTGGAGCCAATTTCATCCTACAACAGGACAATGACCCTAAACACACCTCCAAATTGTGCAAGAACTATTTACAGCAGAAGCAGGCAGCTGGTATTCTATCGGTAATGGAGTGGCCAGCACAGTCACCAGATCTGAACCCCATTGAGCTGTTGTGGGAGCAGCTTGACCGTATGGTACGCCAGAAGTGCCCATCCAACCAATCCAACTTGTGGGAGCTGCTTCTAGAAGCGTGGGGTGCAATTTCTCCAGCTTACCTCAATAAATTAACAGCTAGAATGCCAAAGGTGTGCAATGCTGTAATTGCTGCAAAAGGAGGATTCTTTGATGAAAGCAAAGTTTGATGTAAAAACAATGTTATTTCAAATACAAATCATTATTTCTAACCTTGTCAATGTCTTAACTCTATTTTCTATTCATTTCACAACGTATGGTGGTGAATAAGTGTGACTTTTCATGGAAAACACAAAATTGTTTGGGTGACCCCAAACTTTTGAACGGTAGTGTAAGTGTACATTGTTCTGTCTACTAAACATTTTCTGTCAGTAGACAACAATGTTGAACATGTATGCAGTCTCTGACAGGATTTTGTTCCATGTGAGCAGTCTCTGACTGACTGTTTTCCATGCAAGCAATTTCTGAGAGAGGTTTTGATTTATGCACGCAGTCTCTGACAGGATTTCATTCCATGTGAGCAATCTGACTGGATTTTGTTCCATGTGAGCAGTTTTTGACTGATTTTTTTCCATGCAAGCAATTTCTGAGAGAGGTTCTGGTTTACACAAGTGGTCTCAGAGTGGTTTTGGTTTATACAAGCGGAATATGACAGGATTTTGGTCCATGCGAGCAGTCTCTGAAGGTGGTTTTGGTTTATTACGAGCAGTCTCTGACAGGATTTTGTTCCATGTGAGCAGTTTCTCTGAGTGGTTTTGGTTTATACACGCAATCTGACAGAATTCTGTTCCATGTGAGTGGTGTCTGACTGGATTCTGTTCGATGTGAGTGGTCTCTGACTGGATTTTGTTCCATGTGAGCAGTTTCTCTGAGTGGTTTTGGTTTATACAAGCAATCTCTGACAGAATTCTGTTCCACGTGAGTGGTGTCTGACTGGATTCTGTTCGATGTGAGTGGTCTCTGACTGGATTTTTTCCATGCGAGCAGTTTCTGAGAGAGGTTTTGGTTTACACAAGTGGTATTTGAGAGTGTTTTTGCCTTATGCCGCATACACACGACCGGACTTTCTGGCAGAAAAGGTGCGACAGAATCATTCCGTCGGACATTCCGATCGTGTGTGGGCTTCATCTGACTTTTTCTTTCTAAAATTCTGACGGACCTAGAAATAGAACATGTTTCAAATCTTTCTGACGGAATCAGTTCCTATCGGGAAAACCGCTTGTCTGTATGCTATTCCGACGGACCAAAAACGATGCATGGGCAGATATTGGCTACTGGCTATTGAACTTCCTTTTTCTAGTCCCGTCATACATCATCGCGTTCTAAACGATCGGACTTTGGTGTGATCGTGTGTAGGCAAGTCCGTTTCAGCGGAACTCCGTCGGAAAGACCATCAGAGTCTATTCTGACGGAAAGTCCGGTCGTGTGTACGCGGCATTATACAAGCGGTCTCTGACAGGATTTTGGTCCATGCGGGTTGTCTCTGAGAGTGGTTTTAGTTTAAGGTGGTCTCTGACAGGATTGTGTTCCATGTGAGCAGTCTCTGACAGGAGTTTTTTTTCATGCGAACAGTCTCTGACAGGATTTTGCTCCATTTGAACAGTCTCCGAGAGAGGTTTTGGTTTATACAAGCGGTCCCTGACAGAACATTGTTCCATGTGAACAGTCTCTGAGAGCGGTTTTGGTTTATAGGAGCAATTTCTGACAGTTATATGTAATATGGTAACAGTCTCTGTAATTTTGTGAAACATACTGTATATATCATAGCAGTAAAGTGTGGGTTGGGTCAGTTTTCCTGCTCCAGAAAAACTGGTCTGGTCCTATGTTTGTAAATAGATTAAGCTGCAGCTCTTAAACAATACCACTTTAACCATGCCCAGTCAAAGTAATCTCTACTAACAATCTGCCACATGATGGACCCTCCTCACTTCCTCCGGTGGGCCCCAGACACACCAGTCCGGCTGTTCACCTGCCAGGAATCTGTTATTGGATGTCACCTTCAATTTTGTCCATTCAGCAAAGAAGAGATCCAGAAAGCAAAACTTACATCAGGAATCGGCTGGAATACAGGAATAGTTTTCGTTCTAGCTGTGCAGCATGGAAAATATGTGGAATTGCAAGACTGACTGTACAGAAATACTGATAACTTGGCTGAAAAAAGGTAAAGACATACACATTTCAGCTGTATCTTTAGCAGATTGCTTGGAGTTCTTCTTTAGTCTATGTAGAGGGTTTACTAATGTACACTGAGTGCAGAAAGGGCCTCTTGGCCAGTAAATGACAGGTTGTTCCGTATGGTCTCCCCTACGCTAAGGTCATCGTTCACTTTCCCTTGACTGACGAGCTCTCTGCCTGCGAAGTTTGACAAACAGGACGGCTTCCTTTTCAGAACGACGACATTCCAAGAGCTGCAGGATTCGATCCCCTGAAATGAGAAGCACACTGCTAATTATCAAAGTTTGCAAAACAGGAAGGACTAGCAGTCCTGTCATTGTGAGGTTGGCCTGTGTCCTGCAGGGTTATCTGATTGCCATTAATGGATATGTTTAGTTTTGTTTAGCTTGTTGTCCGGAACTGATGTCTGCAGTCTGTTCATAACAAAAACGTTTGTTTTGTCCAAGCAAAAGACCAGTTAAAGGTTTATTAAAGCCCAATTAAAGTCACAGAAATAAATATGCAGTCACTTTGTGCTAACGACCTCTATTGTTTTAGTCTTACTCTAGATCAGGAGCTCCAAACTTTCTAAACAAAGGGCCAGTTTACTGTCTTTCAGACTTAAGGGGGGCCAGACTGTGGCTATTGGAAGTTGAAAAGCTCCTGACATCAGTGGAAATAAACAATGCACCATCTTTGGGGTCAGTGGGAGGAATGGCGTCCCATTGTTGTTGTAGGTGGGAGGAATTGTGCCCTATCATTGGTGTCATTGGTCCCCATAGTTGGAGTCATTGGGAGGAACTGTGTCCTATCTTTTGTGTCACTGGGAGGAATTGTGCCCCATTGTTGGTGTAATTGGATGGAATTCTGTTTGTTCATTGGTGTCAGTGGGGGAAGTAAGTCCCATTGTTGGTATTAGTGGATGAAAATGCCCCAAAGGCCAGATAAAAAGGAGCAAAGGACCACATCTGGCCCCCGGGCCACAGTTTGGAGACCACTGCTCTAGATTTCAGTGGTTGTGCAGAGGGTCTAAATATGACTATGCAGTCTAATAGGTAGACTAGGTGTAACAGACTAGACATAGCCCCTCCCCTTTCCTGTGCCAAGGGGTGTGGCTTTTACTTAGCTCTGCCAATACAGAGCACTGCAGTGTAAGGCAGGAAGCAGCACTTTCTCTTTAACCTCTTGCTGACCATGTAACACATATGTGCAGCAGCAAGGAGGGTGGGCTTTTATTGCCCACACACTGCACATATGTGCCCATGGCAGCTGAAGTTTCTGTGCTGAGAGCCCCTTAGATGACAGCTCCCAGTCTCTAGTTATGATCGGGTGCCACCAGGACAGGCTCCCAATCATGTGACCGCTGTGAACGCCAATCACAGTGGTTACGTGATCCTAAAATCCATCACACTCACAGCTTTAAGACCCAGTTAAAGGGCTATAGCGGGTGGATGGGAAAGGTTTAAACCTATTTATGGAAATCATTAGTCAAAACTATGCACATACCAGTGAGCTCACCACCAAGGCCAGAATTTCTATGCGGTTGCCAGGTCATTACCAGAATAAATGCAGTGGCAGCAGTAAGTGAAAAAGTTGTGGCCCCACATTTCAGAGATTGTACCAGGGGCGGCGGCCCATCCATTAAGGGCGCACGGGTGCCGCCCCCTCTATCCGCACCACCCCCCTATATGGTTAATGGAGAAATTCAAGCATAGCATGAATCTATGCACAGCCACCGCAGTCACCCCCTATTTATGCATCAGGCCCCCTTCAGGACGCCGGGCGCCTAAATTACAGCGGCGGGGGTGTTTTTTTTTTTGAAGCACCTGATTAGAGCCATAGGCTTCAAAATAGGGTGGACTCGACTTCCGGTTCCGGCGCCACATGAGGAGGAGGTGAGCAGCTCCAGCTCCCGCACAGCTCCTCACATAACCGGCATTTAAGCCAGCCTCAGCACCGGGGGGAACCCCTACTACCTCCGCTCCATCTCAGGCAGACATGGATCGCTTCGTGGAGCGATCCTACGCTCGGGCGCTGTCCTCGCCCCCCTCCGCAGCTCCGCCGGCGGGAGACATAGCGGCTGACCCAGCCAAGATGGCGGCCGCTCCGGACACAGCAGAGCGGCCTCAGCAGCAGCCACAACCTCCCCCTGCCCCTGCTATGGCAGAAACTGACCCCGCATCCCCTGCCAACATTGCCCAGGCTGTAGTTCAACTACTGGGGCCAACACTAACAGCCACTGTGGACGCAGCGGTACACAGAGGGCTGGAACAACTACACATAGAGCTCCAGGCTCAGGCCCAGCGCATCACCCAGGTGGAGGAAAGGATCTCTATAATTGAAGACGACTGCACAGCCTCATCTGCAGCACTTGCACGTATCAATGCTTCTTATAGGGACATATGGGACAAGCTGGACGATCTGGAAAATCGCTCAAGAAGGAACAACCTGCGCATCATTGGCTTACCAGAGTCGATCCCAGCTTCCCACCTCACAAACATATGCGCGAAAACCATCCCAGAGCAACTTGGCCTCCGCATACCATGCACTGTTGAACGAGCGCACCGTATGGGTCAATATTCTGACACGCGCGCTAAACCTCGGCATGTGATAGTAAAATACTTAAACTACGCCGACAAAAACGCCATAATGCAAAAATTTCGTCGCACGCGCTCACTGGTGGTAGATGGCGCGAAACTGCTGCTTTTCGCGGACTATTCCATAGAGGTAATGAAGCAACGTAAGGCATTCTCCTCGGTATGCTCCACTCTGCACCGCTCACAAACCCGATTCTCCCTAGCCTATCCAGCTGTCCTCCGCATTCAAACATCTGAAGGGGAGCAACTCACCTTTCATACACCTGAAGAGGCGGAAATTTACCTATCCAACAGAAGCTCCGAAATGGAACACAGCGCCGCGACAGAGGGATCTCCATCGTCATCTTCACAGCATGCATATGGACCCCCTAAACACCCCCGAACCCCGACCAAACCTCCATACAAACGCAGCCGCTCCACCAACCAGGAAGACCGCTCTGGGAATCGTTGACGGAATCGTCTAAGGACCCCACATCACCACCTTTTCGCCATCTTCTAACGGGTAGTATCAACCCATCTTATACTTTTTCTTTTTCAAAAAAAATTTTTTTTTACTCTTAAGATGAGGCTATCGAGACATGTATAAACTGCCGTACATGCTCTATGTGGAGCACCACCCTTCCCAACATGTAGCCGCAAACTATGCAGCTAAAAGCTATGCAGCTATACTGCTAGGGTCATGTGACTCAATAACAAAGTTAGTCCCCCACTACCTGGGAAACTTCCCTTATCAGGGACAATTACAATGTTGTAATTTCTTATATTTTCTATTTTATGGTTTGTTTCTGCCTAATTTTAAGAGGGGGCCCTCCCCTGTGTTTAGCATACCTCATCATTGATAACTTAAGCTTGCACTACCTCCTCAGGGGATCCCCCCCTAAACTACTCTCCTTTCCTACCCTGTGCCCCCCCCCAGCCTCCCTTCCTCTCCCCTACCACTCCTATCCCCCCCCCCCCCCGATGCCACCACCCTGCCCCTAAGTGAGGAGCTGGCAATCAATGGGAGCTATGCTAACTGGATAGGTGTGACCTCATGTGGAAAAAAGAGAAGTCCACAATTCACGTTATGTATTTCCTTATACGATATACTGCCTTATCAATGTTTATAACTTGTTGCTACTTAGAGAAGTTTATGTTTATGTTCATGTTTGCCAGCTTGGTCCATATGTCTTCAGGGGCTCTGGGGCGCTTTGATGGCTCTCAAAAGGTAGATAACACATCTACAAAGGGGTCCTTGTACGAACCCCTCAACCAAAACGCTGTTACCTATCAATTATGTCACAATCTGCAATTGGGAGTCACCTAAAGTTTGTCTCGTGGAATGTTAAGGGGCTACGCTCCCCAAACAAACGCATGTCTATCCTCAGACATTTGCGTCGTCTCCGGGCGGATGTGGCTCTGCTTCAGGAGACACATCTGGCCGCAGACGACCTACAGCGACTTCGTAAATTGTGGGTGGGCTCTGTGTATGGTTCACCAGCAGTAGGCCGTAAAGCGGGTGTTGCAATCCTTTTGCACAAGAATTTACAGCACACTGTCAGAGACGTCAAGGTTGACTCGGAAGGAAGGAAACTGACTCTACACCTGACTATAGATGACAAACCCGTAGCACTGACCAACATCTATGCTCCCAATTCTCCTGACACCTCCTTCTTTCAAGACTTAGTAAAATGGGTGCTAACCACGCCAGAGACGCTACACCTATTAGGTGGGGATTTTAATTCAGTCATGTCCTCCCTAGCTGATCGCACAGGTTCCCCTACACATAGATCACACACCCGTACCCCCTCGTCATCTACATCTACCCTACTGTCACAAGCCATCGCCTCCATGCACTTTGTGGATGTCTGGCGCTTAATGTACCCAACGGATCGGGAATACACATTTTTCTCGCCCCCACACAATACGTTCTCACGTATAGACTATTTTTTTGCCTCCCCGGCCCTAAGCTCTCTAATCAACGCACCGGCCATACAAGACGCAGTGATCTCAGACCACAGCCCAATCGTGGTTCATCTAACCCAAACAGCTCGCTCCTCTCCCTCCCCTACTTGGCGCTTTCCCTCCTATCTAGTTGACAATGAGGACTTTCAACATACCCTGTACTGTGCCTGGGAGGAATACATCTCCACCAATGGAGCTCACATTACAAACCCTAACCTATTCTGGGAAGCAGGCAAGGCCTTCTTACGGGGTAAAATAATCTCATACACAACACAGTTTAAAAAAAGAGCCAAGCAACAATATAGTGAGTCAAGCGAAGCCCTACGCTTGGCACATGAACAGCTCACATTAAACCGCACCACAGAGAACATACAAAAATGGAGACAGGCCAAAAGCACATTTGACCTCTGGGCAGAACAGCATGAAGCGGCCAAAACGTCATACTCTCAGTTACATTTTCATAGATTTGGAAACAAGGCTGGTAGGCTCCTGGCCAAGATGTGTTCAGGCCCCAGACGTCCTACCCGTATCTCTGCTCTTAGAGCTAAGACAGGCTCTCTGGTCACCTCCCCAGCCGAAATTAGCAACCTACTTGTGGAATACTACACTAATTTATACAAAGCTGACCCAACTGACATACCCACTACTGACTTGCTGCTTAGCAAAATACATCTACCCAAACTCCATCACACACAATTAGAGACGATTAATGCCCCCATTACGGTTGATGACATTAGATTTACGATCAAAGACATGGCTTCGGCCAAAGCCCCGGGACCCGACGGATACACCGCCGAATTCTTTAAAATGACCAGGGAATTTATCCCGGACACCTTAAAACATGTATACGCAGCTATGTGGGACGGAGGGCCCTATCTTCCCACGGGAACACAGGCCCACATAAAACTAATCTCCAAGAAAGGGAAGGATCCCCTATTACCGGGCTCATACCGACCGATATCATTAATCAATGTCGATGTCAAAATCCTATCCAATATAATTGCGTCGCGATTGGCTCCCCTACTGCCATCATTATTACACCCAGCCCAATCTGGCTTTGTTTCGGGCAGATCGGCCACCCTAAACATTCGCAAAGTGTTAATGGCTCTGGAATACGCCAAAACTCACCCTAACCAAGACATTGCCATCATGTCATTGGACGCGGAAAAGGCCTTTGACAACATTAGTTTCTCTTGGCTCTTCAGAGTGATGTCACAATTTGGATTCTCAGGTCCGATTATGCGATTTCTTTTACAAATGTACGCATCCCCTACTGCACGTCTTGTCACCCCTGACTTTATTTCAGACACGATTCCATTAACAAAAGGAACGAGACAGGGCTGCCCCCTGTCTCCACTCCTGTTCAATTTAGCAATAGAACCCCTGTCCAGAATACTAAATTCAGCTGATGGAATCAGTGGCATCACTCTGGAGAGCCACACTCTCCGTTCGGCGCTATTTGCAGACGACATACTGTTGTTCTCCACCGACCCCATAACTGACTTTGACAGACTTAAACAACTTTTTTCAGACTTCAGACTTTGCTCGGGATTCAGAATCAATTTTGACAAAAGCGAGATCCTGCCATTACACCCCCATCTCTCCAGTAAATGGAAACATTTATCCCCCCTGGCCATAGCCAACCAACATATTACATACCTGGGCATTAAAATAGGACGTGAACCATCATCTTTGTACTCTTTAAATTACCCCCCATTGATAACCAAAATTGTGAAGGAGCTGGAGGCTTGGGGTTCCCTACCTCTCTCGCTCTTTGGGAGATGCCACCTTTTCAAAATGGTGTCATTCGCACGCTTACTTTACCCAATGCAGACCATACCTCTTCTAATTAAGCATTCAGACATCCAAAAACTCCAGAAGGCCCTAACTGCCTTTATATGGTCTCGCAAGAAACCTCGCATAGCGCTACAGAAATTATGTCTCCCGAAGGGCGAGGGCGGGGCGGGACTCCCCAATATGCGTTTTTACAACCTGGCATGTTTACTTAGACAGGGCTTAGACTGGCTAACTGGTGGGTCTAAATATTCTAACCTATCCTTAGAGGAGGCTATGGTGCACCCATATGACCTCTCGGCCATCCTTCACTCTAATCCCAATGCATTACCCCTCCACCTCAAAACAAGTGTAATCATTAAGAACACGGTCATTGCATGGAGAGAAGTAAGGAAATTGCTCAAAATGCCATCCAGTATCTCCAAATTCCTCAAAATACAAGGAAACCCTATGTTCCTTCCATCTACCATCCATAAAGCCTTTGGCCAATGGAAACTTAAAGGCCTCACAGACGTCTCGTCTCTTTATCTCAACAAACCAGGGAAATTCAAACCATTCCAAAACCTGATGAGGGAGTACTCCCTACCACCAACTCACGTCTTCTTCTACCACCAACTCATCAGTTATCTCAAATCATGCTCGGGACCTAGTACCAACCCACTTGAAACATCTTGCATTGATACTCTCATCAAAAGCAACAACTACTCCATCTCCAATATTTACTCCTGTCTCATACAACATCAAGCACGGAAATATGCCCTCAAACCTTTTCAAAAATGGTCACATTTATTAGATGACGAATCTCTGCCTGAAAAAATCCTTGAGGGGTACAAGACAGTCCGCAACCTTACAGCTTCTGAATCCTGGAGGGAAACACAATTCAAGATCATCCACAGGGCTTATTTCCCTTTCCGCTTCAACAAGGAGGACCCCACCCAAGCGCAATGTTCCTGGTGTAACTTACCTCGCCCCACTTTACTGCACAGGCTTTGGGACTGTAACAAGATTGATGCTTACTGGACTAAGGTGATCAATTACATCAACGAGGTCCACAAAATTCAGTGCACTAAGGACCGCCTATTATGCCTGTTCAGCATACCCCCTTCATCCTCATCGCCAACGACGGTCCCACAAAATATTCCACACTGGGCTCACCTATGTCTCCTAGTGGCTCGCAGGACTATTATGTCTCACTGGATATCAGCTACTCCTCCTACCCTAACACTGTTTAAAAAAGCCCTGGCATCACTCTTTCACCTGGAGAGACTGGACACCATCACCCTTAATCTCCGATCGACTTCCCGTTTCTTCAAAAGATGGAGGAAATACATTGAAGCCACATTCGCTTCGCAGGCACTGATCGAGATAATGAACCCATTTCGCTACACGAAATGGTACTTGACAAAAGATCTCACCAACTCTCTTGGCCGACTCAAAATACCCCCCACCCCAGATTCCTTTACTTTTAACCCACCGTAGGATATCCACAAATTCATTGTGCCCCTTGGCATCCACCCCCCCACATTTATTCAAACGCTGCCTCCACTCCTGAAGGTATTTAAATGTTAAGATTTCATATGTTAAGCAAAGTTACACCTCATAGTGTTGATAAGATGGCAAACATGAACTCCCCCGTCTTCCCTTTCCCCTAATTTTCTTTTTATTTTTATGCTTTCTGCTACTTCTCCCTTGTTCTAACTGATATGGCAAGCTTGTATTTTAATTATTATGAGAAGTCATTGAATGTCATAGATTGTCACGAATACTACTCTGTAACTTTTGTTACACTAAGTTTTTTATACTTTTGTATGCTATAAAACCCAATAAATATTTTTCAAAAAAAAGAAAATAGGGTGGACTCAGAGCGCAGAGCATTGTGCTCGGAGCCCACCCAGGTGTGTTAGAAAAGCAAATGAACATTCGCTTTTCTAACAATGAATCGCCTCTCCGCCAATCAGGAAGGGCCGTACTGATAATAGTTTCCAGTTTGGCTGAAAGGTCAGGCGATCCTATTGGATGCCTAGGAGGAGGGAAGGAGACTCACAGCGGAAGCCACCGTGATCTCAGAAGAGAAGAAGACACAGGAGACGCTGCCAGATGCCCGCCGCAGCCTGATCCCCTGCCTGATGTGCCCGCAAATCCCCGATGCTGTGTGCCCGACGATCCCCGATGTGCCTGCTGATCCCCGCCGCTGATGGGGTAAGTGCTGGTTGACCGGCAGCCAAAAAAAAACACCAGCCGCCACTGGAATGTACTTTCAATGTTTAGCCAGTCAGGCATCTTGATACTGCAGCCAACTGGGAAGTGCTGATAATGTCATATTACAGTGTCAGACTTTCAATGATTGGCTGCAGTTCCAGAATGTCTGATTGGGAACACATTACAATGAATAAGTACATACTCTGAACGGCAAGACCACAGCTATTTCACTCATTGTGGCCATCACAGCATGTTTATAAACATTCAATGCAATCACTGATTATCTGACCAAGCTGCTTCTTTAACATAGTGGTCAGCTGGAGATAAATATGTTTACTGATATCTTGGATCCCCCAGAGGGGAATATTGAGCAGATCCTGCAGGATGAGCCTCTCAGGTTCCCACATAGTTCCCAGTTGGTTCTGGCCTGGAGCATCCCGAGGATCTGCACCCTATACCTGCATCCAAAGAAAAAACATGAGGAGTGACCTGAACTGCATCTGTGCCACCACTACCTGGGGAGCCAGTTTCCCCACAATTACTACTACTACCAGGGATATTTAGTAGAAGGAGTGTGGCAGGAGATACTGGAGGAAGAATCTCATGACCATTTTGGTTAAAACAGAGTAGTTCTTGGTGTTATTGGGGTATGAGTGGATGAATCTTGTCTATAGCCTATAAACATATATAGCCTAGCTTGTGTATTTTTTATATTTATACATTTTTTATAGTTTTTTTTGTACTTTATTGTAGACTCTGGACCTAGCATTTAAGCCCCTCTCAGTTTTAATAATAGTTTGGCCACATCCATCAGTGAGACACTCTACATTACAAGTATGGGTTAACCCCACCCCCAACTCCACCCTCATTCTCACGAATTGTAATAATCAGAAGGTCCTAGGTATGTACATGCACAGTTAATAACAAATAAAAAAATAACAAGACTGGTCTAAAGATGTGATTCAGGGGCAGGCATACTGTATAAGGTATTAAAACATCATAACCAAAAAATAAACCAGTGATGTCATAAAATGGAGTACAAACCATTGTGTTTTGGATGACTGAGGGGCAGCCGCTTCTGTGGGATGTTGGTCACCGTGTCATCTTTTAATCCTGGCACATCTGCAAGATCTAGAAAAGCTTCACCCTCCAGTTCATTAGAAAGAAGGGTGTCATGGTCAAACACTGTAAGTAGGACACAGGCTCCAGAAACCTCACATTGCTCTGGGGTCACCAGGCTGAAAAAAAAAAAAAGATGTCTGTTCATATACATGACCACTGTATTGTCTATATCTAATGTTCATACATAAATAACCACATTGATATTTATTTTTCAGGGTTCCTTATGTTTGTTCAATATGTTAGAATCACTCACAAGTCAAATGTCTCATCATAAAGAGGGTTCAGCTCATTCTTCATAATCTGTGTGCAGCGTGGCTCCACCGCTGGAAAAATGTGCTTAGGCTCCAGCGTCAGCTGTACAAAGGGGTCACTGCTCCCTGCGCAAACACAAAGGTGACCAATGAGATGAGTGCAATTTATTTTCAAATATTGCTAGTTAAAGGTAATATATTATGGTTTTCTACATTATTTCTTTCTAAGTTTATAATCGTCATGATAAAAAACTTTAAAACATTTTTTTTCTAGTTAGGTAAATACAGAATGGGAAAGACTTGAGAGCTTTTCAAGAAAATTGGAGCTATCAAGGGAGAGTTTTGTGCAAAGGTAGGCATGCTAATAGACAAAAATGGCAAGAACCTGAAAGAAGCAGAATAGATAAAGAAGAGATGGCAAGAATACACAGAAGAACTATACAAGAATGATCTGAATGACCCATAAAACCATGATGATGCAATGCTGATCTTGAACCAGATATCCTAGAGAGTGAAGTCAAGTGGGCATTAGAAAGCATTGCTAATAACAAAGCTAGCGGAAGTTATGGTATCCCAGCTGAGTTATTTAAAATCCTAAAACATGATGCTGTTAAAGTGCTGCACTCAATATGTCAACAAATTTGGAAAACTCAACAATTGGACTCGAGGAGGTCAGTTTACATTAGGATACCAAAGAAGGGCAGCGTCAAAGAATGTTCAAACTATCGTACGATTGCACTCATCTTACACGCTAGCAAGGTTATGCTGAAAATTCTACAAGCTTGTCAGAAACCATGAATCAGACTGAGACAGAAGTACAGTTAAATCTAACTTGTTTAATAATAATTAAAAAAAGGTAAACAGAGTAAACGTAGTCAAAACATAGCCAGAGTTCAGGAACCAGAACAGATAGTCAGACAAGCCAAAACGTCAGTGAGCCAGAGATGAGCGTAGTAGAACAGCCAGCAGGATCTGGAGCCAGAAGGAATGTCAGCCAAGCTAGTCTTTAACAGGAACACCGGAGAGCATCTCTAGAGATGTGACCAAGGCGAAGACAGAGATCATCTGGGCTGGGTGGCTTAAGTAGGCAGGACTGACGAGCAGGATATCATCAACAGGTGAGTCACTGTGGAGAGATAGGAGCTGGCAATTAGCCAATAGCTGAGTGGCCAGCTCAGAGAAGGAAGGGCTGAGCCCAGCCCTGACACAGCTAGGCTTCAGCAGCATGTGAACCAAGAGCTACCACAAGTACTAGCTGGATTTCAAAGAGGCAGAGGAACTAGAGATCAAATTGCCAACATTTGCTGGATCATGGAGAAAGCAAGGGAGTTCCAGAAGAATGTCAACTTCTGCTTTAGTGACTACAGTAAAGCCTTCAATTGCGGAAAGGATGTACATCATGCGAAATGCCAGGATCGACGAATCACAAGCCAGAATTAAGATTGCTGGGAGAAATATCAATAAACAGATATGCAGACAAAACCACACTAATGGCAGAAAGTGCAGAAGAACTAAAGAGCCTCCTAATGAAGGTGTAAGAGGAGATCGCAAAAGCTGGCCTGAAATTGAACATTAAGAAAACTAAGCTCATGGCAACCGGTCCCATCATCTCCTTGGCAAATAGAAGGAGAAGAAATTGAAACAGTGACAGATTTTATCTTCCTAGGCTCCAAGATCACGGCAGACGGTGACTGTAGCCATGAAATTAAGAGAAGCTTGTTTCTTGTGAGGAAAGCAATGGCAAACCTAGACAACCTAGATGGCTTAAGTAGGCCCAGCTGACGAGCAGGATATCATCAACAGGTGAGTCACTGTGGAGAGATAGGAGCTGGCAATTAGCCGATAGCTGAGCGGCCAGCTCAGAGAAGGAAGGGCTGAGCCCAGCCCTGACACAGCTAGGCTTCAGCAGCATGTGAACCGAGAGCTACCACAAGTACAAGCTGGATTTCAAAGAGGCAGAGGAACTAGAGATCAAATTGCCAACATTCGCTGGATCATGGCGAAAGCAAGGGAGTTCCAGAAGAATGTCAACTTCTGCTTTAGTGACTACAGTAAAGCCTTCAATTGCGGAAAGGATGTACATCATGCGAAATGCCAGGATCGACGAATCACAAGCCAGAATTAAGATCGCTGGGGGAAATATCAACAAACTGAGATATGCAGACAATACCACACTAATGGCAGAACTTCTGCTTTAGTGACTACAGTAAAGCCTTTGATTGTGTGGATCACAACAAGATGTGGCAAATACTGAAAGAAATGGGATTACCAGACCACCTCACCTGTCTTCTGAAAAACCTGTAAGCAAATCAAGAAGCAACAGTTAGAACAGGACATGGAACAAATGACTGGTTTAAAATTGAGAAAGGAGTGCGGAAAGGATGTATATTGTGACCCTACTTATTTAACTTATACAGTAGGTGACCGCGATATTGTGTCAATCTCGCCGCATTTCTCGGCGAGATTTGACACCTGCGAGCCCCGTCGCAGGAGCCAGCGCCAAGATGGCTCACTCATCGGGAAAGGAAAACTTTGTTTTCCTTCCGTGATGAGTGACAGGCAGTGCTGACAGCTGTCTGGTATGAATCCTGAGGCGGGAACACCGCGCCAAATTTTAAATGAAAAAAACAGCGTGGGTTCCCCCCCCAGGGGCATACCAGGCCCTTAGGTCTGGTATGGATTGTAAGGGGAACCCCCTACGCCGAAAAATCGGCGTGGGGTTCCCCCCCCAATCCATACCAGACCCTTATCCGAGCATGCAGCCCGGCCGGCCAGGAAAGGGGGTGGGGACGAGCGAGCGCCCCCCCCCTCCTGAGCCGTACCAGGCCGCATGCCCTCAACATGGGGGGGTGGGTGCCTTGGGGGAGGGGGGCGCCCTGCGGGGCCCCCCCACCCCAAAGCACCTTGTCCCCATGTTGATGAGGACAAGGGCCTCTTCCCGGCAACCCTGGCCGTTGGTTGTCGGGGTCTGCGGGCGGGGGGCTTATCGGAAACCGGTCCCATCATCTCCTTGGCAAATAGAAGGAAAAGAAATTGAAATAGTGACAGATTTTATCTTCCTAGGCTCCAAGATCACGACAGACGGTGACTGTAGCCATAAAATTAAGAGAAGCTTGTTTCTTGTGAGGAAAGCAATGGCAAACCTAGACAACCTTTATAAAAAGCAGAGACATCACCCTACCAACAAAGTGCCGTATAGTCAAAGCTGTGGTATTCCCAGTAGTAACCTATGGTTGTGAAATTTAGACCATAAGGAAGGCTAAATGCCGGAGAATTTATGCTTTTAAACTATGGTGTTAGAGTGCCGTCCAAGGGACTCTTGAAAGTCCCTTGGATAGCAAGAAGATCAAACCAGTCAATCTTGAAGGAAATTGAACCTGAATATTCACTGGAAGGACAGATCCTGAAGCTAAAACTCAAATACTTTGGCTACCTAATGCGAAGTGAGGACACATTGGAAAAGACCCTGATGCTGGGAAACAATGAACATGAAGTTAAGCAAGCTCTGTGAGGCAGTGGAGGATAGAAAAGCCTGGCGCGCTATGGTCCATGAGGTTACGAAGAGTCGGACACGACTAAACGACTGAACAACAATAACAAATAGTCCTCTGTCCAGACAATAGATGGAGCTTTGGTCGTCTTTTATTATCATTAGCCAAAATGCTTTTAGCTTTGCTGAAAGAAGTTAATTTTTAATATAACTGATAGTGCTCTAAGAAGCTTTTCATGTATTAAATGTTTATTTGTAAAATAAAGAAAGTATATGACAGCAAATACAGTAGATAGTGAATAAAACAGATATAAAAACATATAAACCTAAAAGAGACCTAAAAGTGACTCAAAGCCATTAACATTTACTTTGGTACAGCACAGTTGCACTGTCATATCTGCATGTCTTTTTCATTATAAAGAGCTAAACATGTGATAGCATAAACTTTATTCCACCAATTTAGTTTCTTGGAATACAGTCTTCTTTCACACCTGCTGTAACCAGTAAACAGATCACTACAACACTAATGGCATATTAATGGCTATAGCCGGCAACACTGATCAGCATATTCTGATGGCGGGGGAATCATCCTGTTGTCAGAATACAATAACTCAGCAGAAGGGATTCCCCCATCCGAATCAAGTGTGTGGATGGGGTAATTGGGTCATTTTCATTCAACCCATTGGAGAGGGTTCTTTACTGTAAGAGCGGCAAGGATATTGAATTCCCTTCCACAGGCGGTGGTCTCAGCGGGGGGTATTGATAGTTTCAAGAAACTATTAGATAAGCACCTGAACAACCGCAACATACAGGGATATACAATGTAATACTGACATATGATCACACACATAGGTTGGACTTGATGGACTTGTGTCTTTTTTCAACCTCACCTACTATGACTATTATTGGTTGAACGAAAAAGAAAAATGATTAATGTATGGCCTGCCTTACTTTCTATCTTGTTTCTAGTGAACCTTTAACTCCTTAAGCTATGTCTGTACACCTCCTGTTTGCCAGATTATTGTGCTCTTTCCAGCCAATATCTTGCTCCTTCTGCTGTCCGTACCTTCACTACCCTTTGTTACAGACCTTTGGCTTGTTCCTGGACTATGGTTCTGCCTAGTCCCAACCTGACTACCACTTGTTACCGACCTTTGACTTCTTTACTGATTATGCTTCTGCTTGATCATTACCCGCTACATCTGTTACAAAAGCCCCACTTGATCACCTCCTGGTGGGGCAATCCTGAGGACTGCAACCTAGCACTAGCACACTGCGAAACCCATCACCATCATCAGGAGCTCTTATGAATACTGGTTAGAGCTTAGACCCCACACCTCGGGTGAGCCCACGTCACACACCAGGGGGATCTGCTTGTGCATTTATCCTGCTGGTTCCCGTGTGAACATTTCCATTGCTATAGCTACTGGACTGTGACACCGTGAATGGCTGAGCAGCACTAAGCCCAACTCCTCTAACCCTCTATTTTGTTAAAGGAGTGGAACAGGAAGTCCCCATTACACTGCCCGACACAGCTCTGTATATAGTTCTGTATACTGTACATAGCCCAGCAAATGCACCTGTTAGTGTAGTAAATAGTTTGTTTGGGCCAGCTTGGCCCAAACAAACTCTTTATCCACTTAAGCTCCGGAAGATTTTACCCCCTTCATGACCAGGGCATTTTTGCTATTCGACACTGCACTACTTTAACTGGCAATTGTGCGGTCATGCAACACTGTACACAAATAAAATTGATATAATGTTTTCACACAAATAGAGCTTTCTTTTAGTGGTATTTGATCACCACTGGGTTTTTTACTATATAAATAAAAAGAGACCGAAAATTTTGAAAAAAAAAAAAACCTGTATTTTCCACTTTCTGTTTTAAAACATAGCCAGTAAAAAAAATGAAAAAATTAAATTTCTTCATAAATTTAGGCCAAAGTGTATTCTGCTACATTTCTTTGGTAAAAAAAATCCAAATAAGTGTACATTAATTGGTTTGTGCGAAAGTCATAGCGTCTACAAACTATGGTATATATACTGGAATTTACGCAGCTATGACGCTATACTGGTAATGGCAGTGATCAGTGTGAGAGTGTGATGGGCAATCTGACACTAACTGATGCTGGCTGGGAGGGACACTAACTGACATCAATAGTGGCACAAATACAGTGATCAGTGCTAATACTGTACACTGTCACCAGTGGTGGCTGTTTTTTTTTTGGGGGGGGCGGCAAACAACCTTCTGCCCGCTCACTCGATCGGTCCGGCACTTAGCCCATCTAGGTGGCGGTTATCAAGCAGCGGGCAGTGGCTCCTGTGTCCTCTACTTCCTTCTGCCGTGTGTCTCCTTCCCTCCTCCTAGGATCGCCTGTCCTTTTAGCCAGCCAATCGTGTGACGGGTCTCAAGACCCGCTTCCTGATTGGCTGGGAGGAGGATCAGTGTTACAATAGGGAATATTCATTCCCTATTGTAACACTGATTGTAACACACCTGGGTGGGCTCGGTTCGCAGTGCTCTGCATCCTGAGCCCACCATATTTCGAAGCCTATTAGAGCCTCTGGCTCTAATCAGGTGCTTCAAAAAAAAACACCCCCCTCCCATGTGCCCTTAATGGATGGGCTGCCCCTGACTGTCACTGTACTAATGACTCTGGCTGGGAAGGGGTTAACATCTAGGGGCAATCAAAAGGTTAACTGTGCGCCTAACAATGCTTTGCAGGGAGAAAACACAGCCACATTGCTGCTCTCTGTACAGAGCCTTGTGTTGTTAGTAAACACAGGGCTCTGTACTGTGATTTGCTAAGCCGATCAGCTGGTCCCGTCATAAATTATTGACCAGGACCTGCTGACCAACTTGTACTGTACCAAATGACAGCACAGATTGGGCAGGGGGCCCTCTACCCGGTAATGCTGGATCATGTGCATGTACAGTATGTGATCCAGCGCAGCAGGGCCCCCTGGCCCCAGTAAAAAGGCTGTGGGCAAAAGGCTGTGGGTGGTCCTTAAAGAAGGAGCAGCTTTAAATGGCCAAAAGGAGCAATGGGATTTAATGGAAAACTATAATAGATTTGCATCAATTTATTTTATGTTTTTTTTAAACATTTTAACTACTTCCATACAGGGCATTTTCACCCCCTTCCTGCCCAAGCCAATTTTCAGTTTTCAGCGCTGTCGCACTTTGAATAACAATTGCGCGGTCATACTACACTGTACCCAAATGAAATTTTTATCATTTTTTTCCCCACTAATAGAGCTTTCTTTTGGTGGTATTTGATCACCCCTGTGATTTTTATTTCTTGTGCTATAAACAAAACAAAAGTGACAAGTTTGAAAAATTACAATATTTTTTACTTTTTGCTAAAATAAGTATCCAAATTTTTTTTTTTTTAAAAAACAAATTTTTTCCTCATTTTAGGCCGATACGTATTCTTCTACATATTTTTGGTAAAAAATATCGCAATAAGCGTATATTTATTGGTTTGCGCAAACGTTATAGCGTCTACAAAATAAGGGGATAGATTTATAGCATTTTTATTTATTTTATTTTTTTACTAGTAATGGCGGCGATCTGCGATTTTTATCGTGACTGTGATATTGCGGCGGACACATCGGACAATTTTGACACATGTTTGGGACCATTCACATTTATACAGCGATCCGTGCTGTAAAAATGCATTGATTACTGTATAAATGTGACTGGCAATGAAGGGGTTAACCAGGAGGGGGCGCTGTAGGGGTTAATGTGTTTCTAGGGAGTGATTCTAACTGTGGGGGGTGGGGATTCACAGGGGGAGGAGACCGATCGGTGTTCCTCTGTACAAGGAACACACCATCGGTCTCCTCCCATCTGACAGGACGTGGATCTGTGTGTTTACACACACAGATCCACGGTCCTGCTCGGTTACCGGGCAATCGCGGGTGCCCGGTGGACATCGCGGCCGCCGGGCACGCGCGCCGGGACCCGAGCGATGCGGCAGGCGCGCGTGCCGCCGGCGGCGCGCGCGCGCGCCCCCTGGGCTGCCTGGAAGGCTGCGCCGTCATATGACGGCGGCCCAGAACAACAGCTGCACCGTCCCGCCGTCATATGACGGCGGGCGGGCAGCAAGTGGTTAAACAAATGTTTATCATTCATTATGATTTATATAAAATCTTTGCTTTACAAAAAAAAATTTAACTGCTTGACCTCCAAAACATTTACACCCCCTTCATAAACAGACCATTTTTTGCGATACGGCACTGCGTTATTTTAACTGACAATTGTGCGGTCGTGCAACACTGTACCCAGATAAGATTTATGTCCTTTCCCCCACCAATATAGAGCTTTCCTTTAGTGGTATTTGATCACCTCTGTGTTTTTTTATTTTTGCGCTATAAACAAAAAAAACCTGCCAATTTTGAAGAAAAATACAATATTCTTTATTTTCTGCTATAAAACATCCAATAAAAAACAAAACATTTCTTCATCCCGCCCCCCCCCCCCCCATGTGAATGGGTACCCCTACCCATTCACCAAAAAAGTGTAAAAAAGTAAGAACCACAGGAAACTGTTTTTGACAAGTCCTTTATTAAAAAATAAAAAAACAGTGTCCCTTGATGTAAATGACGCCCATCGGAAAAATTAGAAAAATTAAAAAACTCTGCCTCCTGGGAGGCCTCCCGCCGCCTGCTCTTTGACAGTTCTTATATAGACAAGGGGTGGGGCCACCCAGTTACGTCACCCGGTGGCCCCACCCCTTGCCTATATAAGAACTGTCAAAGCGCAGAGCGGGCAAACGGCAGGAAGTCTCCCAGAAGGCGAAGCATTTTTTATTTTTTCTATTTTTCGGGTCCGGCGGGCGTCTGCCATTGCCGGCAATTGCCGCCGATTTGGCATGCGATTTGACATGTCAAATCGCATGCCAAATTGCATCAATGTGAACCAGGGCTAAGTCTGTTAATTCAAGCAGTAAGAAGGTTGAGATAAACCATTTAACACTGGCAGGGGTGCCTACAATGATCAGCTTTTGTGTAAAACCTTTATCCTAGAAGGAAAAAAGCCTATAAAAGAAAACGAATGCAGCCACCACATATAATGATTGATAAACTGCATTTTATTCAATTTTTACATGGTTTAATACTGCTTTAACATTATATAACACAACAGTTTTGTTGCAATTATACATCATATGCCTTAAAATGATGATTCAAATGATGGCCCTAAATGATGACCAGTATATTTCTGGCTTGATCAAGTTTTCAAGATGTAAATAAATAATGTATTTATTTGAATGACATCTCTGAGAAATAGTTGCTTAAAAGAATACTTCATACAAATATACATATGTTTGTTTTTTTTAGTATGTAATAGGCCGCAATTATAGGCCCACTAAAACGTAATTGCTTAATAACTATTGTAGAAAACCTTAAAACCAGATTCTAGAAGCTTGCTTTGAGATCTGCAAATGTCCAGTCACATTTTACTTATAAAGGCTATCAAATCACTTCTAAAAAATGTTTCTTTACCACTTAGAAATGGCGCTCAAGAGTTGAATAGATATCTAAAGTAACCCTTTGATAAGTAATCTACCCCCAAGTAAACATTCTCTTACCATCTGAATCCAGAGGAATTAGGTTCACTGCATTTAGAATCTCCACTCGTAGTTTTTGCTCGGATTGCCGGTAGCTTGCCTTTACTGTTACGGCACCATACTTCTCTGAGGAGGCTCCATGCTGCAGGTTTAAAAAGTCAATGAGTATCACCATCTAACCAATTAATTCTGATATAAATAACTTTTACTCTGGCCACCCTGACTATAAATGTTATGTTTATGTAAATCACTGGAGAAATTTGCAGTAAAATATGGCCCAAAAATTGTGATCAATAGAAGCTTATCAGAAAGGTTTATTGTATAAACTAGAACTGAGAGCATGTTAAACTGGATGTTTATATTCAATCACAAATATACATAAACCAAAATGGAGACACGCTTCTTGACCATTATAACGGCGCAAGAAAACTGCCTTGAAAAAGTATTCACACCCCTTGAAATTTTCCACATTTTGTCATGTAATAACCAAAAACGTAAATGTATTTTATTGGGATTTTATGCTATAGACCAGGGATCCTCAAACTACGGCCCTCCAGCTGTTGCAGAACTACACATCCCATGAGGCATTGTAAAACTCTGACATTCACAGACATGACTAGGCATGATGGGAATTGTAGTTCCTGAACACCTGGAGGTCCGCAGTTTGAAGACCCCTGCTATAGACCAACACAAAGTGGCACATAATTGTGAAGTGGAAGGAAAATGATAAATGGTTTTCAAAATGCTTTACAAATAAATATGTGAAAAGTGTGGCATGCATTTGTATTCAGCCCCCCTGAGTCAATACTTTGTAGAACCACCTTTCACTGCAATTACAGCTCTAAGTTTTTTATCTAGAGAGTAACATTTTTGCCAATTTTCTTTGCAAAATAGCTCAAGCTCTGTCAGATTGGATGGAGAGCGTCTGTGAACAGCAATTTTCAAGTCTTGCCACAGATTCTCAATTGAATTTAGGTCTGGACTTTGACTGGGCCATTCTAACACATGAATATACTTTGATCTAAACCATTCCATTGTAGCTCTGGCTGCATGTTTAGGGTCGTTTTCCTGCTGGAAGGTGAACCCCCCCCCCCACAGTCTATAACAGGTTTTCTTCTAAGATTGCCCTGTATTTGGCTCTATACATCTTCCCATCAACTCTGACCAGCTTCCCTGTCCCTGCTGAAGAAAAGCATCCCCACAACATGATGCTGCCACCACCATGTTTTACGGTGGGGATGGTGTGTTCAGGGTGATGTGCAGTGTTAGTTTTCTGCCACACATAGCATTTTAGTTTTAGGCCAAAAAGTTCAATTTTGGTCTTATTAGACCAGAGCACCTTCTTCCACATGTTTGCTGTGTCCCCCACATGGCTTCTCACAAACTGCAAATGGGACTTTATATGGCTTTCTTTCAACAATGGCTTTCTTCTTGTCACTCTTCCATAAAGGCCAGATTTGTGGAGTGCACGACTAATAGTTGTCCTGTGGACAGATTCCCCCACCTGAGCTGTGGATCTCTGAAGCTCCTCCAGAGTTACCATGGGCCTCTTGGCTGCTTCTCTGATTATTGCTCTCCTTGCCCGGCCTGTCAGTTTAGGTGGACGGCCTTGTCTTGGCAGGTTTGCAGTTGTGCCATACTCTTTCCATTTTCGGATGATGGATTGAACAGTGCTCCATGAGAAAGCTTGAGATATTTTTTTATGACCTAACCCTGCTTTAAACTTCACCACACTTTTATCCCTGACCTGTCTTGTGTGTTCCTTGGCCCTCATGATGCTGTTTGTTCACTAAGGTTCTCTAACAAACCTCTGAGGGCTTCACAGAACAGCTTTATTTATACTGAGATAAAATTACACACAGGTGGACTCTATTTACTAATCAAGTGACTTCTGAAGGCAATTGGTTCCACTAGAGTGTTAGGGGTATCAGAGTAAAGGGGGCTGAATACAAATGGACGCCACACTTTTCAGATATTTGTAAAAAGTTTTGAAAACCATTTATCATTTTCCTTCCACTTCACATTTATGGGGCACATTGTGTTGGTCTATCACATAAAATCCCAATAAAATAGATTCACATTTTTTGGTTGTAACATGACAAAATGAGGAAAATTTTAAGAGGTATGAATACTTTTTCAAGGCAGTTTTCTTGCGCGGTTATAATGGTCAAGAAGCGCGTCTCCTTTCTGGTTTATGTATATTTGTGATTGAATATAATTTCAAGTGGTATGAATACTTTTTCAAAGCCTATTTTCGCCACCTGTGTCAGTTTCTCAATATACCTAAATATACAGCGCTTATTACCTTGATTCCCATAAACTAAAATAAGGTGCTACAGTGCATTAATTGCAACACATGATTCAATTAGCAAAAATGTAATCACTATACTGTGATGTCACTCTCTGTAAACCGCATCACCTAAAATAAAGTGCTCTAGTGCATCAATTAAAATACCTCACCTCCGGTACCAGAGCCATTCCATTGGTGAGGAGACACCAGGAAGCGGTGAGACATCAGGCACGGACTGCGCTTGCACTGTTATAGTGAAGCCGGCCGGCAATAACATACAGCGTTTAAACCCGGGTGCAGGACAGAATGCACAGCATAATGTGGGCGCATTAACAAATGTTTTATGTAACCCACTGAAGTAATAAAAGTTATTTTCTCCTCTAATTTTATGGTATTGGTGACCATTAGGGATGAGCTTGATGTTCGGGTTGAACATAAGTTCGACTCGAACATGGGGTGTTTGCCCGTTCGCAGAACAACGAACATTATGTGGCGTTCGCGGCAAATTCGAGCGCTGTGGAATGCCCCATAATGCACTGCGACATCGCAGTGAATTGCTGTAAGATGACTGGCCAAAGCATGCACCTGACCTGCATGCTTTGGCCAATCCCAGCGCCCTCTGCTAAGAGAGCCAAAATTGGCCAAAGGCAGAGTGCCTTTGGCCAATCGCGGCTCAGGGGGACTAGGTCCACGCCCCACACTATATAAGGCTGCCTATATATATATATATATATAATCTAGATATAGTCAGTGCACGCAGTGTATTAATATATATATATATATATATATATATATATATATATATATATATATATATATATATATATATATATATATATATATATATACACACACACACACACACAGTCAGGTCCATAAATATTGGGACATGGACACAATTCTAATCTTTTTGGCTCTATACACCACCACAATGGATTTGAAATGAAACGAATAAGATGGGCAGACTTTCAGCTTTAATTTGAGGGTATTTACATCCAAATCAAGTGAACAGTGTAGGAATTACAACAGTTTGTATATGTGCCTCCCACTTTTTAAGGGACCAAAAGTAATGGGACAGATTAACAATCATCCATCAAACTTTCACTTTTTAATACTTGGTTGCAAATCCTTTTGCAGTCAATTACAGCCTGAAGTCTGGAACGCAGACATCACCAGACACTGGGTTTCATCCCTGGTGATGCTCTGCCAGGCCTCTAATGCAACTGTCTTCAGTTCCTGCTTGTTGTTGGGGCATTTTCCCTTCAGTTTTGTCTTCAGCAAGTGAAATGCATGCTCAATCGGATTCAGGTCAGGTGATTGACTTGGCTATTGCATAACATTCCACTTCTTTCACTTAACAAGTTAAGTAAAAAGTAAAAAACTGTTCACCTGATTTGGATGTAAATGCCCTCAAATTAAAGCTGAAAGTCTGCAGTTAAAGCACATCTTGTTCGTTTCATTTCAAATCCATTGTGGTGGTGTATAGAGCCAAAAAGATTAGAATTGTGTCGATGTCCCAATATTTATGGACCTGACTGTATATATACACACAGTCTCTACTAGAAAGATATACATATATATATATAATGTTTGGGGGTTCTAAGTAATTTTATAGCCCAGATGCCCATCTGGGCTGCAGATGGGCATCAATCAGGCTGCACTGATGGCAATGGTGAGGCTGCTGCATTCATGGCTATGGTGAGGCTGCACTGATGTGGACTGATCAGGCTGCATTGATGGCAATGGTGAGGCCGCAGATGGGCACTGACCCTTATTTTGCTTCAAAGTTCCTTATTTAAAATTTAAGTTTTTTTCCTGAAACTTCCCTCTTAAAATGAATGTGCGTGTTATACGCCTGTGCGTGTTATACGCCGATAAATACGGTAAGTCTTGTGTACTGTGTATATATATATATATATATATATATATATATATATATATATATATATATATACTCTGCATCCAGTGTAGCCTATATCTACAGTGCATTCTGTGGTGTACTGTTTCGAATACACTTCAGGCGGTGTACACAGTATAAAATACAGTGCAGATGTAGTACAGTTGCTAATATAGTGCAGGCGGTGTACACAGTATCTAATACTGTGTGTACAGTTTCTACTACACTTTTGGTGGTGTACACAGTACACAATACAGTGCAGCCATAGTACAGTTGCTAATGCAGTGCAGGCAGTGTACAGAGTATCTAATACAGTGTGTACAGTTTCTACTACACTTCTGGTGGTGTACACAGTATAAAATACAGTGCAGCCGTAGTACAGTTGCTAATACAGTGCAGGCGATATACACAGTATCTAATACAGTGTATACAGTTTCTACTACACTTCTGGTGGTGTACACACAGTACACTACAGTGTAGTGTGGTGTTGCAAAACAAAATATACATCATGTCCGGAAGGCCACAAGGAGAGGGAGACGCTCACAGGCCACTAAAAGAGGGAAAGCAGCCTCTGTGTCTACAGTCAACAGTGTTGGTCATGGACATGGTGCATCCTCTGCAGGTGGTCGTGGGGCACGCTTGTCCTTTTTTTCTGCTGCTGTTATAGAGCCAGAACATGCAGAAGAGTTGGTGGAGTGGATAACAAAGCCATCCTCATCTTCCTCATATGCTGTCACCCAGGCTCAGAGTAGTTTGCCTTCCAATGCAGCTGCCAAAGCGGCCTATTACACCGGCTCCTTGTTCACAGTCACTCCTTCCGTAGCCCCACCATCATGCACGGAGGAGTTCCCAGAACTATTCAACCACATTGTCGGGTACATGCTGCTGGAGGATGCGCAGTGATTTGAAGGCTCCTATGTTGGTTCCCAGGTTGAGGAAGAGAGTAACGCGAGCCTAGAGAGAGGGGGTGCCCAAGAAGGACAAGAAACTGGCAGTCATGTTCCCCCAGCTGCAGCATACTGCCATGTTTGCTCCAGTGATGAAGAGGGAGGGGATGATGAGGTCACTGACTCTACTTGGGTGCCTGAGAGAAGGCAGGATGTCCTCTAGGGGCAGCTTAAGGGCAGCCACCCTATTGCATCACACCGCAGAGCTCCGCAGGTGCAGGGTGCTGCTGACTCCCCACTGACTTTTAAAAGTTCCTTGGTGTGGGCCTTTTTCGACACGTGTGCCGCAGATCACACTGCTGCTGTTTGCATCCCATGTCTGAAGCGGATCAAGCGTGGCCAGAACAGCAGCCGCTTGGGCACCACATGCTTGATCAGACATATGACGACCTGCCATGCAGTCCGTTGGCAACAGCGCTTGAAAGACCCACATCAAATAAAAAGGTGGACTTCTCCTTCCTTCTCATCTGGGATCTCCAACCCCACTATACCTCCAGTCCCCTCAAAAGCCTGCACTGAGAGGAATGAAGGTATAGCAATAGGTGTCCCAAGTACTTGCAGCCAATCTGCTAGCAGTACACCACCACCTCATTTTAGCAGGCAAATTTCCCTACCCCAGTTGCTGAACCATAAAAAGAAATTTCGGTCTCAGCCATCCACATGCTCAGCATCTGAATGCTAGCTTGGCCAAATTGCTAGCACTGCAACTGCTGCCTTTTCAGCTGGTAGACTCTGCCTCCTTTCATGAATTTGTGGAATGTGCTGTACCTCAGTGGTAGGTTCCAAAACGCCATTTCTTTTCACGGAAGGCCATTCCGGCTCTCTACCGGCATGTGGAAGGTAATGTTTTGGCCTCATTGGACAGGGCGGTCAGCAGTAAGGTGCATATTACTGCTGACTCATGGTCCAGCAGGCATGGTCAGGGATGTTACCTTTCCTTCATGGCGCACTGGGTAACTCTGCTGGCAGCTGGGAAGGATGCAGCACAGGGTTCAGTATTGTTGGAGCTTGTTCTGCCACCACGCCTCCAAAAAACGCTAGTGGTGATTCTGCCACAGCTCTCTCCTCAACTCCCTCCTCTTCTTCTTCCTCTATGGCCTCTTCTGCAGATTTGTCCTCTGAACCAGCGGTGCTCCATAAGCGTTCAAGGGGCTACGCAAGCAGTCAGGCAAAAAGATGCCATGTGGTGCTTGAATTGGTCTGCATAGGGGACAGGGGGAGCCACACTGGGGCAGAGATTCTGTCAGCTCTGCAGGGTCAAGCTCAGAGGTGGTTGAAGCCACGCCAGCTTCAGCCAGGAATGGTTATTTGTGACAATGGCACCAACCTTCTCTCTGCCCGACAAGGACACTTGACCCATGTTCCATGTTTGGCACAGGTCTTGAATTTGGTTGTGCAGCGGTTCTTGAGCAGGTACCCAGGCTTACAGGATGTCCTGAGGCAGGCCAGAAAAGTCTGTGGCCATTTCCGCCGGTCATACAATGCCAGTGCTCAGCTGGCTGACATTCAAAGGGAATGCAACCTGCCCACCAACCGCCTCATTTGTGACATGCCCACCAGGTGCAACTCAACGTTGACAATGCTGCAGCGGCTGCACACACAGTAGAGGGCCATCCTGTGTGAGTATGGTACCAGGACAGGGTCAGGGGAGCTTGGCTTCTTTTCGCCACGCCAGTGGCTACTGATCAAGGATGTATGCACTGTCCTGTCACCATTTGAGGAGGCCACAAGGATAGTGAGCAGCGACAATACTTGCATCAGTGACACTGTCCCTCTAGTCTTCCTGTTGGAGCACACGCTTTGTGGAAAAATGGACAGGGCACTTAAGGCAGAACAGTGGGAGGAAGAGGAGAACTTCCTTACCTCTCAAGGCCCCCTTTATCCAGATAGCATTCCTGCGGGCCTGCCAAACACACAGGAAGAAGAAGAGGAGGAGAAGGATTGTGTCAGCATGGACGTGGAAGATAACACTTAGCAGCAGTCTTCAAGGGATAGTTTTCAGTCCCCAGAAACCCAAGGAGCTGTACGTGGCTGGGATGAGGTTGTTACGGATCATGTGATCCTTAGTGACCCAGAGGACTCAGAATCTAATGCCTCTGCAAACTTACGCTGCATGACCTCCCTGATTCTGCAAAGCCTGCGAAAGGACCCTAGGATTCGTGGTATCAAGGAGAAGGATCATTACTGGCTGGCAACCCTTCTTGATCCATGTTACAAGGATAAGGTTGCACAACTCATCCTGCCTTCGCAGAGGGAGCAGAGGATGAAACATCTTCAGGAGGCCTTGAAGAAAGGTTTGTACAATGCATTTCCAGACCCTGGGAGGTTACAATTTCCTGGTGCAATGGACAATGTGTTGCTGAGGCGTCGTTCAGTCAGAGGAAGAGCAGTGGAGAAGGTGGCCAGCTGGCCGATGCCTTTAAACAATTTTTCAGTCCTCTGAGCCAAGGTCTGATCAGTTCAAGCAACCATCGCCAGCGTCTGCATTACAGGGTGCAGGAATATCTAGGGGCAAGAGCAGACTTGGAGACCTTTCCAACAGAGCATCCACTGGGTTACTGGATCTGGAGGATGGACCACTGGCCAGAACTTGCTCAATATGCAATTGAGCTACTGGCCTGTCCTGCATCTAGCGTTCTTTCTGAACACACATTCAGTGCTGCTGGAGGGTTTGTAACGGATCATAGAGTGCACCTGTCCACAGACTCTGTTGATAGGTTTACATTCAAAAAAAGGAATCAGTCTTGGATCACAGCTATCAAGCACCTGGTGCTGATGTAACTGATTGCATTTTCTATGGATGTGGGATCCCTTGAAGACTTCCTATGCTGACTATCCTATTCCTCCTCAATCTTAATGATGCTAGCTTCCAATAATATTTTTGGTTTAGGGCACCACCACCCAAGGTCCAATTTTTCGGCCCCTGTTTAACAGGGGCATGTCATTTTTGATATAGTATTTCACAGCAGGGCCCATTCCTGCGCTCACCAAGAGTAACTGTGAGGGCTTACAGTGTTCTGGTGTAGAGTAACTGTGAGGGCTTACAGTGTTCTGGTACCACCAACACCTAAGGCCCAATTTTCTGCAAAGTATATAGGGCAGGCCGTATAGTATATATACTGCTGTTCAGAGTATATAGTGCCTGGGGGCCTTGGGGACCCCCACATCATTTTTTTTTTATTTGGGTGCGGGGTTTCTCTTAATATCCATACCAAACCCAAAGGGCCTGGTAATGGACTGGGGGGGGACCCATGCCATTTTTTTCATTGATTTTCATCTATATTGCCGGGACCCGACAATACATTACAGCCGCGGGCAGTTTTAAATTACTTTTTTTCCTGTAGAAATGTCATTTTGCTGTGGTATTGATCTAAACATGGGAAAACGGCGCTTTACAGGCATACCCCCAGGCACGATATTTAACCACTAGAGATCCGCGCTAAAGCCGAATGACGGCTACAGCGCGGACCTGCTTTGCCGGGACTGTGTCCATTGACGTCGTCCCGTGCACAAGCGGCCTGCCCCCCCCCTGCAGGGCACGTGCGGCGCACTCTGTGATCAGCGAGTCTATGAAATAAAATTCTAATAAAAATATTGAATTAGAAATGAGAGGTTGTGGGCATCTGGCCAATGTGGTGGTAATTCACGATGGTGGATTGAAGCACGCAAGGAATCATTAATTTCCGTACAAAAAGCACGGAGCACTTTACAGAGTGGAATTTAAATATCACTTTGATACAAACTTTTTGGGGGATTTAATACAAAATATTCTCTGACTGGACATGTATTGATGAACTGTTATTAAATGAAGTCATTGGAATATGCACTTTGTGGTTTACTTAATCAAGTATTGTAATTTATGCACTGAAGCACTTTATTTTAGGTGATGTGATTTACATAATTTGAGAGTGGCATTACGGTATCATGATTACATTTTGTAGGCTAATTAAGTCATATGTTGCAATTAATGCACTCTGGTACTTTATTTTAGTCTATGGGTATCAAGGTCATAAGTGCTGTATATTGAGGTATATTGATATATAGACACATTCTGTGTTTTGTACAGCAGTTGAAATGTAAAATACGTGGAGCGTGGGAGTTATTGGTTTATACTGTGTCAGTTTTGTGTCAGGACCCCAGACTGTCAATTATTGACGAAACGTGTCGGATAGAGCCTGTGCTTGTGACATCATTGCGTGCTCTAATCTAGGATGTTAGTCTATGAGATTCCCGGGATGGACTACTTTTTTAAAGCGCTGTGATTATGCAGGATTTGTGAGCATATAGTGTTTATACTTTTAATAACATTTTAGGGGCAGTTTTATACTATCATATGGATGGATGGTAACGCGCTAATCCTATTGTGTAGACATTTTTTAAAGGTGGAACAGCTGCATGCACCTATTAGGGTATCACTTGACCTAAATGGATATCATATGGATGGATGGTGCCGCGCTAATCCTATTGTGTAGACAATAGCCATCTCCATATCCGATAGCGCAGGAATATCTTTATTGAACAGTTTTATACTATGTGCGGATGTTTGGTGTTCCCTTGCATATGCCTATGAGATGGGATGCTGACCCGTCAATGCCATGATCGTCCATACTGGACCTATCCCGAAGTGTGTGGAGACCGGTAAAAATCTACACAGGTGGGCTCAGTTTACTAAAGAGTGATTGGAAATCACAATTTGATATTATACTTATGTATAAGAGTCCACTGGCTCTGGTAAGTGTGCCCTCTGTTCTAATATTTTGGACTTATATTTCGGATTATCACTGTGCTGTCAATACACTTTGGGCTTTCTTTAAACCGATTTTTAGTGGTGTTTACACATCCTAAACTCTTGTACATTTACCTTGTCTATTATTTATTTCATCTATTTTCACTATTCTCTTAGTGATTTTGTATATGACTGTATACTGTATATGGTTTGTTTTCACATTTAGTGCATTTTTTTGCACTGTTTCTCTATACACATTTTTAGTCAATTCAATTGAGGTGCTGGCTGCTGTTTATATTCTTTTTTTCTTTGTTCTGTTATTATATATGGGGACATAATTATTTATCAGTGGATCCGCGCTTCAGGATATATTTGCAACTGCTGCCCCCCTAAGTAGGCAGGGGACACTAACGTGTACCCCCAAAAAGATAAATTCAAAAAGTAGGGAGTGGCGCTGTGCATAAAAGAGGGAGTGTTAGTATATAATAATTTTCTTAATTATAATGGCTGGTGTGTCTATATGATGTGCATTAGTGTATATCCCACATAAAAATTAATAAGTGCTAATTGATATAAAAAAAATTAATAAATAGTACAATTAATACAATTAGTGCAACCATAAAAGGAAACTAATTATTTTGTGTAGCCTAAATCCCAAGTGCAAATATTGAGCACTAGTGACCTCTATGGTGATCTATAATGTATGTATCGGTCTATTATTAGACTAGACAAACCCAAAAGTGATAGGTGCAAAGTGTCTAGTGCAGTCCAATTAATGGTATCCCAACCCCTACTTGATATTATAAAAAATAAAAAATAAACTACAAATAGTGTGTACAAGTGGGGAACATCCACACCCCTCAATGGTGAAGTATAAGTGAAGCTCAGAGAATATATATAGGAAATATATAAGAAAATATTGAATAAATGTAAAAATTAAAATAAAAATTAATATATATGAAAAATTCTATAATAAATGGTCTATATATTCAAATAATAAATATTACTATATGATGTGTGTTTATATTAAACCAACAATAAAAAAGTCTTGTGTAAATGTCAAGTGTTCATATAAAGTCTTCCAACCGAATTCTTCCTGATTTTAACAGACTCCCCCTGATGTAATTCCACTCACCGGAACCCTACACTCCTGCAGGGGTATAAGCGTGAGATGTTTGTTTTCCAGGTGTCGATTGAATCCAGGTGCCGATCGAATCCTTAGGTGTAGGTGTCTTTTCCAATCCGGTTCCTCGATCTGGATCATCCACTCATACAAAGAAAGGAGATGGGGGGAAAGATGATACTCCCCGGTTGTGAGCTTATTCCCAGCCGAACATCCGCTCCAGCATATTATATAAAAATAAAAAAATAATCCACATAGCGTAACTCCATTTAAATGAGTTTATTATAAATGTTCTTAAAATCCAAGGAGTATAGCCAAGTACAAGGAATGTAGTGTAGTTTTTAAAAAATAGAGGAGGGAGCGTGCAAGCTCTCTATCTCCCCTCTCGATCCCGGGACGCAGCGCTGTTCACAGCCACCGCTTGCGTTCCGCCGGTCAGCTAACAAAAACCACGATAACAGGAAATGACGTTGTGCGTGCCAAGATAGTCCCGCCTTACGCGTTTCGTCACACGGACGTCATCGGAGGCGCTGCCATCTTGGCCCTCCCAACGTCTTATATCTGGGTGTATTACATACTGCGGCCAGTCCAACACTAGATATTGAAAAACGAGCATCATGCGGGTCCAATCAGAAAATCGCTCATTATGGAGATAAGAGCCATAACCAATTCACTTTCAACCTCATGAATCCAGAGGGAAATTTGTATGTGAACGGGTAGGGTCTCCTTGAGCGCCATCTAGTGGGATTTTATAAATGATACTATAATTTACGTGGAATGGCAGCCATGAGAAAAAAACTATTTTGCAAACCAGATATTATCTAGTAAAACTTTATACAACATATTAAAATCTCATCAGGTAGCAGTCAAGATAACTTTAAACCCATGTATATATAAGAGGAGGTATAGATATATTAGTTCTAATTTACTCAGGAGATATTATTTTTAAAAATTAATATAAGATAGAAGGGAAAGATTATTTTATATATATAAAAGTGGAAAAATTAATAAAAAATATACATAAAATATATATGAATATATAAAAATAAAAAATAGAAAAAAACGATAAAAAATAAATGATAATAAAAACGTATTAGACATGATAAGGATATATATCAACAATGGTGTGTTATAATCAGAGCAAGTGTAAACGGGGGAAGATTGGGTTCGTTTACCATAAATATAAGAAAAAATTCCCGATTAAAAAATCCCGTCTAGACTATTATGTGATCTCTTTACTTTATGTTGTAATTATCATTAAGGGAATTAGAGGAATAAATACTGTGTGTTGTGTAAAAAATCTTTATTGTCTTCGGGAATTCAGAAGTAAAAATAAAGGTAGGGACACATATAAAATCCACCTATTTAAAAATTAGATAAGAAACAATTCAGATATTTAAAAATTAGATAAGAAACAATTCAGATCGATGTCCACATTCAACCCTCTAGGGACCAGACTCCCTAGGCGGTATATCCACTTAGTTTCATTCTGGGACACTTTTATTCTTTTATTGCCGCCTCTCCAGTGATCTTCAATCAGATCTATACCGTAAAAAATTAATCCCGTAGGATTTCTATTGTGGACCTCATCAAAGTGCCTAGAGAGGTTGTGCTTTGGAAAGCCTTTTTTAATATTATTAATATGTTCTCTGGTCCTGACACGGAGAGGCCTAGTGGTTCTTCCCATATACTGTAACCGACAGGGACATTCGATCACCTATGTAACGTGAGTACTTTCACAGGTGATCAATTCCCTGATTTGGTACTCTCTCCCTGCTCTAGATTTGAAGGATAATTTTTTCTTTGGCTGTTTTTTACTCACGCGGCATGGCAGGCACTTTTGGCATCTATAAAAGCCTTTCATCTCAGGGAACAGTTTAACCGTTTTTGGTGGGTCGATCACATTGTGTACCAACTGGTTCCTCAAATTAGGGGCCTTTTTGTAGATAAATCTTGGTTTTTTTGAAAGTATCTTTGCCAAGATTCTGTCGGATTTTAAAATTGGCCAATACTTCCTAATTATGTGTTCAACCGAACGGTATTGGTTATTAAAACCGGTAATAAAGGCCATATCCATCTCAAAATAGTTGTCAACTTTCTCCTTTTTTCTCAATAGGAGATCACGATCCAAACCCCCTATCTCCATCATATGCCTCATTAAGGGTTCTTTTTGGTATCCTTTATCAATAAATTTTTTGATCAAAGTGTCGGCTTGTGTATAATAATCTTCTATCTTGTAGCATTTTCTTCGTAGCCTCATTAGTTGACCTTTCGGAATATTCTCCTTCCACTTAGGATGATGACAACTAGATGTTGGGATGTAGCCGTTGCGATCCGTTGTTTTAAAGAAAGTTCTAGGGTGTAATTCATTGTTCTCTTTGAAGATCTGTACATCTAGATAATCTATCTCTTGAGGATCGCATTTCCCACTGAAAGAGATGCCATATTTATTCTGATTCATTGTTCTCAGAAAATCCTGGAAAGAGTCTTCCGTACCCCTCCACACTATGATCACGTCATCAATATAACGACGGTAAAATTCAATCTCCGGGCGTGGACTCTTGTATATGTGTTCTTCTTCCCACATGTCCATAAATAAATTTGCCACGCTCGGGGCGTATCTTGCTCCCATGGCGACGCCCTTAGTCTGAACATAGTAATCCTTCTGGTACCAAAAATAATTACTTTCCATCGCTAGTTTTAAGGCTTCCAAAATAAAGTTGATCTGTTCTTGTTTGAGATTGGCATCTCCATGAAGTGCTTTTTCTACCCCTTTTCTACCATGTTTTTGTATAATGCTAGTATATAAGGAGTTCACATCTATTGTCGCAAGCAGGCAATCTTCAACCCCAGTTACATTTTTTAATTCATTGATCAGTTTGCGTACTATCCCTTAGATACGACCTTCCTTTTGTTACCATTGGTTTCAGAAAACAGTCGATGTATTCTCCCAGTCTAGAGAACAAGGAATTGATCCCGCTTATAATTGGTCTTCCTGGGGGTTTCTCCAGTCGCTTATGCACTTTCGGTAGATAGTATATGACTTCTGTCTTCGTGGACTCACAAATCAGGTATTTTGCTTCTTTCTTATTTAAAATCCCTCTATCTTTCCCTTTTTTCACGAGAGATTTCAATTTCTTGCCATAAAGTTGTTTTGGGTTTCCTTTGAGTTTCTTGTAGGTATTTTCTACTCTAAGGAGGTTCTTCATCTCTACCTCGTAGTCTTCTTTCCTTAATATGACCAGTCAGCCCCCTTTGTCTGCGGGGCGTATGACTACTTCTACTTCTACTACTACCGAAAGTGCATAAGCGACTGGAGAAACCCCCAGGAAGACCAATTATAAGTGGGATCAATTCCTTGTTCTCTAGACTGGGAGAATACATCGACTGTTTTCTGAAACTAATGGTAACAAAAGGAAGGTCGTATCTAAGGGATAGTACGCAACTGATCAATGAATTAAAAAATGTAACTGGGGTTGAAGATTGCCTGCTTGCGACAATAGATGTGAACTCCTTATATACTAGCATTATACAAAAACATGGTGTAAAAGGGGTAGAAAAAGCACTTCATGGAGATGCCAATCTCAAACAAGAACAGATCAACTTTATTTTGGAAGCCTTAAAACTAGCAATGGAAAGTAATTATTTTTGGTACCAGAAGGATTACTATGTTCAGACTAAGGGCGTCGCCATGGGAGCAAGATACGCCCCGAGCGTGGCAAATTTATTTATGGACATGTGGGAAGAAGAATACATATACAAGAGTCCACGCCCGGAGATTGAATTTTACCGTCGTTATATTGATGACGTGATCATAGTGTGGAGGGGTACGGCAGACTCTTTCCAGGATTTCCTGAGAACAATGAATCAGAATAAATATGGCATCTCTTTCAGTGGGAAATGCGATCCTCAAGAGATAGATTATCTAGATGTACAGATCTTCAGAGAACAATGAATTACACCCTAGAACTTTCTTTAAAACAACGGATCGCAACGGCTACATCCCAACATCTAGTTGTCATCATCCTAAGTGGAAGGAGAATATTCCGAAAGGTCAACTAATGAGGCTACGAAGAAATTGCTGCAAGATAGAAGATTATTATACACAAGCCGACACTTTGATCAAAAAATTTATTGATAAAGGATACCAAAAAGAACCCTTAATGAGGCATATGATGGAGATAGGGGGTTTGGATCGTGATCTCCTATTGAGAAAAAAGGAGAAAGTTGACAACTATTTTGAGATGGATATGGCCTTTATTACCGGTTTTAATAACCAATACCGTTCGGTTGAACACATAATTAGGAAGTATTGGCCAATTTTAAAATCCGACAGAATCTTGGCAAAGATACTTTCAAAAAAACCAAGATTTATCTACAAAAAGGCCCCTAATTTGAGGAACCAGTTGGTACACAATGTGATCGACCCACCAAAAACGGTTAAACTGTTCCCTGAGATGAAAGGCTTTTATAGATGCCAAAAGTGCCTGCCCTGCCGCGTGAGTAAAAAACAGCCAAAGAAAAAATTATCCTTCAAATCTAGAGCAGGGAGAGAGTACCAAATCAGGGAATTGATCACCTGTGAAAGTACTCACGTTACATATGTGATCGAATGTCCCTGTCGGTTACAGTATGTGGGAAGAACCACTAGGCCTCTCCGTGTCAGGATCAGAGAACATATTAATAATATTAAAAAAGGCTTTCCAAAGCACAACCTCTCTAGGCACTTTGATGAGGTCCACAATAGAAATCCTACGGGATTAATTTTTTACGGTATAGATCTGATTGAAGATCACTGGAGAGGCGGCAATAAAAGAATAAAAGTGTCCCAGAATGAAACTAAGTGGATATACCGCCTAGGGAGTCTGGCCCCTAGAGGGTTGAATGTGGACATCGATCTGAATTGTTTCTTATCTAATTTTTAAATATCTGAATTGTTTCTTATCTAATTTTTAAATAGGTGGTTTTTATATGTGTCCCTACCTTTATTTTTACTTCTGAATTCCCGAAGACAATAAAGATTTTTTACACAACACACAGTATTTATTCCTCTAATTCCCTTAATGATAATTACAACATAAAGTAAAGAGATCACATAATAGTCTAGACGGGATTTTTTAATCGGGAATTTTTTCTTATATTTATGGTAAACGAACCCAATCTTCCCCCGTTTACACTTGCTCTGATTATAACACACCATTGTTGATATATATCCTTATCATGTCTAATACGTTTTTATTATCATTTATTTTTTATCGTTTTTTTCTATTTTTTATTTTTATATATTCATATATATTTTATGTATATTTTTTATTAATTTTTCCACTTTTATATATATAAAATAATCTTTCCCTTCTATCTTATATTAATTTTTAAAAATAATATCTCCTGAGTAAATTAGAACTAATATATCTATACCTCCTCTTATATATACATGGGTTTAAAGTTATCTGACTGCTACCTGATGAGATTTTAATATGTTGTATAAAGTTTTACTAGATAATATCTGGTTTTCAAAATAGTTTTTTTCTCATGGCTGCCATTCCACGTAAATTATAGTATCATTTATAAAGTCCCACTAGATGGCGGTCAAGGAGACCCTACCCGTTCACATACAAATTTCCCTCTGGATTCATGAGGTTGAAAGTGAATAGGTTATGGCTCTTATCTCCATAATGAGCGATTTTCTGATTGGACCCGCATGATGCTCGTTTTTCAGCATCTAGTGTTGGATTGGCCGCAGTATGTAATACACCCAGATATAAGACGTTGGGAGGGCCAAGATGGCAGCGCCTCCGATGACGTCCGTGTGACGAAATGCGTAAGGCGGGACTATCTTGGCACAACGTCATTTCCTGTTATCGTGGTTTTTGTTAGCTGACCGGTGGAACGCAAGCGGTGGCTATGAACAGCGCTGCGTCCCGGGATCGAGAGGGGAGATAGAGAGCTTGCACGCTCCCTCCTCTATTTTTTTAAAAACTACACTACATTCCTTGTACTTGGCTATACTCCTTGGATTTTAAGAACATTTATAATAAACTCATTTAAATGGAGTTACGCTATGTGGATTATTTTTTTATTTTTATATAAAATGCTGGAGCGGATGTTCGGCTGGGAATAAGCTCGCAACCGGGGAGTATCATCTTTCCCCCCATCTCCTTTCTTTGTATGAGTGGATGATCCAGATCGAGGAACCGGATTGGAAAAGACACCTACACCTAAGGATTCGATCGGCACCTGGATTCAATCGGCACCTGGAAAACAAACATCTCACGCTTATACCCCTGCAGGGGTGTAGCGTTCCGGTGAGTGGAATTACATCAGGGGGAGTCTGTTAAAATCAGGAAGAATTCGGTTGGAAGACTTTATATGAACACTTGACATTTACACAAGACTTTTTTTTGTTGGTTTAATATAAACACACATCATATAGTAATATTTATTATTTGAATATATAGACCATTTATTATAGAATTTTTCATATATATTAATTTTTATTTTTACATTTATTCAATATTTTCTTATATATTTCCTATATATATTCTCTGAGCTTCACTTATACTTCACCATTGAGGGGTGTGGATGTTCCCCACTTGTACACACTATTTGTAGTTTATTTTTTATTTTTTATAATATCAAGTAGGGGTTGGGATACCATTAATTGGACTGCACTAGACACTTTGCACCTATCACTTTTGGGTTTGTCTAGTCTAATAATAGACCGATACATACATTACAGATCACCATAGAGGTCACTAGTGCTCAATATTTGCACATGGGATTTAGGCTACACAAAATAATTAGTTTCCTTTTATGGTTGCACTAATTGTATTAATTGTACTATTTATTAATTTTTCTTATATCAATTAGCACTTATTAATTTTTATGTGGGATATACACTAATGCACATCATATAGACACACCAGCCATTATAATTAAGAAAATTATTATATACTAACACTCCCTCTTTTATGCACAGCGCCACTCCCTACTTTTTGAATTTATATATGGGGACATGTCTCACTAAGAACAATGGATGTGGAAGCATTTGGCTGGTTCCAGTTAGGTGTTGTGTTACAATTATCCCAATTTAGTTATCATTTGGTGAAAACTTCACCCCTACAGTATTTGTTTATTGGTAGCAAAGGAAATCACATCATGTGATACAGTTCGTGGCGATCATTGGAAGCAAATGTTAACAGCACCTATACACTGGTTATGTCTCTTTTGCAGCATAATTATATTTAGCATAGTCAGTGAGGTGCAGTCACACCCAGTGCTCGCCTGACAGCCCCAGTTCAGAGTCAAGGGGAGACTCTGTCCCTGCTCCAATCATATAACAGAGCACAGAGGAGCACTTGTCCTCACCCTGAACTGCATCTGGTCTGGTGAGTAAGTTTAGGGGGGGGGTCCTTTCCCGGAGGTCTGTACTGAGAGATGGGGAGTGGGCGTTATGAGGCGGCGGTATCTGTGCACTGTGAGGGGTCAGTACTGGGGATGACTTCCTTCCTGAGGGGTCTATATTGGGGTGGGGGGGTCTGTACTGAGGGATTTGTACAGGGGATGACTGTACTGAGGGGTCTGTACTGGCAAGGCCCCTATTTGGTGGTGGTGACTATCCTGAAGAGTCGGAACTGGGGAGGGGGGTCTGTACTGGGAGAATCTTTGTATTGTCTGTATTAAAAAAGGGGTGTCTGCACTGAGGGGTCTGTATTGGTGTACTGTGTGTGTGAGTGCATGGTGGGAGGGGGGTGTTGCTCTCTAATGAGGGGTCTGTATTGGGGAGGGGTGTCTGTACGACGGGATGACTGTCCTAAGGGGTCAATACAGGGGGGGTGTGTGTTTGTTTCGAGTGTATTGAGGGGTCTGTACTGCTGTGCTGGGTGGTGGTGGGGGGGGGGACTTGTTCTGTACTGAGGGGTCTGCACTGGAGAGGGGTGTCTGTGTTGGTGTGCTGTGTGTAGTGTGGGTGGATGTCGGTCTGTGCTGGGGGGGCTGGGAGGGGGGATTTAGGGATATTAGGGGAGATCTGTTTGTACTGTGGGGGATATAAACTGAGGATGGGGGGGGGGGGCACTGAACTTATTTATCCTGTATATGGCTCCATCAGGAATCAAGTTCAAAGCATATCTTGCGCTCATGTTGTATTGTTGTATTATATCCTATGCATACTTTATGTAATGACTTTTAAACTACAAGAGCTGTGATGTCCTCCTAACTCATCTCTAATGCCGCGTACACACGAGCGGACATTACAGTGGACTTTGCACGGCGGACTTTTCGACGTACTTTCCGACGGACTTTGTGAATGAACGGACTTGCCTACACACAATCCACCAAAGTCCGTCGAATTCGTACGTGATGACGTACGACCGGACTAAAACAAGGAAGTTCATAGCCAGTAGCCAATAGCTGCCCTAGCGTGGCTTTTTGTCCGTCGAACTAGCATACAGACGGCGGACTTTTCGACCGGACTCGATTTCAACGGATAAATTTAAAACAAGTTTCAAATCTAATTCCGTCGAACTTTTGAGAAAACAAAGTCCGCTGGAGCCCACACACATCGAATTGTCCGACGAAATCCAGTCCGCCGGGCAAAGTCCGCCGTAATGTCCGCTCGTGTGTACGCGGCATAACTGAACTTGCACTCTTGTTTTTTCACCAGTAAGCTTTGGGTGGGGGTCATTCCTGCCCCGCAGGCCATGTAAACAAAGAGGTGGGCTGTAGAGTGGGAATAACCCTGGCCAACAGACCATTGGAGTAAAAAAAAAGTGTGCGATTTCAGAGTTCAGCAAGAAATACAAGTATGCCTGAGCTCATCTCTAGTTGCTAGAAGCCAGCAGCGTGCTAGAGGTGGGTGATGCTGATGGGCTCAGTCTCCTGTCTAAGTGGGTAACAAGGAAAATATAGGCAGATGCAACTTTGCTGAAATCACTGGTTTCTGGATGGGAAGAAAGAGCTCACAGGAAGAGCTATAATAGGAATGTGAACTGCAGAAATAGCTATGGAACAAACGTGAGAGGAACAATGAGCTAGAAAGTGCTGGGAACCTCCTTCCGACAAATTTTGTATATATTTCTATTAGTGATAGGGATGGCTTGTATAGTGAACACAGAGCTTGTAACTGATGTTTCCTAAGGGCTCCTTCACACTAGCCTGCATGGTAAAACGTAGCCTTTTAACATGCCGGTTCAGTAAGGTTTTTTCTTTTTTTTTCAACTGTATTTGAAGTTTCACACAAGGACCCTTCATTTGTGCCTTCACAGAGCAGGACGGCTTGGTGCCCTGTGCTGTAGTGACAAGCAGTGCCATCCAGTGTGCTGTGGAAAAATGAAGCATGTCTGTATTTTTTCTATTCCACACTGTATATCTCACCAGCCTTGTGGTGTGAATAGGGCACATATACAATTGTTTGTTATGTGCTCTGGCAGTGATCAGCGTTTTTCTCGTGCAGAAACCTCAGGTCACCACATAGAGGGCAAACATACCCTTAAAGGTAGATATAAAAAATATAAAAAAATATAGGGAGTGGCGCTGTGCATAAGGGAATTGTTGGCGTATAATGATTGTCTAATAATGATGATAGATGTGTCTATAAGACATACTATAGGAAACGGCAATAACCGGTAAAGATTTAGATGCAACAATATATATCCCACATAGGAATAGATAGGTGCTGATTAAAAATAAAAGAAGTATTGATACAAGTAAATGTTTAGTGCAGCCTTAATCCCATAAACAAAAATAAACACTAGTGATCTCTAGTAGTGTGATATAATGTGAGTGATAGGTACAAAAATGTCAGGTGCAATCCAATTGACAGTGTTCCAGCACCTGCTGAATAATGAAAGTGAACTACAAGTAATGTATGAGGAAGAGGGTATCCACAACCCTCTATGGTGCAGTGCTGAAAAAGTAAAGATGTGTGTGAAAATTATATATATAAGGTATATATAGGAGTGAAATTTAATAAAAATGAAATTTGGAAATAAAAACTAGTGATTAATAAATTAATATATAAATGTATCTCTAATAAACTGGTGGTGACACAGTTAATAACAGCAATAAGTCTCATGTGAAATAACAAAAATAAGAATAAATCTCATGTGAAATAACAAAAGTTCATGTAATGTCTTCCACCCGACTTCTTCCAGATTTTTTAAAAAACACAATCCCCCTGATGTGATTCCACTCACCGGAACGCTATACCCCTGCAGGGGTATAAGCACAAGATGTTTATATTCCAGGTACCGATCAAATCCGGGTGCCGATCGAATCCTTGTGTGATGATATCCTCTCGACTATGGTTCCCCGATCCAGATCAGCCTCTCATACAAAGGAAGGAGATGGGGGAAGGTGATAATCCCCTGTTGTGATCCTATCTCCAGCCGAACATCCGCTCCAAAGTGTTATATGGAATAAAAAAATTGGTCCACATAGCGTAACTCCTTTTAAACCGTTTATTTATAAAAGCTCATACAGTCCAAAAGAGCGAAGCTAATTCCAAGGAATAAATTATAAATATTTAAAAACGAGGAGGGAGCGTGCAAGCTCTCTAACTCCCCTTGCTGTCCCGGGACGCAGCGTTGTTCGCAGCTACCGCTTGCGTTCCACCGGTCAGCTGGCAGAAACCACGAAAGCAGGAAGTGACGTTGTGCGTACCAAGATAGTCCCGCCTTACGCGTTTCGTCACACGGACGTCATCGGAGGCGCTGCCATCTTGGTCCTCCCAACGCCTTATATCTGGGTGCAGTACATGCCGCGGCCAATCCCACGTCGAATGCTAAATGACGGGCATCATGTAGGGCCAATCGAAAAATTCGCTCAATTATGGAGATGAGAGCCAAAACCTATTCACTTGCAACCTCATTAACCAGAGGAGAATACTATGTGAACGGGTGGAATCTCCTTGAGCGCCATCTAGTGGAACTTTTGTAATTAATAATCTAGTAAATGTGGAATGGCGGCCAATGGGAAAATGTATTTTGCAAACCAGATATTATCCAGTAAACCTTTATGCAACATATTAAATGACATTCAGATAACTTAGACCCGAAAAAGGAGATATAAATATATTGGTTCTCATTTCCTCAGGAGGTATAATTTAAAATTGGGTTTAAAAAAGGAGATATATATAAAAAATATATATATAAAAATGAAAAATAAAAATAAAAAATCAGATAAAAATAAACAGTAAGTAAAATTGGAATTGAAATAAAAACTTCTACATAGAGATGTTTAAAATTATTAAAATATGAAAACATATTATACATAGTAGACAAGAGAATTATATAATCAGAGCAGGTGTAAACCAGGAGAGAGAGGGAATAGGTAAATTTACCATATATATAAGAGAAACCCCCGTAGAAAACCATCAAAAACTTTAATCTATACACTTTCTTTTGAAATTATAATAAAGGAATAAGTATAAAAATTCTTCAGGAAATTCGGAGATAAAGTAGGGACGCGTGTAAAAACACCTATTTAAAATTAGATAAGAAGCACTTCAAGAGCAATTTTGGAAGTAAGATAGGGACACGTATAAGACCCACCTATTTAAAAATTAGATAAAAAGCAATTCAGATCGATGTCCACATTCAATCCTCTAGGGACCAGACTCCCTAGGCGGTATATCCACTTAGTTTCGTTCTAGGACACTTTTATTCTTTTGTTACCTCCTCTCCAGTGGTCTTTGATCAGATCTATACCGTAAAAAATTAATCCTGTAGGGTTTCTATTGTGGACCTCATCAAAATGCCTAGAGAGGTTATGCTTTGGAAAGCCTTTTTTGATATTATTAATATGTTCTCTAATCCTAACGCGGAGAGGCCTAGTGGTTCTTCCCACATACTGTAACCGACAGGGACATTCAATCACATATGTGACGTGGGTGCTTTCACAGGTAATCAATTCCCTGATTTGGTACTCTTTCCCTCCTCTTGACTTAAAGGATAGTTTTCTCTTTGGCTGTTTTTTACTCACACGGCAGGGTAGACACTTTTGGCATCTATAAAAACCTTTCATTTCAGGGAACAGTTTAACCGTTTTTGGTGGGTCGATCACATTATGCACCAACTGATTCCTCAAATTGGGGGCCTTTTTGTAAATGAATCTTGGTTTTTTTGGAAGTATCTTCACCAAGGTTCTATCGGATTTTAAAATAGGCCAATATTTTCTAAAAATGTGTTCGACCGAACGGTATTGATTGTTAAAACCAGTGATAAAGGCCATATCCATCTTACTATGGTTGTCAACTTTCTCCTTTTTTCTCAATAGGAGATCACGATCTAGGCTCCCTATTTCCAACATATGCTTTATTAAAGGTTCTTTCTGGTATCCTTTGTCAATAAATTTTTTAATTAAAGTGTCGGCTTGTATGTAATAGTCGTCTATCCTGTGGCAATTTCTTCGTAGCCTCATTAGTTGACCTTTCGGAATGTTCTGCTTCCACTTAGGGTGATGGCAACTAGATGTTGGGATATAGCCGTTGCGATCCGTAGCTTTAAAAAAAGTTCTAGTGTGTAATTCGTTGTTCTCTTTAAAGATCTGTACATCTAGGTAGTCTATCTCTTGAGGATCGCATTTCCCACTGAAAGAGATGCCGTATTTGTTTTGATTCATTGCTCTTAGGAAATCCTGAAATGAAATGAGTCTGCCGTGCCCCTGAACACTATGATCACGTCATCAATATAGCGACGGTAAAATTCAATCTCCGGGCGTGGACTCTTGTATATATTTTCTTCTTCCCACATGTCCATAAATAAATTAGCCACGCTCGGGGCATATCTGGCTCCCATGGCGACGCCCTTAGTCTGAACATAATAGTCCTTCTGGTACCAAAAATAATTACTTTCCATTGCTAGTTTTAAGGCTTCCAAAATAAAATTAATCTGTTCTTGTTTAAGGTTGGCGTCTTCATGAAGCGCTTTCTCTACTCCTTTTAAGCCATGTTTTTGTATAATGCTAGTATATAAGGAGTTCACATCTATCGTCGCTAGGAGGCAATCTTCAGCCCCAGTTATATTTTTTAATTCATTGATCAATTGCGTACTGTCCTTTAAATACGACCTTCCTTTGATTACCATTGGTTTCAGAAAACAATCAATGTATTCTCCCAATCTAGAGAACAGGGAGTTGATCCCACTTATAATCGGTCTTCCTGGGGGTTTCTCCAATCGCTTATGCACTTTTGGTAAGTAATATATGACTGGTGTCTTTGTGGACTCGCTAATCAGGTATTTTGCTTCTTTCTTATTTAAAATCCCTCTATCTTTCCCTTTTCTAATGAGAGCTTTCAATTTCTTACTCTAAAGTTGTTTGGGGTTTCCTTTAAGTTTCTTATAAGTATTTTCCACTCTAAGGAGGTTCTTCATTTCTTCCTCATAGTCTTCTTTCCTTAATATGACCAGCCCGCCCCCTTTGTCTGCGGGGCGTATGACTACTTCTTTTCTTTTTCCGATTTCTTTAATTGCTTTCCACACATTTCTATTTTTAGAATTCTTAATTTCAAGTTTCGCAAGGTCGCTCTCCACCATCTTCTTAAAAGCGTTCATACACTGGTCGCCCGGGACCTTCTAACAGGAAGATTGATGTAAGAGGGATTTTCAATCAGGAGCATGTTAACAATAGTCAAGATATGAATGGGCTGTTGAAACAGCTGCGACACACCCTGGAAAAACAGCTGAGGGTGTGGTGGGACATTGTTACTCTTGAGATGTATGTGAAAGAAAAAATGACACCTAGGAGGCTGAGGTGGGATTTGAGCCCAAACGATAGCATTGATGATGCCTCCTTAAATGAAGAATGGTACTCTTTCTTCTCAGGCTGTGAGAACGAGCTTTTACAAAAAATATTAGCAAGGAGGCATTTTAAATTAAGAAAAGTAGAGGAAAGGATTACTGAGATTAAGAACTTGTTACATCCCTTTATTGGCCAACAAGAATATAAAGATAAGGATAAAGAATTACAAGAGATTATAAAGAAATATGATGTGGAAATACAAACAAAGAAACAGAAAAAATTTAAGAGAGATGTTCTGGATTACGCTAATAAAAGGGTCTATAAGTGGCAAGGAGAAGTAGATGAACTGAGCAATGAAGAAGATGGAAACTCTATGGATGAGAGCCCAGTAGAGGAGGACGAAATATTCTGACATACTGACTTACCACGTACACCCAATTACCGAACCAGTGGTCCCTGGGTGAGGGGGAGGGAAGAACACCCCCCAGAACCTGGGTATGGAAGATCCCCAGCCACTCCAAGATATAGTATCCCTACTCGAAACAGGTACTCACCCCTAAGGGAAAGGGGACACCATGGTACCTTTAATAATCCCTATCCTAGAGGATCTCCTAGGGGCAATAGGGATTTTCACAGGGGTGGCCCACCTGGAAGATGGAAAGCGCGACCCCCATACAGGAGACAGGGTTGGAAAGATCAACCAGAGACCAACAGAGACTTCCAGAGGTATTGGGGCCCACCCACGTACAGAGAACAGAGGGATACAGGAACCTACGAACATCCACAACAAAGGAACTTTGGCACCTACGGACATCCACAGCAGACAAGGAATGGACCAAACAGGAACCCTGGCAGAGGATCAGATCAAACCCTAAGAGATACAGAAAGAGGCTACAGGCAAGAGGAAAACGAGGAGGAAAGAAGAAGAAAAAGGAGAAGAGAATATTAGGAGAAGGAATTTTTAATCTGAGTGATGCTGTTTTTACTGATGAGGAATTGAAAGTTTTAGATCTAGGATTAAAATTTGCACCAGACAAGAATATTGACAAGTTTGAGGTTTTTATCGATCTGCAGAAATTTATGCGTAAATTAAGAATAAAAAAACATTACACTTTAAATAAGGATAAGAAACCAGCAGAAGAACCATCCAGTTTCGTACACACCAACCTTAGGAATAATTCGATTTTTAATCCAAAGGTCCCGGGCGACCAGTGTATGAACGCTTTTAAGAAGATGGTGTAGAGCGACCTTGCGAAACTTGAAATTAAGAATTCTAAAAATAGAAATGTGTGGAAAGCAATTAAAGAAATCGGAAAAAGAAAAGAAGTAGTCATACGCCCCGCAGACAAAGGGGGCGGGCTGGTCATATTAAGGAAAGAAGACTATGAGGAAGAAATGAAGAACCTCCTTAGAGTGGAAAATACTTATAAGAAACTTAAAGGAAACCCCAAACAACTTTACAGTAAGAAATTGAAAGCTCTCATTAGAAAAGGGAAAGATAGAGGGATTTTAAATAAGAAAGAAGCAAAATACCTGATTAGCGAGTCCACAAAGACACCAGTCATATATTACTTACCAAAAGTGCATAAGCGATTGGAGAAACCCCCAGGAAGACCGATTATAAGTGGGATCAACTCCCTGTTCTCTAGATTGGGAGAATACATTGATTGTTTTCTGAAACCAATGGTAATCAAAGGAAGGTCGTATTTAAAAGGACAGTACGCAATTGATCAATGAATTAAAAAATATAACTGGGGCTGAAGATTGCCTCCTAGCGACGATAGATGTGAACTCCTTATATACTAGCATTATACAAAAACATGGCTTAAAAGGAGTAGAGAAAGCGCTTCATGAAGGCGCCAACCTTAAACAAGAACAGATTAATTTTATTTTGGAAGCCTTAAAACTAGCAATGGAAAGTAATTATTTTTGGTACCAGAAGGACTATTATGTTCAGACTAAGGGCGTCGCCATGGGAGCCAGATATGCCCCGAGCGTGGCTAATTTATTTATGGACATGTGGGAAGAAGAAAATATATACACGCCCGGAGATTGAATTTTACCGTCGCTATATTGATGACGTGATCATAGTGTGGAGGGGCACGGCAGACTCATTTCAGGATTTCCTAAGAGCAATGAATCAAAACAAATACGGCATCTCTTTCAGTGGGAAATGCGATCCTCAAGAGATAGACTACCTAGATGTACAGATCTTTAAAGAGAACAACGAATTACACACTAGAACTTTTTTTAAAGCTACGGATCGCAACGGCTATATCCCAACATCTAGTTGCCATCACCCTAAGTGGAAGCAGAACATTCCGAAAGGTCAACTAATGAGGCTACGAAGAAATTGCCACAGGATAGACGACTATTACATACAAGCCGACACTTTAATTAAAAAATTTATTGACAAAGGATACCAGAAAGAACCTTTAATAAAGCATATGTTGGAAATAGGGAGCCTAGATCGTGATCTCCTATTGAGAAAAAAGGAGAGAGTTGACAACCATAGTAAGATGGATATGGCCTTTATCACTGGTTTTAACAATCAATACCGTTCGGTCGAACACATTTTTAGAAAATATTGGCCTATTTTAAAATCCGATAGAACCTTGGTGAAGATACTTCCAAAAAACCAAGATTCATTTACAAAAAGGCCCCCAATTTGAGGAATCAGTTGGTGCATAATGTGATCGACCCACCAAAAACGGTTAAACTGTTCCCTGAAATGAAAGGTTTTTATAGATGCCAAAAGTGTCTACCCTGCCGTGTGAGTAAAAAACAGCCAAAGAGAAAACTATCCTTTAAGTCAAGAGGAGGGAAAGAGTACCAAATCAGGGAATTGATTACCTGTGAAAGCACCCACGTCACATATGTGATTGAATGTCCCTGTCGGTTACAGTATGTGGGAAGAACCACTAGGCCTCTCCGCGTTAGGATTAGAGAACATATTAATAATATCAAAAAAGGCTTTCCAAAGCATAACCTCTCTAGGCATTTTGATGAGGTCCACAATAGAAACCCTACAGGATTAATTTTTTACGGTATAGATCTGATCAAAGACCACTGGAGAGGAGGTAACAAAAGAATAAAAGTGTCCCAGAACGAAACTAAGTGGATATACCGCCTAGGGAGTCTGGTCCCTAGAGGATTGAATGTGGACATCGATCTGAATTGCTTTTTATCTAATTTTTAAATAGGTGGGTCTTATACGTGTCCCTATCTTACTTCCAAAATTGCTCTTGAAGTGCTTCTTATCTAATTTTAAATAGGTGTTTTTACACGCGTCCCTACTTTATCTCCGAATTTCCTGAAGAATTTTTATACTTATTCCTTTATTATAATTTCAAAAGAAAGTGTATAGATTAAAGTTTTTGATGGTTTTCTACGGGGGTTTCTCTTATATATATGGTAAATTTACCTATTCCCTCTCTCTCCTGGTTTACACCTGCTCTGATTATATAATTCTCTTGTCTACTATGTATAATATGTTTTCATATTTTAATAATTTTAAACATCTCTATGTAGAAGTTTTTATTTCAATTCCAATTTTACTTATTGTTTATTTTTATCTGATTTTTTATTTTTATTTTTCATTTTTATATATATATTTTTTATATATATCTCCTTTTTTAAACCCAATTTTAAATTATACCTCCTGAGGAAATGAGAACCAATATATTTATATCTCCTTTTTCGGGTCTAAGTTATCTGAATGTCATTTAATATGTTGCATAAAGGTTTACTGGATAATATCTGGTTTGCAAAATACATTTTCCCCATGGCCGCCATTCCACATTTACTAGATTATTAATTACAAAAATTCCACTAGATGGCGCTCAAGGAGATTCCACCCGTTCACATAGTATTCTCCTCTGGTTAATGAGGTTGCAAGTGAATAGGTTTTGGCTCTCATCTCCATAATTGAGCGAATTTTTCGATTGGCCCTACATGATGCCCGTCATTTAGCATTCAACGTGGGATTGGCCGCGGCATGTACTGCACCCAGATATAAGGCGTTGGGAGGACCAAGATGGCAGCGCCTCCGATGACGTCCGTGTGACGAAACGCGTAAGGCGGGACTATCTTGGTACGCACAACGTCACTTCCTGCTTTCGTGGTTTCTGCCAGCTGACCGGTGGAATGCAAGCGGTAGCTGCGAACAACGCTGCGTCCCGGGACAGCAAGGGGAGTTAGAGAGCTTGCACGCTCCCTCCTCGTTTTTAAATATTTATAATTTATTCCTTGGAATTAGCTTCGCTCTTTTGGACTGTATGAGCTTTTATAAATAAACGGTGTAAAAGGAGTTACGCTATGTGGACCAATTTTTTTATTCCATATAACACTTTGGAGCGGATGTTCGGCTGGAGATAGGATCACAACAGGGGATTATCACCTTCCCCCATCTCCTTCCTTTGTATGAGAGGCTGATCTGGATCGGGGAACCATAGTCGAGAGGATATCATCACACAAGGATTCGATCGGCACCCGGATTTGATCGGTACCTGGAATATAAACATCTTGTGCTTATACCCCTGCAGGGGTATAGCGTTCCGGTGAGTGGAATCACATCAGGGGGATTGTGTTTTTTAAAAAATCTGGAAGAAGTCGGGTGGAAGACATTACATGAACTTTTGTTATTTCACATGAGATTTATTCTTATTTTTGTTATTTCACATGAGACTTATTGCTGTTATTAACTGTGTCACCACCAGTTTATTAGAGATACATTTATATATTAATTTATTAATCACTAGTTTTTATTTCCAAATTTCATTTTTATTAAATTTCACTCCTATATATACCTTATATATATAATTTTCACACACATCTTTACTTTTTCAGCACTGCACCATAGAGGGTTGTGGATACCCTCTTCCTCATACATTACTTGTAGTTCACTTTCATTATTCAGCAGGTGCTGGAACACTGTCAATTGGATTGCACCTGACATTTTTGTACCTATCACTCACATTATATCACACTACTAGAGATCACTAGTGTTTATTTTTGTTTATGGGATTAAGGCTGCACTAAACATTTACTTGTATCAATACTTCTTTTATTTTTAATCAGCACCTATCTATTCCTATGTGGGATATATATTGTTGCATCTAAATCTTTACCGGTTATTGCCGTTTCCTATAGTATGTCTTATAGACACATCTATCATCATTATTAGACAATCATTATACGCCAACAATTCCCTTATGCACAGCGCCACTCCCTATATTTTTTTATATCTATCTTTTTGAGGGTACACGTTGGTGTCCCCTGCCTACATAGGGGGGCTGCAGTTGCATATCCTGTAGCGCGGATCCACTGACCACAAAAATACCCTTAAAGGTATTTATATCTAACCTGTTGAACTTTTAGGGCACATGATAACACAGAGTAGGTTGACTGTCGGCCGCGGAAAAATGCAAAACGTGATGCGATTTTGCCATGATTTTGCCGTGTTTTGCACCCTTCGGTCAAAACGTTCTTATCCTAAACGAGATTCTTCCACATTCAGGAGTGGAAGGCTGAGGGAGGTTGAACCTCCCCTAACTGCATCAGCTTCTAAACTCTTGTAAAAGCCTATGTGTACATGGCAACATAGGCTTTTATGGAGTGGAGTTTAGGAGCTCTGGAAAAAAAATGCCAAAAGCTCCTAAACTCAAGTTTAGAAGCTGTAGTGCATACGAGCCCTTAGGACTCATGCACACTGCATCTCAAAGAAGCTCAAAGAAGCTGCTCCTAAAGGCTTTTGAGCTCTCATTTTTTTCTGCCTGGAAACTCCCCTCCATGTTAGCCAATGTGTCCATGCACAGTATGAGTTTTTCAGGAGTTTACAGGCATATGAGCTTACAGGCAGAAAAAAAAAACCAGCAGCTTTCGAGCAGAAAAGACACCTAAGCACCCAAAAAAGCGCAAAATGCTCAAAAAGAGGAAAAATAAACTGAGGGGAGGAATTGTGGAAAAAAAAAAAAACGTACATGCACGCAAAAATTCGAAAAAGCTCAAAAATCACACAATAAAAACGTGTGAAAGAGCACAAAAAAGCACAAGCTTCTTCAAGCTTTAGGCACAGAAATAAATGCTCAAATGCCTGTCATAACAGCTTTTTTTTTGAGTTGCAGTGTGCATGAACCCATAAGGTGCTCACAGATGTGGGATGATAGTTTTATGTTAGAAGTCAAAGGGTATTTTTGAGGCTGGGTTCACACTGATGCAAATTTGATGCAGGTTTCTCCGCATCCACTTCGCATGACAGGAGAATGACTGGCTCTCAATGAAGCCAGTTCACACATCTCTGCGGCAGCTACAGAGCGCATTGCACAAGGGTGCTGTGCATCTTTGGCTCAGGTCCAGGACCCCTGCTGTGAGCCGCGTCCGCACACAGTGTGAACCCAACCTAAAACCAGGTGATTAATTAGTGTGCAGTTTAAAGGTCTGTGGTCTTAGAGGCTCATTGGGTTTCTACAGGTGTTCATTGGGTGCCAATCAATGGTCCATACTGACACTGATCACATATAACTCCCCACACAAGTGACTACATGCAATCAGCTTCTCTGATGCAGCCTGGACACAGATGGCTTAGCTTGCATGCACACTGGATGCTGCTAAGCGCTCAGTTGGTATGCTCCCATTGCATATGTAGTTTAAAGTCTTGAGGAATGGGGCCTGACTTATGATCTTACACACCGGCCCATTGCATTCACAAAATGTCCCTGTCACTGTATATTACTTGTGTAGAACTAGTAGTGCCCTAGGGCACTAATCCCGAGAGGGGTTTTGGTTTGTGCTCTAGGGCACTACTAGTTCTATTTTTCTGACTATACGGATTGGACAAGACCCGGTATATACACACACCAATCCCTCCAAATCTATTTTTTATATTACTTGTGTAACTCTTATAAAACAAGATATAGATGATGTTGTTGGTGTATTACCTGCTGGTGGATCTTCTGCTGGTAATACCTCTCAATTAGTTTTCGAGTACTGCAGGAACAAAGATCAAGGTCCTGTTCCAAGGTCTGTAAAAAGGTATACAAATGGAACAAATTATGTTGCTTAGATGCTATGCTTCACCCATGCCTATGAAAATTATTCTATATATGCCACTTACCTTTGATGCTCGTTTATCCAGGATAAACCTACTTACATGCCCAGAGAATCCTGCGTTGTCTATTTCTCCCCGCCGTCTACAATCTTCCATCTTTGTTTTCTTCATTATTGTGAGCGGGCTATCGCTTCCTGGTCTTGCAGTTTGCCCCTTTGATATCATGGCACCATATGTTTATTTCTCTGCTGTGGAGAGGTCAATGCTTCCTGAGATATGCAACGTCAGCATCCCAGGAGCTGAAGGAGGAGGCTAACGTGTCACTCTTATCTAGGCAAGAATTGAGGCAGGGGGCAGGTTGGATGAGAGTAAAGAGTAAAAGAAAGATACATATATAGCCAGAAGCTGGCTATTATGCCTGCAATTCAGAGACATTTTCTGTGTTATTAATGTGGGGTTGGCTCCCTCTAGTGTTTGCTGGACTCTATGCGTCAATTTCCTTTCCTTTTTTCCTGTGATAGGATTTAGAGCAAAGCATCATGGGATGTGTAGTTCAGAATGCTGTGACTATGTGACTATGCCAGCAGGACTGATCTGAACTACAATTAACAGAATGCTGAGTAGACATTATGGATTGCTGGGAAAGGATATAGAAAGGGCTGGCACGGCCTAGATCAGTCTCTCGGGACGCCGTTTGACTCTGCCAGCAGGAGGTCTGTGTGACAGTGAGCTGCTGTTGATTTGCGGCCTACACAGCAGGGAGCTGGACAGCTATACCCAGAGGGACCTCTGCAGACAGCATCGCTTCTTCCCTGCAGCGGACCGGAGGGTGTTTCAGGTCATCCAGAGACGCCTGCACTTCAGATCCCGGTGGGCTGCAGCTTGGCGCGGCGGGCGCCATTTCCCAGGGCCAGGATACAGAGAGAGTTCCTGTTGGAATCTTCATGCATTATCTACATTGTTGCCAACTGTATCTGAGTTGCAGAGTGTTGAGCGGGCATAGCCCATCTTATTGTTAAAGACACTGCTTTCAGACATCATTCACACAGTTCACAGTTCAGCTGGTGGTACTTGTAGTTCCACCGAAGTCAGTTCTTATTTTATAACGGACACTGAAAGCAGACATCTATGCCCAGTTCACATTATTGATTCTAGTAGCTATACTGGACAACACCATATCAAAGGAAGTTACAATACAACAAGCATAACCTAAGTTCTGCCAAATTTGCTACAGTGCATTGCAAAAGTATTCACCCCCCTTGGCATTTTTCGTGTTATGTTGCCTCACAACCTGGAATTAACATGGATTATTTGAGGATTTGCATCATTTAATTTACAGAACATGCCTACAACTTTGAAGATTTTATTTTTTTTTATTGTGAAGCAAACAACAAATAGGACAAAATAACATAAAAAGTCAACATGCATAACTATTCACCCCCTAAAGTCAATACTTTGTAGAGCCACCTTTTGCAGCTATCACAACCCAAGTCCCTTTGGATAAGTCTCTATGAGCTTGCCACATCTTACCACTGGGATTTTTGCCCATTCCTCCTTGCAAAACTGCTCCAGCTCCTTCAAGTTGGATGGTTTGCGCTTGTGAACAGCAATCTTTAAGTCTGACCACAGATTTACATGTTTCCCCTTAAACCACTGAAGTGTTGCTTTAGCAGTGTATTTGGGGTCATTGTCTTGCTGGAAGGTGAACCTCCCTCCTAGCCTCAAATCACACACAGAGTGGTACAGGTTTTGCTCAAGAATATCCCTGTATTTAGCACCATCCATCTTTCCCTCAACTCTGACCACTTTCCCAGTCCCGACTGCTGAAAACATCCCCACAGCATGATGCTGCCACCACCATGTTTCACTGCGGGGATGGTGTTCTTTGGGTGATGTGATATGTTGTGTCTGCGCCAGACATAGCGTTTTCTTTGATGGCCAAAAAGTTCAATTTTAGTCTCATCAGAACAGAGCACCTTTCTCCATACATTTTGAGAGTCTCCCACATGCCTTTTCACAAACTCGAAACGTGCCATTTTGTTTTTTGCTGAAAGTAATGGCTTTCTTATGGCCACTCTGCCATAAAGCCCAAATCTATGGAGCGTATGGCTTATTGTCATCCTATGTACAGATACTCCAGTCTCTGCTGTGGAACTCTGCAGCTCCTCCAGGGTTACCTTAGGTCTCTGTGCTGCCTCTCTGATTAATGCCCTCCTTGCCCGCTCCGTGAGTTTTGGTGTGTGGCCATCTCTTGGTAGGTTTGCTGTTGTGCTATGTTCTTTCCATTTGGTTATAATAGATTTGATGGTGCTCTTAGAGATGGGATTTGGATATTTTTTTATAACTTAACCCTGACTTCTCAACAACATTGTCCCTTACTTGTTTGGAGAGTTCCTTGGTCTCCATGGCAGTGTTTGGTTAGTCGTGCCTCTTGCTTAGGTGTTGCAGCCTCTGGGGCCTTTCAAAAAGGTGTGTATATGTAATGACAGATCATGTGACACTTAGATTGCACACAAGTGGACATCATTTCACTAAATATGTGACTTCTGAAGGTAATTGGTTGCACCGGAGCTTTTTACGGGCTTCATAACAAAGGGGGTGAATACATACGCACATGCCAAATATCAGTTTTTTATTTCTGTAGAATAGTTTTATGTATGTATTTTTCTAATTTTACTTCACCAACTTAGACTATTGTGTTCTGATCCATCACATATAATTCAGATTAAAAAAACATTGAACTAAAGGCTGTAATGTAACAAAATAGGTAAAAAGCCAAGGGGGTGAATACTTTTGCAAGGCACTGTATACCCTGTTATCAAGGATTACTTTAGTTACAACACAACAAGACTCGCTGAAGACATCTGGATTTCAAGGAATACCCTTCTACCTTTTGTTATTTTTTTCCCTCATCTGCTTTAATTGCATTGGACTTCATCTAAAGCAATGGTTCTCAACTCCTGTCCTCAGGGCCCACTAACAGGCCAGGTTTGCTAGATAACTGAAATACATCACAGGTGATATCATTTGCTGCTCAGTGATTGCAGTATTCTAGTCTGCATCTCCTCAAGGTAATACTTAAAATCTGGCCTGTTGATGGGTCCTGAGGACTGGACTTGAGAACCACTGATCTAAAGGAAGCCAGCCAATTTGAATATAGTAGTCTGTATATTGTTTCTTTATATTGTGCAAGATTTAATGGCCTGTGAGTTGAGGAGGCAAAAGGGAGAAAACTGACACAGAAGATATAGTGCCAGTTGTCTACCCTCCTGTTAACCTGTTCACATAGGTTTCTGTGATGGGGTAATATTTGTGTTCATTTACAGTTAAAGGAACTGTACACCATTATATTGCCTTTTTGAAAAGTATAGATAAAATATCTCTTTGTAAGAGTGTTTTCTTACTATCTGACAAAGTTGAGATATACCTATGTTTGTGTTCTCACTAATACAGTAAACATACTTGAACTGTTTCTTTAAGTGTGTGAGTCTCTATTTACTAATACAGTTGGTAATATGACTGAACCCAGGGTGTCAGAGGCAGTGGCGGCCCGTCCATAGGGGGACGTCCATTTGATGGGACACAGGCTGCATTTGATGGGACAGTGAGGCTGCATTTAATGGGACAGTGAGGCTGCATTTGATGGGACAGTGAGGCTGCATTTGATGGGACAGTGAGGCTGCATTTGATAGGACAGTGAGGCTGCATTTGATGGGGCACAGTGGCTGCAAAAGATGGGCACAGTAGCTGTATTTGATGGGGCACAGTGGCAGCATTTGATATGGCAAAGTGGCTGCATTTGATGGGCACAGTGGCTGCATTTGATGGGCACAGTGGCTGCATTTGATGGGCACAGTGGCTGCGATTAATGTTTTTTTTTTTTCAGAACTTTACAGTTTGTGCCCCCCCAAAATTTTTGAGCACCAGCCGCCACTGGTCAGAGGTAATGGAGGATTTGCAGAGTCGAGGTAATCAGTGGGGTACAGAGTCTATTAGCAGCCCTTTACGGGGGTACTACTACACATAGAAACAAATAATTTAATAAATTGGTTGACTTTTTTTTATAATGTAAAGGGGAGGATTATAATTATGCAATGTGTATTTTTTGATGGAAGGTCTATTTTATTGATAAGGTTGTTTGGTTTGACAATATTGGGGTATAAAAGCAACTTATATGTAGTACACAACACTATTGACAGTGTATCTCAAGAAATTATGGAAGTACCAAAAACAAGAAACCCACTAATATTATTAAATGTTTAGAACATATATGCATAAATATCAGAAGCAAACTAATACAACATCTTAAGCACGATTCAATAATACCCAGCAGAAGTAAAAGGAACTCTCATTCTACTGTCAGTTATGCAGCGTACACACGAGCAGACTTTTCGACCGGACTGGTCTGACGGACCGAGTCCGGCGGACAATCCGATCGTGTGTGGACTTCATCGAACCTTCAGCGGACTTTTCCAGTCGAAAATCTGACGGACTTTAAATTTGAAAAATGCTTCAAATCTTTCCGACGGACTCGAGTCCGGTCGAAAAATCCGCTCGTCTGTATGCTAGTCCGACGGACGAAAACCCACACTAGGGCAGCTATTGGCTACCGGCTATCAACTTCCTTATTTTAGTCCGGTCGTACGTCATCACGTACGAATCCACCAGACTTTGGTGTGATCGTGTGTAGGCAAGTCCGTTCGTTCAAAAGTCCGTCGGAAGTCCGTCAAAAGTCTGACGAAAGTCCGCCGGAATGGCCGTTGGACTTTAGTTGCCAAAAAGTCCTCTTGTGTGTATGCGGCCTTAGAGCTTAAAATGGATCTTCGCCAACCCCCCCACCCCCTTTTTTCTTCCCCCTTACTGCTTACCAGCTGTTACTGTTGTGCACATTTCCGGTACTGCCACACCCAGAGGATCCAGCGGTGTCCTGCTGTGATCCTCTTGTATTCTGCTATCTCTCAGTCCCACGCCATGCCTATTATGATATCATTAAGAGGCCCGCCTCGTTGGCTGGCGCCTCCTGATGATGTGGCTCTAGACATACCCTCCTCCTTTCTGAATGAAGCACTATGCCTCCTGGGATATGACGTGCATATCCCAGGAGGCAAAGGAAGGAATATGCACTTCATTCACCTAACCTAAGCAAATGACATGGGGGGGGTGCAATTTTTTTTTTTAAAGTAAAAGAAATATAAAATACAGACCTATTCTGGTAGCAAAGGGGAGGAGGGGTGGATAGGAGGGAAGTCTTTCCTGATGGTGAAGATCTGCTTTAATTAATTTAGATAGTCACCAATTGATAAGGAAAGAAAGTTCCTATGACCATCCTTGGTTATTGCTGGATTGACAGGCAATAATTCTTGCTAGCCATTACCTATCCAAAAGAGCAGTGGCATGAAAAGCTTCAGTGTGGGAGTAGAGGAATTTTATGGGGGTGTCAGTATGTTCCATTGGCTGCTGTTCCATTGAGTGATAACTACTAATCACAGTCACCTACTTGCTTCTTATATGTCTTGGGCTCCCCAGAGATGAGATCTTCCTAGGAGGAGTTTTAGATGTTTCCAGCCACCTTGGGGTGCTGCCAGTATTCTTCAGTGGCCAGTAGGAACCCTGACCCTGGACTTTTCAATGCTGGGGAAATAGCTTGACTGGACTTGGAGTCAATTTGTTGGGGGGGGGGGGGGGCTCAATTAACAGTGCCGCCAGTCATAAGGCATTCTCTGATTGGACAAGGTGGAGGATCCAGATATCACCACCTCGCCTGTCCATCTTTATTTTAACAACTGGACTGGGAGTCAATTTGGCGCCCACCATACAAATACAGTGGCTTGCGAAAGTATTCGGCCCCCTTGAACTTTTCAACCTTTTGCCACATTTCAGGCTTCAAACATAAAGATATAAAATTTAAATTTTTTGTGAAGAATCACCAACAAGTGGGACACAATTGTGAAGTGGAACGAAATCTATTGGATATTTTAAACTTTTTTAGCAATTAAAAAACTGAAAAGTGGTGCGTGCAAAATTATTCGGCCCCTTTACTTTCAGTGCAGAAAACTCACTCCAGAAGTTCAGCGAGGATCTCTGAATGATCCAATGTTGTCCTAAATGACTGATGGTGATAAATAGAATCCACCTGTGTGTAATCAAGTCTCTGTATAAATGCACCTGCTCTGTGATAGTCTCAGGGTTCTGTTGAAAGCGCAGAGAGCATCATGAAGACCAAGGAACACACCAGGCAGGTCCGTAATACTGTTGTGGAGAAGTTTAAAGCCGGATTTGGATACAAAAAGATTTCCCAAGCTTTAAACATCCCAAGAAGCACTGTGCAAGCGATCATTTTGAAATGGAAGGAGTATCAGACCACTGCAAATCTACCAAGACCTGGCTGTCCCTCTAAACTTTTAGCTCAGACAAGGAGAAGACTGATCAGAGATGCAGCCAAGAGGCCCATGATCACTCTGGATGAACTGCAGAGAACTACAGCTGAGGTGGGAGAGTCTGTCCATAGGACAACAATCAGTCGTACACTGCACAAATCTGGCCTTTATGGAAGAGTGGCAAGAAGAAAGCCATTTCTCAAAGATATCCATAAAAAGTCTCGTCTAAAGTTTGCCACAAGCCACCTGGGAGACATACCAAGCATGTGGAAGAAGGTGCTCTGGTCCGATGAAACCAAAATCAAACTTTTTGGCCACAATGCAAAACGATATGTTTGGCGTAAAAGCAACACAGCTCTTCACACTCAACACACCATCCCTACTGTCAAACATGGTGGTGGCAGCATCATGGTTTGGGCCTGCTTTTCTTCAGCAGGGACAGGGAAGATGGTTAAAATTGAGGGGAAGATGGATGCAGCCAAATACAGGACCATTCTGGATGAAAACCTGTTGGAGTCTGCAAAAGACCTGAAACTGGGACGGAGATTTATCTTCCAACAAGACAATGATCCCAAACATACAGCAAAATCTACAAAGGAATGGTTCACAAATAAACGTATCCAGGTGTTAGAATGGCCAAGTCAAAGCCCAGACCTGAATCCAATCGAGAATCTGTGGAAAGAGCTGAAAACTGCTGTTCACAAACGCTCTCCATCCAACCTCGCTGAGCTCGAGCTGTTTTGCAAGGAAGAATGGGCAAGAATTTCAGTCTCTCGATGTGCAAAACTGACAGAGACATACCCCAAGCGACTTGCAGCGTAATCGCAGCAAAAGGTGGCTCTACAAAGTATTAACGCAAGGGGGCCGAATAATTTTGCACGCCCCACTTTTCATTTTTTTATTAGTTAAAAAAGTTTCAAAGATCCAAAAGATTTCGTTCAAGTTCACAATTGTGTCCCACTTGTTGGTGATTCTACACAAAAAATAAAAATTTTATATCTTTATGTTTGAAGCCTGAAATGTGGCAAAAGGTTGAAAAGTTCAAGGGGGCCGAATACTTTCGCAAGGCACTGTATGTTTACAAGGCACATGCTGATAGGAGGAGAGAGCAGACAGAGAGATGTGTTTGACTGCTGCTTCTACTTATGCCGCGTACACACGAGCGGACTTTACGGCGGACTTTGCCCGGCGGACTGGATTTCGTCGGACAATTCGATGTGTGTGGGCTCCAGCGGACTTTGTTTTCTCAAAAGTTGGACGGACTTAGATTTGAAACTTGTTTAAAATTTATCCGTTGAAATCGAGTCCGGTCGAAAAGTCCGCCGTCTGTATGCTAGTTCGACGGACAAAAAGCCACGCTAGGGCAGCTATTGGCTACTGGCTATGAACTTCCTTGTTTTCGTCCGGTCGTACGTCATCACGTACGAATTCGACGGACTTTGGTGGATTGTGTGTAGGCAAGTCCGTTCATTCACAAAGTCCGTCGTAAAGTACGTCGAAAAATCCGCCGGGCAAAGTCCGCCGTAAAGTCCGCTCGTGTGTACGCAGCAATAGAGTTTCCAGTTACAGGCTAGGGGAGGGACAGGACCTGCAAGTGTTACTTAACTGCAGGAGAGCAAACTAAGGGTCTTCAGTCCTGCCAGAAAGAGCTGTGTAAATCTCAAGACTGGATAGACAGAAATACAAATCCTTTGGAAGGTAGCAAAAAAATCCCATATATGTATTTCAACCTTGTATTTAGCTGCTTGCATTAAATCCAGCTTTAAAAAATAGAACTTCCAGGCACTACACGATTTCTATGTTTCTGGGTTCTTGTTAATGTGTACATTTGTATAGCTTGGCAGGTTCACATTAAGTAAGAACAGTTCGATGTAGCCCACAGTCACCAATTCATACCTGCATTGAGACAGTCTTGACAAATGGTAAATAAAATCATGATAAAAAATGATACTTGGGTCTCTAAAAGGGGTGGTACTGGGAGGTGGGTAGGGTTTGGAACCAAGAGACGGTGCTCGGAGGTGGGTTGGGGTGGAGACAAACAAGAGGGGAGTATCTGCACCTATTCTCTAAGAAAAAAAAAAATGATAATAATAATAATAGTGATGAGAAAATTCCAAGGAGCAGAATGGAACATTTTTCTCCAACAAAACTAATTTCTAAAAAACCAATTTCTAAACAGTGAATGTGTTTTTTGTTTACATTCATTCCAAAAATTTGAATGAAATTTTGAAGTACATTTGAATGACTTTCATCAAGTCATCGAATGCACTGAAAATTTTTGTACGAATGTTATAATGAATATTCGTATAAACGTTTGTTCAAAAATCCATTGATGTATGGCCAGCTTTACCTATACAGTATATATTGGGATGTTATTAGAGTAGTTCAGTTGGTGTATTTCTTATACTTACACCCCTAATACATCAGCTAGGTAGAAACTTTGACTTTGCTGTACTTACAATGAACGTAGCAGTGTGGAGAATCTCCAGGGACAGTCCACAGCCTCCCGCATGGAAACAGGATTCTAAATTCTGAACAATACAAACCACAGTACATCAACCTTCATGAATATACAGAGAAACTCTTCACAGTACACTTTCATAGTTCATGGATCACACAATATAACTGATGGTAAGCTGTTTGGAAGCAAGTCTACTGTTTTAACCGATTGCTTATGTATGTAAAGCCAAAACCTTTTAGTTTTATATACAGTATAGAAGTGTTAATTCCTCTGTTAGTTTTTTTCTTCCTCTGCGTTTCTCCTGGTGACCAGGCATGGGCTTGGGTTCAGTCCAAATTCAGGTTCAACTGAAACCAAAAGTCAGCTATCTGTGCCAGGCCAATGAGCTTGAAAAAAGACACAAGCCCACCTAGTTCAACCTAGGGAGAGAAAAAAAAGCATACAATCCCATATACACAAACCTATACCCACAGTTGATCCAGAGAAAGGCAAAAAACCCCAGCAAAGCATGATCTAATTTGCTCCAACAGGGGAAAAAAGCCCTTCCTGATCTTCTGAGAAGCAATTGGATATTACCTGGATCAACTTTACCTACAAATGATAGTACCCAGTTATATTATGTACATTTAGGAAAGAATCCAGGCCTTTTTTAAAGCAATCTACTGAGCTGGACAGAACCAGCACTTTAGGTAGTCTATTCCACATTTTCACAGCTCTTACGCCGCGTACACACGAGCGGAATTTCATTCGGAAAAATCTTGGATGGTGTTTCCGATGAAATTCCGCTCAAGCTTGGCTTGCATACACACGGTCACACAAAAGTTCGCTGAACTTTCGACCATCAAGAACGCGGTGACGTACAACACTACAACAAGCAGAGAAAATGAAGTTCAATGCTTCCGAGCATGCGTCGAATTGTTTCCGAGCATGCGTAGGAATTTTGTGCATCGGAATTGGTACAGATGATCGGAATTTCCGATCGGAACTTTTTCCGACCAAAAAATTGAGAACATGCTCTCAGTCTTTTGCTGGCTGGAAAAGTTCAAAAGTTCGATGGAGCATACACACGGTCACATTTTCTGACCAAAACTCTCATCGGTCTTTTGCTGGCTGAATTTCCGATCGTGTGTACAGGGCATTACTGTGGAGAAACCTTTCCATATTTGAAGATTATATCTCTTTTCCTCCAGATGTAAAGAGTGCCCCCTTGTCCTCTGTGATGACCCTAAAGTGAATAACTTAACACCAAGTTCACTATATGGACCACTTATGTATTTATACATGTTAATCATATCCCCCTTAATCTACTCTTCTTAAAGTGGAGCTCCACTCAAAAGTGGAACTTCCGCTTATACGTCTCCCCCTCCCCCCTCCCGTGCCACATTTGGCACCTTTCAGAGGGGAGGCGGGAACGGGTACCTGTTTTTGACAGGTACCATTCCCCACTTTTGGGAGGCCGGGTTTCTCGGAAGTTCGCCCCCCTCCTCCTGCATCCACCGCCGAACCAATTAGAAAGCGCAGTGTGCTTCGCGCATGAACAGTAGGGAACCCTTAACAGGAATGGTGGCGGCTGCACCCGACAGCCGATCCAAAGATCGGCTGGGGTGCCGACATTGTGGGCTCCCTGGACAGGTAAGTGTCAATATATTAAAATTCAGCAGCTGCTGTATTTGTAGCTGTTGACTTTTATTTTTTTGTGGGGAGGCTGAACCTCTGCTTTAAGTGAGAATAAATTAAGTTCCTCTAATCTATCCTCATAGCTGAGCTCCTCCATGCCTCTTATCAGTTTGATTGCCCTTCTCTGCACTTTCTCCAGTTCCGGATATCCTTTTTGAGAACTTGTGCCCAAAACTGAACTGCATTTTCCAGATGAGGTCTTACTAATGATTTGTACAGGGGCAAATCAGGAATATGAAATGTTGGGGTAAAATGAACATGGACAAAGGAACTGTGGTTGGGATGGTGGGCTTCAGCACCAATTTTTCTGAGCACTAATTCAACAAAAGGTAAAGCTGTATTTGTAAAGTACATACTCAAAATGAGAACAAAAAAATGGAAAGGGCTTACAACAGGGAAGGATGTGCCACTTGTGCAAACTGCTCGGCTGCAAAGGGGCTCTCTGGAACTTGGGTGTTCTTTTAGACTAGATGTGGGCCAAAATAGTATTGGGATTCCTCCCACTGTTGAAATTAGATGATTTCGCACCTGCATTGCATCTATACAGATGCAAAATCTTGCAATACTTCAGTGTGTAAGCTGGCTATACACTAATAGAATTTAATTTGAAAACTTTAATTTTTGGAACTTTCCTTTGATTTTCCAATTATTTGTGAGTCAAATCAACATTCATTTTTGACCGCAGTAAGAAAATTCAAAGGAGCAGGATGGAAAATTTTTCTCAAATTAACAAATTTCTAACAGTATTGCCCTGTACACACGATCGGACATTTATCAGACATTCTGACAACAAAATCCATGGATTTTTTCCGACGGATGTTGGTTCAAACTTGTCTTGCATACACACGGTCGCACAAAGTTGTCGGAAAATTCGATTGTTCTGAACGCGGTGACGTAAAACACGTACGTCGGGACTAAAAACGGGGCAGTAGCAAATAGCTTTCCTCTCCTAATTTATTCTGAGCATGCGTGGCACTTTGTGCGTCGGATTTGTGTACACACGATCGGAATTTAACCGATCGGATTTTGTTGTCGGAAAATTTTAAAATTTTGCTCTCAAACATTGTGTGTCGGAAATTCCGACGGAAAAAGTCTGATGTGTACAGGGCATAAATGTGGCTTGTGTTCCAGAAAGTCCATTCACTCGAAATACGACACATTTAAGGATATTTTGGTGCCCCGCCTGTTGCGAGTCTTTAGATCTGCTAGAGCGGACGATAGATTGCCACCTTCTATGAGAGAAGCTCTGGTGGTTCTGATCCCTAAAGGGGGGAAAGATCCTAAGGAGTGTGACTCAGATCCGCCTGATCTCGTTGATGAATGTGGACACAAAGATCTTAGCTAAGATTCTGACAGGGAGACTTCAAACAGTCATCCTAAAACTTATTGATGTGGATCAAACGGGATTTATCCCGGATAGATGTGCCCAGATGAATGTAAGGAGACTCTTTGTAAACCTTCAGGCTCGGCATGACAACTCTGGGGGAAGAGTAGTGGCCTCCTTAGATACTAAGAAGGCATTCGTGGCCTTATTTATTCCATCTTTTGGAATCCTATGGGTTTGGCCCTGTCTTTATCTCCTGGGTGAGACTACTGTAGACTGAACCGATGGTGAGACTACGGGTAAATGGCATTATCTTGGAGCCCTTTCCTATTTTCCGTGGGACTAGGCAGGGGTGTCCACTGTCGCCCCTCCTGTTTCCCCTAGCCATAGAGCCCCTCACTGCTAGGTTGCGGTCAAGTACTACCCTTTCTGGCCTTCGGGTGGGGCGGTTGGAGCAACACGTCTCATTATATGTGGATGACATGCTATTATACCTACAAGACTCAGGTCCCTCACTCTCGGCGGCCTTTGGGCTGATCCAAGAATTTGGGGACTACTCTGGTTTCCATATTAATTGGGCTAAGTCATCCCTCTTTCACATAAATGAAAATGTGACATTTCCGAAGATTGCTCCATTCCATTGTCTGGCTCTTTCAAATATTTGGGGATCATAGTGCAGCTCTCCATTTCTAAGTTTTTGGAGGTCAATTTGGCACTGATCATAGGGGCTTTTCATGAAAAGGTACAAAAATGGCAGACTCTACCACTTACGGTGATGGGTCGAATAAGTCTATTCAAAATGATTTTTCTCCCTAAATTTTAGTACATTCTCTCAAACCCCCCTGTTTTTGTGTCAAAACAGGTCTTTGGGGGCATAGACTCAATTGTGTTGGGTTTTCTGTGGGGATCTTGCTCCCCCAGAGTGTCCATGGCTGTACTGCAATTGCCCATTAATATGGAGGGATTAGCCCTCTCGGCCTTACGTTCCTACTATTTTTGCCTCTACACTGGCGTTTTTTCCCCCAGATTCCTAATGCAACCAAATTGCTGGAAGCTGCGGTGGCCACTTCACAGGAGACCCTCTTAAATATGGCATATAGAAAAGGTGTCCCGGGTAGGAGGGTGGGCTCTGTGATGGCACTCCCTGGCAGGATAATTCATATATGCGCCCAGGAGGCGGGAGATGCACCCTTAAGGCTCTCACCTAATAGTCTGCTATGGTGTAATGGATCTTTGACAGAGTTCTTTAAACTGGAGGATGGATATGTGTGGGCTCAATTTAGGGTGAAGTACCTACATCATATATACCAGGAAAGTAAGATACACACCTTTGATCAACTACGGTAACAGTTTGGGGTGCCCAAGACTTGGCGCATCAGATATGCTCAACTGCATCATGCGGCAGTACCGCAGTTTGGTAGTGGAGAGGTTCAGGTTCAAAATACCTCTCTGGAGACTACTCTGTTGGACCCTGATCCAGCCAAGAGAATTTCAAGATATTATCTGGCGGTGGGGCCTGGAGATCCTGGGTTGATAGGCAGGGCAAGGTCTAGATGGGCGGCTTTTGCACCAGAGGAGGGGTTGTGGTAGGAAGTCCTGGATACTTACCTTACCTCTGTCATATCTTCGACAAATAGGATGGTTCAGCTTAGGTACCTCCATCAGATTTATTATACACTGGCTTGATTATTTTGTATGTGTAAGAGAGACTTTGCAATTTGTCACAAATGACAAATTGCCTGGGGCCAGAAGGGACTTTTCTTCACATGGTGTATCAAGTGTATCAAGATAAGGACCTTATGGTCTATGGTGATTGAATTTATAGCTGACAAATTTGATCTCCCTTGGGAAAATTGGGAATTCGACCAGGAGGAGTTGGATGTGTATACCAAATTATTCCTTAGGATTTTCTATTTTGGGGGTCGGAAACTCATAGCAAGGTGGATCCTTAGGGAACAACTGACGTTAGGGATGTGGTTGAAGGTAGTGAAGCTGACATTCTTCGATATCGTATGAAGTATGAGGCCCGGGGATCCCCCAAGAAGGTGTTGTTTCGGTGGGTGGAATCTAAGGCTACATTGAAGGAGGATGTGGATCACTGAATGGTTAAGGGGTTAGGAGATACTGCAAGATCTGTTTTTTTTTTTATTTTTTTGATAGACCCCAACTGAAGTTTGGGGGTACAAGTACAACACTGTTATAAAAGATGAGGTTTTAGAGCAATATACTCCATCTGCAATTGCCTATGGTTTCATGTATATAGTTATATCACGTGAGGGGGAGGTTAGTAAGTGCCTTGGTCTTTCCCGGGGTTCGGGGGGTTTTGTGGGAGGGAAAGGGCATTCTGCAAATTTCCTACTGTTGTAATTGTTGGGGTAAATGGTCTTGTTGGTTCATAAAAAAACAATAGCAGATTTCATGGATAACAGGTTTTTTTTTTTTTATATAATTCATTCTTTATTAAACATTTTTCTCTTATTACAATAAACATTTACATGGCTCATCTCCCCAAGACAGAGGACAATATTCAATATCCTGGTTTATATATACACGCCAACAACAGGGATGGCTCCCTCTACACCCCCTCCCCCATACCCTAAAAAAAGAGGAGGAAAATAAATAAATAAAAAAAACCCAGTTTTATAAGATTGCTATAAAAATAATTTAAGATCTTCCAATATTGTACTCTATACATTTTTGACTTAATACGTGTTAAAGGAGAGGGGAAAAAAAAAATTGAAAGAAGGGGAAAAGACCTTCTTTCAAGTGCTGTGCTCTATGTGTGTCATTAACTTATTACACGTGAAAGAAAGTAAGACCAAAAACAAATAGTGCTTGGTGTATGTTATTAACTTATTACGTGAAAAGGAGAGAAAAAGGGGGGAGGGGGGTGAGGGGAAAACTTACCCTATTTATTAGTTGATTATATAATAATTCAAAAATATCAAGTGCTTGTGCTCTACCTCTGTTATTACCTATTAAATGTGAGTGAAAAAAAAAATAAAATAAAAAAATAAAGGGGAGGGGGATAGGGGGGATAAACCCTCCCCTCATTTATGAATATATTATATTAATTCAAAAATTTTCACGTGCTTGTGCTTTGTGTATATTATTAACTTATTATGTGAGAAAAAAAAACAAAAAAGGGAGGGGTAAGGGAAGGGGGAGAAGGGGGAGAGTGGAAGAGGTAAGCAAATGCCTCAGAGGGAGCCATCCCGTACAATATGCCACACAATCACTAATTTTATTTAATAGTCTTATCAGCAAACAACAAATACAGAAAAAAAAAAAAGATATAAAAGAAATGTTGTGGATCATTCCCTACTTTTTTTTCCCCATTATCAAATTCCCCTTTAGAGTTTGTCTTGACTTCCGGCAATGGCTTCTAATTAATTTTATCTTTTTTTTTTAACACCTTATCAGTTTTCCCACTTTGCCCATATTTTTTCAAATCTGTCCTGTTTATTACTGGTCTTATAAACCCACCTTTCTGCCTCCATCATCTCTTCCACCTCCCTTTTCCATTCTCCTAATGTGGGGCATGTAGCCTGTTTCCAGTACCTAGGTATTAACCTCTTTGCTGCGTTTAGTAAATGTGGTGTGAGACTATTTTTATAAGATCTTGCGGATCCAATAGTCCCATGGAACAGGAAATGTATTGGTGTTAATTCTATACATTTGACATTCTTTTGATCCATGGGGCTATTTCTTCCCAAAATACCTTGATCTTAGGACATGTCCACCAAATATGAAGATATGTACCCCTATCTTTACATACCCTCCAGCAACGATTACCTGCATTTGGATATATCTGTGCTAATCGCACCGGGGTTCTGTACCATCTAGTCAAAAATTTGTATGACATTTCCTGAATAGATGAGCTCACAGATGATGAGTGTGTTACTTCTATTAATTTTTTTCTTTGTGATGGGGTAAATGTACAGTTTAGTTCATTTTCCCACTCTTTAATAAAATATGGTGTTGTGGTTTCTTGTTAGCTAAGCATTAGTTTATACATCTGTGACAATAAATGATTGGGTTCTGATATCTTCATACACATCTTCTCAAATGTGGTTAACGTATTTTGGGGCCTTATTTGGTGTTCTATTTTTTTTTTAAAGTTTTGCATTTGGTTATATCTCCAGCCTGCCATCTTCATGTCTCCTTGTAATTATATCATTTCTACTTGGGACATAAGAGTGCCTAGGGGGGCATATCTTAAACACATTGTATTCCCTCCTGATTCCCATGGACCTAGCGCTCCCTTTTCTTCTCCAGGGGGGAACCATGGCTAACCCCCCAATGGGGCTAAAGGAGATACTTTAGGAGCATATTTACCCGTTTTATTTATTCTGTCCCATACTGCCAGTGTGTTTCGAGTTAATGAAGATGTCCATTTAGATAGTCCCTTGTCCTTGGTTGGTATCCATGGTGCCCCCGCTAAATCCCTTTCTGCCATGTTTTTTTCAATCGACACCCATGCTTTGTTTTCAGAGTCATGACACCAGTTTAGTATACGTACCAGAGTCATTGCTCTGTAATACATTGCAATGTCTGGCAACCCTACTCCTCCCTCCTCTTTCCTTCTGCGTAAGATGTTATATGCTATTCTAGCTTTTCCATTCTTCCATATGAAGGATAGGAATTCTTTACGTACCTTTTTAAAAAATACTTGGGGGAGTGGTATGGGTACTGTGTACAGTATATATAATAATCTAGGTATTATGTTCATTTTAAGGGTGTTGATCCTCCCAAACATTGTTAACATATGTCCTTTCCAGCTATGCAAATCCTCTATTATTTTGGCAAGTAGGGGACTATAATTTTGTTCATATAGTAGTTTTACATCCGCAGATATATGTACTCCCAAATAAAACAAAGACTTCCTGTTCCAGATAAACGGGTATTTGTTTTGCAGAGATGTAGTGAATGGTGATGGCATATGACAGGGTAGTAATACCGATTTCTCCAAATGTATTTTAAAGTTTGATCATTTCCCATATTTTGTCACCTCCTGCATCACTTCTTTAATGGATTCTTGGGGTTTTGAAAGGAAAAATAACAAATCGTCAGCGTAAGCTGATACTTTGTACTCTCTAGGTCCTATATATAACTCCCCTTATTCCTTTATTTTCCCTTATTTTGCATAGGAAAGGTTCTAACACGAGGGCAAATAATATTGGGGACAGTGGACACCCTTGCCTTGTACCGTTTCGTATATCCAGACCTCCTGATAGGGTCCCATTAACTTTTACCCTTGCCCTTGGTCCAGCATATAGTGCTGATACCCACCCCATCATCCGTTCCCCCAGCCCTATTTCTCTTAGTACTTCCATCATAAATACATGGATAACAGGTTTGGATTTGGGACTCTGGTAGAAGTCTTCTATGACTGGTAATGCTGGCCTTATTGGCCGGTTTATTGTGGAATGTATATTGTTCTCATGCCTGTTTTTCACTTACCTGCCATTTTGTATGTGAATTATTTTTTTTATGCTAAATAAAAATCTTTAAAAAAAAAAAAAAAAGTTGTTAAAAAAGCTAGTTGCAGGCCACTATGTAACATTTATAAGTGAAAAAACACAGGTGGTATGGTCACTGTGGGAATGTGCTTTGGAAAATTCTGCTATTGTTTTCACACAATATATTTATTATTATCACCCTCAGGGAACATTATGTGTCCAGGTACTGTTTCCATTTTTAGCACTGATAATTGTACTGTGGAATTTCCTCCATCCTACTGCTAAGCAAATAAAATAGCCGTATGGAAAAGAAATTGTCAGTCCAAAGAAAAGTGCTGTCTGTTACTGTGTTTACTTCAATAATGTTTCTACCTTATAACAAGTGAAATGGAGAATAAAGAGATAGCTACTTGTTTTGGGATGAAAACCATAAGCAGAGCTCAGTTTGTATAGAATATAGATTGCTGAATGAGTGGTGTCAGCCCTGCCCACTGTCTTTTGCTAAACTACATAACCACTTCCAATCTCAGATCTCTAAAATATAAAAGATAACACAGAAGTGTGCAGAGGACACAGAACAGCTCAGAATTTCTGACAAGAGGAATAGTTTTTTTGCAGGTATAATAAAAAAACGTTTCCAAATATTACACAGACCAAAAGAGATCAAATCAAAGAAGATCTTTGTTAGGGCTTACATGTATGGCCACCAATCAAGCTAATGGTGGCCATACATGTTTAAATAAATAATTCATTTATTTTCTGATTGATTCAATCAATATGCCACTTATGGGGAAGTGTATTTCGATCAATATTTAAGCTACTTTCATAAATGATCATACATAATTCATTGCATCTCTGTTTCCATTATGTGATCTTATAATCTGATAGATTGAAATTTAATCGTATTAAATTAACAAAGTATCTGAATGCCGCCAACTGATACAATATGATTGAGAATGTTACAGCCTGATTAACAAACAGTTTGATTAAATTCTGATCAAAATTGAGTCCTAATAGATCAGAAGGGAAGCTATGACTGTTTAATTGTTTGAAGATTCAATTGTTTTGAACGAATCGTACAATAATTGGATAAAAAACAAACAAAAAAAAAAAGTGCGTGGCCACCATAAGGCTTCATTGGAAGTAAAAAAGAAGAATGCTACTTGTATCACAAATCTTGAATTATTAAAATGTATCTATGGACACAGCATTTTTTTAAATAGGGAAGACCTAGCTCTGGCTATGAAAATTCACACTCTGTTTTGTCCTGCTGACCAGTGTCACTGGGACATAATTTAGAATTGTCACCAGAACAGGAACAGCAAGGAAAATCTCCATAGGGCACACTGATTCCGATTATGGCTTTTGCACATACACAAGTTTACACAAGCATGGTGCATACCTGTGTTCAGCTAACTTACAGCCATTCATTACTATGTGTGTCTGTACGCTACAGCTGTCTCTCCCGGGTGCGGAAATATGTCTGCAATTTACATTGAATGCCCGAAAGCATGTGTGCATGATTTCCCCTCAATTTCATTCTTTGTGAAGTGTCCCTTGAGCTGCTGGCTAGTCCTCTGCCCCATACACCACAGCTGTAATCTTCTGGTGCTGTGAGGGGTTCATATGGTGGACTGGACCTGTTATAGGCACCTGTCAAGAGTGCCAGCTATGCCCGCTCTTTCATCCCACCTCCTCCATTTATAGAAGCTGCACTATCACTTCCGGCAATGAAAAGCAGTCTTTGAAAAGAGGAGGTGGACCTTTCATTCAGCCGCACCCCCTCCTCTATTCATAGGGAGCTTTTCATTGATGGACGCTATGGTACAGCTTCAATGAAATGAGAAGGAGTTGGAAAAGGTGGGCATAGTAAGGTGGGCATAGTCCATGCTCTCGATAAGTGCTTGTGACAGGTTCAGCAGCTGTATTAAGCCCTACAGCCCTGGAAGATTACAGCGACTAACAAGCAGCACAAGGAACATTTTGCATTGAATGTAAGTACTGTCCCTTGTACTAATTTAAAAAAAAATACTAAAATTAGGCTTTACGCTTGCCATGCACTATTGGTTCAGCCTGCGGGCTGAATGAAATAAACAGATTCCTCCATGCAAGCTAGACAGTGCAGATGGACGAATCTCCCACTAAGCCTACTTGTATTTTGACAGCTGGTGCTGCCGACTGTCAAAAAAACAGAATAGGGGCTACATCTGATTGGTTGCTGCTGCTTTCACTTTTCAGCCTACAATTGTCTGCCGAACTCCCTCAATTTCTTCAATTGAGGGATGTCGGACATTAGGTGGCATACAGGGTCACCCACATAGCAAATTTTACCCTGTTCCCCAGGAACTGGCTGAAATTTGCATGATGTACAGCCAGCTTTAGTATGCTCTGCCTTGTTTACCTCACATAATGCATATGTGTTTCAGCAAAGGAGGGGGCTTCAATGCACACACTGTACATATACTTCCATGAGCAGCAGAGCTTTCTGTGCGGTGAGCTGCACACTGCACTCTCTCAGCACAATGGCCGAGCTGTCAAAGACAGCCAATCACAGTGGTCATTTGATCGGCTGATTCTTCCCAACCTCCAAGGTAAGGACCCTGTCAATGGGATGCTGGAGCTAGAAGGGAAGGGGGTAATGCTGAAGCCAAGATCCTGATAGTACAGTATACACTAATGAAGTAAATACATTTGTCAGATGTCTTAACAATCTTAGAAGGTCACCTTGGATGCAGCATGAAGTCTTTGATAATACCGTGGAGAGGCTGTGATTTGTGCACATAGGTTGGAGATGACTGTGAGAATATGAGACCAAAGTAAAGCCAGGAGGCTGCAAGAGAGACAACAGATAAGCAAAAGTGTATTAATATTTCTTGTCATGAATGGGCAGATGTTTCCTCCAACACCATAAATGTAATTTTCCAGAAGACTGCTTTGCATAGTTTAGTATCAACTTTATAGTCCTACTTCCTATACATTGTATTCTGCACTAATGCTGAACCATGGGCAGATTGATACTCTATGCCCTCTAGGCCAAATTTCTTGGGTACACCCCTGCCTACTAAACAAACAGGCTAGGTATAAAATCACTAACAACATCAGATGATGTATCCAGAGAAGGCTACAGGAGACAGACTGCCCACACATCAGCACACCTAGAAGCAATGACTAGAATAGTAGGCAAACTCCCCACTCTGCTATCATCTTGGTTGTAGGTGTACAGAGCCATTGCTAGGGTAGCCTAAAGCTGAAATCCGTGATAAACAAATTTTGTCACAATACAAGAGTCATGTGTATTTTCCTTGAATCATGGTGTACTTTGTACATTTCTTTCAGTTCTGTGCAGTAATGCAGTGTGACACTTTACCTCTCTGGATTCAAAGTTTGCTAAAGTCAGGATGGCCCCAATTAACCTGAGATGCATGTGTTGCTTTATAATGTTTGCAGTCACCTGGTAGATCTATGCCACCTGCGGTTTTAGACCTGGTCAAGAATTGTTGAGAGAGGCAGTATGCTTTCCCTGCCTGAAGGAAGTTCCCAAATTCACTACAAAACCGATTCAGGAACAAACCCTGGAGTTTTTTAGGGAGGATCTAGAACAAACAGAAAAGGCGGGGTAGGACATTCAGTTTGATCACGTTACTCCTGTCCAACCATGATAATATTTTTGTAGGCCACCTGGCAAAATATTTCTTGAGTTGCCGGAAAAATGGAGGAAAATGGGCCTAGAACAAATCCCCCACCGCAGGCGTAAGATATATTCCATGGTATTTTAGGTGTGTTTGGTAGCCTAATGCTTCAGATTTTTGCCAATTAATTGTGAAGTTGTAAATCTGACTATAGAGATGCAGTTCCGCTAAGGAGGTGATATCAACAGCTGGGTTAGAAAGAACAGCAGATCGTCTGCATAGCCAGCTAACTTGTGTTCACAAAATTTGGTAGATACACCTGCAATTTAGGAATTGGCCAAAATTCTGCAGAGGAGGGGTTCTAGTGAAAGGACGAAAATGAGGTGGGACAACAGGCACCCTGCCTGGTCCCATTTTGTTGCTCAAAAGGTTTAGATAATGTACCATTTACTCTGACGGATGCCGTCAGATGTTGATAAATGGCCTCAATCCATCTAAGAAAGTTCACTCCCAGACCAAGAGCACCCATGACCGTTTTCAAGTATGACCAGTCTATTCATTCAAACGCCTTCTCAGTGTCGGTGGATAACATGATGGTTTGCAGTTTCTTAGAGTGTGCCCAATGGATGACATTGAAGGCTCTGGTGGTAATATCCTTAGCCTCATGGTTGGGAACAAAGCCAACATGGTCTTGATGTATTAGCCAAGGGGTTGGGGCAGTAGTTTATTTGCGAGAATTTTAGTAAATAGTTAAAGGTCTACATTTAACATAGAGATTGGGCGATAACTATTATATTGTGTGGGGTCCTTTCCCTCTTTGGGTATTACAGTGATTGCTGCTCTGAGTGTATTTAGGGGACAGACCCTTCCTTTAGGATGGAGTTGTAACCCAATGTAAATGGTGAGGCCAAGGATGGGAGCGAATGTTGTATAATAGTCGACTGAGAAGCAGTCCGGGCCCGCAGTTTTATGGGGTTTGGTTTGTTTTAAACCTTTCAGGAAATTCTCTGAAGCTATTGGGTCTTCCAAGGTGAGCCTATCCTTTTCCGACACCCTTGGCAGGCTAGAATCAACTAAAAATTTGTTGATCCGGTCCCTTATATCTTGTAAGTCACGATGTGTTGCCAAAGATGCGGAATTGTAGAGTTCCTGATAAATTCTAGCAATATAGGGTGATGTGTGTAACAGCCCCCTTCTGCTGTGATCAATATGCAGGAAGTGGGATTGAACCCTGACCACCCTGAGGGTGTTTGCCAGAAGATGGCCTGGTTTGTTCCCCCACTCCTAAAATGTTTGATTCTCATCAGAGCTTACATTTGACTATACAACCTAACAAGCAATAGCGGACAGGAGTCAGGGACTTACAGTATCTGTGATCCGCTGAGGAATTCTGGGGCTCCCTGAGGCACCTGGCACTTATGCTGGCCAAACACTGATCAAATTACAGTTGGATTCTGATGATCTGGCCAAAATTCGAGCAGTAAGTGACCCTGTCAGTACAATCAGTTGCAGTGATTGTTTGACAACGCCCATGTATTCTGGCAACTGGTGGCACCAGTTATCAGAACACAATAGTCTCAGTGAGAGATTTGTCCATCAGCACTGTTTTTTTTTAATCTATTAATGTATGGCCAGCTTAAGGGCTCATCCACACTGCAGCTCAAAAAAAAACCTGCTTTTGAGCTTTTATTTCTGCCTATAAAAGCTTGAAGAAGCTTGTTCTTTTTCGTGCTCTCTCTCTCGCATTTTTATTGAGCTCTTTCAAGTTTTTTGAGCATAAGCGTTTTTTTCACAAACCCTCCTAGATAGTGTAGCGCTGACAACTGTTGTTTCTAGCTCTATGTGTATTATTCAGTACAATAGTTGTGTTAGTGCCATCTTGTGGGCAATTGATAAAGTGCAATAAGTTTACGTCCCAGGATTAAGTAACACGGAAGTGATTTCATTGTTTACTTTGGAACTGTAGCTCTGACCCACCCATAATGCTCCTGGACAAGGTCAGAACTGAACTGCATTGTGGGGGATATAAAAGGGTAAGCAGCGGCCATTTTAGGTCCCTTGTGCCTGGGACGCGTGGCCTGCCAGCAGAACTCTGTGGGTGGGTGTGTCCCACAGGGTTGCGGCCTACCTGGCGAAGGAGCAGTGCAGCTGTAGTATCCTGCCATCGCATCGCAGTGAGCTGGACAAGAGACGTGATTGTTCCAGGAGACCCGTGGGGAGATAACCGAGGACTCCCGATCGTTTGTGTACGGAACAGTGTGGCGGCGTGGTGGTGCCTCCATACGGAACTGAGAACTGCTGAACAGGAGACATCCACCTGCTTGGATTCTGTGTGGTGAGAGGGTTGACACCCAGAAGTTTATTTGAGTATTACACACACATTTTTAGAACTGTACAGAGTGTTGCTGGGACTGATAGTCCCACGGAACAAGTTAAATCGGAGAGCATTACATCCGAATAGACTTCGGTGTTCAAGAGCGGATGTTAGATGTTGTTTCTTCATATAAAGACACCTAGTCACTCTATTGGATTACAATTATTTTAGTGTGTTATACTACACTACGCAACACCCAGGAGGAACCCCTTTGCGGATTATAATTACAAAAGCTAGCGAAGACCGAAGAGGTCAGGACTACCTTTTCACTGCAGGGCCCTGCATTTTAGTATAGCGACTTTAAGGTCTAGATTAAGGGGAGCTCCCGGGTATAGATTCATACCAATATATATATATATATATATATATATATATATATATATATATATATATATATATATATATATATATATATATATATATACACAGTGGCTTGCAAAAGTATTCGGCCCCCTTGAACTTTTCAACCTTTTGCCACATTTCAGGCTTCAAACATAAAGATATAAAATTTAAATTTTTTGTGAAGAATCACCAACAAGTGGGACACAATTGTGAAGTGGAACGAAATCTATTGGAGATTTTAAACTTTTTTAGCAATTAAAAAACTGAAAAGTGGTGCGTGCTAAATTATTCGGCCCCTTTACTTTCAGTGCAGCAAACTCACTCCAGAAGTTCAGCGAGGATCTCTGAATGATCAAATGTTGTCCTAAATGACTGATGGTGATAAATAGAATCCACCTGTGTGTAATCAAGTCTCTGTATAAATGCACCTGCTCTGTGATAGTCTCAGGGTTCTGTTAAAAGCGCAGAGAGCATCATGAAGACCAAGGAACACACCAGGCAGGTCCGTAATACTGTTGTGGAGAAGTTTAAAGCCGGATTTGGATACAAAAAGATTTCCCAAGATTTAAACATCCCAAGGAGCACTGTGCAAGTGATCATTTTGAAACTGAAGGAGTATCAGACCACTGCAAATCTACCAAGACCTGGCTGTCCCTCTAAACTTTCAGCTCAGACAAGGAGAAGACTGATCAGAGATGCAGCCAAGAGGCCCATGATCACTCTGGATGAACTGCAGAGAACTACAGCTGAGGTGGAAGAGTCTGTCCATAGGACAACAATCAGTCGTACACTGCACAAATCTGGCCTTTATGGAAGAGTGGCAAGAAGAAAGCCATTTCTCAAAGATATCCATAAAAAGTCTCGTCTAAAGTTTGCCACAAGCCACCTGGGAGACACACCAAACATGTGGAAGAAGGTGCTCTGGTCCGATGAAACCAAAATCAAACTTTTTGGCCACAATGCAAAACGATATGTTTGGCGTAAAAGCAACACAGCTCATCACACTCAACACACCATCCCCACTGTCAAACATGGTGGTGGCAGCATCATGGTTTGGGCCTGCTTTTCTTCAGCAGGGACAGGGAAGATGGTTAAAATTGAGGGGAAGATGGATGCAGCCAAATACAGGACCATTCTGGATGAAAACCTGTTGGAGTCTGCAAAAGACCTGAAACTGGGACAGAGATTTATCTTCCAACAAGACAATGATCCCAAACATACAGCAAAATCTACAAAGGAATGGTTCACAAATAAACGTATCCAGGTGTTAGAATGGCCAAGTCAAAGTCCAGACCTGAATCCAATCGAGAATCTGTGGAAAGAGCTGAAAACTGCTGTTCACAAACGCTCTCCATCCAACCTCACTGAGCTCGAGCTGTTTTGCAAGGAAGAATGGGCAAGAATTTCAGTCTCTCGATGTGCAAAACTGATGGAGACATACCCCAAGCGACTTGCAGCTGTAATCGCAGCAAAAGGTGGCTCTACAAAGTATTAACGCAAGGGGGCCGAATAATTTTTCATTTTTTTATTAGTTAAAAAAGTTTCAAAAATCCAAAAGATTTCGTTCCACTTCACAATTGTGTCCCACTTGTTGGTGATTCTTCACAAAAAATAAAAATGTTATATCTTTATGTTTGAAGCCTGAAATGTGGCAAAAGGTTGAAAAGTTCAAGGGGGCCGAATACTTTCGCAAGCCACTGTATATATATACATTTCTGTGATTGTTATTGATTGTCATAATCATTCCTTATACTATCACACTACGTTGGTGTGATAGTATATTCGTTGAAATAACTCTTTATATAAATATATTACTTACTTAAAGAAGTTACTTTTGGTCATTATTGAAGTTTGTGTGCAGTGTTGTCATTTCTCCTACAGGTGGAGCTACCAGCACCCAGGTAGAGGTAACCCTAATTGTAAGTGTATATTGTGGGTTAAAGTTAATGCTCATATTGTTTCAACACTGCACTACAGTTGTGTCAAGGGGAGTGAACAATTTAAGAAGGGTGTAGAGCAAAGAGGACAGGCCCCGCTTAAACCAGCAGCTCCACCATGAGTTATTGCTACATGTGGGGGCGTCATCCGGGATTTGTAGACCGACAATTGTTGCAGCCCAGTGGAGTGTTTTACCGGGAGTTTACAGAGAGAGCTGGACTTTGAGAAAAAAAAATCTTTTAAGGAAGAGGAAAGGTTAAACTGTGGGACTTTGCTTTTGAGTGCGTAGACGCTGGGCACCAGAAGAGGCCCAGGAGCTACGTGACTGAAAGAACAAGTGGGAGGAGTTACCCTACTTGCTACCGCGTGGGATGCGTGTAGTGTGCTTGGCGCCAGAAGAGAAGCCTCGTGATCATGCTGGAAAGATCAGAGTGTGGCCATGTCTTTTCCGGCGTTGCAATCGGTTGTGGGACCCAGAGTGTTCCCTGCAAGCACCGTGATGAATACTGTGCAATCTGGAACTCTGCTCACGGATACTGGAGTTCGAATGAAGCCGCAGGGGAAGTTTGTCCTGTATACCTCGGGAGATGTTGAGGGACTGGGCATGACCTGCCATCGATGTGGAGGATTGGCCGTGCATCTTCGTCCATTTGGCCGATGTCCGCAGTGTGGAGAATACTTGTTTGTGGTGGAGCCATCTACTATGCCGCCCCGTGCCTATCGGATGGATTGGGTGACAGGTATCGCTACAGTGGAAGCTGCTACCGCTGCAGAGAGAGAGCGACGGGCCGCTACTTTGCCTGTCGCTACTGATAATGTTTCAGAAAGAGACACTGTTGCTGCTGTCTCGTCAAGAGATATTACTTTGATTTCTGAGTCCACTATGCCTGTTCCTGTAGTACCTACTCAGAAGAAGGTGGGCTATGTGAAGGATTCCCACGGCCGTGGTCGAGGCCTACCCCAGAGGTTAGCTGAGCCGGAGCTACCAGAGTCTACGCCTGGGAAGGGTACTGTTGGGGACTGTAAATAAATATTTGCCAACGGAAGAATTAAGGGACTCGGAAATAGAATCCATGTCGGATCTTTCAGGGGATGATGACTTGTTTGAAACCATGTCGCAAGAGCTATTGTGGTCACAAGGTGAGGATGTTGCCTCCACAATGACCCTTCCTGAATGGACTGCCATGAGTTCTGGGAAAACGTCACCCTGTGTGGAGACGCACAGTACCAGCTGGGTCTATGGTGAAAAAGTCATTGGATTCCTGTGTACCGCCTGGTATGGGGAGAGACAGAACTTTGCCAAAACTTGCTCGCTTGCAAAGGATGTTAAACAAGCGTGTAGCTGCAGAGTATGGATTGGAGTTCCCCTATGTGCCTCAGGATGTCATGCAGGAGATTGAAGCTAATCGGGAGCTTTGGTATAGTGATGCTATTTGGGACTACTTGTCTGTGCCTAAGCCCTTTGGAAAGACTGGATGTTCTGTCCGGATGGATGAACGGTTCAACGGATGCTTTGTACATTGGAACTATGGTCGGCATATCTATCCTGATAAAGTGGTAATCTGCAGATCAGGAAAGGACAATGCTGTATATTTTATTACCACTGTGGATAAAGAAGGAAAATATGTGACTTTGCCAGATCCTCGGTTTTACTGGTAATTATGGACACTACCACTTTAAAGTTACTTAGCTAGATAGTGACAGGGTAAAGAGGTCTGTGTGGTCAAGATCTACAGATCCTGTTTTGTGTTTAAATCCAAGGACTTCTGTTTGCTAGCCGGATTTCATTTAAAAAAAAAAAAAAAAGAAGTTCTTATGCAGGGATGGACTTCAAAAGTATATATATTTTTTCTAATATAAATATAGGAAGAGTCTCATTTTAATTGAGGCTTTGCTCCTGGTGTTGCGTAGGATGTATATGTGTGTGTTTAAATATGTTTTTTTTTCAGGGATCATCGGATCATCTGTATAGCTGGGAGGCTTTTCAGCTAGTTAGTTAGTGAGGATGTGTAAAATTGTATTGTGGTTTTGTTTGAGGCTGTGAACATAATGTTTTATAAGATATAAGTCTCCTAATGTCTTTAAACTGTCCTTTTCTCTCTCTTTGCCTATCTAAAGTTATGAGAAACTCAAATGCTACTCTCAGGCTTGAGAGTTACTGTTACTGTGTCGGGATAGATATTTAGTAAATAGTGTGTTAGGAAGGTTAAAAGCCTCTGTTCCAGCTTGGTTGATGTTGTGTGTGCTTCCGTGCTGACCGGTGGGTGTCGCTGTTACCACTGTTCGGTGTTGGAAAGGCAACGTGTCGAAATGTATGGATGCTCCTCTGTCTCGGAGACAAGCTCGGTGGAGGTGGTCCTTTCGAGTTGCATTCTGGGAAGAGGGTATTTATGGGACAGATGCCATGTTCTTGGGGTTTTTTTTACAGCCACCTGCTGGCCCTCCTGGCCGACAGGTATGCGTTAAGGAGCTACCTCGTGGTCCTCCGATCGGGAGGCCCACGATACAGCGGCGCAGGGGTGGGCCCAGAGGCTTGTCTGGGGCCTACCACCGCGGCCGAGGAATGGTCCTGAGCTGTCGGTCCTGTGTGAGGAAGCTGGGCGGCCGAGGAGATCAAAGGGGAGGACCCGTCTTGGAGAGATCACGCAGCGTGCTGGTCTATAGAGGGGCCTGGTGACTCGGTCGAAGGACGTATCCAAGAGAAGTAACCATACAGCATAGTGTTGCCAGTTCGGCTTAAAGGTTCAAGCACTGTGACTGACTTTCACTGCAGAGAAAATCTGATACATCCTGTGGCAGAGGATCGTACGGATTTACCCCCACTGAGTCTGTGGCAGAGACTTTTGATTCGTGCTGCGTACTGGCTGCTAGACCGGTGAGAGAGGCCTATCCAGACGAGCAAGGAGTGTGTCCCACAAGGGGAGCGCATTCCACCTAGTTATCTGAATTCTACCAGGACATTTGTCGCTAAGATTCTATAAGAAGATATTTGAGTTTCTCCTGAAAGTTTCCTTTTCCGCCTCTTTCCTGCTACTTCCTAAAGTTTGTTTGTTCAATAAAGCATTGAAAACGTACTCCAGTGTTGGTGCGTGTGTCGTCCAGAAGTAAACACAACGGAACTCCTAGACCCGGTGCCGGTAAAACCAAGGGAAGCAAGGTGAAGGTAACAGACCCGCTTAAACCAGCAGCTCCACCGTGAGTTAGTGCTACAATAGTATTACTTAACCACTGTATAACAAAACAAAAAGCTGGAACTAACGTTTTTGAGTGCTTTTGAGCCCTTTGGGGCACTAGCTTCTCTCAAAAACACGAGTTTGGGGGGGTTTCTGCCTGTAGGAGCATATGCCTGAAAAACGCCTGAAAAAGCCCTAGTGTGCATGGATACATTGACTAACATGGAGGGGAGTTTCTGATCAGAAAAAATAAGAGCTCACAGGCCTGTAGGATCCACTTTTTTGAGCTTCTTTGAGCTTCAGTGTGCATGAGCCCTTAGTGTACAGTGGCAGCAGGCTGCTGGGTCTCAGGGATGATGGATTGATATGCCCAGAGAAGAGAAGAGTCATTTCTTCAAGTTCTGGAGTAAAGGAGAGATGGCCTGAAGAGCTTGTAGTGTGTGCATGGGACAGAGTGCTTAACAGTTGGCAGGTCTGTGTACTTTACACCATTTAACTGTTAACATTTTCCTTTGCTCTCTGCAGCTGGAAACTTACTATATTTATACTACACCACTGACACAATGATGGTTGCTACCAGTGGCTGGGGCATACTATGGTGGCTTGGGGTCATTGTGCTGGCTGGGGATTGTTGTGCTTACTGGGGTTCCTTGTAGTGGCTAGGGGTCATTGTGCCCTGATATTTGCTGGCAGTTATTACTGGGGGTTATCATTGCTGGCCCTGACAGCTGCTGGGGGTTCAGAACAACATACTCAAAGAGGCGGTTGGAAATTTAGACTTGCAAGTATATTAAGATGAAGGATAACAAACAAGCTCAACAACTCTGTTGACGCGAATCCCTTCAAGGTGACCAGCAGGTGGCCCATGTAGCGCACAACATTTTTCTTTTAATCACTTGAAGGTGTCCTAATACATTTCAAATGTTGACAACTATGGTCTTCATTTTTACATCCACTAACACCAATTATAGAGTGTATTTTTGTACTTGCTTACCAGCATTGCAATAGACAATGTTACATACTACTGACCATTGTACTCTGTTTGCCCCAATGTAGTCTCGTCTGCATTCCTATTAGATTGTGAATGATTTCCTTATAACATTGCAGATCTAATTTTCTGACTAAGGCCGGCCATAGATGGTTCGGATCTCGGCTGGTTCAGAAGGAACCGGCCAAGATTCAAACCACGTATGGGCAAGCTGAATGTACCAAGTTGATTGATCGATCAGCTTGGGTACAACCAGCCTGACGGATTTTACATGCATTTATTGCTAGTGGCTGGTATAGCTGCTAGCAATAATCACTTCTTCTTCCAGCAGGGACAGCTTCCTTTGCCCCCCTCCTGGGAGAATACAATGGCTCGGTGGGAGAGATTCCCCTGTCAACACTGACATGGTTGCAGGAAAGAAATTTGCTCTGTGTATGGCCTGCATGAGCATTTTTCATTATCTCTGCTTTTAACATAACATTAGGTTCGGGGTTGGGCATTCCCAGCACATTCCCATAAACACTGTAGCTGCCCCCATCCCATTTGATCATTTTTCCTCACCCTCTGTTCCAGTGACAACTGAAAAATTTTGGATTTTCAATCACTTTTTGAAAACTGGCCATACACATTTTAAAATGAACGTTTATACAAATATTGGCACAAAAATTCTCAGTACATTTGATGACTTGATGAATGTCATTCGAAAGTACTTCAAAATGTCGTTTGTTGTTAATATTTGGAATGAATGCACTTTACCAAATATAAACCACATACACTGTTAGAAATAAGTTGGTAGGAGAAAAATTTTCTATCCTGCTCCTTTGAATTTGCTCATCACCATGGTTGCGGTCAATTTGACCCCTTTATTGATTGGAAAAACAAATCAACATTCTTGAAATTATCAATTCCACTTGTGTTTGGCCAGCTTGAGGACTATATTCATCACAACAAAAATAGAAAGCGAACCTCCCCAGTTGGGTTAGAGATAGCAAAAAAAAAAACAAAAAAGAAAAACTGAGGAGATGAATAGACAGTGTTGGATCCCCAAAGCCTTTCATGTTCCCACATACTGGTGTAAGAGTAGTGGAGATGTTCAGCTAGCAAAAGACCAAAAGGATTCCAAGGCAACTTTGGACTATGACTGGAGAAAGGTAAAGACTGTAGCACTACAAAGTTACAATCTAAATTGAGTTTATTCCAATAAAAAATTCCAGCAAGAAAAGAGGGGATAGTACCTAGCGAGCAAGATTCAGGAGAGTTAGGGGCCAGTGAGGGAGCGTTTTCTCAGTGGTAAGTGGAAGCCTCTCCCGCCTCCCTCTGCCACTGATGATGTGCACTTAGGGCCCTGTGACATCAGCCTAAAGGTTACAGTATGTGTGTGTGTTTGATATCGGATTAGGTCAGTTTAAGATCAGTCTGTGCTTTCCTTTTACTCCTTTACACTTGTAAACATAAAGGCATCCAATGCATAAAAAAAGCATAACAAATGCATCACAAACTGATCTCATACTGTATACTGGAACCAGTGTAGGCATCCAATGCTCATACACCAGTGTATACTGGTCCCAGCGTAGGCATCCAATGCTCATACACCAGTGTATACTGGTCCCAGTGTAGGCCTCCAATGCTCATACACCAGTGTATACTGGTCCCAGTGCAGGCATCCAATGCTCATACACCAGTGTATACTGGTCCCCGTGTAGGCATTCAATGCTCATACACTGGTGTATACTGGTCCCAGTGTAGGCATCCAATGCTCATACACCAATGTATACTGGTCCCAATGTAGGCATCCAATGCTCATACACCGGTGTATACTAGTCCCAGTGTAGGCATCCACAATGCTCATACACCGGTGAATACTGGTTCCAGTGTAGGCATCCAATGCTCATACACCGGTGTATACTAGTCCCAGTGTAGGCATCCAATGCTCATACACCAGTGTATACTGGTCCCCGTGTGTGCATTCAATGCTCATACACTGGTGTATACTGGTCCCAGTGTAGGCATCCAATGCTCATACACCGGTGTATACTGGTCCCAGTGTAGGCATCCAATGCTCATACACCGGTGTATACTAGTCCCAGTGTAGGCATCCACAATGCTCATACACCGGTGAATACTGGTCCCAGGGTAGGCATCCAATGCTCATACACCGGTGTATACTAGTCCCAGTGTAGGCATCCAATGCTCATACACCGGTGAATACTGGTCCCCGTGTAGGCATCTAATGCTCATACTCCAGTGTATACTGGTCCCAGTGTAGGCATCCAATGCTCATACACCAGTGTATACTGGTCCCAGTGTAGGCATCTAATGCTCATACAGCGGTGTATACTGGTCCCAGTGTAGGAATCCAATGCTCATACACCAGTGTATACTGGTCCCAGTCTAGGCATCCAATGCTCATACATCAGTGTATACTGGTCCTAGTGTAGGCATCCAATGCTCATACACCGGTGTATACTGGTCCCAGTGTAGGCATCCAATGCTCATACGTATAGTGGTCCCAGTGTAGGCATCCAATGCTCATACACCGGTGTATACTGGTCCCAGTGTAGGCAGCCAATGCTCATACACTAGTGTTTACTGGTCCCAGCGTAGGCATCTAATGCTCATACACCGGTGTATACTGGTCCCAAAAAATTGTTTGTTACACCACAAGATTTTCTATGACCTGTTTTTCCTCCTTCTCTACTTTATTCTTACTAGTGCTGGCTTATGGTGACATCATTAGTAAGTTCTGGTGGTGGAAAGCTAGCACAGGTTTTTTTTTTTTTACAAGAAAAGCTAGCACAGGGTTGATCAGATTGAAAATAATAAGTGACAGAAAACACAATATACACATTACCAGTTAAAATTTTCCTGGACAAGATTTTGGTTCATGTACTGTAACTCAGACTCCACAAATTTCATCATTGGGATGATGCACTAGAGTGGAAAAAGAAAGGTGTTACAATAAGTAAAGGCAGGCAATCTGGCATTCAGGAGAAAAGCTAGCTTTGATTTCAAATAGTAGGCAGTTGGGCAAAGTCTAGATCTAAGGGCTCGTATACACTTGCCCTCTTAAGAGCAATCCATTAGACATGTGCAGAACGAAAAAATTTGTTTTGATTCGTTATTTACATAAATTAGTGCAATTAAATTTGTTTTCGGAATTCATTTAGTTTATTTGTATTCAAATCCATTCAAATGTTCAAATTCGAATCGATTCAAAAAGTTTTCAAATCAATTTTGAAAAGTTTTCGAATTCGGAAGGATTTCCAATTTCCAAAGAGAATACAATAGAATAGAAAATAAAGGAATAGAATAGAAGAAAATATAATAGAATAGAAAAGAATATAACAAAAAAAATAATAGAATAGAAAATAATACAACAGAACAAATAGATAGAAAATTAAAGAGCAGAATAGAATGAAATAGAATAGAAAGGAATATAATAGAATAAAAAATATTATAATTAAATAGATTATAACCATCTTCTGAAATTCGAATAGAATAGAAAAGAATAGAATTAAAAAAAAATAGAATAGAATAGAAATATTATAACCATTTTCCAAAATTCAAATAGAATCAATTGGAATTTAAATAGAATAGAGTAGAATAGAATAGAAAATAACACAATAGTATAAAAAAAAACCAACAGAATAGAATATAATAGAATGAATATTACCATCTTCCTAATCTATTATTTTATATTCTATTCAAATTCGATTGATTATATTTTAATTTTGGGGAATGGTTATATTATTTCTATTCTATTCTATTCTATTCTATTGTTTTTTTTAAGTGTATTCTTTTTCTATTTGTTCATTCTATTCTATTCTTTTGTATTCTATTTTTTTATTTTCTATTTTCTTCTATTCTATTCTTTTCTATTCAAATGTATTGTATTTGAAAATTCGAATTTCAGAAGATGGTTATATTATTTCTATTCATTCTGTTGTTTTTTTCTATTCTATTCAAACTAGAATTGATTTTATTTGAATTTCGGGACATGGTTATATTCATTCTATTCTGTTTTTTTCATTCTTTACTGTTCTATTCTATTGTAGTCTATTCTATTCTTTTTTCTATTCTATTTTTTTCTATTCTATTCTTTTATTATGTATTCAAATTTATTCTATTTGAGATTCGAATTTCAGAAGATGGTTATATTCTATTCTATTTGTTTCTATTATATTCTAGTCTATTCTGTTCTTTTTTCTATTTTATTTTGTTCTGTTTTACTCTACTATATTCTATTCTTATATTTTCTGTTATATTCTTTTCTATTCTATTATTTTTTTTCTATTCTATTCCTTTATTTTCTATTCTATTTTAATCTCTTTGGAAATTCGCAAACTATTCAAAGTCGAAAACTATTTGAAATCTATTCGAATTAGAAATCTATTAGAATTTGAACATTATTAAAATTTTGGAAACTATTAAAATTCGAAAACTATTAAAATTCGAAAACTATTAAAATTCGAAAACTATTAAAATTCGGAAACTATTAAAATTCGGAAACTATTAAAATTCGGAAACTATTAAAATTTGAAAACTATTAAAATTTGAAAACTATTAAAATTTGGAAAACTATTCAAATTTGGAAAACGATTCAAATTTGAAAACTATTCGATTATCGCCTGAATTTTTTTTCCGTTATTTAGGATTCATTTAAATTCGGTACTATTGTAATTCGGAAATTCGGATACATCTGAATTTATGAAAAACCAAAATTCGTCTGAATTTCAAATCAGAACGAAATGAACCGCACATGTCTACAATCCATGATTGATCACTTTCGGGGCTTGTTGCGGCATGGCCCTGTTCACTAGGGGGGCAATTTTTCCTGTGCCACAATGCAAAACATTGCAGATGCAGCTTTGGTATACCTCTATACAACTGCCTGTGCAGCTTGTGGCAGAGGGGATGGTAAAAACACAACTCAACTGACCTCCAGCTGCTAGTGTGAACTAGGCTTAACAGGGAGACCTTTTCAATACAAAGAGCCACACAAGAGAAGCCCGCAGCAACAGCATGTAATGCATAGCGGAGGGCATACATGACTGTGGTAACAGGGGAGTTAATAGTTTAAGGGGTGGGTACAAAAAAAGTAACCGAGGGGGAGGTATCAAACAGGGCTTTATAGGCTAACCCCGCCCAGGGGGGAGTAACAGTGGTTGGAGAAAGTTCATTGAAGATGGAGCTGGACGGACTCATGGCGCAGCTTAGGGAGGAGGCCGCGGTTCGTGGGACAGCATGGCTACAAGAAACCATTGCTGCGGCTTTGCAGAGCAGTCAGCCTGAGGCGCTGGGTAGGTCTAGCGGCGCCAGAACGCGGCGGTCCCGGCCGCCTGAGCGGTTCTCCCCCGACCAACGGGTTTCTGGACAGCGGCAATCCGGGACTCTTGCGGGTCTCGCGGTGGGCCCACCGCCAAAAAGAATGGCCGGAGCGGATGGCGGCAGAGCGAACGCCGACGGGACCCGGCGGAGCGATCGTTTGGAAGGGATGGAAGCGGCGGCGCGGCCTTACAGAGCGGGCAGAGTGAGGAGCGAGAGCCCCGCCCCCTGCAGGAGTCAGTCAGCAGCAAGAGAGAGGACACGTGCAGCGAGCCCTGGGCCGTCTGGTTCCACGGCAGGGGCACACAGGAGGATCGAGAGGGGTCGGCCTAGCGGGGCATCGCAGGTACCAGGCGGCAGGACTGAGGTCAGGCACACCGGTCCGGGCAAAGCAACCTGCAAGTCAGCGGGAGGAGGTGACAAGCGGAGGCGTACTGCTACAGTCATGGCGGCAACCCCGGCGGCCAGGCTGGGCGGGCCTTCGTCAGAGGAAGTAGAGGGGAGAAGTGGCGATCGAGCAGGTGGATGGTCCGGGTCGGAGGAAGAATCGGTACCCCAGCAAAGGCGAACGGCAGCGGTGGAGATCCCTGTTCCGGCTGATGAGGTTACGCCTGTGCAGCCTGGTGAGTACAATGTTTTATCCCTTAATTCCAGTCAGGCCAGAGTAGGGGGGATGGGGGTTTCAGTGGGGGGCGGGGGCAGCAGTGGGTCGGGGGTGTCAGGCAGTGAGGGGGCTGCAGCGTTGGGGGGGTTTTTAGCAGGCATTAGGGAGCTCCTTCAGCGCTTTGAGGGAGCGGGGACGGTTCCCTCGGGCCCTGCAACAGCGTGGGCGCAGCCGGCAGGAGGCACCGGGACGGTGGTGCTCACGGGAGGGTCAGCGGCGGTGCCTTCGGTCACGGCGGCGGTGGCCACGCCTGCACCGGTAACGCCCGGGAGTACAGGGGCGCAGGGGACGGACAAGACAGCTGAGACCACAAGCAGGCAGGATATAACCAGATTGGCTGATGCAGCCAGGTGCGAGGTGTATGTATGCTATGAGGGACCATTGGGCGCGCACCTGAAGCAAGAAGTGCGGGAAAAACTGTGGAAGGGTGAATATGTTGAGATATTTTCCCTACTGTCATTAGAGAAATTTAATCTGGATAGGGTGAAACCTGATGATTCAAAGAAGGAGGACGAGGAGAAGAGGAGGTACAGGCTGATCCCTAGAACATTTGCAAACTGGTTGCAGGCTTTTGCGATTATGGCAAGTGTGATAGGTGAAAAGCACCCGGAGCATTGCTCAGCTCTATTTTGCTATCAGGATGCTATCGGAGAGGCGTACAGGGTTTATGGGGGCACGGCGTGGCTGAGGTATGATGAACAGTTCCGTCAACGGAGGGCAATCAGACCGACGCTCCGCTGGGATCACAAGGACATCAGCCTATGGATGAGATTGATGACGACGACGACGAGGGCCCCCAACCAGTTTTTTCCAGGAGGGACCGGTGGACCTTCCACCCAGGGACATACGGTCGGAAACAAAAAGGGGGTTTGTTGGCAATACAACACTGGGACCTGCAGGTTTGGAACCTCATGTAAGTGTAAACACGAGTGTTCAGGATGTGGGGGATCCCACCCGGGGTCAAGGTGTTTCAAACAAGGAAAGGGTAGGCAAGGAGAAACTACAAACAAAAGGGAGGACCCCGGTGAGAGTGGAAAAGATGCGGCCGTTTCTAGGTAGGTATCCAGACAAGAAAGCAGCGCAATTGTTGGATGAAGGTTTCTCAGTGGGATTTAGGATACCGTGCAATCTATCGGTTATCCCGCCTGTGTCGCCTAATTTAAAGTCAGCTATGCAACACCCGGAGGTAGTTTCTGAGAAACTAAGGAAGGAGGTTGCATTGGGTCGGATGGGAGGTCCTTTTTCGGTGTCGCCGTTGGATAATTTGGTAGTGTCACCGCTGGGTGTGGTCCCAAAGAAGGAGCCAGGAAAATTCAGGCTAATCCATCATTTATCATTCCCAAAAGGAGGGTCGGTCAATGATGCGATAGACCAGGGTGAGTGTTCCGTGACCTATACATCATTTGATGCGGCAGTGGGATGGGTGCGACGGTATGGAAAGGGGGCTCTCATGGCAAAGGCAGATGTGGAATCAGCTTTCCGACTGCTGCCAGTACACCCGGACAGCTTTCGGTTATTGGGATGTCATTGGAACAACGAATTTTATGTCGACCAATGCTTACCAATGGGCTGCTCTATATCGTGCGCGATATTTGAGCAGTTCAGCTCGTTTGTGGAATGGGTTGTTAGGGAGGTGGCAGGTGTGAATTCTATAATTCATTACCTGGATGACTTTCTCTGCATGGGCCCAGCTGATTCAAGGATCTGCGCGGTGCTTTTGGCTACGCTGGAACATATCGCAGACAAATTCGGCATTCCATTGGCGGCTGACAAAACGGAGGGACCGAGTACGGTCATCACGTTTTTGGGCATTGTGCTGGACACGGAGACAATGGAATGCCGGTTGCCGGATGATAAACTGGAGGACCTGAAGAGGGAAATTGCGGGGCTCATGGGTTTGCGGAAAGTGCAACTGAAGGCGCTACAATCGGTATTGGGCAAGCTTAATTTTGCATGCCGCATATTACCAATGGGGAGGGTTTTCTGTCGCAGGTTGTCGGCCAGCACGAGCGGCGTAAAATCGCCAAGGCATTTCGTTCGGTTAAAAGAAACACATAGAGCGGACTTAAGGGTGTGGCACACCTTTTTGGAAGCTTTTAACGGGAGGGCTTTCTGGATGGCTGGTCCGGTCAGCAATTTTGACTTGGAACTGTTCACTGATGCCGCAGGTTCAGCCGGATTTGGGCCTTTTTTCAGGGACAATGGAGTGCTGGGCCTTGGCCTCAGTCGTGGGTGGAAGCAGGATTTACAAAAAACCTGGTGCTGCTGGAGTTGTTTCCGGTGGTGCTGGCGGTGGAGTTATGGGGAGCATCATTCAGGGACCTGAAGGTGCGTTTCCACGGGGACAACCTAGGTGTGGTACAGGTAATTAATAGGAACACGGCATCATCTCCGCCAGTGATTAGGCTATTACAACATCTGGTACTACGATGTTTGCAACTGAATGTTTTCATTCATGCGGTCCATTTACCAGGGGTGGAAAATGTTATAGCTGATGCATTGTCTCGCTTCCAGTGGGAAAGGTTCCGGGAGTTGGCGCCGGAGGCGGAGCAACACGGGGTTCCTTGTCCCGACTGGCTGTGGGGGATAGCATTGGCCTCATCGCCGGATGGATAAAGAACTCGGTAAGTGGGTCCACGTGGGCGGCTTACATCAGGGTATGGCAGGAATGGATGGATTTTGTGAGCGAAATCGGGGAGGAGCCGGTGGGCGGAGAGGTGCGGCTGCTCTTGATATACTACATTGCCAGGAAGATGGAGGAGGGTGTGTCTGCAGCTGTAGTGAATAAGAATGTATCTGGGTTGGCCTTTCTGTTTAAGTTGCAGGGTCAGATGGATTTTACGAAAGACTTCTGGGTCCGGCAAGCAATGAAGGGTTACAGAAAGACTTGGATTAGGAAGGATGGGAGAAGGCCGGTGACATTCGAGATTTTACAGGGTGTTATAGCGCAACTGGAGAGGGTGTGCTCTTCAGGTTATGAAGTGCTGTTGTTCAAGGTAGCCTTTTTATTAGCGTTTTTTGGGGCCTTTAGACTAGGGGAGTTGGTTAGCCCTTCTAAGAGGGTGCAGGGAGGGCTGAGTTATCAGGATGTGAAGTGTGAGACTGAAGTCTTGCAGTTGTATTTGAGAAAATCAAAGACCGATCAACTGGGAAGGGGCAGAATCGTTAGGGTGTATCCGGTTGTGGGTTCGGTGTTGTGCCCAGTTGGGGCAATGCGGGAGTTTTTGAATTTGCGCCCGGTGGGAATGGGCCCCCTTTTGATACATTCAGGTGGAGAATGTTTATCCAGATTCCAATTTGGCGCAGTTTTTGCAAAATGTATCCGGGGTTTAGGACTGACCGAGAAAGATTTCTCATCACATTCCTTCAGGATAGGAGCAGCCACGGAAGCAGCCAGGAATGGATTGGGGGAGGAAATGGTAAAAAAGATTGGCAGATGGGAATCCAAGAGGTTTCGATCTTATGTGAGGCCCAATTTGGTGGTTAGTTTGTAGGTTAAGTATTTGATGTGTAATGGAGATATGGGTATGGGTGGTAAGTGTTGATAGGGTTGTTGGTTATAGTATGGTTTCTTGTGTTTTTTCTATTTCAGATTCGCTGCCTGGGATGGTCTGGATCATGGGTCATTCCTATGTGGCGTGGGGGGCTCGGAGAGGGGACGCCCGACATGAGGGTAGGCAATTGGGTTTTGGCAGGAGGGAAGCGTGCATAAAGTGGCTGGGGATCCCAGGCATGTTGTGGGTCAGATTGGTGCCGGAGGTGCATCGTTATGCACAGCGCGATAGGCCGCCGGATGTATTAGTAATACATGCTGGCGGTAATGACCTGGGTATTAGATCTATGGTGGACCTGAAGCGCGACATCAAGTTGGATGTTTTGCGGTTGAGAGAAGCCTTTCCAAAAATGGTGATTGTTTGGTCAGACATGGTGGCCCGGACTTCCTGGAGGATGGCGAGATCAGTGGAGGGGGTCAACAGGGCACGTAAGAAAATAAATAGGGAAGTTAGCAAGTTTGTAGTAAATAATGGTGGGCTGGCGGTTAGGCATTTGGAACTCGAGTTCGAGACATGGCGGTATTTAAGAGCGGATGGAGTGCATTTGAACGAGGTTGGAATTGATTTGTGGGCCTTGGGGCTACAAGATGGCATACAGAGAGCACTTCGGGTGTGGAGGGGCACCCAAGATTAAGGTGTTATTCTTGGGTGCTGTGGCGGGCGTTGGTCTGGGCAAAAAGAAGGTGGATTGGTAAAAGTAAGAGTCTTTTTGGGAGCCTAGCGTTGCTATGGCTCAGTATTGTGGTTCCCGGTTAACGGAGGTTAACCGGGAAGTGATAATGGGGCACTGCGGTCATTGCTAGTCTCTGAGCCAGCTTGTCGGCTTGAGGCCTATTTTGATAGATTTGATGGGACCGCAGTGCTAGTCCTGTTATGGACACGGAGGATTTTTTAAGATATTGCTCAGACCAACGCTTGATGATCAAACAGGTTGTTTTAACAGATGTTGTTGTTTTGTTGTTTATGTTTTTCTATTTATGATTGATAATGTTTTTATATGTTATATTTTTATATATAAAATTATTTGTTAAATAAATTAGGCCACTACGGCCTTTTATACTCCAAGCTCAGTGTGGTTTGAGTTATTGGGGTAAAGATGGGAATGGTTTGGTATTAAGGGAATAATGACATCTGTATCCGTCAGTCAAGAGAAGCCCGCAGCAACAGCATGTAATGCATAGCGGAGGGCATACATGACTGTGGTAACAGGGGAGTTAATAGTTTAAGGGGTGGGTACAAAAAAAGTAACCGAGGGGGAGGTATCAAACAGGGCTTTATAGGCTAACCCCGCCCAGGGGGGAGTAACAGTGGTTGGAGAAAGTTCCCGCCCACCCTCCCCTTTTTCGATATATTAAGGTTAAGTAGCTCTGGTTAAGGTTAAAATTTAAAAAAAAAAAAAAAAAGAGAAAAGAAAAGTGATGGCGGGCGTTGGTCTGGGCAAAAAGAAGGTGGATTGGTAAAAGTAAGAGTCTTTTTGGGAGCCTAGCGTTGCTATGGCTCAGTATTGTGGTTCCCGGTTAACGGAGGTTAACCGGGAAGTGATAATGGGGCACTGCGGTCATTGCTAGTCTCTGAGCCAGCTTGTCGGCTTGAGGCCTATTTTGATAGATTTGATGGGACCGCAGTGCTAGTCCTGTTATGGACACGGAGGATTTTTTAAGATATTGCTCAGACCAACGCTTGATGATCAAACAGGTTGTTTTAACAGATGTTGTTGTTTTGTTGTTTATGTTTTTCTATTTATGATTGATAATGTTTTTATATGTTATATTTTTATATATAAAATTATTTGTTAAATAAATTAGGCCACTACGGCCTTTTATACTCCAAGCTCAGTGTGGTTTGAGTTATTGGGGTAAAGATGGGAATGGTTTGGTATTAAGGGAATAATGACATCTGTATCCGTCAGTCATGAGTTTCCTGCAGTCACATCTGGAAGGATGGACTCTGATTGTTTGCTATGGCTTATGGCATCTTACTATTTCCCTGGCTAATTACACAAGATAGAGTCAGATTTACCCTCATCTTTACAATGAATCCATAGAGACCCGACGTATACTCACATCATTGGGGTCCCGGGAATCGCTGGCTTTTGCTATCGATTGAAGATGTTTGGCAATCCCAGAATCTAGCTGTGGTAGGGAGAGATCAGAGGATGAGGAGAGAGATAGGGAACAACATAACATTTTTAGGGAGTGTGGGGAAAGGATAGAACCTCTGTAAGGTATTTAGTGATGTCCCCACTGGGGAGATTTGCCCTTACTTCCTGTCTCCAGTGGGGACACAGACTACAATAAACATGCCCATTATGTGGGGCAATGAGCAAAAAACTAAAAATGATTGGTTTAACCTAAAAAAAAAGTTCACATTTATACTGGCTTTTCAAAATATCAAACTGAGTAATCGCGAAGCTAGGTGAAATGTTTAATGCAGCAGAACACGTGGAGTTAAAGCCCAATTGAATAAATTCATTCCAGGTGCATCAAAACAAAAAGGTAGTTAACCCCTTGTTAACCAAGGTACATTTAGAAACATCTTGGTATGAAAGAGGTTAAAGTTACACTAAAAGAAAATAATAATACATTGGTCTGAGGCTGGGTTCACACTATTGCAAACCGAAAATTCAGGCTGAAATCGGACCTGAAACGGTGAACAGGGACGCACCGGACCCTTGCTGTGAGCCTCTCCATACAGCAGTGTGAACCTAGCCTAAAAGAAATTCTATTTAAGTATATATTCTTATCCACTTCCCGCCCGGCCTATAGAAGAATGACGACTGGGCGGTGGTTGAGTTATCTTGACTGGGCGTCATATGACATCCAGCAAGATAACACCGCTACACAGATCTCGGTAAAGAGTCTCTGATGGAGGCTCTTTACCACATGATCAGCCATGTCCAATCACGGCTGATCACAATGTAAACAGGAAGAGCCGTTCATTGGCTTTTTCTCACTCGTGTCTGACAGACGCGAGTAGAGGAGAGTCGATTGGCTGCTCTCCTGACAGGGGGGGCCTGTGCTGATTGTTTATCAGTGCAGCCCTCCCGTAGATGCCCACCCAGGACCACCAGGGATGCCGCCAGACCACCAGGGATGCCCTCAAAAGGTACCCCAAAAGGTATGCCACCCTGGACCACCAGGGAGATGGCAATCAGTGTCCATTAGCAATGCCTGCCGGTGAAAGTGCCATCAGTGATGCCCATCAGTGCTGTGTATCAGTGCCCAGCAGTGCCACGTATCAGTACCCAGCAGTGCCACCCATAAGTACCCATCAGTGCCCATCAGTGTCGCCCATCAGTGCCCACCAGTGCCACCAATGAGTGCCCATCAGTGCCGCCCATTTTTAAAAAAAATGAATATTTATTTCAGGTACTTATATATACACAGCACTTTACATATACATTGTACACTTACATCAGTCCCTACCCTCAAGGAGCTTACACTCTAAGGTCCCTAACACACATTCATACATACACATACTAGGGACAATTTAGACAGAATCCAGTTAACCTACCAGCATGTCTTTGGAGTGTGGGCGGAAATCGGAGTACCAGGAGGAAACCCACGCAGGCACAGGGAGAACATGCAAACTCCAGGCAGGTAGTATCATGGTTGGGATTCGAACCAGCGATCCTTTTTACTGCTAGGCGAAAGTGCCTATCAGTGCCGCCTATTAGTGCCCATCGTCAGTGCCCATCGGTGCCGCCTTATCAGTGCCCGTCAGTGAAGGAGAAAACTTACTTATTTACAAAATTTTATAACAGAAACAAAAAGAAAAACAGAGCAGAGCGAGGATCTGTCAATGTAAACAAACAATTCCCCGTTCTGTCAGGGAAGTAGAGAAATCTGCTGTTCCTAGTGATTAGGAACAGCGATCTCTTTTTACTCCCTGTCAGTCCCATCCCCCCACAGTTAGAAACACCTCCCGGGGGACACATTTAACCCCTTGATCGCCCCCTAGTGTTGACCCCTTCCCTGTCAGTATCATTTATACAGTAATCAGTGCATTTTTATAACACTGATCGCTGTATAAATGTCACTGGTCCCAAAAAAGTGTGAAAAGTGTCCGATCTGTGCGCCGCAATGTCGCAGTCCCACTAAAAATCGCTGTTCACGGACATTACTAGTAAAAAAATAAAATGCCATAAATCTATCCCCTATAGACGTTATAACTTTTGCACAAACCAATCAATATACGCTTATTGCAATTTTTTTTTTCAAAAAATATGTAGAAGAATACATATTGGCCTAAACTGATGAAGAAATCTGTTTTTTTTTTACATTTTTTGGGGGATATTTATTATAGCAAAAAGTAAAAGATATTATCTTTTTTTGTTTATAGCGCAAAAAATAAAAACCGCAGAGGTGATCAAATACCACCAAAAGAAAGCTCTATTTGTGGGAAAAAAAGGATGTAAATTTTGTTTGGGTACATCGTCGCACAACCACGCAATTGTCAGTTAAAGTAACGTAGTGCCGTATTGCAAAAAATGGCCTGGTCATTAAGGGGGTAAGGAGGTTCACCCTCCCAATTTGTCCTGTTTACTATTATCATTGAAAGTGAAAGTAAAAGCAAATCCCAAATTTCGGGCTGTCTCCAGAAAAGTAATAGAGGGAAAATCTTCCAATGGGGACACTAGTTCTGGTGACCTGGGAGTCCCCAAAGAATTCCCTTAAATAGAATAGCAGGGGTTTCCTCTTACTTCCTGTTTGGCTTTGGGTCAGGAAGTGAAGGGAAATCTCTGCACCTCTTACTGTATCCAAAATGAAAAAATAAAGTTTTGTCTATAGTTCTACTTTAAAGTGATACTAAAGTCTAGTTTTTTTGCATTAAAAACAACAAACATAATATATTTACCTGCTCTGTGCAGTGGTTTTGCACATAGCAGCCCCGATCCTCCTCTTTTCGGGTCCCTCTTCGACTCTCCTGGCCCCTCCCCCCTGCCAAGTGCCCCCACAGCAAGCAGCTTGCTATGGGGGCACCTGAGCTGCAACGCCATGTGTCCATTCAGAAACGGAGCCGCGGCCCGGCCCTGCCCCCTTTCTCTCCTCATTGGCTCACTGACTTTGATTGACAGCAGAGGGAGCGAATGGCATTGCGCTGCTGTCTCAGCCAATGAGGAGAGGAGTCCCGGACAGCCAAGTCTCTCATGCAACATCGCTGGACAGAGAGGGGGCTCAGGTAAGTATTAGTGGGGCTGAGGGGGGATGCTTCACACAGAAGGCTTTTTAGCTTAATGCATAGAATGCATTAAGATTATTATTATATTATTAATATTATACACAGTTTATATAGCGCCAACAGTTTACGCGGCGCTTTACAATGTAGAGGGGGGATAGCACAATTACAGTACAATTCAATACAGAAGGGACAGGAGGGCCCTGCTCGTAGAGCTTACATTCTAAAGGGAAGGGGTGGTGGTACAAAAGGTAGTAGCTGCAGGGGATGATTTGATGGGGGGTGGCTCTGGGACAGTTGTTAGGTGGAGGTGGGATAGGCTTCCCTGAATAAATTAGTTTTCAGGGATCTCCTAAAGGTGGACAGGTTAGGGGCTGATCGAACATACCGGGGCGGGGAGTTCCAGAGGATGGGAGAGGTTTTGGAGTAGTCCTGAAGGCGTGCATGAGAGGAGATAACAAGGGAGCTGGAGAGCAGGAGGTCCTGGGAGGAGTGGAGGGGACGATTTGGGCAAAATCTGCAGATGAGGTTGGTGATGTAGCTGGGAGCGATGTTGTGCATGGCCTTGTATGTTGTGGTTAGTATTCTGAATTTTATATGGTGGGGTAGGGGAAGCCAGTGAAGGGATTGGCAGAGAGGAGCTTGTAGTTTTGCAACAGCTAGAGGGCCGCCAGTTTGAGACCCCTGCTTTAGAACCACTTTAACTTACAAAAAAGTCTCTTCTAATGCCCTCAGTTCCTCAAAATTCCTTTTTTTTTCTTCGTTGCTCCTATTAGAAGGTGGCTTTGTTCATTCTCCATGGCCCCACTTTTATGTAAGAACGTAGCCAACCTCTCTTGCTCGTTTCTGAGATAGACTATAGCCTATGGGATTTGTAGTGTGCATAGAGCAGTGCATATGACCACCACTAGCACACACTGCTTGTTCCAAATAAACAGAAGTGAGGGGAAAAGGAGAAGTTCAGGAGCTCACGGAGGACATTAAAAGCTAGCAGTATAAGGATTAAAAATAGTTAAAGTTTCTTAAGAGAATTTTTGGTCCGCTGTATTATTTTTCACCTGGCTCCTGGATTCTATGTAAAAGCGATCTGGGCAGTTATAGATCTACTAAATGCAGCAGCGGCAATGGTTTTTGCAGTAGGTACGGAGCAAAGCATTGCAAACACGGTATGTTAACACACCTGCCCGCTGTCTTTGCAGCTTAAAGCGGAGGTCCACCCTAAAAAAATATTTATACATTAACATTTTCTTTGAAATAAATTAAAAAACATAGAAAAAAAATAATATTTTTGTACTTACCAGAAACCCCTGTTGCTATGCAGTCTTCCTAATCTGCCTCTTCCTATTCCGCTGAGCTGTTCGGTTACTTCCTCCTCTTCGGCGAGCTGCCCCGTTGTCTTCTGGGACCTTTGTGTGTCCCAGAAGACGACAGGGCCATTCATAAAGCGCCGCGTGACTTGCGCATGCGCAGTAGGAAACGGGCAGTAAAACCGCAAGGCTCCACTGCCTGTTTCCCTTACTTAGGATGGCAGCGCCGGCACCCGATCGGCCTCAGGAGGCTGACATCGCGGGCTCGCTGGACAGGTAACTGTCCTTATTAAAAGTCAGCAGCTACAGTGTTTGTAGTTGCTGACTTTTAAAAAAAAAGGGCTGGAACACCGCTTTAAGGGAGGTGGTAAAGAGGCAGCTCAGCCATGCATTTTTAATACCCCTCAACTGCAAAGAGCCCTAATGCAGCTACAGCCTGAATTGAAAAATCTGTCCACTGCCAGCAACTGCAGAGAGAAACCCTTGTTCTCTGCAGGTAAGCAGTGGTTTCACTGCAAACATCAGCAAAGATCATGCTTCCTGCTAATAGGATAAGCCTAGCTCTGGGCATGTTTGACCTTTGCATGGAGACCACTGCTTCCACACAGAGAGCAAGGTCCCATACTGCAGCATGCAGGCAGAACACAGGCTTTTCTACATGAGCTGTGGCTGGTTTTTAAAGAAAACTAAGATTTTGAACACCTTTTGTTTTGATGCACCTAGAATGTATTTCACCAATTTATAAGTAAAGTTTAATTGGGCTTCTAAAAGTAGAATTTTATAGAGGTCTATATATTAGAACACAAAGAAGACAACTGAGGAGGAAAGATGGAAAGTGAGATATGGTTCCCAATGAGGAACAATTGGGAGCTATGCAACAAAACACAAAAAAATTAAAGGATGACAATGCCATTTCAGGCTTTTATTATTGTCTATTAGGGACAGCTGCCATACTTTTTTTTTGCCATCATAGAGAAAGCAATTGAAGTGAAGCCCCCCCCCCCCCCCCAGGAGAGTAAACAAAACAACAATTAAAACCTAAAGTGAACTTTTACCCGTGAAAATATATTTTTTCCCCCCCGGATCCTTCCTCCTCCCTCTCCCCCAGTTGGAGAATATTTTCTCATTTTTAAAAGGTTTCTTACCTGTTTAGTGTTGTACAGCTACAGTTCCTTCTTTCTTGCCTAGGCAAGAATGACGTAGGCATGCCTTCTTGAATGTCCACATTACAAATGCTAGAAGGCAGTCTTACTGACTGCCTCATGTGCACCATGGGCTTCTGCATGTGTACAAATGGCCACAGGTCTTCAGGACCCGGTGGAGACCCGCAGCACATCTACGCATGAGTTTCTTACCTGGATGCTACACATATCAAAGTACCAGATGCTAGCAATGGTTGCCCATTCACCAAAAACCCCACACACATCCACAGGTCTCTGCCGGGTCCCAAAGACTAGGCATAGACCTTCAGCATTCCTTCACACATGCATGATTTTCAAAGATGGTGATGCAGGAGAGGAGCAAAACCAAAACCAGTCAGGGGGTTGAAGTTCCCCTTTGACAGAAGTGTTTAATCTTCCCAAGTCTTTACAAAGAAAGAAAAAGTTTTAAGTTGAGTTTGCCAATTAGAGATGGGCTGAACACTCTCCTGTTCGGTTTGCAGCAGAACTCCCAAACAGGGGAAAAGTTCTAACCTGAACGGCGAACTACATTAAAGTCTAATGGAGCTGAACGGGAAAAAGTGCCCATTTTGAAGGCTTATATGCAAGTAATTGGCCATAAAAGGGGTATGGGGGTCCGGTTACTGCCCTGGGGGACACATATCAATGTAGTGATCTTAATGATGCTTAAAGTGCAGCAAAAAAAACTAAAGTCCATACCAGACCCTTCGGGGCGAAGTGTTTGCCCAACTCTAATGACAGTTAATACAGTGTAAGACTTACTTTTTGGGCAAGCGCCTGAACCACTCCACGGATCTCGCGGTCCAGGCAAGCCACAGCACTGTTCAGCTGGTCATGAAGTGTGTGTTGAAACTGTTCTGAGCTTATGATGTCACATGTCCTTTGTTGCAGAGTCTTCCAGTCCAGTTTCTGTGGTAATGACTGTACTATCAACCGCAGTTGTTCAATGTTGTTCACTACCAGGCACAACTGGGAAGGCAAAGCAAGAGTCACACATCACACAGGAATGAGAAAATGTGAAAAGTAGCATTTCCCAAATCCTCACTATAACTAAAATATTTTGGTGTCCATCCACCAATATCCCACTTAGTTGCAGTATCAATGATCTAGCAAACCTTCAGATGTAAAGCCTAATGCCGCATACACACGATCGGAAATTCCGCCAGCAAAACTCAGATGAGGGCTTTTTGTCGGAAAGTGCGACCGTGTGTATGCTCCATCGGTCTTTTGCTGGCGGAATTCCAGCCAGCAAAAGGTTGAGAGCATGTTCTCTATTTTTCGGTCGGGCAAAGTTTCTAACCGAAAATGCGATTGTCTGTACAAGTTCCGACGTGCAAAATTCCTAAGCATGACGCATGCTCGGAAGCATTGAACTTCATTTTCTCGCCTCATGGTAGTGTTGTACGTCACCGCGTTCTTGACGGTAGAAAGTTCAGAGAACCTTTATGTGACCGTGTGTATGCAAGGCAAGCTTGAGCGGAATCCCGTCGGAAAAACCATCCAAGTTTTTTCCAACTGAAAATCCACTCGTGTGTATGCGGCATAAGCCTCGTACACACGATCAGATGGTTGGCCAATCGAGCGTCTGATTTCTGTCCAAAGGGCGTGTGCCAGGATCTTGTCTTGCATACTAATGGTACACAGTTGTCGGCCAACAAACGCGAATGTAGTAGCGCACTACGAGGAATTTCAGCTCTTGAGCGCCACCCTTTGGCCCCTTCTGCTAATTTTGTGTTTGGTGAGCATTGATTCCGAGCATGCGTGTTTGTACTTTCGATTTTTGTGTGACGGACTTGTGTACTGACCATCAGAAAATCTCAAAACAGACCGTTGTCCGCCAAAAATGTACTAGCCTGTAATCCAACATTTGTTGGCAGAAAGTTGGACAACAATTGTCAAAAGGAGCGTACTAACAGTCAGATTTTAGGCCAACAGTCTGACAACAGACAATCCCCTGCCAACAATCTGATCGTGTGTACAAGGCTTTAGTTATGTGCTTCATAGATTAAGTTTATGTACAGGAGTTTGTTTTTTTGTTTCAAGAATTTCACCTTAATTTACACAGTAAGAAAGCATTAAGTGTACACTGCCTGCTGGATATGGCCAGTGGAAGTCTTAAAGCCAAACTCAAGGCTGATTAAATAACACAATTTAAATAATTGATGTATTTATTAAAATCCTCCAATATATGTACCTAAATCTGCCTTTATATCAGATTCATGTAAATCCATGTACAGGAAGCAGCAAAATCAACGAGTAGTGCAAGCAAGAGGTGTGCAGCTCCAGTTGAGATAATTAGGTGTATTGGATTCCACACTAGGGTGCTAGCCTTGGCCCGCCTGCCGCAGAAAACATATGTATAAAAGGAATGGCTGCATACCAAGACAACGTGAGTCAGTTTTATTGCAACATCCCAAAAGTGTAACATCAATCACAGGACAGTAGCAAGTACAGAGGTTGACGCATTTCACACACTTACATTGTGCTTCTCCAAAACCCTGAGATGCTCCACTGACACTCCTTAAAGGCTAAGTTCACCTTTTTTTTTTTTTTTTATAAATTCCAGCTCTCCTATGTACCAATATAGCATTCGAGTACTTTTTTTGCAAAACTATCAAAACTTTCCATAAAATCTACAGACACATACCTTACTGTCCTCCATCCATGATTGCAAAGTATCTACTGCTTCTGTCTTACGTCCTTACAGACTGTAGGTTATGACACAGGAAGGAGTTGACCAGCTGACCTCATTAGCACACACCCTGCATCTTCCACCCTCCCACTCCCAGGTGTACGTTTTTTAAATGAAATGCAATCAGTGATCACCCTTCTCACTAAATACACAATATACAATCAGATTGCATAGTGTATGGCCATCTTTATACAAGTACATAGAAGGGAGTGGACAGAAACACTCAGCTGTCAAGCCCTGTTCACATTACTGCATAGCAGGAACTCGCATTCCCACATGCGCTTTTTTTTTTTTAGCGAGGTGGGGAGGCGTTTTGGAGCATTCTCGCTCATCACACATAGGGCAGCCCATCCACCTAAATGTACTGCCCTACACACAGCAATCTCCCCAAAGAAGCTTCAGAACTTTTTTTTAAAGTGCAGCTTGGTGTGTTTTTTAATGCAATTTTTGGTGCAGCGCATTTCTGATATGCAAGGAAACGCACAGATATGAATGGAGCCTCACTATACAATCTGATTGTACAATCTCCTTTAGATCTGCCATTAATTATGTAGTGCAAGGGCCTGCCTGATTAGATATAGAGTGATTTGCTAGATAGGTGTTTCCTCCTATTATATAAATTTGGTAAATCTAAAGGAGTATAGAAGTTATTTACAACTACGTGCCTCTGTGTAAATATCTAAGTGTAAGAAGTGTCAATTATTACAGCCTTTGCCTGGATGGGGAAACGAGAAGTGACTGTTGGTGCAGAACTTGCTGCTGGGTCCTGGAACTGGGTGCTTGGATTTTACATATGAGTATTCCTGGAAGTGAGGGAGTTATTTATACACAGTCAGGAGGATGGCAAAAATAGGCCTCAGGCCACCATCCATGTACGGAGTGGTCTGAGAACCTCAAGGAACCTGTGTATTTGTTGGTAGTCCAGCTGCTTGCAGTGGCCACATGCAAGGCACCCTGGGTACTGCCCACAAGTACAATTGTGCAAGCATGTCCAATTGTTCAATACCACCTATGCTCAGCTTTAGTTGTGCACTCTAATTAGGGTCACCCGTGCAAAAAAGAAATAACAAATCAGTGTCAAACCTTGTTTGCAGCCTGTCCAGCATCCCTTTTGTCTGATAACTCCTCAGCTCTCCGCTTTATCATTGCGCAGTATGTAATAGCGATACGGCACATGTCCTAGAAAAATCAGTTTAAATGACGTAAGTCGATCTTTTTAGGGACATTCTTTTTTTAGGAATTATTTTACATTCTATAAAACGAATTGACATAAAATATATAGACACGATCTATAACACAACAAGCCAAAAAAAAAAGAAAACTGAGAAATGTTGAAGATGAAGTACAATTTGTTATGGAGCATGGATGTTACCATATTGCATCTAATGTCCTATAAAATGTGCATCCATAGAACACAGGCCTGAATTAACATTGGGCATTGTAGGCCTGTGCCCCCAGGCAGCAGAGGCAAAGAGACAACGTTACCCTGTGTGGTTATCAGCCACACACTTCCATAGAATTCCAGTTTTATCATCACTTTAAATAGTTAATTTGGGCCAATCTGGGTCAAGCAAACAATTTCTGTTCCAAAATGTGCTGTAATGTACTGTTGTAGTATTAACTATATACAGTAAGCAGCGCTGTGTTCTGTCAGCAGTATGGGTGACTTCCATTCTGATACCAGAATTAAACAGGGTCAGTCAGTCAAATGCAGCCAACTGTGCCCATCATATGCAGCCTCTGTGCCCAGCAAATGCAGCCAACTGTGCCCATCCTAAGCAGCCAACTGTGCCCAGCAAATGCAGCCTCTGTGCCCATAATATGCAGCCACTGTGCCCCCCCGCCCGCCCACTGTCTGCCCGGCACTTACACCATCGTGGTGGCGCGTCAGGCAGCAGGTGACTGGGGCAAGCTGTGGGACGGGTAGCGCGGGTCAGGTGCCGGTTTCTGTGTCCTCCCTGCGTCTCTTCTTCCTGTTCTGATAGGTGGCCAATAGGATCGCCTCTGCCTTCAGCCAATCAGGTGAACGGTATTAGACCTGCGCCTCCTGACTGGTGGAGAGGCGGTTCAGTGTTAGAAAAGCAAATAATAATTTGCTTTTCTAACACGCCTGGGTGGATTGTGAGCGCAATGCTTTGCGCTCCAAGTCCACCTTTTTTGAAGCCTATTAGAGCCTATGGCACCCTTGCCTCTGTAATTCAGGCGCTCGGTGTCCGAAAAGGGTCCGGACGCCTGAATAGGGGGTGGCTACAGCGGCCATGGATATATTCATGCAATGCATGAACCTATCCATTTTACATAGAGGGGGTGGATGGAGAGAGGGGGATGGTGCCCGTGCGCCCTTAATGCACGCACCGCCACTGATAGGGATACCCCAAGTGTGAGACTTTTTCACAGGCTGTCCACACAGCGTGGCCCAAAATCCAAGCAGCACCTTCAGGCATTCTAGGGGCATAAATTAGGCATCTAAGTTTCTGACTACCTATCATGTTTTTGAAGGCCCTGGAGCACCAGGACAGTGAAAGCACCCACAATGACCCCATTTTGGAAAGCAAACACTTCAAGGAACTTCTGAACTTGCCACAAGTTTTTGTAAAATGCAGGAAAAAAAATGAAAATGTGCTTTTATTTACACAAATAAGATATTTCTTTTTTTTCCCCAAAAAAGTCTTATTGGAAATTGTTTAAGTACAAATAGAAGCCAATGGACAATTAAATATTACACTGTCGTTTTATAAAACAGAGTTAACAAAAATAACAGGAGGTGATCGTGTCTCGGAAAAAGAAAAAAAAAAAAAAGGGTAGGAGAGGAGGGGAGGTCTCTGGCACGAGTTCCCCCTAACCAGCAGTCAGTATCAAGTGGCAATGTGTGCAAAGATATTGGGGAACAGAAGAAGCAGGTGGTAATTAATAAGAGGTTTCTAACACACATCATAGACATACTTAGATTTACACCTCAAAAGTCATCCTGTTATCCTTCTGAGTATGGCGATACCACATGTGTGAGACTTTTTCACAGTCTAGCCACAGTGAGAGGCCCAAAATCTAGGAAGCACCTTCAGATTTTTTAGGAGCATAAATTAAACATCTAATTTCCTGACTACCTATCAATTTTTCTGAGGCCCTAGAGCACCAGGACAGTGGAAACACCTACAAAATGAAAGCATTTTGGAAAGCAATCGCTCCAAGGTATTTTCTAAGAGGCATGGTGAGTCCCTTAAAGACTTCATTTTTTGCCATAGGTATTTGGAACATGCAGAATGAAAATGAAAATATTTTTTTTCATCCAAGGTTGTCAATTTAATAAGATATTTCTCACATACAGCATGGGCATACTTAGAATTTCAACCCAAAACACACTCTGCTACTCCTTCCAAGAGTGGTGATACCACATGTGTGAGACTTTTTCACTTTTTGGACTGATTATATAACAGCTATTGTATCATGTGTACGACACAAATCAACCAATTGTATAAAAACAGTGTACTGTAGTGGTCACCTGTATATGAGAGGTCAAGGAATTTAGCTTAGTGTAGCATCACCTATATATAGCAGTCCCAGTTCATATAAGCCAAGCAAGCCTAGCCTACTGGTACATGGCTGTCCCCGGGAATGCCATGATCACTGGCCAGGAAGTACAGGATACTAAAGACAGGAAGAAGAATTCCTCTGGTTCCAGGAATGCAGTTATCTGCAAGGGATAGGTAGGACCAGTGTCTCACAGGAACATAGTCAGTCATGTGTGCAGATGGGTTAGTTAATGCGCAGGCAGAAAAATGGTCAATAAACAGGCCAGGGTTAGTACAATCAGCAGGCAGAGCAGTGGCAGTGATCAGGAACACTGTTGCTGGCTTACACTGGTCTGATGACACTGGGGACTAGTGTGGAAGCAATCAGGAACACTTCTGCTGACTTACACTGGTCTAGTGACACTGGCACTGTTGCGGACAGAGACACCATTGCTGGCTTACACTGGTGTGGTAACACTGACTGGTGTCACAGTGATGAGGAACACTGTTACTGGCATACACTGGTCTGGTGGCACTGGGGCTGGTGTGGCGTTGGTCACGAAAACTGTTGCTTGCTGCACTGGTCTGGTGGCAATCAGGAACACTGATTTTAGCTACACTGGTCTGGCGACACTGTAGCTGGTGTGGTGGTTATAGGAGAACTGTGACTCGCTATTAGGGTTTGTTCACGCATGAGGTTGGGATGCTTTGCTTCGCAGCTATGGCATGAATTATACCCCCTGTATGTCCACCTATCATGATCCATTCAAGTGAAAGGGGATGCTTTTACGGGGTCCAAGAGGTTAAACAGGTGGTAAGGAGGTGATACAATGCCACCTCACTGCCTGTCAGATGCTATCTGAAGAGTGATCCGAACACAGATGGCTCTTCAGAGAGCATCACATGTATGGAGTCCTTATAGTGAGACTGTGACTGGTGTGGCAGTGATCAGGGACGCTAGGACTGGCCCGGCGGTGATCAGGGGCACTGGGACTGGTGTGGCAGTGATCAGGGACACAGGGACTGGTGTAGCGGTGATCAGGGGCACAGGGACTGGTGTGGCGGTGATCAGGGACACAGGGACTGGTGTGGCGGTGATCAGGGACACAGGGACTGGTGTGGCGGTGATCAGGGACACTGGGACTGGTGTGGCGGTGATCAGGGACACTGGGACTGGTGTGGTGGTGATCAGGGACACTGGGACTGGTGTGGCGGTGATCAGGGACACTGGGACTGGTGTGGCAGTGATCAGGGACACTGGGACTGGTGTGGCGGTGATCAGTGACACTGGGACTGGTGTGGTGGTGATCAGTGACACTGGGACGTGTGTAATGGTGATCAGGGACACAGGGACTGGTGTGGCGGTGATCAGGGACACTGGGACTGGTGTGGCGGTGATCAGGGACACTGGAACTGGTGTGGTGGTGATCAGGGACACTGGGACTGGTGTGGCAGTGATCAGGGACACTGGGACTGGTGTGGCAGTGATCAGGGACACTGGGACTGGTGTGGCGGTGATCAGTGACACTGGGACTGGTGTGGTGGTGATCAGTGACACTGGGACGTGTGTAATGGTGATCAGGGACACTGGGACTGGTGTGGCAGTGATCAGGAATACTGGAACTGGTGTGGTGGTGATCAGGGACACTGGGACTGGTGTGGTGGTGATCAGGGACACTGGGACTGGTGTGGTGGTGATCAGGGACACTGGGACATGTGTAGTGGTAATCAGGGACACTGGGACTGGTGGCGGTGATCAGGGACACTGGGACTGGTGTGGTGGTGATCAGGGACACTGGGACGTGTGTAGTGGTGATCGGGGACACTGGCACTGGTGTGGCGGTGATCAGGGACACTGGGACTGGTGTGGTGGTGATCAGGGACACTGGGACGTGTGTAGTGGTGATCAGGGACACTGGGACGTGTGTAGTGGTAATCAGGGGACACTGGGACTGGTGTGGCGGTGATCAGGGACACTGGGACTGGTGTGGTGGTGATCAGGGATACTGGTACGTGTGTAGTGGTGATCAGGGACACTGGCACTGCTGTGGTTGTGATCAGGGACACTGGCACTGGTGTGGCGGTGATCAGGGACACTGGCACTGGTGTGGCGGTGATCAGGGACACTGGCACTGGTGTGGCGGTGATCAGGGACACTGGCACTGGTGTGGCGGTGATCAGGGACACTGGCACTGATGTGGTGGTGATCAGGAACACTGGAACCAGTGTTACGGTGATTAGGGACACTGGGACTAGTGTGGTGGTGATCAGGAACAATGGGACTGGTGTGGCGGTGATCAGGCGTGTGTAGTGGGGACGTGTGTAGTGGGGATCAGGGACACTGGGATGTGTGTAGTGGTAATCAGGGACACTGGGACTGGTGTGGCGGTGATCAGGGACACTGGCATTAATGTGGTGGTGATCAGGAACACTGGAACCAGTGTTACGGTGATTAGGGACACTGGGACTAGTGTGGTGGTGATCAGGAACAATGGGACTGGTGTGGCGGTGATCAGGCGTGTGTAGTGGGGACGTGTGTAGTGGTGATCAGGGACACTGGGATGTGTGTAGTGGTAATCAGGGACACTGGGACTGGTGTGGTGGTGATCAGGGACACTGGGACTGGTGTGGCAGTGATCAGGGACACTGGGACTGGTGTGGCAGTGATCAGGGACACTGGGACTGGTGTGGCGGTGATCAGTGACACTGGGACTGGTGTGGTGGTGATCAGTGACACTGGGACGTGTGTAATGGTGATCAGGGACACAGGGACTGGTGTGGCGGTGATCAGGGACACTGGGACTGGTGTGGCGGTGATCAGGGACACTGGAACTGGTGTGGTGGTGATCAGGGACACTGGGACTGGTGTGGCAGTGATCAGGGACACTGGGACTGGTGTGGCAGTGATCAGGGACACTGGGACTGGTGTGGCGGTGATCAGTGACACTGGGACTGGTGTGGTGGTGATCAGTGACACTGGGACGTGTGTAATGGTGATCAGGGACACTGGGACTGGTGTGGCAGTGATCAGGAATACTGGAACTGGTGTGGTGGTGATCAGGGACACTGGGACTGGTGTGGTGGTGATCAGGGACACTGGGACTGGTGTGGTGGTGATCAGGGACACTGGGACATGTGTAGTGGTAATCAGGGACACTGGGACTGGTGGCGGTGATCAGGGACACTGGGACTGGTGTGGTGGTGATCAGGGACACTGGGACGTGTGTAGTGGTGATCGGGGGCACTGGCACTGGTGTGGCGGTGATCAGGGACACTGGGACTGGTGTGGTGGTGATCAGGGACACTGGGACGTGTGTAGTGGTGATCAGGGACACTGGGACGTGTGTAGTGGTAATCAGGGGACACTGGGACTGGTGTGGCGGTGATCAGGGACACTGGGACTGGTGTGGTGGTGATCAGGGATACTGGGACGTGTGTAGTGGTGATCAGGGACACTGGCACTGGTGTGGTTGTGATCAGGGACACTGGCACTGGTGTGGCGGTGATCAGGGACACTGGCACTGGTGTGGCGGTGATCAGGGACAATGGCACTGGTGTGGCGGTGATCAGGGACACTGGCACTGGTGTGGCGGTGATCAGGGACACTGGCACTGATGTGGTGGTGATCAGGAACACTGGAACCAGTGTTACGGTGATTAGGGACACTGGAACTAGTGTGATGGTGATCAGGAACAATGGGACTGGTGTGGCGGTGATCAGGCGTGTGTAGTGGGGACGTGTGTAGTGGGGATCAGGGACACTGGGATGTGTGTAGTGGCAATCAGGGACACTGGGACTGGTGTGGCGGTGATCAGGGACACTGGCATTAATGTGGTGGTGATCAGGAACACTGGAACCAGTGTTACGGTGATTAGGGACACTGGGACTAGTGTGGTGGTGATCAGGAACAATGGGACTGGTGTGGCGGTGATCAGGCGTGTGTAGTGGGGACGTGTGTAGTGGTGATCAGGGACACTGGGATGTGTGTAGTGGTAATCAGGGACACTGGGACTGGTGTGGTGGTGATCAGGAACATTGGGACGTGTGTAGTTGTGATCAGGGACACTGGGACTGGTGTTACGGTGATCAGGGACACTGGGACTGGTGTGGTGGTGATCAGGAACACTGGGACGTGTGTAGTGGTGATCAGGGACACTGGGACTGGTGTTACGGTGACCAGGGACACTGGGACTGGTGTGGCAGTGATCAGGAAAACTGGAACTGGTGCTGCAGGGACTAGGGACACTGTGAGTGGGTGGCGGTGATTAGGGACACTGACTGGTGACAATATGCAAAAATAATTTTTTTTATCTTTTTTAAACATTTTTTTTTCACCACAATGACACATTACTGCTCTGGAGGGTGATCTTTTTTTTCTTTTTTTTACACTATCATTGAGTATTACAGTGATGATTATTGTATCAGAAATCTTTTTAACTGTTTGGCATCCATTCATAATGCCATTGTTTACTATTGCGATTGCTGTGATTGGCCACATCTATTACATTGTATGGGGCCACGTGACTGGCCCAGTACCATATGATCACTGTGACCAATCACAGAAATCATAGTGATAAGCAATCGCATCATGAATGAAAGCCATTGTTTACTACTGGACATGTGATCGTTGTGATCCGTACCAGGCCCAATCACAGTGGCCTGTTATCCCACTTAGTGATCCGCTGTATTCGGTGGACAAAACAGCCACACACGTCCCCAGGGGTGTGCATGAGGTGTGCGATTGGAAGGACATGTCGGTACATCCTCCTGGAACAAGGGAGCTCCTGCCCGGCTGTTTATCTACATTGGCTGGGAGGGAGGTGGTTAATTCCGGCAGCAGACAGGAAGTTGCTGGTACTGTTGCCGGAAAACAGCACCACTTACTTTATGTAGCTAATGCTACTAGAGTCTATTACAGCACACACAGCGATCACATCATTCTGTAATGGAAATAGTTCATTTGGGCCAGCTCGGTCCAGAAAATCTATAGAAAGTAATAGGAAAGATGGATTCTACTTGTGGAACAGTGAACTCGGGTCTGCCCCATGAAAATAACTGAGGATCCTCATCTGTTGCTTAAAGTGGTTCCAAAGCCTCAAAGTTTTTCACCTTAATGCATTCTATGCATTAAGGTAAAAAACCTTCTGTGCTGCAGCCTGCAGGAGCCCCCCCCCCCCCCCCCTTATTGTTACCTGAGCCTGATCCGATCCAGCAATGTGCACGAAAGCAGCGGTTCTCATTGCTGTCTCCCTCCTCTTTAGGCAGATTGATAGCAGCTGCAGCCATTGGCTCCCGCTGCTATCAAATGCTGTTACGAGGGAGCGGGGCAGAGTCGCCCGATCTGTGTCAATAGACATAGACCAGACTACTCGGTAGCGAACACGCACAGGGGCCCCCTGACTTTCTCTGGGGTCATTCACTGGTGCGGAGGAGCCCGGAGTGCCACCGGGGGCCCCCAGAAAAGGAGGATCGGGAGGACCAGGGATGCTCTATGCAAAACCAGTGCACAGAGCAGGTAAGTATGACATGTTTATTATTTTAGTTAAAAAAAAAAAACTAAGGTTTAATATCACTTTAACTTTTAAATTAGAGCTGTTAAGTTGTGAAGTCCAACCAGCACTGCAATAGGAAAGTGAGAGGGAAACACTTTTGTACTGTTAGTCAACATGTTTTAAAGTGAGAAACAGGTGTCGTCTTGTACCAATGTAATGCAACACTATCATCTAGGGGTGTGGGGGGTAAAGGATACATCTCAGATTTATATCATTTTTCCATCATACAACACTGCCATCTAGGGGTGGGGGGTAAAGGATACATCTAAGATTTACACAATTTTTCCATTATACAACACTGCCATCTAGGGGTGGGGGGTAAAGGATACATCTAGGATTTACACCATTTTTCCATCATACAACACTGCTATCTAGGGGTGGCGGGTAAAGGATACATCTAATGCCCCGAGATGCTACGAGAACAAGAATAGAAGGGACATTTTCCAAAAGGGACACTTGTTCTCGTAACGACAACCTGAGAGGGAATTTCCTTCATACTGGAATGATATCCTCTTATGTCCTACTTCAGAACAAGAGAAGAATGGAAATCCCCTAATTAGACAGAGGTTTTAACCCTTCCTGGATCTATCCAAAACGAAAAAAAAAGGTTTGGGCTTTAGATATATTTTAAGTTGGCACTATTTGGGCACTGCAACATACTGGTGCCACCCATAGAATAAATTGGTGAAAACTGACCCAAAAATGCAAATATTGATCCAATAATTCATGGGAGAGTTTTATTTTTAAGGTTAAAGTGTAGAAAAGTGTTTAGTAGTAGAGCATATGGACAGGGGGTTAGGGCGTTAAAACGGTAGTAAACCGCAGATAAAAAGGAAAAAATCTTCCCCTGCAAGGCAATGTCATAATGTGCTAATATGCATTGCATACAGGGGAGGCTTTGCATTTTCTCAATGAACACAACGCATTCTTTGAGTGGATGAGGTGCAGAATTGGAGCAGTGACATCGTGATCACCAGCTCATCCAATCAGAGAACACAGTATATTAATTGAGAAAACGCAAAGTGTTCCCTGAATAAAGCCCATGCCAAGCAAGGGACCTCCTGTGTTCAGTATGTAAGGGCAGCCACTAGGCCCAAGAAATTGTTGACATCTACTACAGTGATTTCCAACTTCCATGGGGATCCTACGGGTATGGCACATACATAATTACATTGGTCCAAGCTGGCCTAATGTAAAAATTGCCATACCACGTGAAGACCAGGCCTTTTCTGGCACTTTTTGTTTACAAGTAGACATGTGCAATTTGTTTCGTTCTGAATTCGTTTAACGAATTTCGACAAATTCCTTTATTCGTAAATATCCAAATTAATGAAAATCCGAATATTCGAATATTAAAAAATTCGTAAAATTCGAATATTCGTAAATTTGATAATTCATAAATTTGAATATAACGAAAATTCAAAAGAACGAAAATCCAAATATAAGAATGAAAATTCAAAAACCTGAAATAACTGACTAATAATAACTTACCGTAACTATTACTATTAAATTATAGATATTGGAATTTCCTTTCAAATTTGTCTGTTAGTGAACATAACGAATATGAATTTATCCAAAGTTACGAATTATCCGAAACCAATGGAACGTAACATATTAAAAATAATAATTAACAATTATAATAATAATAAAACTTTTATTATTAATATTTATTATTAATTAGTTCCATTTGTTTAGATGCGGCATCTGTTATTTTGAATAATTTGTAACTTCGGATAAATTCGTATTCGTTTGACTAACAGCCAAATTTGAAAGGAAATTCCAATACCTATAATTTAATAGTTAGTTATTATTAGTTAATTAGTTAGCTATTATTTAGAATTTCCTTATTTTCGGATTTTCTAATTTTCTTATTTGTGGATTTTCTAAATTTCAAATTTTTTTGAATTTCCGAATTTTTGAATTTCCAGATTTTCAGATTTTTGAATTTTCAAATTTATGAATTTTCGAATTTTCGAATTTTCAAATTTATGAATTTACACATTTTTGAATTTATGAAATTACGAATGTTCGAATTTACAAATTTTCGAATTTAAGAATTTCGATCATAACGAATGACCCGAAACCCCCCCCCAAAAAACGAACGAAACGAAAACTAACCAATTTTTCGGCAGTGCACATGTTTATTTACAAGTTTAAATCTGTATTTTTTGCTAGAAAACTACTTATAACCCCCAAAACATATTATATATATCAGGGCTCGACAAATCCCGGGCGCCAGGTCGCATTTGCGACTAAAATTAGCGACCTGGCGCCTGTTGCGGCACAGCTGGGGTATCCTGTGTCCGTTCGACACCCCCCCCCTGCCCGCCGCGATCGCTCTGGGCCGCGCCGGTAATTGAGGCCCCGGCTTTGCGGCCTACTGCAGTCCTATGGTTCCTGGTTCCTTCTGCAATCGGGCGCCCTCTGGTGGTGGCCGTTGGTATGACAAGACATCCATCAATGCTAATGGAGCTTCCCCTGCCTGTTTTCACTGCCTGCTCATCTCCTTCCCTTTACTTAGAACCCCCAAACATTATATATATTTTTTATTCTAACACCCTAGAGAATAAAATGGCAGTCATTGCAATACTTTCTGTCACACCGTATTTGCACAGCGGACTTACAAGCGCACTTTTTTGGGAAAAAATACTTTTTTTAATTAAAAAATAAGAAAACAGTAAAGTTAGCCCAATTTTTTTTTATATTGTGAAAGATAATGTTACGCCGAGTAAATTGATTCGCAACATGTCACGCTTCAAAATTTCATCCGCTCGTGGAATGGCGACAAACTTTTACCCTTTAAAATCTCCATAGGCGACGTTTAAAAAATTCTACATGTTGCATGTTTTAAGTTACAGAGGAGGTCTAGGGCTAGAATTATTGATCTCCCTCTGACGATCGTGGCGATACCTCATGTGTGGTTTGAACACCGCTTTCATATGCAGGTGCTACTCACATATGCGTTCGCTTCTGCAAGCGAGCTCGGCGGGACGGGGCGCATTTAAAAAAATTATTATTTTTTCTTATATAGTTTACTTTTTATTTTTTATTTTTACACTGTTTTTAAAAAAAAATAAAAATTGTGTCACTTTTATTTCTATTACAAGGGATGGGGCACATTTAATTTTTTTTTTTTTCTTATTTATTTTAACTTTTATTTTTTCACTGTTATTTAACCACTTCAGCCCCGGAAGGATTTACCCCCTTCCTGACCAGAGCACTTTTTACAATTCGGCACTGCGTCGCTTTAACTGCTAATTGCGCGGTCATGCAATGCTCTACCCAAACGAAATTTGCGTCCTTTTCTTCCCACAAATAGAGCTTTCTTTTGATGGTATTTGATCACCTCTGCCGTTTTTATTTTTTGCGCTATAAACGGAAAAAGACTGAAAATTTTGAAAAAAAATGATATTTTCTACTTTTTGTTATAAAAAAAATCCAATAAACTAAATTTTAGTCATACATTTAGGCCAAAATGTATTCGGCCACATGTCTTTGGTAAAAAAAATGTCAATAAGCGTATATTTATTGGTTTGCGCAAAAGTTATAGCGTCTACAAACTAGGGTACATTTTCTGGAATTTACACAGCTTTTAGTTTATGACTGCCTATGTCATTTCTTGAGGTGCTAAAATGGCAGGGCAGTACAAAACCCCCCCAAATGACCCCATTTTGGAAAGTAGACACCCCAAGGAAATTGCTGAGAGGCATGTTGAACCCATTGAATATTTTTTTTTTTTGTCCCAAGTGATTGAATAATGACAAAAAAAAAAAAAAAAAATTTACAAAAAGTTGTCACTAAATGATATATTGCTCACACAGGCCATGGGCATATGTGGAATTGCACCCCAAAATACATTCAGCTGCTTCTCTTGAGTACGGGGATACCACATGTGTGGCACTTTTTGGGAGCCTAGCCGCGTACGGGGCCCCGAAAACCCAGCACCACCTTCAGGATTTCTAAGGGCATACATTTTTGATTTTACTCCTCACTACCTATCACAGTTTTGAAGGCCATAAAATGCCAAGATGGCACAAACCCCCCCCAAATTACCCCATTTTGGAAAGTAGATACCCCAAGCTATTTGCTGAGAGGCATGGTGAGTATTTTGCAGCTCTCATTTGTTTTTGAAAATGAAGAAAGACCAGAAAAAAAAATTTTTTTTTTCTTTTTTCAATTTTCAAAACTTTGTGACAAAAAGTGAGGTCTGCAAAATACTCACTATACCTCTCAGCAAATAGCTTGGGGTGTCTACTTTCCAAAATGGGGTAATTTGGGGGGGGTTTGTGCCACCTGGGCATTCCATAGCCTCCGAAACTGTGATAGGCAGTGAAGAGTGAAATCAAAAATTTACGGCCTTAGAAAGCCTGAAGGCGGTGCTTGGTTTTCGGGGTCCCGTGCGCGGCTAGGCTCCCAAAAAGTCCCACACATGTGGCATCCCCGTACTCAGGAGAAGCAACAGAATTTATTTTGGGGTGTAATTTCACATATTCCCATGGCACGTTTGAGCAATATAACATTTAGTGACAACTTTGTGCAAAAAAAAAAAAAAAAAAAAAAAATTTGTCTCTTTCCCGCTACTTGTGTCACAATATAAAATATTCCATGGACTCGACATGCCTCTCAGAAAATAGCTTGGGGTGTCTACTTTCCAAAATGGGGTCATTTGGGGGGGGTTTGAACTGTCCTGGCATTTTATGCACAACATTTAGAAGCTTATGTCACACATCACCCACTCTTCTAACCACTTGAAGACAAAGCCCTTTCTGACACTTTTTGATTACATGAAAAAATTATTTTTTTTTGCAAGAAAATTACTTTGAACCCCCAAACATTATATATTATTTTAAAGCAAATGCCCTACAGATTAAAATGGTGGGCGTTTCATTTTTTTTTTTTCACACAGTATTTGCGCAGCGATTTTCAAACGCATTTTTTGGGGAAAAAACACACTTTTTTAAATTTTAATGCACTAAAACACACTATATTGCCCAAATGTTTGATGAAATAAAAAAGATGATCTTAGGCCGAGTACATGGATACCAAACATGACATGCTTTAAAATTGCGCACAAACGTGCAGTGGCAACAAAATTAATACATTTTTAAAAGCCTTTAAAAGCCTTTACAGGTTACCACTTTAGATTTACAGAGGAGGTCTACTGCTAAAATTACTGCCCTCGATCTGACCTTCGCGGTGATACCTCACATGCATGGTGCAATTGCTGTTTACATTTGACGTCAGACCGCCGCTTGCGTTCGCCTTAGCGCGAGAGCAGGGGGGACAGGGGTGCTTTTTATTTATTTATTTTTTTTCTTTATTATTTTTTTGCTTTTTTATCTTATTTTTAAACTGTTCCTTTCATTTTTTTTTTTTAAATCATTTTTATTGTTATCTCAGGGAATGTAAATATCCCCTATGATAGCAATAGGTAGTGACAGGTACTCTTTTTTGAAAAAATTGGGGTCTATTAGACCCTAGATCTCTCCTCTGCTCTCAAAGCATCTGACCACACCAAGATCGGTGTGATAAAATGCTCCCCCAATTTCCCAATGGCGCTATTTACATCCGGCGAAATCTAAGTCATAAAATGCTCGTAGCTTCCGGTTTCTTAGGCCATAGAGATGTTTGGAGCCACTCTGGTCTCTGATCAGCTCTATGGTCAGCTGGCTGAATCACCGGCTGCATTCTCAGGTTCCCTGTTGAGACAGGAGAGCCAGAGAAAAACACGGAAGACGGTGGGGGGGGGGCATTCCCTCCCACTGCTTGTAAAAGCAGTCTAGAGGCTAATTAGCCGCTAGGATTGCTTTTACATGAAAGCCGACCGCTGGCTAAAAAGAATGATACCAAGATGATACCTAAACCTGCAGGCATCATTCTGGTATAACCACTCAAAGTCGTGAATGGCGTACCTGAAGACAAAAAAATGGTTAACAATAAAGCACAGTAAACGGTAAAGTATAAAAAATTGCATACCTGAAAAGCAAACATGATAAAACATAATAACAATAAAACATTGCAGAATAGAATACAGTAAAAAAGAGCAGAACAATAGAGAGAGAGAATAGAGAGAGAGAACAATAAAACGACAACTATTTTTTTTTATTTTTGTTTGTGTTTTTTTTTTTTTTTTACACTTTTTTTTTGTAACTGTAACTTTTATAACTGTAACCGCTTCCAGGTTCGGGTCTCTCAAAATGCGATGGCATCTTGGGAGACCCTGTGAAAGTGTGCCTAGTCTGTGCAATGCTGTACCCTACGCTAATACTCAACTAGTGAATGGTAGCGTTCAAAACATTCACCAATGCAAAGACCAGGATTGTCAGGACAGGAGGGACAATAATAGTGAGTGTCACGCCTATATCCGCGCTTGCTGCAGACACAACATCTTTTTTGGGGGGGTTCGTTGGGTAGGGGTACTCGGGAGGACATAAAGAAAATGCCTCTCATGCAGCCGACTGCATTTGGTTGGGGATGTGAATGGGGGAAGTACGGGCGCTGCAGAAGCGGTGGGTTCCCAATTAGGATTGGCGAATGCAGCAGGAAGGGCACTATGGGCACGACGGGCCTGTGTTTGTCTTTTTGGTGGCAGCGGGACACTACTTGTGCTTGCCACCTCACCAGCTTGAACTGCACTTATGGGACTCGCCACGTCACCAAGTGTTACTGAGGTGCTGGTTTGACTACGACCGGGGTGTACTAGGCCGCTGGTGCTTGCCAGTTCACCAAAACGCTACAAAAAAAAGTGACAGTGATCGATCGATACTGCACTTGGGTGGGCTGGACTGGGCTGGGCCGGGCGGAGGGGCAAAACGCAGGTGCTAGCAGGTATCTGGGCTGATCCCGCTAACACTGCGTTTTTGGGAACCCTAAACTGCTGGGGACGCCAGTATAGATCTGATCGGATCAGATATTGATGCGTTCAGATACTATACCACTAAGGGAGGTGTACGGTGCGTGTACGGTGCGTGCATGGGTGTTCGCGGTACTGGTGCTAATCTGACGCTGCCTAGGGCGACGCATATCACCGCCGGGCGATCAGGGGGCTAAACCTTTTTTCGGTAATAAACGGCGGGTGCCCTGACACTATAAAAAATAAACAAACTAACCAGCGTCACCCGTAACGGTTATACGGTGATCAGTGGTAAAAGGGTTAACTAGGGGGCCATCAAGGGGTTAAAACATTTATTAGGTAGTATATGGGGGTCCCTGTCGCTATAAAACACTGACGGCGAACCTAAATATTTACGTCCCTAACTAGCGTCACCAGCGACACTAATACAGCGATCAGAAAAATGATCGCTTAGCGACACTGGCGACAGGGGGTGATCAAGGGGTTAAAACTTTATTAGGGGGGGTAAGGGGGGTACCCTAGACCTACAGGGGGCTAAACTTTTATTTGGTAATAAACGGCGGGTGCCCTGACACTATAAAAAATAAACAAACTAACCAGCGTCACCCGTAACGGTTATACGGTGATCAGTGGTGAAAGGGTTAACTAGGGGGCCATCAAGGGGTTAAAACATTTATTAGATAGTATATGGGGGTCCCTGTCGCTATAAAACACTGACGGCGAACCTAAATATTTACGTCCCTAACTAGCGTCACCAGCGACACTAATACAGCGATCAGAAAAATGATCGCTTAGCGACACTGGTGACGGGGGGTGATCAAGGGGTTAAAACTTTATTAGGGGGGGTAAGGGGGGTACCCTAGACCTACAGGGGGGTAACAGTCACTACCCTAACACTGCTAACTGTCACAAACTGACACTATGCAGTAATCAGGAAAAAAAAAACAAAAAAAAAAAAAACCTGCTTGGTGTCAGTTTGTGACAGGGGGGGGGGGTGATCGGGGGGCGATCGGGGGGCGATCGGGGGGCGATCGGGGGTGTAAGGTATGCCTGGCATGTTCTACTGTGTGGCGGTACCTCACATATGTGGTGTGAACACTGTTTACATATGCGTGCGTAACTTACGTATGCGTTCACTTATGTGTGCGAGAGCGGATCCGGCAATGCCGCCGGGTTACCATAGAGCTGGCCGCGGACCGGATGGTGCCTGGATATTTCTATGATCCTGGGAAGCCGGAAGCAACCCCATGACATCACTTCTGGCTCTGGCAGATGTAAACACTGCCATTTTTTTCTGGAAAGCAGAGATCAATGTTTTTTTTTTTTTTATCTCATGCTTTCCAGGGTAGAGGAGAGATATGGGGTCTTATAGACACCAGATGGCTCCATGAAGAGGACCTGTCATGCCTTATTTTTATCAGAAGGGATGTACACATTTCTTGTGATAGGAATAAAAAGTGATAAAAAAAATAAAGGGACAGTGTAAAAAAAACCCCTAAAACTAAAATAATAATTATTATTTTTTTTATTAAATCTCTCCTGTCCCCTCGTGCTCGCGTGCAGAAGTGAACACATACGTAGGTCGTGCCCGCATATGTAAACGGTGTTCGCACCACACATGTGAGGTATTGCCGCAAATGTTATAGCGAGAGCAATAATTATAGCTCTAGACCTCCCATGTAATTCTAAACAGGTAACCTGTAAAAACGTTTTAAACTGTCGCTTATGGAGATTTTTAATTACCATAGTTTGGCGCCATTCCACAAACGTGCGCAATTTTAAAGCAAGACATGTTAGGTATCTATTTACTCAGTGTAACATCTTCTTTTACCAAAAAAAATGGGTTATATATTGTGTGTTTTTTTCTTTTTTACATGTACCTGTATTATTTCAATAAAATTCTTTGTGGAAAAAAAAATATATTGTGGATTTTTTTTTTGCATTAAAATTCATTAAAGTGTATTTTTTTTCCCCCAAAAAAATGTGTTTGAAAAATCTCTGCGCACATACCATGTGACATAAAAAATTGCAACACCCACCATTTTATCCTCTAGGGCCTCTGCTTAAAAATATATGTATAATGTTTGGGGGTTCTCTATAATTTCCTAGCAAAAAATGCAGATTTTTACATGTAGGAGAGAAATGGCAGAATTGGCCTGGGTGGGAAGTAGTTAATAAAGATCTATGAAGAATAAACATGAGAGATGAACTTGTAACTCTCAATGCAACATCTAGTATTTATAGTCCATTGACACTTCCTCCAGTTCTCCAACTGAAAGCCTGTACCTCAGTACTGGAGGAAGAGTCTGCAGGAGACTGACATTGCATACGCAATCCACTGATCGCTGGTGCAATGCTTTGCAGGTTCCTATGCAAATACATAAACAGATAAATAAATAAATGCACACTTTTTTACATGCAAATATATGTACATTCATTATTTTTTGTAAAAGGTAGACTTGTTTGGGTAGTTAAGGGTGATGTGTTAGCATTGAAGGTAGGCTAAGGATAATTTTAGTGGGAAGATAAAGTGCTAAGTTTAGGGAGGTGGAAAGGATAAATGTTGGGGTGACAATAAGTGTTAGAGATAGTTGGGTGATAGGTTAGTGTTGTGTTATGGCCCCGTAGAAATTATGAGCAACGGTCACCCTCCCTGTTGGGGGGAGTAAGGTTTCTTCAATGTGTTTAGCAGGACTGACACCCATTTATGAAAAAACGAAAGAAATTAGACATGTTTGATCCGTTTTGTTACGAATCTAAATTTGGACAAAGTCGGATGTATCTGAAAATCACAATAGTAACAAATTTTAACAAATCCAAAATAAATTATAACAAAACAAACTATCCGAATTTGAAAATGAATTTGAAAATGAATTTGAAATGGAAACATATTGCAATAAATACAGTAAAGTATAACAGTGAAATAAGATGATGATTCCTACTTAGGCTGCTTTATAGCAGTCAATAGAATAGAATAAAGCAGAACAGAATATAAAATAAGGGAATATAAAAGAAAATAGAAAAGAATAGAACAGAAAATAAATGAATAGAATAAAACAGATTAGAAAATAAAGGAATAAAATAGAATACATTAGAATAGAATAAAAAGGAACGAATATAGATTCGAAAATAATGAACCATTCCAACATAACGAATATGACAATGCAATTATTAACTTAACGAATTAATCCGAAACAAATTTTTCCATCGTACACATCTCTAAAATAAATATTCAGGGGAATTCAGTAAAACACTAATAACACTTTCCTGGTGCCAACTTCCTTTGCAACTACCTATGCCTAATTCAGGCAAGCATTTGCACCAGCATTAGTATCATGATTGACACACGTGCGCCAAATTCAGGTAGTTCTAACAACTACCACTTTAGAACCTGTCACTATGCCAGCCACATATTCTTAAAAAAATGACCACCAGTTCTCAGATTAGGAAACTAGCAGTAATTGAGATCAGCTCCAAACTGGTGTACAGAGGTACTGCAATGCTTAGAGCGGGGCATATCTTTGACATCTTCCTACACAGGGCTCTATAACTGACCACATTCAGTAGTCTGTTGGGAGATTACCCAGCCGAAAGCTAAATTAATGAATGAAATGATACTCTTTCTGAAATCCCACCGCTGTGTTCACTGTTTCCAAACTTTTCTAAATATGGCAGAAGAGGCATGAGAATAAAGGAAACAGTTTTTAGAAAATCCTGAAAATGTTGGTAATACCTGGATATACCACCCCTTTCTCTATCATTCCACCCAAAATGAAAAGTTTTGACGAGGCTTCTTCGGTTGGTGTGTAATGACTAGATTTGTATATACTGCAGACTTGCAGTGCGGTCACTCCTTACCTCAGTGAATTTCACCATTATCATAAATGCTTCCTCAGGATCAGGCCAGGCCAGCTGCTGCCATGTGCGTCCAATCTGGGTGAAGCATGTTGACAGGTCAACCGTAGAAGAGCTGTGCTTCTGCAGCTCTGACAGTGGAACCAGCTAAAAAAGACAACATTACAATATATCATTAGCACTGCAGGTATACTCCTGGTTGTATCCATCATCTGTCCCCAGGTACAGCAGACTGTTGAACGATGGCTTTAGCAGTTTTTTAGTTTATGATAATGAATGGCACCTACTTAATTTGCTTTTGTTTTCAGTTTATGCCAGTAGTACAGTAGGGTTGTCACCTCATCCCGTTAAACGTGAACACATATTAATTACACAGGTTCTGTGGCTGATTAAGGTGGTCAATAAACTCACTTAGAGCCTTATCTGCATTCAATTAGCCTCAGAACCTGTGTAAATAATATGTGTTCAGTTTTAAAAGGATGAAGAAGCAACCCTATAGTACAGGAAGCATGCAGGTTTAGAGATGAACTTGGGTGTTCTCCAAACCTACCTTTAACCTGAACTACCGTTTTTTTGTATTCGAATGAGCTGCCCACTGGGTTATTCCCACATGAGTTGCAGGGCTGGGATTGACCCAAACAGCAGCTCATTGTAGTACAAAAATGTGGGAGTTCAAAGTTTGGGTTAGAGATTAGTCCTGAAGACACCCAAGCTCATCTCTAGAGGTTACCAAACATTCATTGCAATACAGAATCATGTACAGACTCAGGTACTGTAAACCTTGCCAAACCACTGTATACAATTTGTTAAATGTACAAAAATGCACCATATGGTCACCTGACCCTCACACCTTGATGAGGTTTTTGGACATCTTATTTCAAAGTCATGGGCATTGATATAAAGTTGGCACCATCTTTGCAGTTGTAAGAGACTCTACTTTTCCGAGAAGTCTTTCCACAAGATTTTGGACTGTGTCTTTGGAAATGTTTGCCCATTCATCTAAAAGAGTAGAAGGCCTGGCTCACAATCAGTGATAGAATTCATCCCAAAGGTGTTTTATAGGGTTGACAGCAGATCTCTGTGAAAGACACATGAGCTCCTCCAAACCAAACTCATCAGACCATGTCTTTATGGAGTTGGCATTGTGTACCTGAACTCAGCCATGTCCCCTTTTATTACTTTTTTTTTAAACACATCATACATGATCATTGACTATGATCATACATGATAACAAATTTATAAAAATAACCAAAATCCTTTTTTTTAATATGTTTTTAATGTAAATGTAGTCATTTGGTTTCTTACACAGTCCTGGTAGAGGAGTAAAAAAGAACCAGTTGGTAATGGTTGGCTCAGCTTTGCTATGCTGTATGTAACTGCTGGAATCACCCTAAAGCAAAGTAAGGTTTGGGATCCCCAAAAGTCACAGAGCCTTACATAGCAGGATATTCTTGCACCCGTGATTTTAATTCTTCTTATTTTAAAGCAATAACTCACTTTTTACTTAGATCAGACTTTTTTAAAATTACTTTTTTTATAATAAGTGTTCTTACCAGGTCTATCTGTACAGCTCTTTGGACTCTCTCAAGTGCAGTGGAATAAGCCTTCTTCAACCAGCAAGGCAACGCATCTGCAAACCATCGGTGGGATTCAGACAGTGGTAGAGTTCCATTCCTAGAAGATGGAGAGAAGGTCCAGTGTGATTTCTCAGATTACATTATGTAACTTCAAGCAAGAAATATTGTTTTTTGTCAAGGATGTAACTATAAATCACAGGATCTTGTTTTATTATATTAAACTTACTGGCTCCTTAGCTACCCCCTTTGCAGTACCCAGCATATACTGCACACTGTTTATTTACCCTGGTGACCTATATTGCAGATCTGGCCCCCTTTCACGTATTAATAATAAAGTTACTCCGCGCCTTGGATGTACTGTCTATAAAAATAGACATATAATTGTGCAAAGAGTAAATATGTAAATACTGCATTACTGTATTACTGCTAATATTATCCACATTGTTTCCCAGAGCCCTAGAGAGTACTCCTAATAATAGCTGTTGACATTGGTGGCCAGCCAACAGATATCAGTCACATCACGCACTATAACTACACTGCCTTCAGTATATCAAAAGGTCCTCCCAGGGCTAGGATGCTAAAGTGGACCCCCCTACCCTTGAGCGCTTTGATTTGGCCCTACAAAAACAAACATTAATTTAAGATGAACAAATAAAGTAAAAAAAAAATAGGAGTTAACTAAAATAGTAACCACAAATTTATGGTTAAATTATTTAGGATTAACAAAAATGTTATTCTGTGATTTTTTCTTACTATTGGGTTTCAAGTGCTACAGACACACATTAGATGCAAAAAGTCTACATGCAAAAAAAGAAACTCAGCAGCAAAAAATAAGGGATTAAAGGAGTTAATAATAGCAAATTACGGTTTTATCATGCATCATCATACGCTGCAAAACACATGGGTACTGAGACGTGCTCCTTTTAACTGATCTCCCATTTATATTGATGGGCCCCTCGATGCACATCAACATATGAAAAAACTCATCTGAAAAATGTATATACTGTGTGTGTATATATATATATATATATATATATATATATATATATATATTGTAATAGTGAGAGTCCCTGTCACTGTGAAAAGGGATGGAAAATGGACACAGAGTTTGCATGTCAGGTGACTGCAAGGCTACAGAGCAATTATTTTGAGAGGAGAAATCTACTCTGGCAGCTTTCTCCGGATTTTACTATCTTTAGATGGGGCTCTGTAGTTTGGAGATTCCTCAGAGTCTTGGGTGGGATGGAATCTCCAACCCTGTGTCCAGGTCTTATGGATAGCCAGCTGGTTGTGTACCCAGGTGCACACAGCCCATATAACGAGGGGCTGGTGAAAGCAGAGAGTGGAGGAAGGTGGAGTGTGTGCAGCTTGCTGCTGCTGTATCAAGACAGACCTGTGTCTGAAAAGCTGTCTGCCCTGTGTGAGACGACATCCCTGGTAAGGGGGGACTTGGTGTCTGAAGGACTGGGAAGGTTGGGACCCCTACAAGGGCCTGTGAGACCAGAGAAGGGTCTGGGAGGCTGGGAGAGCCGAGGCGACTAGCTAGTCCAAGGGGGCTGAAGGATGTCCTGAAGTCTGGGGGACATTAAGCAAACCCAGGGGTCTGGAGAGTTCTGTTGAGGCGAGGAGTAGGCTGGTTCAGCAGGGAACTACAAGGCAAAGTAAGCCTAGGAGCCAGGAGGCTTGGCATTTTCGGTTGTATGAATTTACTGAAGAAGAACCCCTGTGTGGGAAATCCTGTGTATAAACTTTTATTTTGTTCCTGTTAATAAAAATGGGCTGCCATGCCCTCAAACCTGATAACTGACTGCTGTGGACTCACTACGTGAAGATGCATCTACCACTGAGCTAAACACCCCAATATCACAATATATAGTGCTGCATACATTGGTGGTGCTATATAATTATCTGTAATAAATAAAACACGGCCTTAATGATATTTTTAATTAATAATTTCATTAGTTTGATAAGATAGAAATATTCTCTGCAGAGAGAGGATACCAAAACATCTGTAATGCCGTGTATACACGAGCGGACTTTTCGACCGGACTGGTCCGACGGTCTATCCGACGGACCTTCGGCGGACTTCCGACAGACTTTCCCAACGAACGGACTTGCCTACACTCGATCACACCAAAGTCCGACGGATTCGTACATGATGACGTACGACCGGACTATAATAAGGAAGTTGATAGCCAGTAGCCAATAGCTACCCTAGCGTTGGTTTTCGTCTGTCGGACTAGCATACAGACGAGCGGACTTTTCGACCGGACTCGAGTCCGTCGGAAAGAATTGAAACATGTTCCAAAACTAAAGTCTGTCAGATTTTCGACCAAAAAAGTCCGCTGCAGGTTCGATGAAGCCCACACACGAATCGAATTGTCTGCCGGACCGACCAGTCCGGTCAAAGTCCGCTCGTGTGTATGCGGCATTAGGCACTGCAAGTCTGTTATGGGGCTATGCCTGATTTTGTGATCACAACTATATAAGGACACTGCCATCTAAAAGGTGTAATCTTGCCCCCAGCTGTCTCTTCTGCCTGAAGATTACCTATTTGGTAGAAATTTATGAAGGTTGTGAAGTTCACGCAGAGTGAGATAAAGTTGATACAACGAGTCAGAGAGCTGCTGGCGAGAGCTGTGGTTGGCAGGTGGGAGCTGACTTAATACATTTTGGGAAACCTGAAGAAATGAAAAAAAATAAATAAATAATAAAAATAAATTGGTAGGTCAGATGGGAAGGAGCCAAAGTAATGCAGGTAATATTGTAAAAGAATTAGAGACATATACCAGTTCCTCCAGTTCCTGGAACGTCAGACTGAAAACATCAATCTTCATAGTGCTAAGGAGACAAGAGAACTATTAGATGTAGAAATTGTGGACCAAAACCAGAAAAGGCTTAGCTTTTAAAGGAGTGACAAGTATTTTATCTTAACCGCTTCACGCCTAAGGGAATAACAAATCTTAATATTGTATATTAATAAAATCTTAAGTATGATACCCTTTGAAAAAGTGACGTAACGGTCACCCAACGCGTCAGGGAGGAGAGGCGGGTCCTGTCTTGTTCGGCTTTTCCCGATCACGGCCAGGATCGGGAATCAGCTGTAGTGTGTGCTCGTTTTCTTTTACTAATGTAAGTGGATACTTTTAATAAATTTGGTTGTATTTGATACTACACCATGGAGTATTCCTTCCCCTTTTTTGTATTGCCTGGCTGACTTACTGGGGTGCCGTGGGAGCAGAGAGCAATATCATAACAGGAGATCCATAGGAGAGTGCTTTAGGGGAGGATCGTGGAGCTGTCCGTCCATCTGGATTGTATTCACTGGGCTGTTATCGATCAGCCTTAAGGTGAGAGGCTGGGGGGACTGCACTGGGGAGCTGTTACCGGTACTAATATTTTCACCATTTCCTGGAGATTGCCACAATCCGGATTGCACAGTGTATGGGACTTGTTATTGGGTGCACGATTTTTTGCATGAATTTAAACATTTTTATTTATTTTTTGGACTAAATATTTTATACACAGAATCTATTCATCACTATTTTCACAGATTTTCTATACTTTGCATTTTATTTAATGTCTATACTTTATATATATTGGGTGCTGTTGGGATTCAGTCACTTTTTGGATTTATTGGTTTGGATTTATGTATGCGATTCATTAGTGATTTACAAATAGGGATATCCACACCTATTTTTGTTGTAGCGATGGTTCATCATAACCTTTGGTACACATTATGATGGCAGATTAATTGCTGTTGACACAATTATTATTTGGATTTTCGTGTAGAATCTCGTGTAGAAACGTGGTTGTTTCACAATATTATTTGATTATTTACTGATTTTTCACATCATTGTTTTGTGCAATTTTTGGATTTATCGCCACATTACCTATTATTATTATTTAATTATAAATAGGGGGGAGAGGAGGGATTTTAACGGTGCATGTCAATTACATATGAAAAATGATTATGATATCTTATCTCTTTTTCTTAAAAAACCAATTTTATTGTTAACATTAAAAACAAGCACATATGCTCATCAAATATGACAGTACAGTTAAAACAAAGCAAAAAGTGGTCAAAAAGGTAGGGAATAACAGGTAGGATGTACATTACATATTCATAAATAGTGGTCATTGCATACTAGCCCGACATGTTTCGCATTTGTCGCTTTATCAAGGGGTATGCAATTAAGTAGCGCGTCATCCAACACTTATAGAAATTCTACAAGGAAAAAATGGGGGAGGGGGAGAAAAGGGGGTTTTTATATACACAAAAATACATTGTTACCATCATTTTTTTTTTTTTTTGTTTAATAAGTTTTTATTAAATTTTTATGAAAGAAAATAATTACAAAATGAAACAGTTATGTCACATATTGGGTTCAAACATTAAGGGAAGCAATTTCAGTATCAATGCTCGAATATATACAAACAATGTCAAGAAGCCTGAGATACATCAAACAATATTGAATATTCAGAGAGGAGGATGAGAGTCAATATATCAATTGGGTAGAAAAGAGGACTTCTGTCATTATAAACCAAGAAAACAAAGTATAAAAATAAAATGAGAAATCTTGCTTCAATTAGGTAAAAGAGATATAATGTAGCGAACAGAAAGTATAAGATGCAGAGAGCTTGATAATAGAAGAGATAATGAAAAAAGAGAAAAGGGGGGATGATAAATAGGATAGTAGGTAAGGTGGGAGGGAAGAAGGTGAGGGGGAGTGCTGGCATACATGTGCGAAATGTTGAGTGTCAAAACATTTTTTTTTTTTTTTTTTTTTTAATGACGATATATAAGTAGTAGATTTATGAGATCTGTACAATAATATCCTTGTATGTAGAGGTGGACTGAAATTTTACCCAAGGAGCCCAAGTGACTGAGTGTTTATCTGAAGTCCCTTTGCTGTTATGGGTGATATTCTCCATGAGCTGAACTTCATCAACCCTCTGCAACCAGGTCCTAACAGACGGAATTGCTGCTTGGCCCCAGAAGGCGGGTATTAAAGCTTTAGCTGTGTTCAAAAGATGAGGAATGAGGGAACGCTTATATGGGCCTATGGAGGTTGCAGAGGCATGAAAAAGGACAATCCACGGGTCCATGGGCAAATTGACCTCCGTAATCTGTGAAATCAGGTTGCAGATGGCCAACCAGTAGGGGCGAATAAGTGGGCAAAACCACCAGATATGTGCGTGAGTGGCTTCGTTCCCACAGTTCCTCCAGCACAATGGGGAACTGGCGGGGAACATTTGGTGAAGTCTAACGGGGGTATAATGCCATCTAGTGAGTAGTTTATAATTAACCTCCGCCATCTTAGAAGCTAGGGAGGAGGTGTGGGCCAATTGTAAGATCCTATCCCTTAAATTGTCTGAGATGGGAGAGCCCAGATCTGCTTCCCATTTTGCTAAAAAGGGTGGAAACTCAGGATTTTGAAGGGCAATAATAGCTCTATAAAATAGAGAAATACTATGTAAGGGAGGGTCTTTTGGGTAGAATATATCTTCTATTCGATTCAGATCTTGCAAACCTCTAAGCGGATGAGGGAGAGAGCTTAAAAAACACTGTAGTTGATGGTATCTCCATTTGTCTAAAAATGAGGCAGGTTTAGGGTCAATGATCGAATGTAATGGTTTGAGTGAATTGCCACGGAGGACGTGATGTAGTAAGAGAGGTTCTCTGGGTCTCCAAGCTTGAAAACCGGGATCTAGTAAACCTGGTAGAAAATATTTATGGTTAAGAAGAGGTGTTAGAGGAGAGTTATAACCCCATGAGAGTTTTTTATGTAGGGCGTCCCATATAGCTAATGAGGATATAGTGAGTGTTGAGGTGGAACGGTCAAGGTTCCTGTAGGAGCGGGGTATCCAAGGAACTACCGAGAGGTCAGCACCGCTCAGAAGGTATTCAAGTTGGACCCATAATTTTGAATCAAGAGCATATTTCCAATCGGCCACCCTAGAAAGTACAGCCGCTTGATAATACGCCTTAAAGTTAGGTAGTGCCAATCCCCCAGACATCTTGGAACGAAATAGTATCTCTCTAGATATCCTGGGGTGACCGTTCCTCCAAATAAAACGGGAGATCATGGTTTGCAAAATAGTGAAGAACCCCACTGGAACCCCTAGTGGGAGCATTTGGAAAAGAAAGAGTATACGGGGCAGTATATTCATTTTAATAATATTTACTTTTCCTAGCCAGGTATGAGACAGACTGGACCATTTTCGTAGATCTTCCCTAATCCTGTTAAGCAATGGAATGTAGTTGTGTCGGAAAAGGGAGTGAAGGTTGGGAGTGAGGTAAATTCCTAGATATTTCATATGTTTTGGTTCCCATCTAAAGGGGAAGAGAGGTTTCAGGGAAGACACCTCAGATTGGGAGAGGTTAATGTTTAAAATTTCCGATTTTGATAGGTTTATTTTGAAATTAGAGATTGATTGAAAGACGGAAAATGCTGACATTAGGTTAGGTATGGAGATGCGGGGTTGTTGAATAAAAAATAATATGTCATCAGCATATGCTGCGTATTTGTGGGAATTTTTACCAACTCGGATACCATGAATATCATCATTGTTCCTAATTGTCGCTAGAAAAGGTTCCAAGGTAATGGCAAAAAGGAGGGGGGACAGGGGGCATCCCTGTCTTGTACCATTATGTAGAGCAAAAGAGTCACTCAGCGTCCCGTTGATTCTGATCTGTGCTGTAGGGTTAGAGTAAAGGGATAAGATACGGTAGAACATCTTAGGACCCAGTCCAAAATGTCTCAATGTCATTCTAAGATAGTCCCAGTCCACCCTATCAAACGCTTTTTCAGCATCGGTGGAAAGGAGTAGGGTGGGCTGGGCGCTTCTCCGCACATATTGAATCAGGGAGATCGCTCTGAGGGAATTGTCTTTTGCTTCTCTATTGGGAATGAAACCTGATTGATCTTTGGAGATCCAGTTGGGCAGAATGGGGAGCAAACGATTCGCCATTACCTTGGCAAATAATTTGATGTCTGTATTTATTAATGAAATTGGCCTATAGCTATTACAGAGGGTAGGGTCTTTATCGGGTTTAGGGATGACAGTAATGTGAGTGGAGAGGGATTCTGGGCGTAAGCCTGAGGAGTGGGAAACTGAGTTTGCATAAGCAGTAAGATGGGGAAGCAGGATGTCACCGAATGTCTTATAGTATAGAATAGTGAACCCGTCTGGGCCAGGTGCTTTTCCAGAGGGAGTGGACTTCAAAGCGGCCTGGAATTCCTCTACCGAGAAGTCTGCCTCTAGTTCATTAAAGATAGATGCAGGTAATTTAGGTAGTTTAGCTTCTTTTAAGTAGGAGAGCATGCGTCTACGTCTCTCTTCCTGAGGTAGAGAAGATAAGTCATTTTTAACATTATAGAGATCTGCATAGAACTCCTTGAAGGCCTTGGCTATGTCTGGGGTTGCATGCGCGAGCTCTCCCGATTGTAATTTAATTTTGGGAATAAAGGACTGCGTTTGTTTAGCTTTTAATGACCTAGCCAATAACCTACTTGGTTTGTTTCCCCATTCATAGTATTTTTGTGATAAGCGTTGGAATTTTCTCTTGGTGTCTAAGTTAAGAAGAGATTTTAATTCCTCTCGTTGAAGTGTGAGTGATTGGAGATGCTCATTATGGAGAGATAGTTTATGTTGCTTATCAAGAGCGGCTATTTGTTGTAGGACCTGTTCGAGTCGCTGACCATGCTCCCTTTTCAATCTAGCACCAAGTTCAATGAACCGACCTCTAATAGTGACCTTATGAGCCTCCCAAACAATGGAGGGGGAAGTATCAGAGGGTTTGTTTTCCTTGAAATATTGTGAGAGATGAGAGGACATAATGGAAACCTCGGCTTCATTAGTGAGAAGGGAATCGTTGAGTTTCCAGTTATTAGTGCGTCGTGCTAAGGAAGGCATGGACAGCGTCATCGAAACAGGGGCATGATCCGAGATAGTTGCGGTGCCTATGTGGGCAGACTGTAAGAGGGGGAGGTGGAAGTGATCCAGAAATATATTGTCAATTCTGGAGTATGAGTGATGTGTTGAGGAGAAGTGTGAAAAGTCTCTTTCTTTGGGATGAAGGAGGCGCCAGACGTCCATAAGTTGGAGGTCCAAGAGCCTTCTTTTAATAAATTTCAGGCGTTTAAAAGAGATATTAGATTTTCCTTGGGACGTGTCTAGTGTAGGATCTAGAGACATGTTGATATCACCTGCTAATATGGTAAGACCTTTGGCGAATTGTGATAATTTGGTTAGGACTTTTGATAAAAAGGTAGGTTGATTTTGGTTTGGACAATAAACGTTTGCTAGAGTACATTGGGTATTACCGATGAAACCCTGGAGGAAAAGAAAGCGGCCTGAATCATCTGCTAGCATGTCAGATAAACGAAAGGATATGCTTCTACTAAACCCAATAGCCACTCCCTTAGCTTTGTTAGTGTCAGATAAACTGTAGTACCATTGCGGGAAAAGAGGTGAGGTCAATTTAACCGGTGTTGTATGAGTTAGATGTGTTTCCTGAAGAAAAACAATAGAACAAGCGGCTTGTTTTAGTTCACGAAATGTTTGGTGCCGTTTAGCTGCGACATTAAGACCTCTAACATTATATGTTAGGAGTTTCAGTGTAGTCATTGTTACATCTAGGTAGAGTACTTCAATCTATGCTTCCATGTATGCCAGCATGGGAGAGGGAGGGGAGGGGGAAGGAAAAAGAAGAGAAAGTGAAGTAAAGAATAGAAAAAAAAAGAAGGAAGAAAGAATGAGCTTATAGAAAAATCATAAACATGAATTAAAGAACTTTTGGGAAACGCATGAATAACACGCAGAAATCTGCAGTGGTCCCATTGGGGAAAGAGAGAGCGAGCGGCCATCCAAAACCTAAGACAGGAATTGGATAAAATAACTTTTAGGGTCGCACGCCCTCGTCAACCCCAGAAGGAGGGGGGGACTGGGATGTGTTGTCGGGGAGGAGCAATGTAAGAGACGTGCCCCAACAACGCACAGCCTATATCATATAATCAATTTGTAATAAAAAATAGACAAAATTAGTTCCAGTGAAATAAAAATAAGGGGTCGTGTAGGTAGAGACACAAATCAAATTAAACCGTAAGATACCTACTGAGCAGCATAAGTTGTAAACCAATACTGATATAACAACAGATTAACAAAAGAACATGAAAAAAGAACAGTTGTCAAACTAAACATAGGTCAGAGTTTACCAAAAATAGTCAGGTAAGTGTACCAAAAAATTAACATTTGAAATCTGACTTGGCGTCAATTTTGCTGCAGAAGAGTAAGCCTCTGTTCTGGTGAGTCAAGATTGGATGAAAAAAGAGCAAAGGACAAAGCTACGCAATTCATCCATTCTTTTGTGCAGAGCCTGGTAGAGAGGAGCGACTTGCCTTTAAAGGGGTTTTTCTCCAGACAGAATCTGTAGGATTCGAGAATTTAGGGATGGAGTTCTGCCAGCCTGGGAGTTCCATGGGTGGAAGGTTAAGAGCTTGCAAAAAAGTTGTAAGTTCCTCCGGGAACCTTAGTGTGTGGGATCGGCCATTTTTTGTGGCAATCAGGCAGGCTGGGAAGCCCCATCTGTATGTGATCCCGTCTGTGCGCAAGAGGTCAAGAAGCGGTTTTAGAGCTCTGCGACGGTCTAAGGTGTCCTTGGAGATGTCTGGAAATATGGTGATGGTCGCCCCGTCAAAATCAATGTTAGGCATGCCCCGCATCTTTATCATAATTGCATTTTTATCTTCGAAGTAATGCAGGCGACAGATAACGTCTCTGGGTTGGTCAGAGTTAGTGTTGCGGGGTCTCAGAGCCCGGTGTACACGGTCGAAGCGGAGTGGTGCGGTGACAGGATTACCCATAATGGTGTTGAAAATACCTCGTATTGATGGTTCTAGGTCACTGTCTCCAGTAGCTTCGGGTAGACCTCTGACCCGTATGTTGTTTCTTCGATTGCGGTTCTCGAGGTCTTCGAGCTTGTATAGGGAGGCCCGTTGAGCAGTAGCTAACTGGGTAACAGTGTCCTGCAGTTCTTTAATGGCTAAAGCTTGGGTGTCCTGCCGTTGCTCCGTCTCCTCCACTCTGACTAAAATATGGGACATGTCCGTCCTAACTGCAGTTATCTCTTTTTTAATAGATTTTTCCAGGTTATGAAACATGCCTGCAAGTTCTTTTTTAAGACCGCTCATCAGCGCAGTCATTTCGGAGCCAGCAGGGGAACCCGGGTCATCCATAAGATCGGAGCAGTATGAAGATGCTGGAGAGCTTCCCCTCGCAGAGGCAACGTGAGATGAGGGAGAGGCGCTCAGTCTCGAGGTTCGGGCCTGAGTGTCACGTGCGTTAGATAAATATTGTTGAATAGAGCCTGCAGATATTGAATTAGACAGTGACCTTTTGCCAGATCTTTTACCTGCTGCAGAGCGAGATTTAGCTGATTTGGAAGGCATAACTGGAACTGTTAGGCCGGTTGTTGTGTGGGGCACCTCTCATTCACATTCGCTCAGTGCCAATCATATTTCCACATGCTGTGGCTGCTTGTAGAGGTTTACTTGAAAAATCAAAGAAAGAGATAAAATAAAAAATTTTTTTAAAAAAAAAAACAGAAAAACTTTTGCGGAGATTGAAAGTCCCACCTCAGCTATAGATCCAGGGAATAATTAGTTGAAGCAGAATCTAGATGAGTAGGTGCAATGTTTGCATTGGGTAGGTGAGGGCACAGATGTAACAGATGTAAGTGGGGAGTATTTGGTGTACTTGGAGTACAAAGATGGCCGCCGACCTCCGTGAGTAGGCCGGAGCCGCGGATTTTCCTGAAAAGTTAAGCCGGCCGGGTGAGCACCGCTAGCGCGGAGGTCTCGGGTGACTTCTTATGGGCCCAGAAAACAGAATTTCCTCTGATGGGGGGCCGACCGAGAGGTGGATGTTAGGTGGAGGAGTATCAGGTACTCACCGCTGTGTAGAGGGAAGGATAGAACGGAGCGGTAGGCAGCTGGATGGCGTCGGACCTCCGGAGGTCGGCTTGGCAGAGGAGGGAGCTCCGGATGGAGGATACCGGGGTGGAGGAATCCCAGGTGCGGGCAGGACGCAGTGCGGGAGCTTCTCGGGGGTCCCCGGTCCGGATTAATGGAGAACGGGAGGCTCCAGGTGCCAGATAAGGCCCAAGATGGCGGCGGGCGTCCGAGGCTCGGACTGAGTTGTAGGCCCCAAACCGCTTCCAAGGGTCGAAAAGGGCCAAAAAGATTAAATATTCCCCAGGGGTCGTAGCCCAGATTGTCCAAATACCCCTGAGGTGTGTAGGTAGCCACGATGGGTAGAGGAGGGGTAGGGATGGCTTTGGATGCGGATAGCCTACACAGAGCAAAGGCAATACACGTCCTCCCTGTTGAACGTCCGGACACGCCCCCCACATTGTTACCATCATAATGCAGCAGAGAAAAAGAAGAAAAACATATAATGAGGTGTGTGTTGTCACTCCAAAGCATCCAAAAAACGCTTGCCCCCAAGAAAGGTTGACCCTTGGAAAAGCTCATCAGAACCAGCAAAAACAGACACAGCCTGGCAGGACAGCAGGAGGGCTTAAAGTGCAACCACAGGGAACAGTAAGGAGAAGCTGTTGTATAAATTAATTTAGTGTCAAAAACAGAAAAATCTTTATGTACCAAAGGTTAATTGAATCTGTAGAGAGCATAGGCATCGGGTACATATCACTTACGCCTGTGGTTAATTGAAGCTGCTGCCTGGGAGGTGCGATTATACAGCGGAGGTGGTAAAGTAAAGATAGCCAGAGAGTAAATGGATGATGTATATGTTAAAACTGAAACAAGAATGAAAAAACAATGAATAATAAAGGGGAAGATGATGTTGCTTCCTCACAGAAAAAGTGGGAGGAAGTAAACAGAGGTAGGGGTATACTTTGTAATGAGACTTTTAAAGATATTGTTAATCAATCGGTGAAATGGTCTGAATATATTCAAAATGTAGGGTTTGGAAGTTAATGCACAGAAGGTATATACATAAAAATGAAGACTCAACAAGAGTTCAATGTATATGCAAAGCAAAAAATCATATGATCATGAAGATAAAGTATAGAGCAAGGTATGGTGGGCAACACCAGTCACATTACCTGGCTGAGATCTTGGCTTTCATCCTCCGGCGCTGGCAGACATAGCTGTCAGGTCAGCCGGTTTAAATACTGCTCCCCATCGAGACGGCGTGTGACGTAGCTGGCTCGATGCGGACGTGAGGGCGCCACTGCGCAGGCCCAGGGAACCGAATCTCGCCAGGACTTCAATTCCCATGAGTGACCGCGCCGGTGGAGAGGGCCGACATGCGCACTGCTGAGTTCGGCCACTCCTCCCATGCAGCGACCACGTCAGGGGCGAAGGAGGCGGGGATGGTTACGATGGTAACCAGCAGGGACGCTGGTTTAGATGGGCTGCGCGGCGCGATAAGGGCACATCAGAGGATGTGCCCCGGGCGTCCGTGTGGATGCGACAGCCCCCTCAACGCTGCTATGACAAGACCGGACTGGAGCGGCCTGACCGAGATGGGTCAGGGGGGTAGGCGATCGAGTCGGGGGGGGACCAGAAACCCAACGATCCCGATCGGTGCTAAAGAGGGACAACACACCACATGATTACACAATTTACAGTTGCAATAAACATATAATTCCATGGTAAAGCCACATTGAACAGCAATTGAAAATCAAAATTTACAAGGCAGAAAGTATCGTTTCACTAACATCAATCCAAACTGAAATGTAATAAAAACAAATCATTTGGTATAGTGGCTTGCAGAGAGGGAAGGTTAAAGGAGGGGGTGGGGGGGGAAAGGAAAGGGAAAAAGTGAAATAAACAGGGGCAAATAAAGGAGAAGGGAACAGGCAAAATGAGAGGGTGTAGGATGTTAATTGACACCGGGCTGATGCAGGCAGCCGTATTCAGAGGAAAGGTCTGTAACTAAGGCTTTCATTAAAGCCTGGAAAGTGGGTAGCTTGGAGACTATAAATCCAGCGGGCTTCAAGCTGGAGCAGTGTCCGATCGGCACTACCTCCTCTTTCATCCAATGGTACATGTTCCAGAACAAGAAACTTTATAGTTCTAGGGTTGAAGTTATGATACAATCCCACATGTCTGGCAATGGCTGTATCCATTTGTTTTTTCATAATTGGCTTTATGTGGTCTCTAATTCGTTTGTGGAATGGTCGTTTTGTTTTACCCACATAAAAGCCGCCACAAACACACTGAGCTAAATAAATTATGCCGGGAGTTTGGCATGTGGCCTTGAATTTTATTGAATGCCACTGTCCATTAGGAAGTAAAAATTGTGATGTATTTTCTACATAGGGGCAGACGTCACATTTACCACACGGGGAAATGCCTATGTGACGGAGATTTTTGTTTTTTGAGGTGTCTTGAAAGTGACTATGAACCAGACGGTCCTTCAAAGAGGGGACACGTCTGTAGGTTATTTCGGGGAAGGAGTTAATGTGTTTGCTGACAGCTGAGTCAGCAGAAAGAAGCGGCCAAAATTTTGCTATAATGTTTCTGATTTCTTTGTGTTGGTTCGAATAGCGAGTAATCAATCTTACCGTTTCAGATTTTTTAAAAGGCTTTTTTGAAAACAGTAGAGAGTCTCTATTCTGTATTTTGACCCTATTGTATGCCCTTTTGAGGCATGCATGACTGTATCCACGGGACAGTAGTCTTTTATAAAGGTCTTTGGCTGCTAGTTGAAAATCTCTATCTATGCTGCAGTTGCGTCTTAAACGCAAGTACTGGCTGTACGGAATGCTTCTCAATAGGGGGCCAGGGTGTGCACTGTCTGCGTGGAGAATGGTGTTCCCTGCCGAGGGTTTTCTGAAAAGTGACGAGTTTAGTTTACCAGTGGGATCAATTGAAATAGTGAGGTCCAAAAAATTAATTGCAGTAAGGCTATGTTCCATAGTGAAACGTAGATTAAAGTTGTTAACAGAAATTAAACCAAGGAATTCAAGCAGTTCTCTTTCTGATCCAGACCAGAATAATAAGACATCGTCTATGTAGCGATGCCAAGAGACGACCTTCTCCAAAAGATGGGTTAGGTCATCCCTGGAGAAGAGGTCTTTTTCCCACCCCCCCAGGTACAGGTTGGCATACGATGGGGCACATTTGGTCCCCATCGCAACCCCCTGCACCTGGAGGTAGTGGGAAGAATTAAATACAAAGACATTGTGTCTCAGTATAAAGTTGAGAAGTTCTAAGACAAAATTATTATATTTTTCAAATGAGGGGCCTCTCTCTTGCAAATGGTTACTTATAATTTCAATGCCCTTGTTATGGGGAATCGTGTTATAAAGACTTTCGATGTCCAATGCTACTAGATAGGTGCCTGGTGGAAGAGAAATATCTTCAATAGTTTTTAAAAGGTCTATAGTATCCTTGATGTAGGAAAAAAGAGAAGTGACGTGCGGATATAGGTAGTTATCAACTAGACAGCTGGCATTTTCTGTGAGACACAGGCAGCCCGATATTATGGGGCGTCCTGGGGGGTCCACCAAGGATTTATGTACCTTTGGCAAGGCGTAGAACGTCGGGATTCGTGGGTCCCTCACATTGAGGTAGTCCCACGTGTTTTTGTCTATGATACCTCTATGGTATGCCTTGAAAATAATATTATAATATTCGGTATTGAAATTTTGTATTAGTGTTTTAGAGATGGGGCGATACCACTCTTGATTGGATAAGATTCTATTACACATTTTAATGTATTGGGATGTTTCCATAATGACTAGATTGCCGCCTTTATCGGCAGGTTTAATTAATATATTTTGATTCGATTCAAGGGATCGAATGGCAGCTTTTTGATTGGCATTTAAATTAGATGGTGCAGGGGAACGAAATTTAGATTCTTCGATTGCTCGTGAGGTTTGTGTGACAAAAGCCCAGATATTTGGGTTCGTATTTAAAAGGGGAAAATTTTTTGACTTAGGTTTGTAGGACTGTGGAGGGGGGAAGGACACACCGGCGACCGACAGCCCCGGCTGGTACAAACAGCCGGAGGCGTCGTCGTCCGTGTGTCCCTCCTCCCAAAGTGCCATCAGGTCCTCATAGGCTCTTTGTTCTTCTATACTCGTCCGAAGATTGGATGTTTCATCATTGGGGCGTGTGTCTGGTTGGGGTTTGTCAAAAATGACTTTATAGAGGAGTCTACGGGCAAACAAATGGAGGTCCTTGATAAGGTGGAATTTGTCAAGCTGGGAGTCGGGGCAAAAAGTGAGACCCAATTTAAGGACTTGTTCTTCATATTCATTTAAGACATATGAGGAGAGATTAATGATGGATAGTTCAGAAGAATTGGATGTGGAGTTGGAGGTCCACGAAGTTAGGTTAGATTCTGAGTTTATACTGCTTCTTGGTCTTTCCCTAAAAAAATGGGTGCTAGCTTCATGTCAGCTGTTACGGGTGTACCTGAAGGAGAAATGACAGTGTTGGTATTGCTTACCTTGGTAGCCGTGTGTAGGTTAAGAGGAGGGGCGGTGATCGCCGTGGAAGGTGCTGTGGACACAATGGTGTGAGTGGTCGACATCTGCGGACCACGTGACGTTTGTGACGAAGAGTGGGGAATAGTAGAAGTGCGAGGTGGTGCCGCTTTAGGGTAGGTGGGCTGTGACCGACGAGGTGCAGGAGTGCCGGTTTGGTTTTTAAGGGATTCCAGCGAGGCCGTATCTGAGTTACTTTTTCGTCGCTTTGGCGGTCTGTCTCCAGACAAGTCTCGATAGACTGTCGATTGGCTGGATGATAAGGAAGAAGAGGGTGAGAGGTTAGTCATGTCATTGCCATTTCTGGTATTACGTTGACTAGTGGATCTGTAAGATCTCGTATTAGCATTGTGTGTCCATTTGTAGGCTGACCCATTTGAATGAGCATTGGTATCACGTACAAACTTGTTTTCCTTTGTTCGGATGATATCTAGAGTGTACCTTTCTAGGTAAGTCTTTAAATCATTTTCTTTTTTCTTAAATTTTGCATTGTTTAATAAATGTTTATGGTCATTATACCATTGTGAAATGGATCCATCTAGAGTGATAAGTTCTTGTTCATATTGTTTACACAATAAATGCATCATCCCGAAGGAACAAGTCTGCAGGTTGTCTTCCCACTGGGCCTTCAAAAGGTCATCAGCCTTGCGTACATTGGGGAAGATTTGAATTCTCAATCCCCAGGGTACGATTTTGTGGTCAATGTATTTAAAAAAATATTTCTTGTGCCAATATATTCTTGCTTTACGTTCCAAAAGACGTTGAAGTCTTAGGAAAATATGTTCTAAGTCCTTATCACTCAATTCACCCAAACTGTGAGTTTGTTGGATTTTATCCATGAGGCCTAGCCAGGCCTCGCCACTGAAGGCTGCCATAGGGGAGGGGAAAGGGTGGGGGGAGGATGGGTGGAAAAATAGGTAAGGAAGAGAAAGGAGGGAGGAGCAGAGGGAGGGGAAAAGTGGGAAGGGAAAAAGGGGGAAGAGCAAAACCGGTCCCTCTAAAAACAAGAGGTAAAGTTAATAATACTAATAATAAACAACAAAAGAAGAAAAAAAAAGAAAAATTATAGATGTGATACAAAAGTATCTCACATTTTGTTAGTTGTTGTGTTACCCATAACGGAACCCTGGGTATATGTGTATTGAAACACTGAATCTCGTTTTGTATAGGTTTAGGTTCCGGAAGTGGGGAAACACCCTCAAAATAGGCACCACATCCCAGACAAAAATTTAATTATAAATAGGGGGGAGAGGAGGGATTTTAACGGTGCATGTCAATTACATATGAAAAATGATTATGATATCTTATCTCTTTTTCTTAAAAAAACAATTTTATTGTTAACATTAAAAACAAGCACATATGCTCATCAAATATGACAGTACAGTTAAAACAAAGCAAAAAGTGGTCAAAAAGGTAGGGAATAACAGGTAGGATGTACATTACATATTCATAAATAGTGGTCATTGCATACTAGCCCGACATGTTTCGCATTTGTCGCTTTATCAAGGGGTATGCAATTAAGTAGCGCGTCATCCAACACTTATAGAAATTCTACAAGGAAAAAATGGGGGAGGGGGAGAAAAGGGGGTTTTTATATACACAAAAATACATTGTTACCATCATAATGCAGCAGAGAAAAAGAAGAAAAACATATAATGAGGTGTGTGTTGTCACTCCAAAGCATCCAAAAAACGCTTGCCCCCAAGAAAGGTTGACCCTTGGAAAATCTCATCAGAACCAGCAAAAACAGACACAGCCTGGCAGGACAGCAGGAGGGCTTAAAGTGCAACCACAGGGAACAGTAAGGAGAAGCTGTTGTATAAATTAATTTAGTGTCAAAAACAGAAAAATCTTTATGTACCAAAGGTTAATTGAATCTGTAGAGAGCATAGGCATCGGGTACATATCACTTACGCCTGTGGTTAATTGAAGCTGCTGCCTGGGAGGTGCGATTATACAGCGGAGGTGGTAAAGTAAAGATAGCCAGAGAGTAAATGGATGATGTATATGTTAAAACTGAAACAAGAATGAAAAAACAATGAATAATAAAGGGGAAGATGATGTTGCTTCCTCACAGAAAAAGTGGGAGGAAGTAAACAGAGGTAGGGGTATACTTTGTAATGAGACTTTTAAAGATATTGTTAATCAATCGGTGAAATGGTCTGAATATATTCAAAATGTAGGGTTTGGAAGTTAATGCACAGAAGGTATATACATAAAAATGAAGACTCAACAAGAGTTCAATGTATATGCAAAGCAAAAAATCATATGATCATGAAGATAAAGTATAGAGCAAGGTATGGTGGGCAACACCAGTCACATTACCTGGCTGAGATCTTGGCTTTCATCCTCCGGCGCTGGCAGACATAGCTGTCAGGTCAGCCGGTTTAAATACTGCTCCCCATCGAGACGGCGTGTGACGTAGCTGGCTCGATGCGGACGTGAGGGCGCCACTGCGCAGGCCCAGGGAACCGAATCTCGCCAGGACTTCAATTCCCATGAGTGACCGCGCCGGTGGAGAGGGCCGACATGCGCACTGCTGAGTTCGGCCACTCCTCCCATGCAGCGACCACGTCAGGGGGCGAAGGAGGCGGGGATGGTTACGATGGTAACCAGCAGGGACGCTGGTTTAGATGGGCTGCGCGGCGCGATAAGGGCACATCAGAGGATGTGCCCCGGGCGTCCGTGTGGATGCGACAGCCCCCTCAACGCTGCTATGACAAGACCGGACTGGAGCGGCCTGACCGAGATGGCTCAGGGGGGTAGGCGATCGAGTCGGGGGGGGACCAGAAACTCAACGATCCCGATCGGTGCTAAAGAGGGACAACACACCACATGATTACACAATTTACAGTTGAAGCGATACTTTCTGCCTTGTAAATTTTGATTTTCAATTGCTGTTCAATGTGGCTTTACCATGGAATTATATGTTTATTGCAACTGTAAATTGTGTAATCATGTGGTGTGTTGTCCCTCTTTAGCACCGATCGGGATCGTTGGGTTTCTGGTCCCCCCCCGACTCGATCGCCTACCCCCCTGACCCATCTCGGTCAGGCCGCTCCAGTCCGGTCTTGTCATAGCAGCGTTGAGGGGGCTGTCGCATCCACACGGACGCCCGGGGCACATCCTCTGATGTGCCCTTATCGCGCCGCGCAGCCCATCTAAACCAGCGTCCCTGCTGGTTACCATCGTAACCATCCCCGCCTCCTTCGCCCCCTGACGTGGTCGCTGCATGGGAGGAGTGGCCGAACTCAGCAGTGCGCATGTCGGCCCTCTCCACCGGCGCGGTCACTCATGGGAATTGAAGTCCTGGCGAGATTCGGTTCCCTGGGCCTGCGCAGTGGCGCCCTCACGTCCGCATCGAGCCAGCTACGTCACACGCCGTCTCGATGGGGAGCAGTATTTAAACCGGCTGACCTGACAGCTATGTCTGCCAGCGCCGGAGGATGAAAGCCAAGATCTCAGCCAGGTAATGTGACTGGTGTTGCCCACCATACCTTGCTCTATACTTTATCTTCATGATCATATGATTTTTTGCTTTGCATATACATTGAACTCTTGTTGAGTCTTCATTTTTATGTATATACCTTCTGTGCATTAACTTCCAAACCCTACATTTTGAATATATTCAGACCATTTCACCGATTGATTAACAATATCTTTAAAAGTCTCATTACAAAGTATACCCCTACCTCTGTTTACTTCCTCCCACTTTTTCTGTGAGGAAGCAACATCATCTTCCCCTTTATTATTCATTGTTTTTTCATTCTTGTTTCAGTTTTAACATATACATCATCCATTTACTCTCTGGCTATCTTTACTTTACCACCTCCGCTGTATAATCGCACCTCCCAGGCAGCAGCTTCAATTAACCACAGGCGTAAGTGATATGTACCCGATGCCTATGCTCTCTACAGATTCAATTAACCTTTGGTACATAAAGATTTTTCTGTTTTTGACACTAAATTAATTTATACAACAGCTTCTCCTTACTGTTCCCTGTGGTTGCACTTTAAGCCCTCCTGCTGTCCTGCCAGGCTGTGTCTGTTTTTGCTGGTTCTGATGAGATTTTCCAAGGGTCAACCTTTCTTGGGGGCAAGCGTTTTTTGGATGCTTTGGAGTGACAACACACACCTCATTATATGTTTTTCTTCTTTTTCTCTGCTGCATTATGATGGTAACAATGTATTTTTGTGTATATAAAAACCCCCTTTTCTCCCCCTCCCCCATTTTTTCCTTGTAGAATTTCTATAAGTGTTGGATGACGCGCTACTTAATTGCATACCCCTTGATAAAGCGACAAATGCGAAACATGTCGGGCTAGTATGCAATGACCACTATTTATGAATATGTAATGTACATCCTACCTGTTATTCCCTACCTTTTTGACCACTTTTTGCTTTGTTTTAACTGTACTGTCATATTTGATGAGCATATGTGCTTGTTTTTAATGTTAACAATAAAATTGTTTTTTTAAGAAAAAGAGATAAGATATCATAATCATTTTTCATATGTAATTGACATGCACCGTTAAAATCCCTCCTCTCCCCCCTATTTATAATTAAATTTTTGTCTGGGATGTGGTGCCTATTTTGAGGGTGTTTCCCCACTTCCGGAACCTAAACCTATACAAAACGAGATTCAGTGTTTCAATACACATATACCCAGGGTTCCGTTATGGGTAACACAACAAGTAACAAAATGTGAGATACTTTTGTATCACATCTATAATTTTTCTTTTTTTTTTCTTCTTTTGTTGTTTATTATTAGTATTATTAACTTTACCTCTTGTTTTTAGAGGGACCGGTTTTGCTCTTCCCCCTTTTTCCCTTCCCACTTTTCCCCTCCCTCTGCTCCTCCCTCCTTTCTCTTCCTTACCTATTTTTCCACCCATCCTCCCCCCACCCTTTCCCCTCCCCTATGGCAGCCTTCAGTGGCGAGGCCTGGCTAGGCCTCATGGATAAAATCCAACAAACTCACAGTTTGGGTGAATTGAGTGATAAGGACTTAGAACATATTTTCCTAAGACTTCAACGTCTTTTGGAACGTAAAGCAAGAATATATTGGCACAAGAAATATTTTTTTAAATGCATTGACCACAAAATCGTACCCTGGGGATTGAGAATTCAAATCTTCCCCAATGTACGCAAGGCTGATGACCTTTTGAAGGCCCAGTGGGAAGACAACCTGCAGACTTGTTCCTTCGGGATGATGCATTTATTGTGTAAACAATATGAACAAGAACTTATCACTCTAGATGGATCCATTTCACAATGGTATAATGACCATAAACATTTATTAAACAATGCAAAATTTAAGAAAAAAGAAAATGATTTAAAGACTTACCTAGAAAGGTACACTCTAGATATCATCCGAACAAAGGAAAACAAGTTTGTACGTGATACCAATGCTCATTCAAATGGGTCAGCCTACAAATGGACACACAATGCTAATACGAGATCTTACAGATCCACTAGTCAACGTAATACCAGAAATGGCAATGACATGACTAACCTCTCACCCTCTTCTTCCTTATCATCCAGCCAATCGACAGTCTATCGAGACTTGTCTGGAGACAGACCGCCAAAGCGACGAAAAAGTAACTCAGATACGGCCTCGCTGGAATCCCTTAAAAACCAAACCGGCACTCCTGCACCTCGTCGGTCACAGCCCACCTACCCTAAAGCGGCACCACCTCGCACTTCTACTATTCCCCACTCTTCGTCACAAACGTCACGTGGTCCGCAGATGTCGACCACTCACACCATTGTGTCCACAGCACCTTCCACGGCGATCACCGCCCCTCCTCTTAACCTACACACGGCTACCAAGGTAAGCAATACCAACACTGTCATTTCTCCTTCAGGTACACCCGTAACAGCTGACATGAAGCTAGCACCCATTTTTTTAGGGAAAGACCAAGAAGCAGTATAAACTCAGAATCTAACCTAACTTCGTGGACCTCCAACTCCACATCCAATTCTTCTGAACTATCCATCATTAATCTCTCCTCATATGTCTTAAATGAATATGAAGAACAAGTCCTTAAATTGGGTCTCACTTTTTGCCCCGACTCCCAGCTTGACAAATTCCACCTTATCAAGGACCTCCATTTGTTTGCCCGTAGACTCCTCTATAAAGTCATTTTTGACAAACCCCAACCAGACACACGCCCCAATGATGAAACATCCAATCTTCGGACGAGTATAGAAGAACAAAGAGCCTATGAGGACCTGATGGCACTTTGGGAGGAGGGACACACGGACGACGACGCCTCCGGCTGTTTGTACCAGCCGGGGCTGTCGGTCGCCGGTGTGTCCTTCCCCCCTCCACAGTCCTACAAACCTAAGTCAAAAAATTTTCCCCTTTTAAATACGAACCCAAATATCTGGGCTTTTGTCACACAAACCTCACGAGCAATCGAAGAATCTAAATTTCGTTCCCCTGCACCATCTAATTTAAATGCCAATCAAAAAGCTGCCATTCGATCCCTTGAATCGAATCAAAATATATTAATTAAACCTGCCGATAAAGGCGGCAATCTAGTCATTATGGAAACATCCCAATACATTAAAATGTGTAATAGAATCTTATCCAATCAAGAGTGGTATCGCCCCATCTCTAAAACACTAATACAAAATTTCAATACCGAATATTATAATATTATTTTCAAGGCATACCATAGAGGTATCATAGACAAAAACACGTGGGACTACCTCAATGTGAGGGACCCACGAATCCCGACGTTCTACGCCTTGCCAAAAGGTACATAAATCCTTGGTGGACCCCCCAGGACGCCCCATAATATCGGGCTGCCTGTGTCTCACAGAAAATGCCAGCTGTCTAGTTGATAACTACCTATATCCGCACGTCACTTCTCTTTTTTCCTACATCAAGGATACTATAGACCTTTTAAAAACTATTGAAGATATTTCTCTTCCACCAGGCACCTATCTAGTAGCATTGGACATCGAAAGTCTTTATAACACGATTCCCCATAACAAGGGCATTGAAATTATAAGTAACCATTTGCAAGAGAGAGGCCCCTCATTTGAAAAATATAATAATTTTGTCTTAGAACTTCTCAACTTTATACTGAGACACAATGTCTTTGTATTTAATTCTTCCCACTACCTCCAGGTGCAGGGGGTTGCGATGGGGACCAAATGTGCCCCATCGTATGCCAACCTGTACCTGGGGGGGTGGGAAAAAGACCTCTTCTCCAGGGACGACCTAACCCATCTTTTGGAGAAGGTCGTCTCTTGGCATCGCTACATAGACGATGTCTTATTATTCTGGTCTGGATCAGAAAGAGAACTGCTTGAATTCCTTGGTTTAATTTCTGTTAACAACTTTAATCTACGTTTCACTATGGAACATAGCCTTACTGCAATTAATTTTTTGGACCTCACTATTTCAATTGATCCCACTGGTAAACTAAACTCGTCACTTTTCAGAAAACCCTCGGCAGGGAACACCATTCTCCACGCAGACAGTGCACACCCTGGCCCCCTATTGAGAAGCATTCCGTACAGCCAGTACTTGCGTTTAAGACGCAACTGCAGCATAGATAGAGATTTTCAACTAGCAGCCAAAGACCTTTATAAAAGACTACTGTCCCGTGGATACAGTCATGCATGCCTCAAAAGGGCATACAATAGGGTCAAAATACAGAATAGAGACTCTCTACTGTTTTCAAAAAAGCCTTTTAAAAAATCTGAAACGGTAAGATTGATTACTCGCTATTCAAACCAACACAAAGAAATCAGAAACATTATAGCAAAATTTTGGCCGCTTCTTTCTGCTGACTCAGCTGTCAGCAAACACATTAACTCCTTCCCCGAAATAACCTACAGACGTGTCCCCTCTTTGAAGGACCGTCTGGTTCATAGTCACTTTCAAGACACCTCAAAAAACAAAAATCTCCGTCACATAGGCATTTCCCCGTGTGGTAAATGTGACGTCTGCCCCTATGTAGAAAATACATCACAATTTTTACTTCCTAATGGACAGTGGCATTCAATAAAATTCAAGGCCACATGCCAAACTCCCGGCATAATTTATTTAGCTCAGTGTGTTTGTGGCGGCTTTTATGTGGGTAAAACAAAACGACCATTCCACAAACGAATTAGAGACCACATAAAGCCAATTATGAAAAAACAAATGGATACAGCCATTGCCAGACATGTGGGATTGTATCATAACTTCAACCCTAGAACTATAAAGTTTCTTGTTCTGGAACATGTACCATTGGATGAAAGAGGAGGTAGTGCCGATCGGACACTGCTCCAGCTTGAAGCCCGCTGGATTTATAGTCTCCAAGCTACCCACTTTCCAGGCTTTAATGAAAGCCTTAGTTACAGACCTTTCCTCTGAATACGGCTGCCTGCATCAGCCCGGTGTCAATTAACATCCTACACCCTCTCATTTTGCCTGTTCCCTTCTCCTTTATTTGCCCCTGTTTATTTCACTTTTTCCCTTTCCTTCCCCCCCCCCCCTTCCCCCACCCCCTCCTTCCCCCACCCCCTCCTTTAACCTTCCCTCTCTGCAAGCCACTATACCAAATGATTTGTTTTTATTACATTTCAGTTTGGATTGATGTTAGTGAAACGATACTTTCTGCCTTGTAAATTTTGATTTTCAATTGCTGTTCAATGTGGCTTTACCATGGAATTATATGTTTATTGCAACTGTAAATTGTGTAATCATGTGGTGTGTTGTCCCTCTTTAGCACCGATCGGGATCGTTGGGTTTCTGGTCCCCCCCCGACTCGATCGCCTACCCCCCTGACCCATCTCGGTCAGGCCGCTCCAGTCCGGTCTTGTCATAGCAGCGTTGAGGGGGCTGTCGCATCCACACGGACGCCCGGGGCACATCCTCTGATGTGCCCTTATCGCGCCGCGCAGCCCATCTAAACCAGCGTCCCTGCTGGTTACCATCGTAACCATCCCCGCCTCCTTCGCCCCCTGACGTGGTCGCTGCATGGGAGGAGTGGCCGAACTCAGCAGTGCGCATGTCGGCCCTCTCCACCGGCGCGGTCACTCATGGGAATTGAAGTCCTGGCGAGATTCGGTTCCCCGGGCCTGCGCAGTGGCGCCCTCACGTCCGCATCGAGCCAGCTACGTCACACGCCGTCTCGATGGGGAGCAGTATTTAAACCGGCTGACCTGACAGCTATGTCTGCCAGCGCCGGAGGATGAAAGCCAAGATCTCAGCCAGGTAATGTGACTGGTGTTGCCCACCATACCTTGCTCTATACTTTATCTTCATGATCATATGATTTTTTGCTTTGCATATACATTGAACTCTTGTTGCGTCTTCATTTTTATGTATATACCTTCTGTGCATTAACTTCCAAACCCTACATTTTGAATATATTCAGACCATTTCACCAATTGATTAACAATATCTTTAAAAGTCTCATTACAAAGTATACCCCTACCTCTGTTTACTTCCTCCCACTTTTTCTGTGAGGAAGCAACATCATCTTCCCCTTTATTATTCATTGTTTTTTCATTCTTGTTTCAGTTTTAACATATACATCATCCATTTACTCTCTGGCTATCTTTACTTTACCACCTCCGCTGTATAATCGCACCTCCCAGGCAGCAGCTTCAATTAACCACAGGCGTAAGTGATATGTACCCGATGCCTATGCTCTCTACAGATTCAATTAACCTTTGGTACATAAAGATTTTTCTGTTTTTGACACTAAATTAATTTATACAACAGCTTCTCCTTACTGTTCCCTGTGGTTGCACTTTAAGCCCTCCTGCTGTCCTGCCAGGCTGTGTCTGTTTTTGCTGGTTCTGATGAGATTTTCCAAGGGTCAACCTTTCTTGGGGGCAAGCGTTTTTTGGATGCTTTGGAGTGACAACACACACCTCATTATATGTTTTTCTTCTTTTTCTCTGCTGCATTATGATGGTAACAATGTATTTTTGTGTATATAAAAACCCCCTTTTCTCCCCCTCCCCCATTTTTTCCTTGTAGAATTTCTATAAGTGTTGGATGACGCGCTACTTAATTGCATACCCCTTGATAAAGCGACAAATGCGAAACATGTCGGGCTAGTATGCAATGACCACTATTTATGAATATGTAATGTACATCCTACCTGTTATTCCCTACCTTTTTGACCACTTTTTGCTTTGTTTTAACTGTACTGTCATATTTGATGAGCATATGTGCTTGTTTTTAATGTTAACAATAAAATTGGTTTTTTAAGAAAAAGAGATAAGATATCATAATCATTTTTCATATGTAATTGACATGCACCGTTAAAATCCCTCCTCTCCCCCCTATTTATAATTAAATTTTTGTCTGGGATGTGGTGCCTATTTTGAGGGTGTTTCCCCACTTCCGGAACCTAAACCTATACAAAACTATTATTATTATTATTATTGATAGTTATTTTGTGGGAACACCTTTAGGGTGGCAGCTTTATCACCGATATTTATTAAATCTATTTACAGTCTTTTTGGTGGTTTGCGCACCAGTACGCATTATTATTACCAATCACTTTACCAGCCAGTGATCGCCATAATCTTCTGGGTCCTGTGTTGCTGTCATTCACAGAATGCCTTGTATTTTTTTTCCACGATTACAAGACATTTTCTGATTGGATGGGCTGGATACATCACTATCTCCACCTTGTCTAATCAGAGAATGCTTTGTATTCATTGAAAAAAATACAAGACATTCTTTAAATGGCGGCGGTGCAGAGCAAGCAACCCCCCCGTGGTTATTATTTAGTGGGGCAACTGCTCAGCACAGGACCTCGAAATCACAGGGATCACTGTAGAAGCACAGACTACTACTGTGATTGTCCAGTGGTCCCTCAGGTATTACATGTGGTTACTTACATAGGTCTAAGCTTGACCAATGTAAGTATTTAATTATAATCATACATGAAGTTCAGTTTTAATTTAGCTTGTGTACAGCACAGCAACAAGTATCTCTGTGTTTAGATAATTACAAATATATACAGAAAAGTGTACTTCTTTAACTCCTTACTTGATAAAACACTTATTGAAGTATTTGTAACAATTCTGAAGGTCAGTGGTGACATCTGCCACCAGACTTAGCAAAGACTTCAAGTTTTCCTCATAGCCCTGCAAGAAATGACATATGTTATAGTTATTCTGGAAGAAAGGGAACTAAAGCGGTCAACATGTAACCAATTTTTCTGAAAACCAAAATAATCTTCCACAGAATCTGATATGTTATCCTTTAACAGGGCGGCAGTACCATGGAGGTCAACAGAAGAACTAAAGAAGAGGGCTGCGGGGGACCACAGAGATAGACACTCCCAGATGTGTTGGTTTCCCAGCAGAACTTGAGTGACCATTTCTCACATATGGGGGCTAATTTACTAAAACTGGAGAGTGCAAAATCTGGTGCAGCTGTGCATATAAACCAATCAGCTTCAGGTTTTTCTGGTCAAACCTTAATTGAGCAAACTGAAGCTAGAAGCTGATTGGCTATCATGCACAGCTGTACCAGGTCTTGCTCTCTCCAGTAAGGTCTCCAAATCCTCAAATTCCTTTTTTCTGCTGCTGTGATCTGATTTCCTGTAAGAGGGTGGCTATGTTCATGCTTCACTGTACGTAGGGGCATAGCCACCCTCCCTAACGCACGCCTGAGATGGACTATGAACTCTGCAGTAGCGGAACTGCTAGGGTCACAAAGGTCGCACTTGTGACTGGGTCCTGGAGTTCCACCACTGTGGAAGGACTGTGGCACCACAGCAGGGTTGCTGGTATCAGTTGTAAGCAGAGAGTTTCTATAACACTCTCTCTCACAGTGCTCAGACCCAGCAATGATAGCCCACTACCTCCCCTCTCTGCACGAACAGGAAAGGAGAGAAAGAAAAGGCTGGATCTGCTCCTCCTCCTCCCGTCCCTCTCCTCCTATGTGTGCCTGCAGCCCCGCCCACACTCCAATTCCTGGCAGAACTGTGCTCAGAAAAGAGTTGAGTGAGCAGGAAAGCTCAGAAGCTAACATCTACTGTACATGGTGGAGGAACTATGCATAGCGGAAACTGCCTGAACCTCCTTCCTGGGGTGAGTGAGCTCACCTTCCAAAGTGACTGAAGTGTCCCCCTCCCTCCCTTCTCTCTCCTGCCTCTACACTAATGTCAGGGGGACTCAGATGTAAGTGGGGGCTTTGGTGAGCGGAGACCCCCTTACATCAGAGTTCCCCTTTACACTAGAATCCCCAGCGCTCCCCCTTATATCAGAGCCCCCCCCACTTAAATCAGGGTTCCCAGAGAATTTTTTACATCAGAGTTCCTCTTTACATTAGAGTCCACAGAGCTCCCACTTACAGTGAAATTCTGCAGACTCTGATGTAAGGGGGCCTCTGGGAACCCTGACTTAAATGGGATGGGGCTCTGATGTAGGGAGGGCACTGGGAACCCTGATTAAAGGGGAATGCTGGGAACTATGATGTAAGTGGGGGCTCTTGTTACCACAGACCCCCCTGATATCAGAGTAACTCTTTACATTGGAGTCTGCAGTGTTCCCCCTTACATCAGAGTCCTCTCCTTACATCAGAGTTCTCAGTGTTCCTTATTAAATCAGAGCCCCCAGAGTTCTACCTTACATTAGAGTCTGCAGAGTTCTTCCATACAGTGTAAGGGAATTCTGCAAGTTCAGATGTAAGGGGAACTCTGCGGATTCAGATGTAAAGGGTAACTCTACAGATTCAGATGTAAAGGGTAACTCTACAGATTCAGATGTAAAGGGTAACTCTACAGATTCAGATGTAAAGGGTAACTCTACAGATTCAGATGTAAGGGGAACCCTACAGATTCAGATGTAAAGGGAACTCTGCTAGTTGAGATGTAAGGGGAACTCTGCCAGTTGAGATGTAAGGGGAACTCTGCCAGTTGAGATGTAAGGGGAACTCTGCCAGTTGAGATGTAAGGGGAACTCTGTGGATTCAGATGTAAGGGGAACTCTGTGGATTCAGATGTAAGGGGAACTCTGTGGATTCAGATGTAAGGGGAACTCTGTGGATTCAGATGTAAGGGGAACTCTGTGGATTCAGATGTAAGGGGAACTCTGTGGATTCAGATGTAAGGGGAACTCTGTGGATTCAGATGTAAGGGGAACTCTGTGGATTCAGATGTAAGGGGAACTCTGTGGATTCAGATGTAAGGGGAACTCTGTGGATTCAGATGTAAGGGGAACTCTGTGGATTCCGATGTAAGGGGAACTCTGTGGATTCCGATGTAAGGGGAACTCTGTGGATTCCGATGTAAGGGGAAATCTGTGGATTCAGATGTAAGGGGAAAACTGTGGATTCAGATGTAAGGGGAAATCTGTGGATTCAGATGTAAGGGGAACTCTGTGGATTTAGATGTAAGGGGAACTCTGTAGATTCAGATGTAAAGGGGAAACTCTGTGGACTCTGATGTAAAGGGGGACTCTTGTTATGAAATCCATATGATTAGAAATGTTATTTAATCACAAAATATGTGTATAGTGTTTACTACAAAAAAAATTGCTGTGGACTGCTAAAGTGTTCAGGTTTGGCTTGAAGAAAAGGTGGGAACCCCTACCCAAGATGGCAGGCAGGGGGCCTGCCGCAGAACAAATCCCGCTGCGGGACTGTAATAAAGGTCAGGGGGGCCCTGAAGGCTCTACTTATGCCTTTGACTATTGGATTTGTAGTATGCATAGAGCAGTGCACATGACCACAACTAACGTGAACTGCTCATTCAAAGCAAATGGAAGGGGGGAGGAGAGGAAAGACTACTCGTCTATGGCCAGCTTTAGACTAGGTAATGTCCTTGACTGAAGCAAAAGGGCTGTTTTTTTTAAATTTTCTGTATTATTATTATTGTAGTTTTGCTGTATATGTTGACATATCAGGAATTTATTTATGCAGATATGTAAAGTTCACTTTGGCACACATGCTGGCAACAATTAAAGTGGTTGTGAACCTCAGACATGAAATATGAACAAATCATTTCCCTCTATAGTGAGTACTTGTCTCTATCCAGAGCACTGGGTGTCATTTCTATCTGCTGCCTCGTTTCTCTGCTTACTGCATGAGTAATTTCTGACGTATTTTTCTGACACCAAGAAATAAAAAAGTGACAGTGGAGGGAGCTTCAGCACCCCTGTGATTGAGTGCCTCAGCTCTGTTCCTGTGTGAAGGGGACTGTGTCCCTTCCCTACAATTAGCTCTATCTGAGCTGTGCAGAGTGTAAATTCTGCTCCCTACCTCCTGCTATCGGAAAGCTCAGACAGGCCCTATACATTCTGCACTTTGAACAGCCGTAGAGGAGATAAAACTGCAGATAAACAAGTACAACATATGTTGGAGGATTTGTTTAATCTGTGTGTATCACCTGAGGCCAGTCACTTTGTTGGGTATATGGAAGGGTTTACAACCACTTTAAGCAATAAGCATGCCTATTAATAAACTGTAGAAGAGTAGGCAAACTTTCCTATGGACGGTCCTATCATGTTTGAAACTTGACTAGCTCTTAAAAATTCAGTTCGTTCCCAGTGGACAGTTTACCATTGTGTAATAATCAGTTACCAAATCTACCAATATCAGCCAAAAAAGATAACATTATTCTCTCTTAGTCTTACCTGTATCATTGGCTGTAGATGTTGCTTCTTCAGGTCAAACCACTCATGGGTCCCTGTCTAAATTGGAGAATGTAAATAAATAAAAAATCAGCCATGAACCAATTCCATTCTCTGAAAAGAGGGGAAATCTCTGCTGATCGCTACCTTGATAGCCTCAGTTATCCTGTCCTGTAAATTGGGGGTCGGTGAGCACAGTTCTCTGAAAGCCTTGGTCTTACATGTCTGTATCAGCACCCTGCATGTGAAATGAATCAATTTTTGTAATTGCGTAATTGAACATGAAATAATGACTTCTTCCAACTCAAACAATATTCATATTTAATATTATATACAGTATGTAATGTATTCATAAAAAAAAAGATCAAAAAGTGCTGTGTATCTACACTACAGATCTTGTATGCATACTTTGGCTTTAGTAGGGGTCCCTGGTCTCCTAAAGCTAGGGATAAGGATAGGTGTTATTGTGGGGTCTATGCTTACTAAATATCCAAGAAAGGGCAAGATAGCTAAATGCACCTGTAAGAGTGTTGTTCAGGATGTGGGGTATCTGCATCCAGGTACAAGCAGGTCAGAACAAAATACATACACCGCTCAAGCACTGCTCAAGGTTCCAGAAATTCGCCACAGGTGCTCACCCTGGCTCACCACCGTCCACAGCATATGTACATAGAAGGAATGGCCGCACAGCGCAGTAAGATAAATGCTTGTAGGGATTCTTTATTGTCACCGTGCCAGACAGATATAAGAGGATTAACGCGTTTCACACAAACATACCGTGCTTGTTCACAACACGCACAGTATGTTCATGTGAAACGCGTTAATCCTGTTAGCATTAGAATCCCTACAAGCATTTATCTTACTGCGGTGTGCGGCCATTCCTTCTCTGTACAGGTACAAGCAGGTACCAGCCTCCTGATGGCTGTCACAGCTTTATTGGAAGGTTTTACCTTGCCAGCAATCAAACTGTCTATGACTGATGTCCTTAGTGGGCCTTGATTAGTCCGATATCTGTCCTGAACTGAAGGTTAGGACAGTTGATGTAGCCAACTGCAAGTATTCACTTTGCCATTATTGCTGAAATAAGTATTCTTTACAAATCAATAACGCTATGGGGGAATGTATATTTTTTTGTACAGACAGGTTATTATACCTATGCCTTTCCACCATCTGGTGTGTTCCTGTGATTGTTTCATATATTTGTATATGATGTTGTATTTTCAAATGTAAAGCCGTTTTTATTACAAATTAGTAATAATTTGAAGTCACTGACCTGAGCAAACCCTGGAGGCGTTCTACCGATTGCGAGGCAGACAATGGAAACACAATGCGATATCGCTGAATAACAGACATTCCATATTGCAATAGAGACTCAAAGGATTCTGCCAGCTCCTTCCTCTGGAGATAATTAGGAGGATAAAAACAACAAATGGCCCATACAGTGAACTTGGTGCAAAGTGATTCACTTTAAAGCAGTATTAAACCCAAAACCAAAATTGTATGTAGCACCCTGGTCCGAAACAGGGCTGCTAATAAATCTAGTTGTGCTAGGTGGTAACTTGCCTGGCTGATTGATAGTTTGATCCACTGATTTCTGTCCTAAGTCTGAGTTTTATTGGTAGTCTCTCTCTTTCGTCAATAGGTGGCACTGTTGCCTTTGGCACTAGGATGATGGATTACAGTTAATTCAGGTGATCGGTAAATAAGTTATCTCAGCCAATCAGCAGGAGTTTTTTTGGTTGCTGTGCATGCTGGGATAGGCTATTCATTCGGGAAGAGTCAGGTGATCAGGGTTTTTCTCGCCCAGGGCTGCGGCCTGGGTGGGTGTGTGTTAAGTAACTCCTGGTTGCTAGGCCTGAAGCCTGAGGCCTATTTAGGAATCATACTGGCTGCTAGGTCTACATAAGGCCTATCCAGTAATTCAGGGTTCTGCAAAGGAGGAGCAGCAAAGGTTAAACCCGAAGCCTGGGCGGAACCGCGTGTGTTAGAAGCTCAGCCCGAGGGGAGCCTGATCGTTGCTGGAGGTAAAGGAAAAGCAGTTGCCACAAAGGGACGACCACTCCTGTTACCAGAGGCAAGTTTTGGAAGAGATGATGTTCTGAAGGAGTACCAGAACAGACCCTTCACTAGCTGGGGACAGTGAAGTAGTGGGAAAGCTTCAGTGGAGACTAATCCTGGAATGCAGCGGGTAGCTGTGAGTAAAGCTTGAAGGAGTACGGTGGGTAGCTGTAAGTATAGCTTGAAGATAAGTACAGCAGCTAGCTGTGGGTGAAGCTCGGGGAATCCAGCAGGTGGCTGAGAGTCCAAGAAGTCTAGTGAAAGACGGCGAGCTGAGCTTGAGGATCTACAGTGGGATACTGTGAGTTAAAGTGGAAGATCTACAGTAGGATACTGTGAGAAAAGTTGTTGCTTTAGGAGACATCAGTTGCTACAAGATATAGATTGCTGCATTCAGCTTAAAGGCCCTTTATCTGTATTGCTGTCTGCCTAGTTCTATTTTTGTCTACGGAGTTTGCCTTAATTGCTATTGCATTTACCTAAGGGTGTCCTGTGCCCTAACCCTCTCTCCCACCATTCCTGTTAAGAGAAACAAAATCTCTATGTTCATTTTTACAAGTGACTGTTGCCCAATCTTTCCACCTTTCACTACACCCACTATGCCTAGTAACCTGCAACCTGAGGAGGAATGTCAATTCTTCCTGGCTCTGGGGGTCACCATCAGGCCCTTGGAAGTTGGGGAGACCGCTACATGTAATATATTACATTTTAGCGATCATGAGATGTGGTGGCTGCATTCATTTTCTTGTTTAGGATTTTCCCCTCTGTTTTCACCTGATGATCTGGCCAGTAACACCCCCCCTGTATTAGAGTGCCCTCACTCTGGATCAATGAGCACAAGGGCACCTCTGGACAGCAGCATTGTCAGTCTGGGGGTGGGGAGTGTTAGATGTACTAGTAGCATTAGATACACCAACAAATTGAAGCCAAAATCTAGCTAACACTTTATAAGCAATTACAGCAATAATGTTTTTTTCCTTTTGGGATTTACATGAAGAAAGAAAAGCTGATCACTGTAAGCACTCCTGCATTGGTAAATGATTTTTTTCTCATCCCTGTATTTGCTACAGCCACAGAACAGCTTGTTTTTTGAAAAAGAACAGGCTTACTGGCCAAATCACAAGGTGAAAAACAGGGAAATAAAACCTAAAAAATAAAACAAATGCAGCCACCACATCTAAGCTGCAATATAACAAATATATAAAAAAAAGTTTGCTTTTGGCTTTAAAATCGTTTTAAGGCATTGTAAATGAGAAGGTGGTACATTTGTTGTTTGCAGGAAACCTCTCGATATACAAAGGGTTCTTCACAGCAACATGTGAAATGTGGAATAGACTTCCTCAGGTCTAGTTCCAGCCAGCTTAAATTTTTTTATTTTTAAAGCTGGATATGTTTCTAAATGTATAGAAAATAACTTGTTATTAGGGTTTATAAGTATGAGGGGTCTTGCAAAAGTTTTCACACTTTTTTTATAGTTAAAAAAAGTGTGGAAACTTTTTGAAGAACCCTCGTATTACCACTGAACATCAGCCTTTCTCAGTCAGTTTCATGGAGCCAAGGGGTTCCTCCAGAGGTTGTTAGAAATTCCTTCAGCAATGAGAATTCTCTGCCTCTCAGGTAAGTTACCACCAACACCAATTATCTTTTTAGCTATCTGTAATGGGCACATTCTTACCACTGCCACCAATTAGGGGCATTCTTTCCATTGACCAATGCACTAATGCAGGGGGGGCCCATCCATTAAGGCCGCACGCCCCCCCTATCCATGGCCGCCCCTTAATTCATGCGTCTGGCCCCTATTAGGACGCCGGATGCATGGATTCCAATGCTGGGGGGGTGTTATTTTGAAGCACCTGATTAGAGCCAGAGGCTCTAATAGGCTTCAAAATAGGGTGGGCTTGGGGCGCAGAGAATGCGAACGGAACCCACCCAGGTGTGTTACAAAAGCGAATGAACATTCGCTATGGTAACACCAATCCTCCTCCTGGCCAATCAGGAAGCAAGTCTTGAGACCTGTCACCCGGAAGGCTGAAAGGACAGGCGATCCTATTGGATGGCTAGGAGGAGAGGAGGACATGCATGGACGCCGTTATGGAGGAAAGGACACACGAGCCGCTGCCCGATGCCCGCTGTCCAATGCCACTGCCAATGCCCGCTACCTGCCACCTAGATGGGGTGAGTGCTAGACCGGCAGACAGTGAGCGAATGGGCAAGGGGTGGTTGTTTGCCGCCCCCCTCCAAAAAAAACAGCCGCCACTGCACTAATGTATTATGAGCTATGGATATAGTAATTATTAGGAGCGGTTCTGTGAGACCTGAAAGTTATATAAAATGTTCCTCCAGATAAAAGAGGTTGAGAAAGGCTTTTGTAGATTGTTGATCCAGGGAATATCCAATTTCCGGAGGGAATCAGGAAGGCTTTTTTCCCCAAATGGAGCAAATTGGACCAATCTTTTAAGTTTTTTTTTTCCTTCCTCTGGATCAGCTGTGGGTTTATGGTTTCCGTATATATGCAGATTTTTGAGTAAATTATTTCTGTTAGTAGAACTCCATGGACCGGCGTCTTTTTTCAACCTGACAATCTTTGCTACCATGTAATTTTGTAAGGTACCCCAAGGCATAAGGCCTCTTGCTGGGAGGTACTGGGCCTAGGTCTCATCAGTTCAAAAAGGGGCCCAGGCAGGAGGGCCGACTGTACTGCCTTTTTTCTCATACCCTCTGCTGTCTGAGCCCCCCTGTGTGCCCCTTCCTCCCGACGGCAGCTGCTGAGGGCACACGGATAATTTCAGGATGGAGAGTGGGGAATGAAGGGGGGGGGGGGTCAATATACCAATATGTGATATTTACTGGCCCCTTCTTTTCATAAGTGAACACAGAGTTTATGATGTGTGCTTACTCCAGTGCTCCAGTTTGTGAATGAACAGGAAGCCTTTATGAGTGCTTCCTATTCATTCATCTGAGAAACGAAACTGAGGAATCTTTGTCCCCATTCCTTTTTCTCTGTCTCAAAAGTAAGACAGGGGTCTGTTTAGATATTTCACTAAGCCCCCCCCCCCCCCCCAATAGGGCCGGTAAAAATATATATATATTTAAAAAAAAAAAACCATAAAATTAAAAAATAATAATAATAATAATTATAAAAAAAAAAATAATTCCATTTTAAAAATAAAGGGCTCGGTATTTGGATTGCTCTTCAGAGAGCATTTGACAGGTGGTGAGGAGGGATATCATGTTCTCAGCGCCTGCTTTAACCCCGCATTAGCACGCCACAACCACCTACTTTCCATACAGTTGCGGGCTGCATGCAGAAGAGCGCTATTCACTTCAGTGGGTCTTCTCAATGGTATTATTTCAGCCATGCCTGAGCATCATGAGTGGATTGTTCATGCGTCTGAAGCTGCCTGCCTAAGGGGAACTCTAGCTGTGTTTGGGGATCATACTCCTCCACCCACACACCTGTGAAATTAAACGGGAATATCAAAACAGTCTGCTTATAGTGAAGGTGTGCCACATCCCAATCTAAATCGAAATTAGGACCTGCGGCTGTGTTCATACAGCTGCTGTGTCCCCATAGCGTAACATACACTACCTGCACACAGCTCCAACTGCAAAAAACCTAAACCTTACCTAATCTTTTTAGGAGTAGAAGTCATTGGCTAGATTAAATTTTCCTGGTTGATCCTGTTATGGGTGGGCACTTTAGGACAAAGTGATGGGTTGTCTTAAAAAAAACGCCACAGAAGGCATATCCACTTTGCACTACAAGTGCACTGCAAGTGCACTTGGAAATGCACTTGGAAGTGCAGTGGCTTACTGGCTTTAGATCTGAGGGGAAGATCTGAAATGAGGGGAAGCTCTGCTGATTTTATCATCCAATCGTGTAGAAGCAAAAATGCTGTTTGTTTCTTTTCCTTGCATGTCCACCTCAGATCTACAGTGACTGCACTTCCAAATGCTCTTCCAAGTGCACTTCCAAGTGCACTTGTAGTGCAAAGTGGATTTGCCTTTAGTAAATAAACCTCATTGTTTCCTTCACTGTGGAGCATATCTGGTCCCTCCACCTATGTGGGGTGGGGTGGGGGGGGGGGGGCAAGTGCCCTCCTCTTTCTCCTAGGATACAGTGCTTGGCCCTGAACAGCCAACCATGAGGCTTTAGCAGAACTAAATGAGAAAGGGAACGGGAAGGAGATCATTGATGCTATGTAAGCTCCAATGTCACCCAACATGGAATGTACACAGTCTTCACCTTCCAACTCCAACAGGGGAACAGAGTGGCAGAGTGGCATGGTAGCATGGGCAAGGTATCAGTTTGTGGGAGAGTTATCCTTTTAGGAGAACCTGTCATGTTGTCACAAATGGGCAATGTAACAGCGTCTACTTAATTTTACATTTGGGGGGTCTCAGCTCAATTAAATATACATCAAATACTACCCCATAATTACCAGTCCCAACCATAATTTTTATATTGATAAAGCCATTACCAGTTCATCTTGCAGTCGTCCTTGGACCCACAAATACTCAATACTTGTTATGTGGTGCAGCAAACAGCTACTGCTGAACTCTAGACTCTGGTACAGTTTACTATATGCAAGCCACTGTCTGGAAGGAGAAAGATCAGTAAATAATAATAGTAGTTATAGCAGTGATACAGGAGAGATGATAGTAATGACAGGAGAGAGATATCAAAGGCTGACAGAAAAGGTTACTAGAAAAGAGTTAACATCTATGATCAGAGGTCATTGAAGCCTAGATGCAGAAGGACTATGCATTAACATGACAATAACTCTATGACTAATTTGGCTACCTAAGTCATCTTAGCATTGTTTTTAAAGAGCATTTGAGACTTTTCTTGCTGTAGGTCATGACACAGGAAGGAGTTGACCATCTGATCTCATTAGCACACACCCTGCATCATCCACCATGTGTGGATGATGCAGGGTGTGTGCTAATGAGATCCTTCCTGTGTCATGACCTACAGTCTGTAAGGACGTAAGACAGAAGCAATAGATACGTTTGGAATCATTGATGGAGGACAGTAAGCTGGGGAGACATGATGGGATCTGAGTTCCAATAACCATATTTGGTATCTTTGGATGTCCAATTACCACCTATGAACCTTGGATCCAAGTACATTCGTTAAGCTCTGGAGGGCTATTTCATACAGGCTTCCCTGATACTCTGTAGGGGGGGGGGGCATGGGGCTCTGGTAAGCGGCCAATCTTTTTCACTGGTGGTGGATTGAACACAGCATTTCCCACGTCACAGAAGATTTCATATGTTTTACTAGTTGATGGACTTTTTTTTAATATTTATTTGTTCACGGGTGTCTGATACAATTAATGGTTGAACATGATATCATATGTTTTAACATTTTGCATTTATTAGCTTACTTTTGTTCTTATTTTTGGCACTATATCATTTTGTGGAATCTGATCATGCCACATATATTTATGCTTCACGGGTATTAATATTGACTTTTCACACACCATTGAGTTAATGTGGTAGCGTGATTCTAATATTCTCTTTATTTTACACTGTTTTTGTTGTGCAGAAGAATCGCTGCTTTTATCATTTACACTGTTCACTTCTACAATCTTTTTTATATTGTACTCCTAGCACATTATTCGATACACCTTAGCGCAGTTTTTTCTTTCTTTTCTGTGTGGACGAAAATGCCTTGTTGATGTCAGAGATCAGAGGAGAATGGACAGACTGGTTTGAGATAACAGGAAAGCAACAGTTACCTTGGTTACAACCAAGGTATGTAAACTACCATCTCTGAATGTGCAACACATTGAACCTTGAAGCAGATGGGCTACAACAGCACACCAGGTGCCACTCCTGTCAGCTCGGAACAGGAAACTAAGGCTACAATTCGCACAGGATCACCAAAATTGAACAACAGAAGATTGGAAAAATGTTGCCTGGTCTGAGTCTCGATTTCAGCTGCGACATTCAGATGTAGGGTCAGAATTTGGTGGAAATACTATAAAAGCATGGATCCATCCCTCTCTTGTATCAATGGTTTGGGCTGGTGGTGATGTAATGGTGTGGGAGATATTTTCTTGGCACACTTTGGGTCCCTTAGTACCAATTGAGCATTGTTTAAACGCCACGGTCTACCTGAGTATTGTTGCTGACCATGTCCATCCCTTTATGACTACAGTGTACCCATCTTCTGATGGCTCCTTCCAACAGGATAATGCAACATGTCACAAAGCTCAGATCATCTCACCACTGGTTTCTTGAGCATGACAATGAGGTCACTGTGCTCCGATGGCCTCCACAGTCACCAGATTTCAATCCAATAGAGCACCTTTGGGATGTGGTGGAACGCGAGATTCGTATCATGGATGTGCAGCTGACAAATCTGCAGCAATTGTGTTATGCTATCATGTCAATATGGACCAAAATCTCTTAGGAATGTTTCCAACACCTTGTTGAATCTATGCCATGAAGAGTTAAGGCAGTTTTGAAGGCAAAAGAGGGTTCAACCCGGTAGTAGCAAGGTGTACCTAATAAAGTGGCTGGTTAGAGTTAATGAATGATTTAAAATAAAAACATTAAAGGATTCATGGCTTTAGTGCTTTCTGTGTATGTACATCAGGAATTTTGACTTGTTGCATGTTTGTTTCAGTCAGTGACCTGAATGGGCAGCTGGCATTTTTAGAAGACGAGCCCAGCAATGGCAGCCTCCATGTTTCATTGATGATATGTTTGCTTTACAGATTCTATGTAGCCGAAGTTAATATATGGGGTTAAAACTTACGCAAGTCCCTGGTGAAATTCCGACAGGTCTTTCTGCGCAGCGTGTAGGTAAAGTATCGTGGTACCGTGAGGACCTATTGCCCCATCCCATGTGGAGCCAGCAGCCTGATGTATGAAAGAGGATAGATGACAATTAATGCTATACAAAGAAGGTAATAAAATATGTAAAAAATACCCAAAATGTTATTTTAAAGTTAGCCTAAGCCAAGATCATGCACACTAAAGTGTTGACATATTCTGAACAAAACGTAAAAAGCAAGTGACTGAAACGCAACTTTAGAATTTTTGCTGTGATCTTTGAGGTTCTGTAAAAATTTGTAACTTCACATACTCTTTTATTGCTTGTAAAAAATATACAAATTGTTTAATGCCCATAGTCTGGCCACATGTGCATTTAAAATAGAACTAAAGGCAAAACTTGTTATTTTATTTTGAATAGAGTAAGGGAGGGATATACAGTGCCTTGAAAAAGTATTCATACCTCTTGAAATTTTTCACATTTTGTCATGTTACAACCAAAAACGTAAATGTTTTTTATTGGGATTTTATGTGATAGACCAACACAAAGTGGCACATAATTGTGAAGTGGAAGGAAAATTATAAATGGTTTTCAATTTTTTTTACAAATAAATAAGTGATAAGTGTGGCGTCCATTTGTATTCAACCCCCTTTACTCTGATACCCCTAACTAAAATCTAATGGAACCAATTGCCTTCAGAAGTCACCTAATTAGTAAATAGAGTCCACCTGTGTGTAATTTAATCTCAGTGTAAATACAGATGTTCTGTGAAGCCCTCAGAGGTTTGTTAGAGAACCTTAGTGAACAAACAGCATCATGAAGGCCAAGGAACACACCAGACAGGTCAGGGATAAAGTTGTGGAGAAGTTTAAAGCAGGGTTAGGTTATAAAAAAATATCCCAAGCTTTGAACATCTCACGGAGCACTGTTCAATCCATCATCCGAAAAAGTAAAGAGTAAGGCACAACTGCAGAGCATTAATCAGAGAAGCAACCAAGAGGCCCATAGTAACTCTGGAGGAGCTGCAGAGATCCACAGCTCAGGTGAGAGAATCTGTCCACAGGAAAATTATTAGTTGTGCCCTCCACAAATCTGGCCTTTATGGAAGAGTGGCAAGAAGAAAGCCATTGTTGAAAGCAAGCCATAAGTCCCGCTTGCAGTTTGTGAGAAGCCATGTGGGGGACAAAACAAACATGTAGAAGAAGGTTATCTGGTCAGATGAGACCAAAATTGAAGTTTTTGGCCTAAAAGCAAAACCCTATGTGTGGTAGAAAACTAACACTGCACATCAACCTGACCACACCATCCCCACCGTGAAACATGGTGGTGGCAGCATAATGTTGTGGGGATGCTTTTCTTCAGCAGGGACAGGGAAACTGGTCAGAGTTGATGGGAAGATAGATGGAGCCAAACACAGGGCAATCTTAGAAGAAAACCTGTTAGAGCCTGAAAAAGACTTGAGACTGTGGCGGAGGTTCACCTTCCAGTAGGACAACGACCCTAAACATACAGCCAGAGCTACAATGGAATGATTTAGATCAAAGCATATTCATGTGTTAGAATGGCTCAGTCAAAGTCCAGACCTAAATCCAATTGAGCATCTGTGGCAAGACTTGAAAATTGCTGTTCACAGAAGCTCTCCATCCAATCTGACAGAGCTTGAGCTATTTTGCAAAGAAGAATGCGCAGAAATTTCACTCTCTAGATGTGCAAAGCTGGTAGAGACTTCCCCAAAAAAGATTTGCAGCTGTAATTGCAGTGAAAGGTGGTTCTGCAAAGTATTGAGTCGGGGGGGGGGGGGGGCGGGCTGAATACCAATGAACGCCACTTTTCACATAATTATTTGTAAAAAAAAAAAAATTGAGAACAATTTATCATTTTCCTTCCACTTTACAATTATGTGCCACTTTGTGTTGGTCTATCAGATAAAATCCCAGTAAAATACATTAACATTTTTGGTTGTAACAAAATGTGGAAAATTTCAAGGGGTGTGAATACTTTTTCTAGGCACTGTAACCTCTGACAGATTTTCTGTCCCATTTGGGAGATTTATCCTTCACTTCCTGTCCCATGGCCATGGCATGTCCCACTCCAAACTCTTCCTACATGAAAACACTGCGCCCTAGGCATCTATACTCCCGGGAAGGGTTTATTCTTGTTTCTTATATTCCAGTGGAGCAAGAGTGTACTATACAATTTTGTGTATGATTTACCCATTTTGTTGCATTTCCCTCTATTCCAGGATTGGATAAATCAAAGGCACTTTTCTTAGAACTGCATGTGCTTTATCTATGTAGCAACGCCACTTTTTAGACATGTTAATTGTGTTTCACTTGTAACACTACATGTCTTCAAATAGCTTATGTCCTCTATGCTCTTTCTTTACTTCTTGTGGTGCTTTCTACCTTGTTATGTATTGAAATAATATATAAATACGGAATACAAAAAAAGTGCTTTACTATATCTGTTCAAGAAGTGCAAAAGAAACTGCTGATCCTGACAGAAGTTCAATGAGCTTGTTGTAACTTCCTGTAGTGAACTTACAATGCTGCACTGAAATCTCAGACATTGTTTTGCGGCCCTGTCTGAGTTCTCTCTGTGAACTGCATGTAGCACCTTCTAGTGTGTGCTATTAGTAATGAGAGTAGGTAAAACTATATTCTCACTCATGTTACATGGTGAGCCTGTAGTTGGGTCAGGGTTACAAGAGTTTAGGGCTGGATGTCTCATCCTGGAAGCTCTCTGGTGCCTCCCCCTGTTTCTAGAACAGTGGAGAATGTCCTGGAACTAGTGGGTGGAGGTAAGGAGAAGCTGCCTTGAATATTTTGAACCCTCAGCCAATCCCCAGAGGCAAGTCTGGCAGGAGACTGAGATAGCCCATAAATAGACTTGGGTCATGCCAGCAAGAGGAGTCGGGTGGAAGATGGAGAAGCAGTGCTGAGGAGAGGCTGTCGGTGGCCCTTGAAGGAACCCTGCCGGGGAAGGGTTTTACCTTGGGCTGGAGCTTGGGATAGCTGGCCTGGAAGGATCTCACCACAGGAGGCAGTTGGAGGAATTCATGCCAGGGAGGCAGTGGGAGAGAGAAAGAAGAGACAGTGAGTAGATCAGCGTGGTGCAGGGACAAGACAAGGGGAGAAACTGTCAACTGTAACAGTGCTCTCTTGAAGACCGCAATGTACCAAGTCTTCATCTAACCTTGCTCAGTCAGGAGGACTGGGGGAAGCAAGAAGCCAGGTGAACTGGTGGTAGCCAGGTGGGCTGAGAGTCTTCTGCAGCGATAGAACTGGGCTTAGTGTCTACAGGAAGGCAGAAGGAGATGCTGTTCACTCCACAATGCTGAACTGACAAGACTATTAATTTCTTGAAGTGATCAGTGGGTGCCGTAAATAGTGAACCAAGTTTGTACAGGAGGAAGGAAGAAGAGGATCTTTATGTAAATAGGGAGAAATCTGTCCCCTTTTTGTTTTGTTTTTTAAGTTGGGCATCCCATAATTCCATACCCCATCCAAGTTAACTTCCCATAATAAACAATTAGCTGTGGCACACAGACCATCATTGTAAGAGGAGCACACTGACCACCATTTTAAGGGGAGCACACTGACAACCAATGTAGGAGGTGTTTACGGACCCCTACTGTAAGGGAAGCACACTGACCACTATTGTAAGGGGTGCACACAAGCCACCATTTTAATGGGAGTACAATGACCACCAATGTAAGGGAAGCACACTACTCACCAAGAAAATTGTAACACACTGATCCCCATTGTAAAGGAAGTGCCATAACCACCAATGTAAGGGGTACACATTGATCACCATTGTAAAGGTGCAAAGTACTGACCGCAAATGTAAGGAGTTACACTGAGCACTGGCTACCAATATGAGGGACACACTGAGCACCGACCTAGATTTGTAGATATGACCGATAATTTAAGGGGTAACACTAAGCATCGATCAGGGAAGGGTGGCACACTCCAAGCCATACACATTAAAGAAGCATCCACTTTTTGATCCAGTTCACTTTTTGGCAACACAAAATTTTTGATCATGCCCACAAGTGCATGCTACGTGCACTGTATTACTCCTAGTAACAGCACAACCGGCTCCAAAAATTGTCTGCAGCCACCCCTGGTAACAGTGCCTTTCCTCCATAGATATACAGGAAGTGAGTATAGCCAGTCTTGGACAGGCAATGTTCTACCAGCAAGTTCACCAGGTAAAAATAAGAAAAGCCTGAAAAAAAGACAACTAAAGCAGCTACCACATTTGGCACTAGTAATACTACTAACAAAATATTAATCCTGGCAAACTAAAGTGTGAATAAAACATTCTGCCTGTTTCAATGCAGTAGGGGGCATTGATCAGTTCTGTCAGATGGCAAAGCAATGCTGAACTGGAGCAGTGATATGGCATGGTGAGGCAGATTTTTTTTACAAAATTACAACCTGAATCATAAATTCTTCCATTGGCTGCTCTAAAGTCACATTGTAACTTAATTAAACCTGACCCTGATCACTTCTTAAAAAGTAACCTTTCTCCCCACCAGCATGTTTTCTTTTCAAACCCCATCCCCCTCCTTACCTGTTATGATTGCATGTCTTCTGCCCACATTCTCACCTGCCCAGCGAATCCTGTGTTGTCCTGCTACTGTGATCTGCTGTTCAGGTGGCACAGTTTGAGTCCCATGCTACCATCTTGGTCCTCCTAAGTGATGGTTTCCCTCTTCTGGGTTCAGGCAGCCACTTGCAACTGCTGTGTTTTCCTACTCCAGCAACCTCCTAGGATACGTGATGGGGATATCCCAGGAGGCTGCAGAAAAAAAGGACACATCATGCTCACCTAGGTGAGAACGGCGGTGGAGGGAGGGGATGGGGCCAGTTATTTTTTTTTTTAAAGTGCAACAAGAGTGCAGGGACCTAAAGTCTAACAGGGAATTGAAAGTCAACTTTAATTTTGTGTCGGAAGTAAAAAATTGTCTCATGTCTTTTTGCATATTTTGCAAACTGTTGCACTTGACTGCTAAGGAATAAAGACGCACAGGTATGTAAACCTGTCACAGAGATTTTGCAGCAAACACCACATGATTTACAACTAATTTTGTCACTAATTTGCTTGTGTTTGATAAATGCCCCCTTTTATGTATGTGTGGGGGGGGTGTGTATATGTGAATATCCAGCCTAATAAATGTATTAAAGTATTTTTTAAACATATGACAAGCTGTATACCTGGTGTTGCGTGATCTCATGACGTACAAACTGCTGTAATAACTGGCGGTGGATGATGTAGCTGGGGTTTTTGCTCAGCATCGTTGCTCTCTGTAAGTGCAAATATCAGACAAATAATTTAATGATGTCAAAAAGCATAAGCAAGAAAATAGAATATGCATTCTTCTATAATGCTTATTGTAAATATTTAAAAGATAAATACATGAAAATTTGTTTTATTTAAATGTTTTCATAAACTTCTTCTCTGCCCAAAATAGCTTACCCCTAGACAGGGTAGCCATCAGAAATTGTGGGGCCCCTTAGACAGCTTTAGACCTGGCACCCCGGGCCTGACCAGCAACATTCCCCAGGGCCTGCCGTCCCACCGAATCAGCCCACTAGCCATCCCATCAAGTCCTTCAGTGCACACACTTTTATTTTAATACTCATACAACGTCATATATGAAAATGCACTGTGTATTATAAGTCATCAGTACTTTCAAGGTTTAACAGTAGGAAATCCAATCCCAATCCAGCAGCTGTACGCCCCCCCTCTTAAACCTGTATGTTCTCAGCCCCCTCACACCTGTAAGCTCTCAGCCCCCTCACACCTGTACACTCGCAGCCCCCCTCACACCTGTACGCTCTCAGCCCCCTCACACCTGTATGTTCTTAGCCCCCCTCACACCTGTACGCTCTCAGCCCCCCTCACACCTGTACGCTCTCAGCCACCCTCACACCTGTACGCTCTCAGCCCCCCTCACACCTATACGCTCTCAGCCCCCCTCACACCTATACGCTCTCAGCCACCCTCACACCTGTACACTCACAGCCCCCTCTTACACCTGTACACTCACAGCCCCCTCTTACACCTGTACGCTCTCAGCCCCCTCACACCTGTACACTCACAGCCCCCTCTTACACCTGTACGCTCTCAGCCCCCTCACACCTATATGTTCTCAACCCCCCTGAAACCTGTATGTTCTCAGCCCCCCTCACACCTGCACGCTCTCAGCCCCCTCACACCTGTATGCTCTCAGCCCCCTCGCACCTGTACACTCACAGCCCCCCCAGACCTGTACGCTCTCAGCCCCCCTCACACCTGTACCTTCGCAGCCCCCCTCACACCTGAATGCTTTCAGCATCAGCCCCCCTCATACCTGTACACTCTCAGCCCCCCATCACACCTGTATATTCTTAGCCCCCCTCAAGCCTGTATGTTCTCATCCCCCTCACACTTGTACACTCGCAGCCCACCTCACACCTGTACACTCTCAGCCCCCTCGCACCTGTACACTCACAGCCCCCCTTACACCTGAATGCTCTCAGCCCCTCACACCTGTACGCTCTCAGCCCCCTCACACCTGTACACTCGCAGCCCCCCCTCACACCTGTACACTTGCATCCCCCCTCACACCTGTATGCTCTTAGTATAAGCCCCCCTCACACCTGTATGCTCTTGGCCCTCCTCACACCTGTATGTTCTCAGCCCCCCTCAAACCTGTACGTTCTCAGCCCCCCTCACACCTGTACGCTCTTATCAGCCCCCCTCACACCTGTATACTCTCAGTCCCCCCTCACACCTGTAGGCTCTCAGCCCCCCTCACGCCTGTACATTCGCAGCCCCCCTTACACCCGTATGCTCTCAGCCCCCCTCAAACCTGTATGTTCTCAGGCCCCCTCAAACCTGTACGCTCGCAGCCCCCCTTCACACCTGTATGCTCTCAGCCCCCTCATATGTATATATATGACACACAGACAGACATGTACACACACACACAGACACACACATGTACACAGACACACAAACACATGTACACACACCCACACATGTACACAGACACACACACGTACACAGACAAACTGTACCCCCCTGATGGAGGCTCTGCCCCTGGATAATGTCACAGGCATTTTAAGGTGGAGAGAATAGTGCTGAGTGAATGTTTCTGCTGCAGAGTTCCACTAACTGACCATTGACATGCTCCCATGTGCCTTACTTTGAATGACAAAATCTACTACATAATCATTGGTTGCCACCCATTAGACCTAAAGTCCTAGCAATCTCCATTGTTTTCAACCAGCAGGGTGGCCTCTGCACCTAGGCTCGAATCTTCAAATTGTGGGTAGGTCTACAGTTCATACAGAAACTTGCCTAAATTAACAAGTGGTAAACACACCTCATTTCTAAAACGAAAGCAGCGTTGTCAAAAATTCTACAGGCTGCATATGCTTAAAGACAGGAAGGATGCCAGAGCAAAAAATATTATATCACCTTCTTATGCGTTAAAAGAAATTGTAGATGACATCGTCCTCTATCTGGATAAGTCTCTGTTCGAGGTTCTAGATTGTACCAGCGGTCCTCTTTACATTTAAGATCCTAAGCAGAGAAAAATACATCTGTATTAACCTATTGCGGAAATTGGACGTGCTACACGTGAACATAAAAACATAATCATAGGACACAGGGTTTGCTGTCCTGCTGAACTACTGCTTTCCCGCTAATTTACCAGCATTTTCAAGCTGTCACAATGACAGCAGGGAGTTTAACCCTTATTAACCTTTAATTTATCCTAATTAAATAACTCAGTCGATCAAATAATAATAATATTTTCAAAAAGTGATACTTTACTGTCAAGTGTACACAAAAGGCTACAGCACATACTTTATCTATGTATTCCTCTGGGGCGGGTAAACTAGTGTAGAGATCATACAAGTTGTGTCCAACAGAGATACAAACAGCAAGTGTCTATTGTAATACCCCTGCTTTAGAGCTTGTTTGCATTAGAGGCAGCCCCCCTGCAAAGCGATCCACTGTAGATTGCTTTTCAAAGCATGGTTGACAGGCGACTGGGAGGCGATATGTCACTTCCTGTTTTAGTCCTTGTAAGCCTGTACCACCGCAACCATGTGCATTGCACGCGGTTGCAGGGCAGTTGCGCTGCATCCCTATTAACTTGAATGGGTTCGTTTTGGTGGCAGTACTGCCTACCAAATCCGGCAAGGGGTACAATGTTTGCCACGGTATGTGTACGGGGGCAGAATGTACCGCTCTTCCCCTGCCCACATGTGTGAATGAGTCCTTACTCATTTTTGTAATATTAGTAAGCAGAATTAGCCCTAAGCTATTATTTCTGCAAGAAACAAAAAATCAATTCTGTTCTTACCCGAACTCGTAGTACCACATTGCCTAGAAAGTCATCTTGACCCTTGTCCTTTCGGGCATCTTTAAATATCCTGAAAATCACACATGGGTGTCAATATCAGATTTGAAAGAAAAGCAAGTAGAAACATCTTCATAAAGCTTTAAAGTGAACAGCATTAAATAGCTTTAAATAGCCCAGACTATGCACACAAAATTATTTATATATTCTGAACAAGCAGTATAACAAGCCATCATTCCCCTCATTGGCTATAGGCATGGTGGTGAAATTCATCTTCCAAGTTCACAACAGAAGCACTGATATCCCAGCTCCTCTCCCTTTTAATTTCTGTAAAGAACAGAGTTCTAGTGACCTGCCAGCCTTCCAATGTAAATATACAGTAGGTGCTTGTAAGCCAAAATCAACTGAGGTCTCTGTTGTAATCTTTGAAAATGAAATACAGTATATGCAGCTGGAAAGGTCATTGAGGACTTGTTAATATGAAGCTCTTTTACTATTTATGAATATGTAAATACTTTTACGCATAAGCCAAGCCTGCACTGAGACCTCATGTCCGTGTACACATTAAATCTCTACCGTTTTACCATTCCCAGGAAGCCCCGGTGCTGTGTACAGCCAGCCATAGACATGAATAGCTATGCATGGCTGTCTGTGAGTATACGCCAGTATAGCGTATGGATGTATTCCTGGATACAGAAAGCGTGTTTTCAGAAAATATGCCCATATGCTAAATGCTTTACGCAAGTATCACTGTCAGCAGCAGGGATAACCATATCTGTGTGGCTACATTTAGGAAACTGAGATAAGAGTGTGTAAGCTGTAAGTAAAATGTATTTACAGTGAAACCAAAGTCTATCCAAACACCAAATGCATCTGGCTGGCTGGCAAAGCAAAACACTGGAGAGAGAAGGAAATGTACAGGAGGAACTAAATATCCTACCAGCAGCCAGCATCAGGCTGGCAGACACCCGCTGGGGCACACTGGAACTACAACCTTCCACTCTGGGAAGCATAGTTCCACCAGCAGTTGATCAAGATCCTGACAACCACTGTATATCCCAGTACAGCTATGCACAGCCATTCATTACTATGGGCAGTTGTGAACAGCACCTAGACTTCCCGGGCTCAGAAAAAAGTCAAAATTTTATGCTGTGTGCCCCTAATGCATTTATGTGTATGAGGTCTAACACACATGTAGAGGTCTCCCCGACTTCCAAGGGCCTGATGGTGACCCCCAGAGCCAGGGAGAACTGACATTCCTCCTCAGGGTGCAGGTTACTAGGAATAGTGGGTGTGGTGCAAGATGGAAAGATTGGGCGCCAGTCACTTTTTGTAAAAATGAACAAAGAGGGTTTTATTTTTCTTAACGGGAATGGTGGGAGAGAGGGTTAGGGCACAGGACACCCTTAGGCAAATGCAATAGCAATTTGGCAAACTCCGCAGACAAAAATAGAACTAGGCAGACAGCAATACAGAAAAAAGGCATTTAAGCTGAATGCAGCAATCTGTATTTTGTAGCAACAACTTCTCTCACAGTATCCTACTGTAGATCTTACAGTTTACCTCACAGTATTCCACTGTAGATCCTCAAGCTCAACTCACAGTATCCCACTGTAGATCTTCAAGCTCAGCTCGCCGACTCTCACTAGACTTCTTGGACTCTCAGCTACCTCCTGGATCCCTCAAGCTTCACCCACAGCTAACCGCTGTACTTATCTTCAAGCTTTACTCACAGCTACCCACTGTACACCTTCAAGCTTTACTCACAGCTAACTTCTGTATTCCTGGATGAGTCTCCACTGAAGATTTTCCACTTATTTCCCCATCCCCGGCTAGTGAAGCATCTGCTCTGGTACTCGTTCAGAACTTCATCCCTTCCAAACTTGCCTCTGGTAACAGGAGTGGTCGTCCCTCTGGCAACGAACAGGCTCCCCTCGGCCGAGCCTCTAACACATGTGGTTCCGCCCCAGACTTCGGGCTTACCTCTGCTGATCCTCCCTTGCAGACCCTTGAATTACTGGATAGGCCTTACGTAGACCTAGCAGCCAGTAGGACTCCTGGACAGGTCTCAGGCTTTAGGCCTAGCAACCAGGAGCTGTTTGACACACACCCACCCAGGCCGCAGCCCCGGACGCGAAAGAACCCTGATCACCTGACTCCTCCCGAATAAATAGCCTATTCCACCATTTAAAGAGGCCAAAAGAAACTCCTGCTAATTGGCTGACACAACTTATTTAGTCATCACTTGAATTCACCGTAATCCATCATCCTAGTGCCAAAAGCAACAGTGCCACCTTTTGACAGAAGAGAGAAGACTACAAATTGAACTCAGACTTAGAACAGAAATCAGCGGATCAAAGACTACCAATTAGCCAGGCTAGCTACCACCTAGCAAAACTAGATTTATTAGCAGCCCTGTTTAGGACCAGGGTGCTACACACATATAAAAGCAGTCCTGTATATGTATCAGCCCTTTTTACCCTTTAGGGTGGACTCAGTGATGGTTTTTTTTGGCACAGTGTAGCTTTGTCTAGGTATAAATAACAATTTCAATATTTCTTACCTCTTTAGTCCATGCAGATCTGTGAGCTCCCCGAGTTTTGTTTTAACAGATTCTACATCATCATAATCCCTTCAAGAGAATAATAGAAACGTTATTACGACAGTAGTATGCTGACAACTACACTATGGTTATAACAGTTCTTTGTTCATTATGTATAACTAACTGCAATCACAAATTTTCTCTTTAAAACATTAAAAAGCTTAGAATGCCCCCAAGCCACCAGAATGTCAATTTAATATTACCAAAGGATTTGGATTTAGAGACAGACTTCTAATCTCATTCTATTCTCTTTGAGAGGATGTTCACCCCAATCTCCTGCATGGTTTAACCACTTGCTTACCGGGCACTTAATCCCCCTTCCTGCTCAGACCAATTTTCAGCTTTCAGCACTGACACTCTTTGAATGACAATTGCGCAGTCATGCAACACTGTACCCAGTATTTTTTCTTTTTTGTTTAAAAAATTAAAAAAGACAGAACATTTTGAAAAACAAAACAGTTTTATATTTTGTTATAAAATTTTGTAAACAGGTAATTTTTCTCCTTCATTGATGTACTCTGATGAGGCTGCACTGATGGGCACTAATAGGCTTCACTGATGGGCATTAATAGATGGCACTGATGGGCATCGATAGGCTGAACTGATCAGGCAGCACTGATGGACACTGATAGGTGGAGGTGGCACTAGTGACCTGCTGACCTGTTCACATAGGTGTCTGTTATTACAGATATACTTAAACTTATAGATATACTTATTTTTGTGTTCTCACTAATAAAGTAAACAGACTTAAACTGTTTCTTTAATACTGTGTGAGTCTCTACTCATTAACGGCCCTTTCACACCTGCGGACCGTTAAGGTCCGCCTGTCAGTTTTTTAGGGGGACCTGAACGGGCGCTCCATAGACCTCTATGGAGCGACGGATGTCAGTGGTGACATGTCCGCTGACATCCGACCCGCTCCGATCCGAAAAAGTGTGACGGAGGAAAACCCTATTTTTCCATCCGTCTGCGGATCGGATCAGATGAAAACGGACAGGCAGTCCGTAATCATCCGATCCCCCAATAGGGGAGAGCTGCGCTTTGACAGGTCCGTCCCTGCACAGAGTGCAGAGACGGACTTGTCATCCGCCGGCTCAGCGGGGATCAACGAGCGATCCCTGCTGAGCAAGCGGAGGAGGGAAAAAGGACAGCCCCGTGTGAAAGGGGCCTAATACAGTTGGTAATAAGACTGAACCCAGGGTGTCAGAGGTAATGGGGGATTTGCAGAGTCGAGGTAATCAGTGGGGTACAGAGTCTATTAGCAGCCCTCATGTGGGTACCACTACATTACAGTGATCAGTGCTAAAAATATGCACTGTTACTATACTAATGAGACTGGCAGGGAAGGCGTTAACATCAGGGGCAAGCAAAGGGTTAAAGTAATTGTAAAGCTTTGTTTTTTGTTTTTTTAAATAACAAACATGTCATACTTACCTCCACTGTGCAGTTAGTTTTGCACAGAGTGGCCCCGATCATCCTCTCCCGGGGTCCCCTGGCGGCACTATCAGCTCCTCCCCGCATCGTATAACCCCTAGGAGAAGTGCTCTCCCGGTGGGTTACCTTGCGAGCGTGCTCCTGAGTCCAGAATTTGCGTCCATAGATGCAGAATGTAGGATGCGGCCCCGCCCCCCCCCCCCTGGCGCCCGCATCATTGGATTTGATTGACAGCAGTGGGAGCCAATGGCTGCGCTGCTATCTATCCAATCAGGAGCCGAGAACCCCGGGCAGAGAGGTCCAGCACGTTTCCACCGAGGGAATTAAGGGGGTCAGGTAAGTAAAACGGGGAGGGCTAGGGGGCTGGTCACTTTCAGAAGTTTTTTCACCTGAAAAAACATCAGGGTTTACAACCCCTTTAAGAGTGTCCCTAGGGAGTGTTTGCGAACTGTGTGCGGGGTGCTCTGACTGGGGGAAGACAGATCTGTGTTCCTGCATAGCAGGGACACAAGATCTCTATCTTCTCCCCTGTCAGAATGGTGATCTGGCTTGTTTACATAGGCAGACCGCCGTTCTGCCTCTCTCATGAACGTTTGCAGGGTGCCGGCGGACATTGGGTCCACCGGACCTGCTGATTGGCTCCCCCTCTGTCCAATCAGCGAGCGATCACGCCTTCCCCTAATGGCTATTGCACAAAATGGTGCACAAGTATGGTTTTTCACGTAATATAGCCGTCCTGCTGCAGTACACGTACGTTAGGCGGTCGGCAAGTAGTTAAACCCTTTAAAACCTTTAAAATACCCTAAAGTGATAGTAAAGTCTACTTTTCTACTCCGCGCCATTTAAAATCTTAATATAAGACTTATGCCCTGTACACACGATCGGACATTGATCGGACATTCCGCCACAAAAATCCATGGATTTTTTCCAACGGATGTTGGCTCAAACTTGTTTTGCATACACACGGTCGCACAAAATCCGATCGTTCTGAACGCGGTGACGTAAAACACGTACGTCGGGACTATAAACGGGGCAGTAGCCAATAGCTTTCGTCTCTTAATTTATTCTGAGCTTGTGTGGCACTTTGTGCGTTGAAATTGTCCACACACGGTCGGAATTTACGCAAACGGATTTTGTTGTCGGAAAATTTTATAGTGTGCTCTCCAACTTTGTGTGTCGGAAATTCCAAAGGAAAAAGTCCGATGGACCCCACACACGGTCGGAGTTTCCAACAACAAGCTCCGATTGCACATATTCCGTCGGAAAGTCCGACCTGTGTACAGGGCATTACATGTAGATTCCTGTAAATACTTTTAGAAATGCACCGTGTAAGATATTTTGCCCAGTTATCAGTGCGATTACATAATTTGGGCATGCGCAGCATTGACGGCACGCTGACTGACATTGACTGTGCAATTAATAGGTGTAGTGATATGCAGTGGTGACGTAGTCCTTACTCCCCAGCATTGTAGCTCAATCCCACAAGAGCGCAGACTGTCTTCTGTTCCTGTCAATAGGTTTGGCTACATCCCACAGTGCATGTGCGAGATTGCCACGATGATGTAGCACAAGGGCAGAAGGAGGGCTGGGAATGACATCAGTAGGTTTCCCTAAAGATGGCGCCGGCTTCAGCAGAATCATTAGAAATAAAAACATCAGCTACAATACAAGTAAGGACACTAATGCCACTGTAACATATGTGGTCAGTTTGTAATGTGGATTGCAGTGCAACTCCGTGTTTAACAGTATTCGGCACACTGAGTTTACTGCAGCTTTAATACACAAAACAAGTAAAAAAAAACAGAAATGCACTGTCTACTTGTACATTATTATTATTATACAGCAGTGGTTCTCAATCGGGGGGTCGGGACCCCCTCGGGGGTCGAATTACTATTTTCCAGAGGTCACCGAATCCTGGGCTGTTCCTGAAGCCCGCACCGCTCTCCCAGCTATTTCCCGGCCGCCCAGCAGGGCTGTCCCTGGAGCCCGCATCCGCCCACTCAGCCTCTTTGCAGCCACCCTTTCAGTTCACGACATGACTGGGGGCAGAGACTAGAGGTCAGCTGACTGGTGAGGAATGTGAAGTGGGAGGGGCTGGAGGAGACCCCATCTCCTGATTTCGGCATAGGTGTCACTGCTGCGAGACACCACAAAGTCTGAAATGCAGTGAAGCCAGAGACACAGTGAGTAACACTACCTGTGATTATAGTAGTCATTAAAAGTCCCCACTACAGTTCTGCAGATGACCTAAGTTGCCTGATCAGAACTTCCCCCAGCACTGCCACACATTCCAACCCCCACCAGCACTGCCACACATTCCAACCAGCACTGCCACTCATCCCATCCCCCCCCCACCCCCCACTAAGGTGTAAGAGAAGGAATAAAAATAGAGAATACATGGAAGGGAGAGGAAAAGAGGGGGAGAAACAAAGAAAGAGGGAGAGAAAGAATAAGTGAAAGAACAAGAAAGATGGCAAGAGAGGAATGGAGGAATAAAAACTAATTAGGATAGAGAGAAATAAAAGGGAAAGGATAACAAAAGAGAAGGAGTGGTACATCCTAAAATATACCTTAAGGGGGTGTAATACTGTACGAGTAGATGGGACTCAGGTAAATGTCCGTGGGTTACTTTTCTTGGAGGCTGACAACCCACGCTACGAAAATAATTTTACTGTTAGAGGTCCCCACAGCTTGGGAAATTTTATTAAGGGGTCACGGCACTAGGGAGGTTGAGAACCAATGTTATACAGAATCTATATAGCGCCAACAGTTTATGTAGCACTTCACAACATAAGGACAGAAAGTACAATTACAATACAACTTAATACAGGAGGAATCAGAGGCCCCTGTTCATTAGACCTTACAATCTATAGGGAGGGTCAAGTGAAACAAAAGGTAATAATTTTGAGGAATGAGCTGATGGAGAATGTGGAAATACAGTTGGTAGGTGGGGGCAGGATAGGCCTCTCTGAAGAGGAAGGTTTTCAGCAATCTTCTAAAAGTGGACAGAGTAGGAGATAGTCATACGGACTGGGGTAGGGAATTCCAGAGGATGGGAGAGGCTCTGGAGAAGTCCTAAAGGCGAGCATGCGAAGGGGCGACAAGGCAGTTAAAGAGCAGGAGGTCTTGGGAGGAGTGAAAAGAAGGGTTTGGTTGAGATTTTAAGACTAGGTTAGTGTTGTAGTTGGGGGTCGAGATGTGGATGGCTTTGTGAGTTAGTATTCTGAATTTAATTTTTTGGGTGAGAAATTGGCAGAGAGGGGTAGCGGACACTGAGCGGTTTGTAAGGTGGATGAGTCTGGCAGCAGCATTCATGATGGACTGAAGAGGGGAAAGCCTATATAAAGATAATCCAATGAGAAGGGATTTGCAGTAGTCAAGGTGAGAGATGACAAGGGAGTGGACTAGGAGCTTTGCGGAGTCATTGGATAGGAAGGGAGAATAGTTTGTATATAATGCATGTATGCGCTTTTGCTTACCACATATCCATAGTAAATTTTGCATTTTCATTGTCTTCTACTTCCCTAAAACACATTTTGATAGGGAAACAGATTTAGTTAAATTATTCTACATACATATAAATCCTAATTTCCCAATATTCATCCTGTCAGGACAGACGAAATGAATAAAAAAAATATATATATAAGATAAGATAGAAAGAAGTAAAAAAGCAAAGAAAAAGATTGAATTTTGCATAAATATGCCGTATAATTACAGATTAATAATAATAGCTTGTCTCTTGTCATTCGTAAGGATTGAAGAAGACAGGTTTTCCAATTTTTAAAATACAGTAATTGGTTTTAGCCATTCTTGTGAGTCTATGACTTCCCTTCCCACCAGTTAGAGAGTCATATTGTTGCATTCCCCATTGCAATGATAACAAAGTTTAGCAGGGATTTTTTTTTAACAGAAGATCAAATTTAAAACATTGCTAGGACTGGATCTGCAGAATTTTCATATTGAGAATCTATAAAGATCGAAAATAATCGTCCAAGAGGGGTTGTTGTTTTTCATAGTCGTCAGAGGTGTGAGCCTTCAAATCAGAACTTGGCAAAAATGTATGCACTTTTTTTTTTGTTCCGCCCATCTGGCTCCCCCTCCTACTTTCAGCAAATTGCAGAAAAAAAAATTTATGGGGTTTTTTTTTTTTTTTCAGCGGCACACAGCCAGTGCTTCTACCTTTCTGGCCTAGACCATAATGACCCTCTCCCCGTCTGAAGCCTCCTAGGATGCCCACATCATGGATCCAAGAAGGCTTCAGGGCCCAGAAGAGAAGCCAGCCTCCCGTGTATAATCCCACTGCACATGTACAGTAAATCATCATCAGGAGGCCAGTGCAGGACCAAAAAGTGTGGCAGCTCTTGGCAGATGACAGCAGGACAATGCTGTCTTATATGAGGGTTGTCTTTAATGGAAGATTCTGCATGCTCTCTACATCTCAAGTTATCTCTTGCAGAGTGTTGCTGTAGACAAAATTCCTATTTTAATTCATAAATCCATCTCATACTAAATCATTTTTTTTCAGAATAAAGTGACCCCATACCACAGATATACCTACATTAGGAAAGTTTCATCCCATACAGGATTTAAGGTCTGAAGTTTGACTTGCGTCCTATGTGTCTGATCCTCTGGAAGGGTGTTCCGGACCACAGCTTTCTGCTTTTGTTTCTTGTCAGGATTTGGACTGATATCCCTTGTGTGATTGTCTGGCCGACTCTCAATTCCCAGAAGACAGTAGGGATCACTAAAACCTTCCAGAAAATGAACCAATATAACATTTAAAAGGAATCCATGATACAAAATTCACTAAAATATAACATCAGTCAAAGAGTAAACAAAAGAAAATAAAGAAATTCCTTAACAATTCAAAGCATTAATAGAGTATATTTTAGGCCGGGTTGACACTGGTACGACAAACGCCCCGACATTGGGAGCTCATGTCGCATGACGTGTGAAAAGCAATGTTTCCCTATGAGAGCTATCTTAACTGGTCTGAAACAAGTTGGTCCGACTTTGAAAATGCTCCCTGCACTACTTTGGTCCGACTTTGATCCAACTTCAGCCCATTGAATACTGAAGTCGGATCAAAGTCGGATTGTGGTCTTAACTGATCCGACTTTGGTATGCGACTTGTGCTCTGATGATCTTGAAGGGGAACCCCATGCCAAAATAAAAATGAAAACAGCATGGGTTCCCCCTCCAAGACTATACCAGGCCCTTCGGTCTGGCATGGTTTTTAAGGGGAACCCCCAAAATCCATACCAGACCCTTATCTGAGAACGCAGCCTGGCAGGTCAGGAAAGAGGGTAGGGACGAGCGAGTGCCCCCCCCTCCTGAACCATACCAGGCCACATGTCCTGCCCCCCCTGCCCCAAAGCACCTTGCCCCCATGTTGATGGGGACAAGGGCCTCTTCCCGACAACCCTGGCCATTGGTTGTCGTGGTATGTGGGCAGGGGGGCTTATCCGAATCTGGAAGCCTCCTTTAACAAGGGGGCCCCTAGATCCTGTCCCCCCCACCCTATGTGAATGAGTATCGGGTACATTGTACCCCTACCCATTTGCCTAAAAAAAAAAGTGTCAAAAATAAAACACAGTACATAGGTTTTTAAAGTAATTTATTAAGGCAGCTCCGGCGTCTCTTCCGATTACTTCTCCCCTCTCCGGCTCTTCTGCCTCCTCCGCTGATGTCTTCCACCTCTGCCGGTTCTTCTCTTCTCTCTGGGTCTTCTCCGCTCTCCGCTGATGTCTTCTAGCCCTCTCCAGTTCTTCTCCCTCTGTCCGCTGTCTTCTGCCTCTGCTGGGTCTTCTCCACTGTCTTCTCCCTCTGTTCTTCTTCCGATGTTGACTCATGGCTCTCTCTCGCTCTAATGTTAGGTGCACAAGGTGCCACTACTTATATTGGCATGGGGCGGGGGTACCAGGTGATTTCATACGGAGGCCCTGCCCCTTATGATGTCACCGCCCGGGGCATGATGGGTGGTGATGTCATAAGGGGCGGGGCCTCCGGATGACGTTACCCGGTGACCCTGCCCCATGCCAATATAAGTAGTGGCACACCGCGCACACAGCATTAGAGCGGGAGAGAGCGTTGAGTCAACATTGGAAGAAGAACAGAAGGAGAAGACAGCGGAGAAGATAAATTACTTTAAAAACCTGTGTACTGCGTTTTATTTTTGACACTTTTTTTTAGGTGAATGGGTAGGGGTAAAATGTACCCAATACTCATTCACATAGGGTGGGAGCTGGGATCTGGGGGCCCCCTTGTTAAAGGGGGCTTCCAGATTCCGATAAGCCCCACGCCTGCAGACCCTGACAACCAACGGCCAGGTTTGTCTGGCCATCAACATAGGGACAAGGTGCTTTGGGGTGGGGGGCGCAATGCCCCCCGGCCCCAAAGCACCCACTCCCCATGTTGAAGGCATGTGGCCTGGTACGGTTAAGGAGGGAGGGGCCGCTCGTTCGTGCCCACCCCCTTTGCTGACCTGCCAGGCTGCATGCCCGGATAAGGGTCTGGTATGGATCCTGGGGGGGACCCCACACCGTTTTTTCGGTGTGGGGGCTCCCATCAATCCAAACCAGACTGAAGGGCCTGGTATGCTCTTGGAGGGGGAACCCATGCCATTTTTTTTTTATTTTGCGTGGAGTTCCCCCTAAAGATTCATACCAGACACAAAGTGCCTGGCATTCATGGCATTGTCGTGATTAAAGTCGGATCCCCACTCATTGAAGTCGGACGGATGTGGGACTTCAAGTCGCAGGGCAAAGTCGGATCCACAGTCGTACGTCTGTCGTGTCGTACCAGTGTGAAACCAGCCTAAGGCCCCTTTCACACTTGTACGACTTGTCCTGCAAATTGGGACTGCAAAGTCGCATGACAAGTCGTTCCCCATGATTTCCAATGACAACCATTTATATTAGTATGACTTCAAAGTAGTCCCTGCACTACTTTGGTTCGACTTTACCCCTACTTCAGCCCATTGAATATCACTGAAGTCGGATCAAAGTTGGATCGCTGTCTTAACTGATCTGACATTGGCATGCAACTTGTGCTCTGATGATCTTGAAGGGAAATTCCACGCCAAATAAAAGAAAAACACGGCATGGGTCCCCCCTAAAAGAGCATACCAGAATCCATACCAGACCCTTATCCGGGCATGCAGCCCGGCAGGTCAGCAAAGGGGGTGGGCATGAGCGAGCGGCCCCTCCCTCCTGAGCCGTACCAGGCCGCATGCCCACAACATGGGGAGGTGGGTGCTTTGTGATTTATTAAGGCAGCTCCGGCGTCTCTTCCGATTTCTTCTACCCTCTCTGGCTCTTCTGCCTCCTCCGCTGATGACTTCCGCCTCTGCCGGTTCTTCTCCTGTCTCTGGGTCTTCTCCACTTTCCGCTGATGTCTTCTAGTCCTCTCCAGTTCTTCTCCCTCTGTCTGCTGTCTTCTGCCTCTGCTGGGTCTTCTCCGCTGTCTTCTCCCTCTGTTCTTCTTCCGATATTGACTCGTGGCTCTCTCCCACTCTAATGCTGCGTGTGCGGTGTGCCACTACTTATATTGGCATGGGGCAGGGTCACCGGAGGCCCATCCCTTATGACGTCACCACCCATCATGCCCCGGGTGGTGACATCATAAGGTGCGGGCCTCCGGATGAAGTCAACCAGTGACCCCACCCCATACCAATGTAAGTAGTGACACATCACGCTCCCAGCCAGTGCCGGGACAAGGTCATCTGGTGCCCAGGGCAAAGATGGGATCTATACTGGGAATTTGTTAAATACTAGTATTGGCGGCGATCAGTGACTTAGGCGCGGGTCACACTGGGGAAACTTGTCACGCCCCATTCAGTACAAAGAAACCGTTCTAATCAGAGCGACAGGACACAGCACATCAGGGCACATCAGGGCACAGGTCACAGTACATCAGGGCACAGCACATCAGGGCACAGCACATCAGGGCACAGATCACAGTACATCAGGGTACAGAGCCCAGCACATCAGGGTACAGAGCCCAGCACATCAGGGTACAGCACACCAGGCCACATCAGGGTACAGCACATCAGGGCACAGCACATCAGGGTACAGAGCCCAGCACATCAGGTCACAGTACATCGGGGCACACGACATTAAGGCACAGCACATCGGGGCACATCAGGGCACAGGGCACATAGGACATCAGGGCACATAGCACATTAGGGCAAATCCGGGCACATAGCACATCAGGGCACAGCACATCAGGGTACAGAGCACATCAGGGTACAGAGCACATCAGGGGACAGAGCACATCAGGGGACAGAGCACATCAGGGCACGGGGCACAAAGCACATCAGGGTACAGAGCACATCAGGGTACAGAGCACATCAGGGTACAGAGCACATCAGGGAACAGAGCACATCAGGGTACAGAGCACATCAGGGCACAGCACATCAGGGTACAGAGCACATCAGGGTACAGAGCACATCAGGGCACATAGCACATCAGGGCATGGGGAACAAAGCACATCAGGGCATGGAGCACATCAGGGCACGGGGCACATGAGGGTAAGAGGCACATCAGGGTAAGGAGCATGGCACATCAGGGCACGGGGCACATAGCACATCAGGGTACAGAGCACATCAGGGTACAGAGCACATCAGGGTACAGGGCACATCAGGACACATAGCACATCAGGGCACGGGGCACGGAGCACATCAGGGCACGGAGCACATCAGGGCACGGGGGCATATGGCACATCAGGGCACATAATGGCACATATCAGGGCACATCATGGGGCACGTCAGGGCACATCATGGGGCACGTCAGGGCACATCATGGGGCACATCAGGGCACATCATGGGGCACATCAGGGCACATCATGGGGCACATCAGGGCACATTATAGGGCACGTCAGGGCACATCAGGGCACATCATGGGACACATCAGGGCACATCATGGGGCACATCATGGGGCACATCATGGGGCACGTCAGGGAACATCATGGGGCACGTCAGGGCACATCATGTTGCACGTCAGGGCACATTATAGGGCATGTCAGGGCACACCATGGGGCACATCAGGGCACATTATAGGGCACATCAGGGCATATTATGGGACACATCAGGGCACATCATGGGGCACATCAGGGCACATCATAGGGCACATAGCACATTAAGGGGCACATTGTTTACTAGCCTGCATGCAGAAAAGCGCTGGAAGCATCTGTGATAAGTTCTCTCTCTCATGTCACGCTGCTCCACGGTGGCCCCTCCTCTCTTCTCGTCCATCCCAGATGATGTCACAAGCCAAAAGGGAAGGACGAGAAGAGAGGAGGGGCCGCCGGGGAGCAGCGTGACATGAGAGAGAGAACTTATCACAGATGCTTCCAGCGCTGCTCTGCATGCATCTCGATCTACCCGTCAGGCGCCAGCTGTCGGCGATTGACGGGTAGATCCTCCAATGCAGGACAGAAACTCCGCCTGATAGGGAAGTGAGAGGCGGGGCTGGTCTCAGGCTTGTGCCGGGTGCAGGAGCGCACTCGGCACATGTTAAAAATTATCAATTTTCGCGCGGCCGGTGTTGTAAACTCTGCATAGGTAGCAGGAATTTTTACAACACCGGTTCACTGGCGCTTCTATTGCGCCCCTCTTCCTCCAGTAAATGGTCACGCCCAGGGCATCCGCCCCTTCTGCCCCCCCCATACCGGCCCTGCTCCCAGCATTAGAGCGGGAGAGCGCGTTGAGTCAACATCGAAAGATCAACAAGGGATCGGACAGCGGAGAAGACCCAGCAAAAGAGCGAGAAGACAGTAGAGAAGACAGGGCAGAGGCAGAAGACAGCGGACAGAGGGAGAGGAACCGGAGAGGGCTGGAAGACATCAGCAGAGAGCGGAGAAGGCCTGGAGAGGGGAGAAGAACCAGCTGAGGCAGATAACATCAGCGGAGGAGGCAGAAGACTTTGCCAGAAGAGCCGGAGAAGAAAATCGGAAGCGATGCCGGAGCTGCCTTAATAAATTACTTTAAAAACCTGTGTACTGTGTTTTATTTTTGACACTTTTTTTAGGTGAATGGGTAGGGGTACAATGTACCCGATACTCATTTACATAGGGTGGGGGGGCCGGGATCTGGGGGCCCCCTTGTTAAAGGGGGCTTCCAGATTCCGATAAGCTCCCCGCCCGCAGACCCCAACAACCAACAGCCAGGGTTGTCGGGAAGAGGCCCTTGTCCTCATCAACATGGAGACAAAGTGCTTTGGGGTGGGGGCACAGGGCCCCCCTTGCCCCAAAGCACCCACCCCTCCATGTTGAGGGCATGCGGCCTGGTTTGGTTCAGGAGGGGGGCACTCGCTTGTCCCCACCCCCTTTCCTCACCTGTCGGGCTGTGTGCTCGGATAAGGGTCTGGTATGGATTTTGGGGGAGACCCCCATGCAATTTTGGGAGATTCCCCTTAAAATCCATACCAGACCAAGGGGCCTGATATGCTCTTCGAGATGGAACCCATACCGTTTTTTTTTTTATTTGGCATGGAGTTCCCCTTCGAGTTCATCAGAGCACAAGTCGCATGCCAAAGTCGGATCAGTTAAGACAGCGATCCGACTTCAGTAATATTCAATGGGCTGAAGTAGGATCAAAGTTGGACCAGTAGGTGAGGTGGAAAAAAGACAGAAGTCCAAGCTATGTGTGTGATTATATGTCAGTATTACATTGTATATCCCTGTATGTTGCGGTCATTCAGGTGCTTATCTAATAGTTTTTATACTATCAATGCCCCCCCCCCCCCCGCTGAGACCCCCGCCTGTGGAAGGGAATTCCACATCCTTGCGCTCTTACAGTAAAAAACCCTCTACATAGTTTATGGTTAAACCTCTTTTCTTCTAATTTTAATGAGTGGCGGCCACGTGTCTTGTTAAATTCTCCCTTTCGCAAAAAAGTTTTATCCCTATTGTTGGGTCACCAGTATGGTATTTGTAAATTGAAACCATATCCCCTCTCAAGCGTCTATTCTTCAGAGAGAATAAGTGCTTGCAACCTTTCCTCATAACAAACATATCCTCCAGACCCTTTATTAGCTTTGTTGCCCTTCTTTGTACTCGCTCCATTTCCAGTACATCCTTCCTGAGTCCCAAGTCGCAGGACAAGTCATACAAGTATGAAAGAAGCCTAAATTATAGTCTATGGCAGTGAAATCCTGCTGCAGTCCAGAAAAAGTAATACATGAACTACTTCTCAAATCGCACTACTTGAAATCGTATCTTTTAAGACACTGCCATTGAAACACATTAGATGCTACTTCAGGTATGATTTGTAAATCGTATGTCGTGCCTAAAGTCGTACTGGTGTGACCGAGGGCTTAGGCAAACACCATTTATTTTTTTTTACAAGAATTTTTATTGGGTTTTAAGCATAGCAATGGGCAGAGCAGAAACTAGGGGGGGCGCATGCCCCAGTGAAGCACCTAGGTGGGCGCTGCCTGGGGTTCTGCCCCCACCCGCACTGGGAACTGCTGTCCTAAGGGTTTCACTGCCACCCAATCAAGTGTAATGGAAAGGCATCGCCCGGTGCATAGTTTACCAAATACTGGAGAATCAAATAGGAGGGAGAGCGCACAGGCACACTAGCACTAAATCACTCTGCTCATCCTGCCCGCGCTATAGAATGGCATTCCATCTATGTTGCTAAGCAACAGTAGCTGCAGCGTTGCTCTGGGATACTTTTCTATAGGACGGCCGGGCAGAAGAATCTGAGTGATTCAGCGCTAGTGCGCCCTGGACTAGAGGGGGGGTGCAGAGGAGGCCCTTAACTAGGAAATGGTGGTTGGTGTGGCAAAGGCCACTGGATGGGGGGGTATAAGGGAGATACTGGACTAGGTGAGGGGGTGGTCCAGAGTATCTCCCTTGGTACCCCACCTATCCAGATTATGAGGTCCCAGATTAGGAGAGGGGGAGTCTGGAGGCCCTTGTCTAGGGTAGCAGGTGTCTGAAGGCCCTGGACTGTGAGAGAAGGATCGTGGAGGCCCTCTGGACTAGGAAAGAGGGTGTGTGAAGGACCAGCCAGATTCAGGGAGAAAGAGCCTGGATCTAAAGCCTGCATGGGCCCTGGAGGGTGAGGTCACAACATAAATGGTGACATTTATCAATTGTTACAAGTAATGTCCCATTGGGGTTGATTTACTAAAACTGGAGAGTACAAAATCTGGTGTAGCTCTGCATAGAGACCAATCAGCTTCCAGGTTTTATTGTCAAAGCTTAATTACACAAACTGAAGTTAGAAGCTAATTGGCTACCATGTACAGCTGCACCAGATTTTGCACTCTCCAGTTTTAGTGCATCTACCCCATTATGTCCAAAAAATAATGTCCTTCAGTGCTTTAAAAAAATATTGTCCTTCAATGCTGCCTGACAAATTGTAAACATGTATTTGGTCAAACAAAATCAGTTAGCATCCCTGGCTCAATTATTTACATTCCTTACTGAGGTATGCCTCAGTCGGCAATGAATGAAACCAGAATGTGTCCTAGTTTGCTAGGACACCAGTGACCACCGGCGTCGTAGCAACCATGAGCCCTAAGTGGGAAGCAGTCAATCATTTAGTGGAGACAGTAATACTGCCACTAAAGAATGACAGTCCATTTAGCTCCCCTGTTTTCTTAAGCACAAACAGCTAAAGTTCGAGGTGAATCCTGTATATCCCCAAACTGGGGCCTCATCCCTAGTTGTCATCTCATAACAGGAAGTTACTGAAGAGATATCTTCATAGCAAGATCATCAAGTTTTATTTTAATGAAAGCTGCAGATTTAAAACTACAATAAAAATGCTTTAGAAATGATTTTTACATGGTAGAGCTAATATGAGGTTTTAGAGATCGGGGTTCAAAATACGTTAATTTGCTCAGTTCAAATTTTACAGATGTATTATTCAGACAAATGTATAAAGTGATATATAAATATTCTCTTACCACTAACATCCTTCCCAAGAATTCCTTTTGCTTGTTTGACGGTAACTTTCACACATGAAATTGGTGGCTGAAAACAAAAGGTGTGGAGTCTCAGAATCATCTCATTTACACCACATATGCTTGATCTGACTTATCACTAACAATATACCTGACTGCACAGATTTCAGAGACCAGCATGCAATCCTCACCAATGGGAGTCTAATGCCCCGTACACACGGTCGGATTTTACGATGGAAAATGTCCGATCGGAGCGTGTTGTCGTAAAATTCGGACCGTGTGTGGGCGCCATCGGACATTTTCCATCGGATTTTCCGACAAACAAAGTTGGAGAGCAGGAGATAAAATTTTCCGACAACAAAATCTGTTGTCGGAAATTCCGATCGTGTGTACACAAATCCGACGGACAAAGTGCCACGCATGCTCAGAATAAATAAAGAGATGAAAGCTATTGGCCACTGCCCCGTTTATAGTCCCGACATACGTGTTTTACGTCACCGCGTTCAGAACGATCGGATTTTCCGACAACTTTGTGTGACCGTGTGTATGCAAGACAAGTTTGAGCCAACATCCGTTGGAAAAAATCCTAGGATTTTGTTGTCGGAATGTCCGAACAAAGTCCGACCGTGTGTACGGGGCATTACTCTTATGGCTTAGGTCTACTTTACTTATCTGATTCCTTCACCCCACCGGTGCCACATTTGGCACCTTTCAGGGGAGGGGTACCCATTTTTGACAGGTACCCTGTCCCCACTTCTGTCGGACCCCGCCGCTGCGAGGTCCGTTAGAAGTTCGGCCCCCCTCCACCTCCCCCTGCTGCCGGGCCAGTAAGAGACCGAAGCATGATTCGGGCATGCGCAGTAGGGACCCCTTACCGGTGTTCTATCGAGAAATGCCCTCTGTCGAAAAATGCCTCCGATGAATCTGCACATGCGCAGTACGCAATGTCACTCCAGCTGATATGTTGATCAGCTGGCATGACGTCAACGCGGTGCATGCGCAGATTGTCGGAGGCAGTATCCGACGATCTGCTAAGTGCCAAGAGAGAATGAAATTGTCAGATTAGAACGGTTCCATTGCACAGAACGGGACGCTACTTGTCAGGCGACTAGGTCGCCTGACAAGTCATCCCAGTGTGAACCGAGGCTAAAGGTGGCCCTAGATGGATCAAAATTTTGATTCATGTGTGGCCACTGTCAGTCAACAGAAGTCAATCTATCAGTTGACTTCTGTTGAACAGATCTGTTGGAAAAAAGTTGCTCAATCAGCAGCTGAAGCCCATTGCTGCAGCTGCTGATTTGTGTATTCTGACAGCGGAGGAGTCCTCCCTGCTGTCTGGATACAATAGTCAAGTGGAGATTATCCCCCAAACCACTTTGAATGGGTGGATGAAGGAATCGGTTCAGATATTTTTCCTTGCCTGCTGGCTGAAGGAAAAAACTGAGCCATGTATGGGCAGCATAAACTGTTTCCACTGTATGTATCACATTATCACATCTTCTGATAGGATCATCCTGTACAATGAAAATCCCTATGTCATATCACCATTGTGTTTTATTTATACAAATTTGTGGGTCTAAATGAACTGTACTTTGTACTGCTACAAATACAGCCTTCAATAGTATGCTGCGGTCACCTCAAGGCCTTTAACACTTTCAAGGATGGCTTTATGTTCTTCCGGATCCATGTTGAAGGCCTGTAAGAAACAAAGGATTACCACAACTACCAAAATATGGAATGGGCTCTGTAATGCTGCTTATCACTTTATTATTATTATTATTACATATTATCATTATTTTCGCACTATTCTGTTAAGTTCTGAAAGAACAATTTATCCAAATGTGTGCCTTGCGGCTTCACTGCCAGTTTCCTACTGCGCACGCGCGAGCAGGGCTGCGATCTGTGAATGGCTCGTGGTGTTCTGGGAACACACACAGTTCCCAGAAGACAACGGGGCCGCTCACCGAGGAGAAGAACACGCCGCGGAATAGGAAGAGGCAGATTAGGAAGACTGCCTAGCAACAAGGATTTTAAAATTTTTTTAGGAATTTTGGTGGCATTTCTATTTCCAGGGTGGCCCTCCACTTTATTGTGCATCTTGAAACAGCCACACCACATTTTCAGAGAGTCCTGTATTTCACCTGAAGTTATTTGTGGGTTTTTCTTTGCATCCCAAACAATTTTCCTGGCAGTCGTGGCTGAAATTTTAGTTGGTCTACCTGACCATGGTTTGGTTTCAACAGAACCCCTCATTTTCCACTTCTTGATTAGAGTTTAAACACTGCTGATTGGCTTTCTCCATTCCTTGGATATCTTTTTATATCCCTTTCCAGTTTTATACAGTTCAACTACCTTTTCCCACAGATCCTTTGACAATTCTTTTGCTTTCCCCATGACTCAGAATCCAGAAATGACAGTGCAGCACTAGATGAAAGATGAAAGGGTCTGTCAGGAGTCCAGAAACTCATTGACCTTTTATACACACACAATAATTACAAGCAAATAGATCACAGGTGAGGATGGTTACCTTTAATAGCCATTCAAACCCGTTTGTGTCAACTTGTGTGCATGTTATCAGGCCAAAATTACCAGGGTGTGTAAACTTTTGATCAGGGTCATTTGGGTAGTTTCTGTTGTCTGTTTTCTTAAGCCAAACACTAACCATGAGTGAAAGAAAAGTTTTTGTGTTATCATTCATATTCTCTGAAAAATGGCCAAGAAATCGTAAATTCTGCCAGGGTATGTAAACTTATGAGCACAACTGTATATAAAATATAATATATAATATGGACATTATAAGGCAACAATTGCAAGCTATTTCCCCACAGCGAGATTCATCCACTTCCTGTTCTGTTGACACTAAGACGGGAAGTAAGGGGAAATCTCATGCAATGATATAACCCTATTAGATGTTCTAGTTATGTATAAAAAGTATATATAAAGCAAGCACATTTTTTTCCATTTTGGCTAAATTATGGAAGAGTTAAAACCACATTCTTTTTTTTACCATCTGTGTCCCATTGTGAGGTCCCATAGACACAACAGGTAGTGAGAGAAAGTCCCAGAATAGAGGAGATGGGACTGGAGGAGGAGGACATGGGATAGAGGACATGGAGTGGAGGAGATGGGACTGAAGGAGGACAAGGACATGGGACTGGAGGAGGAGAAGGAGATGGGACTGGATTAGGAGAAGGAGATGGGATGGAGGAGGAGGAGGATGTGGGATGGAGGAGATGGGACTGGAGGAGGAGGAGGAGGATGGAGGAGATGGGAGTGGAGGAGAATAAGGACATGTGATGGAGGAGATGGAGGAGATGGGACTGGAGGAGGACAAGGATATGGGACTGGAGGAGGAGAAGAGATGGGACTGAAGGAGGAGGAGGAGGACATGGGATGGAGGAGATGGGACTGGAGGAGGATGTGGTATGGAGGAGATGGGACTGGAGGAGGAGGACATGGGGTGGAGGAGATGGGACTGAAGGTGGAGGTGGATGTGGGATGGAGGAGATGGGACTGGAGGAGGATGTTGAATGGGGGAGATGGGACTGGAGGAGGAGTATGTAGGATCGAGGAGATGGGTCTGGAGGAGGAGGATGATGTAGGATCGAGGAGATGGGACTGGAGGAGGAGGTAGGATGGAGGAGATGGGACTGGAGGAGGAGGAGATGGGACTGGAGGAGAATAAGGACATTGGATGGAGGAGATGGGACTGGAGAAGATTGACATAGGATGGAGGAGATGAGACTGGAGGAGGTGAAGGAGAAGGACATGGGATCAGGGAGATGAGACTGAAAGAGGGGGACATGGGATGGGACTCGGTGGGACTGCCAGTGGATTGGCCCTGGGGAATTTTGATGGTCAGGGGTATTGGGGGGGGGGCAGGCCTAAAACTGTGTAAGGGGCCCCAAAATTGCTGATGGTTCACATGACACCTGCTCCCCGGTGTCATGTGACTCGTTAGTGTTACAAGGTCTCAGGTGTGAATGGGGAGCAGGTGTGTTAAATTTGGTGTTATCCCTCTCACTCTCTCATACTGGTCACTGAAATGTGAACATGGCACCTCATGGCAAAGAAATCTCTGAGGATCTGAAAAAAAGAATTGTTGCCCTGAAACTGAGCTGCAGCACGGTGGCCAATACAGGTTCCACAGGTTCGACTCACCATGGTCGACCAAAGAAGTTGAGTGCACGTGCTCAGCGTCATATCCAGAGATTGTCTTTGGGAAATAGACATATATGTAATACAAGTGTAAAGCCCTAAGGCTAACGCTGCGCTATAACTAAAAAAACTTGTGAAATGACAAATAAATAAGCTGCTAACATCAAAAAAGTCCAGTACAGAAACTACAAATAACAAATAAAGTGCAATATCCAAAAAAGATGCAGTGCTAATTAAAATCGTAAGTATATGAATATGAATATACATAAAAAATTATAGTAAATACCAAGGTGAAAAACAATAACAATTTCATTTGGGTACAGTGTTGCATGACCGCGCAATTGTCATTCAAAGTGTGACAGCGCTGAAAGCTGAAGAATGGCTTTGGCAGGAAGGGGGTGAAAGTGCCTGGTATTAAGGTGGTTAAAGTCTATTTTTTCCAAATAAATTGTGTTTGCAAAACTGCTGAGCAAATACAGAGTGACATAAAAAATTGCAACGATCATCATTTTATTTTCTAGGGTCGCTGCTAAAAAAAAAAAGTATAATATTTGTGGGTTATAAGTAATTTTCTAGCAAAAAATACTACTTTAAACTTGTAAACAAAAAGTGACAGAAAAAGCCTGGTCTTCAAGTGGTTAAAAAGTCAGTAAAATTCTGACTGAATCACCATCGATCATTTTGTTAGCGCAGTGTCGAACATAAGAGGTTTTGAGCAATCTCCATTTTTTTTTTCCAATGTTTACATGCCAAGTATACACGAGTCCCATAGTCACATGTCCACCATACAGTTTAGGAACATCCAGATAAGAGATGTCAGTTTAATCACGTGAAAGACAGTTTTGCTGACACCATCATGAACAAGACAGAGCAGCCAAGAGATGTCAGTCCTACTTGGATAGATTATGGTGTGGTGGCACTAATGGTGACAGTAATAGGAATGTATATTGTGAATTAGAGATGCGTATGTGTTTGGTTTCGGAATTGTTCGTTATGTTAATAATTTGGTTTTGTCATATTCATTATGTTAGAATGATTTGTTTTCAGAATTCATTTTGTACATTGGGATTGGTTTCGTATATATTTATTATTTTCCAATTGATTTGAATTTCGAATATTGAAGGATGGCTATATGCGTTCTATTTTATTTTATTCTAATCTATTCTACTTATTTCTGTTCTATTCTACTCTATTCTATTATTTTTTATTCTATTCTTTTATATTCTATTCTTTCCTTTTCTTTAATATTCTATTCTTCTATCCTAAAGTAGATAAGTCAAGGTATATGTAATATAGGTTAACAATTGATGTAATTTTCTCATATCAGATATACTTTGGAGGTTACTATTTGATTTGATAATGAATTCTCATTAGGGTGGTGTATTAATTCATAATCCGTATCAACCTCCTATTTTTAGTTTATGAATTTAATATGTGTCATTTCTGGTTTATTTGTTATATCTGCTTAGCGACGTTGGTCTTGACTTTTTTTTATTCTAAAATAGGTTTATTCCCTTTTTTGTTTATTATGCATATGCTTGGTAAGGTTATAACTGAAAAAATCTATTCTATTCTTTTATATTTTATTATATTATGTTTTCCTCTAGTCTATTCCTTTATTTTTTATTCTATTTTATTCTGTTTTAATCTATTTTATTCAAATGCATTCTTTTCTATTCCATTCTATTCTATTCTTTTCTATAAAGCAGCCTAAGTAGGAATCATCATCTTGTTTCACTTTAATACATTACTGAATTTATTGCAATATGTTTCCATTTCGAATTTGAATACTTTTTTGAATTTGGATAATTCTTTTCACTATCATTTATTTTGGATTCATTGAAATCTGTTACAATTGCGATTCGTAGTTTCGGAGACATCTGAATCTCCGAATAATGACAATTTCTCTTTCACACTATTTTTATTGAAATAAAAATGGTTGAAAATGACAACATGTATACCACAAACTAATAGGCCTCCTACATGGTATATAAAACCAGTAACAACAAAGAGAGACAAAAGGTAACCAGGGGAGGGTGCCTCAATACTATTATGATCTTTTAGGGTAATGGCGAACCATGCGGCTCTCAATGGTTAAAGCCTAAAGAATGCGCTAAGCATCATGTAAAAAAATACCATGCAGTACCTGAGATTGATCCATGTTCATTTATAAAGATAAAGCCTGAGAACCACTCAGGGAGCAATACAAAAAAAACAACGGGGGGGGGGTGTCAGAGAAAACGATCCCGTATGCCTCCTGATGTACAAGCGAATAATGAAAAATCTGAAGTTTTATCCGTAATGAAACAAATCGCACATGTCTATTTCAAACTAGTTATGTTATTAAAGTGTAAAGCCATAGACCTGTAGAACGTTCGGAAGAGAAAGGACCGGAATCATTCCTCTGAGCATTCAATGGTGCTTTCATGGGCTTGACAAATTTTGAAGGACTTTTTATTTGCGTACAATGTCAATGTCTCGATTTTCGATTGACGATTTTGGTGTGCACAGAAGTGATGTAAATTTTCACACAACTTTTAGACACTCTTACCACCTACTGTATTTAGGAAATGATTACCGTATTAATCAGCGTAAAACACACACCTTAATTTTATGAGGGAAGTTTCAGGAAAAAACTTACATTTTAAATAAAGAACTTTGAAACAAAATAAGGGTCAGTGCTCATCAATGCAGTCTGATCTGTGCCCATATGCAGCCTCACCATTGCCCATCATTGCAGCCTGATCTGTGCCCATATGCAGCCTCACCATTGCCCAATAATGCAGCCTGATCTGTGCCCATATGCAGCCTCACCATTGCCCAATAATGCAGCCTGATCTGTGCCCATATGAAGCCTCACCATTGCCCATCAATGCAGCCTGATCTGTGCCCATATGCAGCCTCATCATTGCCCATCAATGCAGCCTGATCTGTGCCCATATGCAGCCTCACCATTGCCTAATAATGCAGCCTTATCTGTGCCCATATGCAGCCTCACCATTGATCATCATTGCAGCCTGATCTGTGCCCATATGCAGCCTCACCATTGCCCAATAATGCGGCCTGATCTGTGCCCATATGCAGCCTTACCATTGCCCATCAATGCAGCCTGATTAGTGCCCATATGCAGCCTTACCATTGCCCATTAATGCAGCCTGATCAGTGCCCATATGCAGCCTTACCATTGCCCATCAATGCAGCCTGATCAGTGCCCATATGTAGCCTTACCATTGCCCATTATTGCAACCTGGTCTGTGCCGGATTGCACAGAGGGATCCCCTGTTTACTCAGCAGTCACACACAGTCCCACCTCCTTGACCAGCTCTTATGACAGACAGAACACTTGTCCTATGCCGGGACATGTGACATCTACCCTAAGAGTCGGTCCAGGAGGTGGGACTGTGTGTGACTGCGAGCGTCGAGTACACAGGAGATTCCATCTTTGTGTAATGCAGCGCCGCTTCTCCCCCCCACTTCCCCTCCGAGGCAGCCAGGTAAAATGTCGGCGTATAACATGCACACACGATTTGCCCTCTATTTTCAGGGGGAAAAGTGTGTGTTATACGCTGATAAATACTGCATATACTGTAGGCAAATGGCTACCCATGAATAAAATACAGTTGTGTCTTACCTACTAAAACAACTGCTATTCTGCTTCTAACCCAGAATCCCCTGTCAGACACTAAAGCCATGTACTTTTTTCCTTTGCGGTTAAACATTACAGCTTGGTTGAGGCTAGGACTGGATAGTAAAGGAGCTGCAGAAATCATCTCTATGCTCTCTCCTCCAATCAGAAACTTCCATTCGCTAGATTCCCTGCACTGCGCAATGCAGTAAAGCCTAGTTTTCAGTGCTGCTTCTTCCCCTGAGGACTAAGTCTCTCCGGGTCCCCCAGCCGATGTCATCCACTAAACCCTCTCAGGTGTAGGCAGTAATCTGATGCCAAGTACCAATGTCCTAAGAAGTGGGCGGGAGCTAGCCTATTAGAAGCTTACAGCTTTTCCTGCCCCAGCCATCATTGGAAAGGGAATGCAGGAGCCAGGAGCGCAGACGATATCTCAGAGATTCGCGGAGCCTTTAATCCCCAGAAGTACAGTGATGCAGGCTGGTGCCTAGAGAAAAAAAGGTTAAGGCTCCATTCACACTATGGCGTTCCAGATCGCGAGCAGAATCGCTGCAATTCTGAATTGCCACAAATCGCAGGATGCCCTTTCAATCCCCATTCGTTTCTGACAGGCCGGATAAGGAGAGCATTAATCAGAGAAGCAGCCAAGAGGCCCATGGTAACTCTGGAGGAGCTGCAGAGATCCCCATTTCAGGTGGGAGAATCTGTCCACAGGACAACTATTAGTTGTGCACTCCACAAATCTGTCCTTTATGGAAGAGTGGAAAGAAGAAAGCCATTGTTGAAAGAAAGCCAAAAGAAATCCCATTTGCAGTTTGCGAGAAGCTATGTGGGGGACACAGCAAACATGTGGAAGAAGGTGCTCTGGTCAGATGAGACCAAAGTTGAACTTTTTTGCCTAAAAGCAAAACGTTATGTGTGGCAGAAAACTAACACTGCATATCACCCTGAACACACCATCCCCACTGTGAAACATGGTGGTGGCAGCATCATGTTGTGGGGATGCTTTTCTTCAGCAGGGACAGGGAGTGTGCAAAAGACTTGAGACTGGGGCAGAGGTTCACCGGCAGGACAATGACCCTAAACAAACAGCCAGAGCTACAATGGAATGGTTTAGATCAAAACATATTCATGTGTTAGAATGGCCCAGTCAAAGTCCAGACCTAAATCCAATTGTGAATCTGGGGCAAGACTTGCAAATTGCTGTTCACAGACGCTCTCCATCCAATCCGACAGAGCTTGAGCTATTTTGCAAAGAGGAATGGGCAAAAATGTCACTCTTTAGATGTGCAAAGCTGGTAGAGACATACCCAAAAAGACTTGCAGCTGGAAATGCAGTGAAAGGTGGTTCTACAAAGTATTGACTCAGGGGGGCTGAATACAAATGCACCCCACACTTTTCACATATTTATTTGTAAAAAAATTTTGAAAACCATTTACTGTATCATTTTCCTTCCACTTCACAATTATTACCACTTTGTGTTGGTCTACATTTACATTTTTGGTTGTAACATGACAAAATGTGGAAAATTTCAAGGGGTATGAATACTTTTTCAAGGCACTGTATGTATACTCATGCCGTGTACACACGACCGTTTTTTCTGTCAGATTAAACTCTGACAGTCTTTCAGACAGAGTTCCGCTGAAACGCACTTGCCTACACACGATCACACCAAAGTCCGTTCATTTAGAACGCGACGACGTACGATGGGCTAGAAAAAGGAAGTTCAAAAGCCAGTAGCCATTAGCTGCCCTTACGTCGTTTTTGGTCCATCGGAATAGCATACAGACGAGCGGTTTTCCCGCTGATTCCGTCGGAAAGATTTGAAACATGTTCTCTTTCTAGGTCCATCAGAATTTTTGAAGAAAAAAAGTCAGATGAAGCCCACACACGATTGGAATGTCCGCTGAAACGATTCTGTCGGACTTTTCCTGCCGGAAAGTCCGACCGTGTGTACGTGGCATAAGTGTGCAATGCAAAACTGCTTATCCATGGACTATGGTTTGTCTTACCGTCTGCAGATAGTTGTACAGCTGGTCATTATCAGATATATGTTGCGGCTCTAAAACCCCCATTCGATGTATTATGGTATAGAGAGCTTCTCCATAAAGCAGATTACGCTGAATAAAAAGAGTATAAACAGTGGTTATATCATAGCATAGCTGAACCAGAACACCTAAAATGTTTCATAAGATAAAGAATGTAAGCCAGTCTTTCTCAACCTTTTCAATGCAGAGGAACCCTTAAAATAATTTTCTGGTCTCAGGGAACCCCTACTAAAAAGTACTGTATATACAACTAATGATACATTGGTGTGATGGTCAGTGGGAAGAATGCTCTTTACAGTTGTGGTCATTGGGAAGAATTACCCCCCTACAGACAGCTAAAAAGATCAATGCTGACAGTGAGAAGTTATCAGAGAGGCAGAAATTGCCCATTGCTCAAGGAACCCCTCTTAACTTTTGGAGTAACCCTAGAGTTCCTTGGTTGAGAAACCCTGATCTAAGCTGGAAAATGTGAGTTCAACCGAAGGCTGAATATATTAGAAATGTTTTTAAATTCTAGAACGTAAAGAAGAACGTAACTCCCTCTCCATTTTTCCACCTCCCCCCTACCAGCTGTGTTCCCCAGGGATCTAGGTTTTGGAGGCTCCTGCCGGTATGTGGAGGTATCTTGTCCACTTTTTTTTAATGGTGCATTCTCCAAAGTTAGCACTCTCATCTTGGCTTTTTACCTGTACCGAAGCAGAGACTTTTGGCTCATCATTGCTCTCCTTTGGAGGTTTTGTGTGTGACGAGTGGACTGTGCTCTTTTTTCCATACCTAGCCTAGGAGATAAGCAGGAAATATCACCAGTTTGAAATCCATTGGCAGCAGAGAATGACACCATATAACAATAATATAACTCAAAGCTTTTCTGTATGGTCTTCTTACCTCTCTGCGAGTGATACGGTGAGGGGCAAGTGAAGATTCCATCTGTCAGAAACAATAGCAAACAGAAAATAAAACAGGAAACAATATAATCACACTTCTACACAAGCATCACAATAAGGATGAAGGCTGCATTCACACCTGAGCATAGCGTCTTTGAATGTTTTTCCTGTGTTTTTATGCACAATTTTGGTGCGTTTTTATGCACGATGTGCACATTTTTATACAGCGTTTTCGAGCTTTGGCATTTTTTTTTATTAGCCAATAGAGAAAACGAGCATCTAGGTTTTTTTCAGCTTTTCCAATTGCTTTTATTTCTTTTTTCATTATTATTATTCATGTATTATTATTATTTTTTTGTTAGGGTAAGGGGTTGGAGTTAAGCTTAGGTAAGGGTTAGGATTAGGAGTTAGGGTTATTATTTATTTATTTAATTATGTCAGGGTTAGGGTGTTAATAATACTACTAATAATAATGAATGAATAAACGTAAAATAAATACACAAATGGATAAAAAGAATCATAAATAAATAATGAATAAATACAATAAGTTAATACTATGAAATAATAAATCAATAAAGCAACCCCTAACCTTAACCCCTAACACTTAAATATATATATATATATATCTAAAATAATAATAAACTAAACACCCTAACACAAAATAAATAAAGTATTATTATTATAATTAGTATTATTGATAAAAATGTATTATTATTATTATTATTATTATTATTATTGTTATTAATAATAATAATTTTTGTTCGGGTTTGGATGTCTATTTTTATTTGATTATTATTATAATTAATAAGAGTAATAATAATAATAATTATTATTATGGTTTATTTTTTAAATGTTTGGCGTTTACTTATTATTTATTTATTTGTTATTACATATTCATTTATTTATTTTATTTATTTATTTACTTATTTATTTATTTATTAAGGATGATTTTTAGTTATTTGTGCATTTATTTGACATTTATTTATTCATATATAACTATTTTTTTTCTTTTTTATTTGAACAGAAAATCGTGCAAAAACGTGCGCGAATGAACACAAAAACATGCAAATGGTGCATTACCATTAATTTCTATGGCAATAAAAAACGTGCTAAAAATGCACAAATCTGCCCAATTTTAGCTACAAAAAAGCTCCAGGACTTTTTTGAGCTTCAGGCATTTGGTTTCAGGTGACTTGGTGTGGAAAAGTGAACCAACTCCATAGGGAATAATTTATTTTTTTCTTCTCAAGCGTTTTGGAGCTTCGAGTTTCAAGCTACATAATGCTGAGGTGTGAATGGGGCCCAAATGAATTCTCCATCTGTGTGAGAAACATAGAAAAATAAAATTAAATGTACTATAATTACACATACGCATGAAATATGTAACATGGGTAATATGAGTTTGGGGGTTCAGAGGGCAGAAAGAGGGAGAGAGTCTACTAAACAGAGATTTTTATCAAGACAGCTGATGCTTTCCACTAGCACCCCACAACAGCATCAGCAGATGGGTATCTCACACCTCAGGACCACACGCTTCCCTTAGTTTGCCCATCTCAGTAGGCTTTTCTCCACCATCAATGCACAAGACACTCAGGAGGCTGCAGACTGACCACCCTTCCACCAGTGTCTTTTAACTTTATAATGGAGTGGTCATCACCCGAATACCATTTCAGCTACGGCACTCTGCTACTGCCTTCTTCAATGCTGGAGCACTAGACCATCCATTGTTCTCATTAACCTCACGGAGCAACTCTCAGTCCTCTTAAAGAAGTTCACCAGATATGAATGACTTCTCATCCAAACTTTCTCTTTGCCTCTCTGCTTCTCCCCAAACCTTAAAAAACTCTGTACCCTTTGTCTTCCTTCAGCCATCACTATCCCTTCCCTTTGTAGTTGCCTCAAATAGGCAATATTTTATGGTTAAGGAGAGTCCACACAAAAAAGATTTATTTTTTTTAATTCTTAAAATAAAGTTTCTCTTCCATGAATTTTTGAGTCTTAAGCCTCGTACACACTACTAGTTTTGTTTATGCTGCAGACTTTGTTCGGTCTTGACCCTTCGACAGAAGGGTTGCCATACACATGGGCCGAATGTTGGCCAGTTTCTATTGAACCGGCCAACGCCGCCTGACATTCAGCCCTTGTGTACTAGGCTTTACGCTGAAAAAAGGTAGTGGCAACCAGGGCCGCCATGGGGGGGGGTACAGTCGGTACACAAGTAAGGGGCCGGCGCGTCCGAGGGGCCCGGACCACTGGTCACATCCCGGGCCATCTTTAACACAAGGCAGCTGCCGGCAGAGCAGACGGCTGCTAGGATGCAGGGGAAGGTGAGGTGGGCGGATCACACATGTGTGCAAGTCGGGGCCCGCTGTCAGGTTCTGTGCGGGGTGAGGTCAGGTGCCGTGCCAGGACCCCATGAAGAAGGATATCAGGGGGGAGGAGCCCCTCCCTGCTCTTTTATGTGTGCAGGTCAGAGGGCCCCATGGAGGAGGAGGTCAGGTGAAGGATCACCCCCCCATCCTCTTTTGTGCATGCAGGTCGGGGGCCACTGTCACAGTCAGGCAGGCTCTACTCCGGTCAGGTACCACTGTGCGCCGGGCTGTGCGGGGTGGGTGAGGCCAGTTGGTGCCAGCGGAGGGCCCCATGGAGGAGAGGGTCAGGGTGGAGAAGCCCCCCTCCCCCCGCTCTTTCTTGCTGCTGCCTCTGGAGATTCTGATGGAGAAGGCTCAGCTACCCCTCCTGGCACTGCTGGACAGGTAAGAGCTGGGAGGACTGGTGCTGCTCTAGGTGTGTGTGACACTGCATCCCACCAGTCCTGCTCCCCCCCTCCTGTGACACTGCCTCCAACCTGTCCCGCTGCCCCCCACCTGTTACACTGCCTCCCACCTGTCCCGCTGCCCCCCACCTGTGACACTGCCTCCCACCTGCCCCACTGTCCCCCACCTGTGACACTGCCTCCCACCTGTCATGCTGCCCCCCTACTTTTGACACCATCTCCAACCTGTCCCACTGCCCCCCACCTGTGACACTGCCTCTCACCTGTCCCGCTGTCCCCCACCTGTGACACTGCCTCCCACCTGTCATGCTGCCCCCCTACTTTTGACACTATCTCCAATCTGTCCCACTGCCCCCCACCTGTGACACTGCCTCTACACCTGCCCCACTGTCCCCCACCTGTGACAATGCCTCTAATTTGTGATGCTGCTCCCCCCCACTTTTTCCTGCTGCCCCCCATCTGTTCCGCTGCCCCCTTCCATGACACTTCCCCCTCCTGCCCTGCTGCCCCTCCTGTCCCGCTAACCTCCTCCCATGATACTTCTCCCTCCAGTTTTTCTGCCCCCCTTTCATCCGGCTGCCCCCTCCTGTCACGCTGCTCTTCTCCTGTGACACTCCCCCCTCCTGTCCCACTTCCCCCTCCTAACCCATTCCCACCCATCTGTCCCCCTGCTATCTTCCTGTCCTATGTCCCCCCTTCTGTGGTAGGAGGAGATGGGACTGGAGGAGGAGGAGGAGGAAATGGGATGGAGAAGAAGTGACTGGAGAAGGAATGGGATGGAGGAGATGGGACTGGAGTAGGAGGACATGGGATGGAGGAGATGGAACTGGAAGAGGAGGACATGGGATGGAGGACATGGGATTGCAGGAGGACGAAGAGGACATGGGATAGAGAACATGGGATAGAGAAGGAGGAGGATGTGGGATGGCCAGTGGGCAGTTTTGATGGGACAGCCAGTGGGCGGGCCTTGGGGAATGTTGGCGGTCAGGCCTGGGGGGGGCCCGGGCCTAAAGCTGTGTAACGGGCCCCACAATTTCTGATGGCTGCCCTGGTGGCAACAGAAGCATTTTCTCTGCAGACCATTCACACCACATGGAGGACCAAGAACTTTCCCTCTATACTGTACCTCAACTTTACAGAGGAGGCACATCCAAAAATCCCCAGAGTGGGCACAGCCAATGGTGTAAGTCTCTTTCAGGGAGGAAGAGACTGGACAATGACTGCATAGCAGCTTCTCAACACAGGTGTCAAGGTTGTAGTTGCAAGGTGGCTGTTATGCATTTCACAGATGCATTCTACTTCATCAGGCTATATGGGGGACCACCTTGACTACAAAGAAATAATAGAAGTAATATATGAAAAGCTTCAGCTGTCCCACAATAACTAAAAATCAATAAATAAAAAATCAATAGTGTACAAAAATCTTTATTTCTATGATGGCACCCTGAAACCCTAACCAACAATTAAAAAAAATATTAACTAATTTTCCCTGGAAGGAACAGATAAGTAGTATCTGTAATCACGGAGGTACATAATTATTTGTGTTTAAATGGCATACAGTATATGGCACCATATCTGCATATCGTGTGATTGAATTATTGCAAGTGATAAATATGTACAAATGTGTTAATGAGCATATGATGTGATTATTTAATCACCACTAATTGTGGATCTGCATGATCATAGATACTCCTACATGAAGCCGACTGTATCTTTAAAACCCTTTATAACAACCACCTTGTGACTACTAGTACCTTGGCACAAAGACTTCTTTCCTCAGGGTAGAGTATGGGCATTAAAGGGCAAGTATATGGGAATAATGTATGAATTTGATGGATAGCAGTACTATCAGTGGCAAATTTGCTTTATGGATTTTATGAAGTGGTATTTTTATGAAATTGTAAAAAAAGATCTATTCATTTTTTTACAGAAAGTTTTTGTGTAGAACTATAGTGAATGCAGTGTTACCTTAAAAATCCCATCTTTTTAATTTTTTTTAAATGTTTGTCAGCGCAAGAATGTGGTGTCCTGATCTATTCCACTTCTGTACCTCAAAAATTAAATTATTAGCTTTAGATACACTGGCCTGACAAGGATGAGAGAGGGTCCATTGATGAAATATACCTCTGATAAACTTTGTATGTTCCTAAAAAAAAAACAATCTGAGCCACCACAGTATTAATGTCTTTTTGCCGCCGCCTCCCGGTCCTTTAAGAGGTTTATAAAGCCAGGAGGCGGGGCTTAAGACCATGTGACCGCCATGATTGACAAGGAGTGATCGGGAACATTCGGTCAGATAACGGTAACTGTGCTGGGAGCACGCCGCGCGTGAATCAGTCATTCGCTCGCAGGAAGGATAGGTCAGTCCATCGCAGGAATGATCAAAGTGAAGAAGGATCGGTTGATCGATCGACGGAAGGATTGGTCGAAGGAAGGATCGGTTAGTCGATCGCAGGAAGACTCGGTCGGACAATTGATCACGGGAAGGATCATCCCATGTGAAAGCAATAAAGTTGATAAAAAAAAGAGACAGTATAAAATAAATTTTAAAAAGTGCCCCCTCCCCCTTCGCTTATGTGTAAACGCAAATGCATACGTAAGTCCTGAACACGCATATGTAAACAGTGATCGCACCACACATAAGGTATCACCGCAAACATCAGAGTGAAAGCAATCATTTTAGCTCCAGACCTCCTGTGTGACTCTAAACTGGTAACCTGTAAAGGCTTTTAAAATGGTGCTAATAGAGATTTTTAGGTACCGTAGTTTAACGCTGTTCCACCAGTATATGGCATAATTTTAAAGTGGTTCTAAACCCTTTACAACCACTTTAACCTACAGGTAAGCCTAGATTAAGGCTTACCTGTAGGTGCTTGAAATATCTCCCAGACCTGCATGGTCAAGGAGATATTTGCAAATCGCCGTAGGGCGATTTCTTCTGCACATGCGCCGGAGTTAGAAAGGGCACGCTGTGCCGTTTCTAGCTCGAGTCATGCCGAAGGCAGCTCAGTGACGTCACGCGACATCACGCGACTCTGGCCAGTCACAGAGCCGGAGTTCGCGGCCCCGGAAGGAAGAGGGGTGAAGAATGGACGCTCGCTACTAGCGAGGAAGACGGGGACATCGCGGGCTTTTCCTGCAGGTAAGTATCACATAATGGGCTACTGTGCAATGCATAGTAGCCCATTATGCTTTACCTTTGCAGGGAAGCAAAGAGGAAGTAACACCCATCAGGGTTTACTTCCTCTTTAAATTGTGACATGTTAGGTATCTATCTGTTATATTTTAACAAATAATTGGGTATTATATAGTGTTTGTGTGCAAAAAAATGTATTAAAGTGTATTTTTTTTAAAAATTGCGTTCCAAAAACCACTGCACAATTACCGTATGACAAAAACGACACCCATCGTTTTATTCTCTAGGGTCTCTGCTAAATGTTTGGGGGTTCTAAGTAATTTTATAGCAAAAAAAACTTTATTTTTACATGTAGGAGAGAAATATCAGAATTGGCCTGGGTGGGAACTGGTTAACAAAGAGAAGAGGAGGAGTAGCTTCAGGGAAATAGCATTGCTCTATCTAGGCAGGAGGAGAAGGGAGGGGTGGGAAGGAGATCGACTCTCACACATACTACGGAAGAGATAGGGGGAGAGGGAGAGATGCAGAGATGCTGAGGAGAGAGCTGGATGACGGAGGCTTTTAACTGACCACCCTGTAAGGGATCAGCAGCCATGTGAAACATCAGTTTACAGAGGGGAAGACAGGAACTGGCAGGATCGACCAGGTATTGTACAACATAGAAAGGGACAATTGACATGGCAAAAGCACTATGCTATATCTCGTGCCCTAAAGAGACAGGAGCATGTTTTTTTTCAGGGTTACAGACACAAAGGTTTTACTCCCATCAAAACCAGGCCTTTTTTTGCTATTCAGCACTGTGCTATTTTAACTGACGATTGTTCAGTCATGCAATGCTATATGCAAACCAAATGTATGTATTTTTTTCCCCACAAATAGAGCTTTCTTTTGGTGGTATTTCATCACCTCTGGTTTTTGTTTTGTTTTTGTTTTTTTGCGCTATTAACGAAAAAAGACTGAAAAGGCCAAAATGTATTCTGCTACAAGTCACTCTTTGTTATATTGCAGCCATTTGCTAAAATCATTTAAGTTCATTTTTTTTCCTCATTAACCACTTGCCGACCGCCTCACGCATATATACGTGAACAGAGCGGCACGGGCAGGCAAAATCACGTACCTGGTACGTGATTGCCTTCCCGCGGGCGGGGGGTCCGATCGGACCCCCCCGGTGCCAGCGGCGGTCAGCATTTGTCTGGAAGCGTTTAGAGATGAGGGGGAGGCCATTCGATCGTGCCCCCCCCCTCGCGATCGCTCCCAGCCAATGAGAAACATCCCCTGCCTCTGTATAGTACACAGAGGCAGAGGATGTGATGTCATCTCTCCTCGACTCGGCAGTTTCCGTTTCGGCGCAGAGGAGAGAAGACATGTGAGCGCACAACACACACACACACAGTAGAACATGCCAGGCATAATTTACACACCCGATCCCCCCCCGATCGCCCCCCGATCCCCCCCAATCACCCCTCCCCCTCCCTGTCACACTGACACCAAGCAGTGTTTTTTTTTTTTTTCTGATTACTGCATGGTGTCAGTTTGTGACAGTTAGAAGTGGTAGGACAGTTAGGGTTAGCCCGCTTTAGGTCTAGGGTACCCCCCTAACCCCCCCTAATAAAGTTTTAACCCCTTGATCACCCCCCGTCACCAGTGTCACTAAGCAATCATTTTTCTGATCGCTGTATTAGTGTCACTGGTGACGCTAGTTAGGGACGTAAATATTTAGGTTTGCCGTCAGCGTTTTATAGTGACAGGGACCCCCATATACTACCTAATAAATGTTTTAACCCCATTGATTGCCCCCTAGTTAACCCTTTCACCACTGATCACCGTATAACTGTTACGGTTGACGCTGGTTAGTTTGTTTATTTTTTATAGTGTCAGGGCACCCGCCATTTATTACCGAATAAAGGTTTAGCCCCCTGATCGCCCAGCGGTGATATGCGTCGCCCCAGGCAGCGTCAGATTAGCACCAGTACCGCTAACACCCACGCACGCAGCATACGCCTCCCTTAGTGGTATAGTATCTGAACGCATCAATATCTGATCCGATCAGATCTATACTAGCGTCCCCAGCAGTTTAGGGTTCCCAAAAACGCAGTGTTAGCGGGATCAGCCCAGATACCTGCTAGCACCTGCGTTTTGCCCCTCCGCCCGGCCCAGCCCAGCCCAGCCCACCCAAGTGCAGTATCGATCGATCACTGTCACTTACAAAACACTAAACGCATAACTGCAGCGTTCGCAGAGTCAGGCCTGATCCCTGCGATCGCTAACAGTTTTTTTTTGTAGCGTTTTGGTGAACTGGCAAGTACCAGCCCCAGGCAGCGTCAGGTTAGCGCCAGTACCGCCAACACCCACGCACGCACCGTACACCTCCCTTAGTGGTATAGTATCTGAACAGATCAATATCTGATCGGATCAGATCTATACTGGCGTCCCCAGCAGTTTAGGGTTCCCAAAAAACAGTGTTAGCGGAATCAGCCCAGATACCTGCTAGCACCTGCGTTTTGCCCCTCTGCCCGGCCCAGCCCAGCCCACCCAAGTGCAGTATCGATCGATCACTGTCACTTACAAAACACTAAACGCATAACTGCAGCGTTCGCAGAGTCAGGCCTGATCCCTGCAATCGCTAACAGTTTTTTTGGTAGCGTTTTGGTGAACTGGCAAGCACCAGCGCCCTAGTATACCCCGGCCGTAGTCAAACCAGCACTGCAGTAACACTTGGTGACGTGGCGAGTCCCATAAGTGCAGTTCAAGCTGGTGAGGTGGCAAGCACAAGTAATGTCCCGCTGCCACCAAAAAGACAAACACAGGCCCGTCGTGCCCATAATGCCCTTCCTGCTGCATTCGCCAATCCTAATTGGGAACCCACCGCTTCTGCAGCGACCGTACTTCCCCCATTCACATCCCCAACCAAATGCAGTCGGCTGCATGAGAGGCATTTTCTTTATGTCCTCCCGAGTACCCCTACCCAACAAACCCCCCCAAAAAAGATGTCGTGTCTGCAGCAAGCGCGGATATAGGCGTGACACCCGCTATTATTGTCCCTCCTGTTCTGACAATCCTGGTCTTTGCATTGGTGAATGTTTTGAACGCTACCATTCACTAGTTGAGTATTAGCGTAGGGTACAGCACTGCACAGACTAGGACACACTTTCACAGGGTCTCCCAAGATGCCATCGCTTTTTGAGAGACCCGAACCTGGAACCGGTTACAGTTATAAAAGTTACAGTTACAAAAAAAAGTGTAAAAAAAAAAAAACAACACAAACAAAAATATAAAATAAAAAAAAATAGTTGTCGTTTTATTGTTCTCTCTCTCTCTATTCTCTCTATTGTTCTGCTCTTTTTTACTGTATTCTATTCTGCAATGTTTTATTGTTATTATGTTTTATCATGTTTGCTTTTCAGGTATGCAATTTTTTATACTTTACCGTTTACTGTGTTTTATTGTTAACCATTTTTTTGTCTTCAGGTACGCCATTCACGACTTTGAGTGGTTATACCAGAATGATGCCTGCAGGTTTAGGTATCATCTTGGTATCATTCTTTTCAGCCAGCGGTCGGCTTTCATGTAAAAGCAATCCTAGCTGCTAATTAGCCTCTAGACTGCTTTTACAAGCAGTGGGAGGGAATGCCCCCCCCCCCCCACCGTCTTCCGTGTTTTTCTCTGGCTCTCCTGTCTCAACAGGGAACCTGAGAATGCAGCCGGTGATTCAGCCAGCTGACCATAGAGCTGATCAGAGACCAGAGTGGCTCCAAACATCTCTATGGCCTAAGAAACCGGAAGCTACGAGCATTTTATGACTTAGATTTCGCCAGATGTAAACAGCCCCATTGGGAAATTGGGAAAGCATTTTATCACACCGATCTTGGTGTGGTCAGATGCTTTGAGGGCAGAGGAGAAATCTAGGGTCTAATAGACCCCAATTTTTTCAAAAAAGAGTACCTGTCACTACCTTTTGCTATCATAGGGGATATTTACATTCCCTGAGATAACAATAAAAATGATTTAAAAAAAAAAAATGAAAGGAACAGTTTAAAAATAAGATAAAAAAGCAAAAAAATAATAAAGAAAAAAAAAAAAAAAAAAAAAGCACCCCTGTCCCCCCTGCTCTCGCGCTAAGGCGAGCGCAAGCGTCGGTCTGGCGTCAAATGTAAACAGCAATTGCACCATGCATGTGAGGTATCACCGCGAAGGTCATATCGATGGCAGTAATTTTAGCAGTAGACCTCCTCTGTAAATCTAAAGTGGTAACCTGTAAAGGCTTTTAAAGACTTTTAAAAATGTATTTAGTTTGTCGCCACTGCACGTTTGTGCGCAATTTTAAAGCATGTCATGTTTGGTATTCATGTAATCGGCCTAAGATCATCTTTTTTATTTCATCAAACATTTGGGCAATATTGTGTGTTTTAGTGCATTAAAATTTAAAAAAGTGTGTTTTTTCCCCAAAAAATGTGTTTAAAAAATCGCTGCGCAAATACTGTGTGAAAAAGAAAATGAAACACTCACCATTTTAATCTGTAGGGCATTTGCTTTAAAAAAATATATAATTTGTGGGGGTTCAAAGTAATTTTCTTGCAAAAAAAAATATTTTTTTCATGTAATCAAAAAGTGTCAGAAAGGGCTTTGTCTTCAAGTGGTTAGAAGAGTGGGTGATGTGTGACATAAGCTTCTAAATGTTGTGCATAAAATGCCAGGACAGTTCAAAACCCCCCCAAATGACCCCATTTTGGAAAGTAGACACCCCAAGCTATTTGCTGAGAGGCATGTCAAGTCCATGGAATATTTTATATTGTGACACAAGTTGCGGGAAAGACATAATTTTTTTTTTGCACAAAGTTGTCACTAAATGATATATTGCTCAAACATGCCTCGGGAATATGTGAAATTACACCCCAAAATACATTCTGTTGCTTCTCCTGAGTTCGGGGATACCACATGTGCGAGACTTTTTGGGAGCCTAGCCGCGTACGGGACCCCGAAAACCAAGCACCGCCTTCAGGCTTTCTAAGGGCGTAAATTTTTGATTTCACTCTTCACTGCCTATCACAGTTTCGGAGGCCATGGAATGCCCAGGTGGCAAACCCCCCCCCCAAATGACCCCATTTTGGAAAGTAGACACCCCAAGCTATTTGCTGAGAGGTATAGTGAGTATTTTGCAGACCTCACTTTTTGTCACAAAGTTTTGAAAATTGAAAAAAGAAAAAAAAAAATTTTTTCTTGTCTTTCTTCATTTTCAAAAACAAATGAGAGCTGCAAAATACTCACCATGCCTCTCAGCAAATAGCTTGGGGTGTCTACTTTCCAAAATGGGGTCATTTGGGAGGGGGGTTGTGCCACCTGGGCATTCCATGGCCTCCGAAACTGTGATAGGCAGTGAAGAGTGAAATCAATAATTTACACCCTTAGAAATCCTGAAGGCGGTGATTGGTTTTCGGGGCCCCGTACGCGGCTAGGCTCCTAAAAAGTCCCACACATGTGGTATCCCCATACTCAGGAGAAGCAGCTAAATGTATTTTGGGGTGCAATTCCACATATGCCCATGGCCTGTGTGAGCAATATATCATTTAGTGACAACTTTGTGCAAAAAAAAAAAAAAAATTTGTCACTTTCCCGCAACTTGTGTCAAAATATAAAATATTCCATGGACTCAACATGCCTCAAAGCAAATAGCTTGGGGTGTCTACTTTCCAAAATGGGGTCATTTGGGGGGGTTTTATGCCATCTGGGCATTTTATGGCCTTCAAAACTGTGATAGGTAGTGAGGAGTAAAATCAAAAATTTACGCCCTTAGAAATCCTGAAGGCAGTGATTGGTTTTCGGGGCCACACATGTGGTATCCCTATACTCAGGAGAAGCAGCTAAATGTATTTTGGGGTGCAATTCCACATATGCCCATGGCCTGTGTGAGCAATATATCATTTAGTGACAACTTTTTGTAATTTTTTTTTTTTGTCATTATTCAATCACTTGGGACAAAAAAAATGAATATTCAATGGGCTCAACATGCCCCTCAGCAATTTCCTTGGGGTGTCTACTTTCCAAAATGGGGTCACTTGTGGGGGTTTTGTACTGCCCTGCCATTTTAGCACCTCAAGAAACGACATAGGCAGTCATAAATTAAAGGCTGTGTAAATTCCAGAAAATGTACCCTAGTTTGTAGGCACTATAACTTTTGCGCAAACCAATAAATATACACTTATTGACATTTTTTTTACCAAAGACATGTGGCCGAATACATTTTGGCCTAAATGTATGACTAAAATTGAGTTTATTGGATTTTTTTTAGAACAAAAAGTAGAAAATATCATTTTTTTTCAAAATTTTCGGTCTTTTTCCGTGTATAGCACAAAAAATAAAAACGGCAGAGGTGATCAAATACCATCAAAAGAAAGCTCTATTTGTGGGAAGAAAAGGACGCAAATTTCGTTTGGGTACAGTATTGCATGACCGCGCAATTAGCAGTTAAAGCGACGCAGTGTCAAATTGTAAAAAGTGCTCTGGTCAGGAAGGGGGTAGATCCTTCCGGGGCTGAAGTAATGTACACACAGCACCCCATATTGACAGAAAAAACACAGAATTGTTGACATTTTTGCAGATTTATTAAAAAAGAAAAACTGAAATATCACATGGTCCTAAGTATTCAGACCCTTTGCTCAGTATTTAGTAGAAGCACCCTTTTGATCTAATACAGCCATGAGTCTTTTTGGGAAAGATGCAACAAGTTTTTCACACCTGGATTTGGGGATCCTCTGCCATTCCTCCTTGCAGATCCTCTCCAGTTCTGTCAGGTTGGATGGTAAACGTTGGTGGACAGCCATTTTTAGGTCTTTCCAGAGATGCTCAATTGGGTTTAAGTCAGGGCTCTGGCTGGGCCATTCAAGAACAGTCACGGAGTTGTTGTGAAGCCACTCCTTCGTTATTTTAGCTGTGTGCTTAGGGTCATTGTCTTGTTGGAAGGTAAACCTTCGGCCCAGTCTGAGGTCCTGAGCACTCTAGAGAAGGTTTTCGTCCAGGATATCCCTGTACTTGGCCGCATTCATCTTTCCCTCTATAGCAACCAGTCGTCCTGTCCCTGCAGCTGGAAAAACACCCCCACAGCATGATGCTGCCACCACCATGCTTCACTGTTGGGACTGTATTGGACAGGTGATGAGCAATGCCTGGTTTTCTCCACACATACCGCTTAGAATTAAGGCCAAAAAGTTCTATCTTGGTCTCATCAGACCAAAGAATCTTATTTCTCACCATCTTGGAGTCCTTCAGGTGTTTTTTTAGCAAACTCCATGCGGGCTTTCATGTGTCTTACACTGAGGAGAGGCTTCTGTCGGGCCACTCTGCCATAAAGCCCCGACTGGTGGAGGGCTGCAGTGATGGTTGACTTTCTACAACTTTCTCCCATCTCCTAAATGCATCTCTGGAGCTCAGCCACAATGATCTTTGGGTTCTTCTTTACCTCTCTCACCAAGGCTCTTCTCCCCCGATAACTCAGTTTGGCCAGATGGCCAGCTCTAGGAAGGGTTCTGGTCGTCCCAAACGTCTTCCATTTAAGGATTATGGAGGCCACAATTCTGTCTCTGAGCTCTTCAGGCAGTTCCTTTGACCTCATGATTCTCATTTGCTCTGACATGCACTGTGAGCTGTAAGGTCTTATATAGACAGGTGTGTGGCTTTCCTAATCAAGTCCAATCAGTATAATCAAACACAGCTGGACTCAAATGAAGGTGTAGAACCATCTCAAGGATGATCAGAAGAAATGGACAGCACCTGAGATAAATATATGAGTGTCACAGCAAAGGGTCTGAATACTTAGGACCATGTGATATTTCAGTTTTTCTTTTTTAATCAATCTGCAAAAATGTCAACAATTCTGTGTTTTTCTGTCAATATGGGGTGCTGTGTGTACATTAATGAGGAAAAAAAGAACTTAAATGATTTTAGCAAATGGCTGCAATATAACAAAGAGTGAAAAATTTAAGGGGGTCTGAATACTTTTCGTCCCCACTGTAAATACTGGAATTTTTATTTATTTATTTTTTTTTTTTCCTAGTAAGGGCAGTGATCGGCGACTTATAGAGTGAAAGTGGGCAATCTGACACTAACTGACACTTTGTGGGAACTGGCTAACTGTCACTGCCAATGCCACTTCCAGTGATCAGTGCTAATAATATACACTGACACTGTACTAATGACACTGCCTGGATAGGGGTTAACATCTGGGGCGATCAAAGAGTTAAAGAGGAGTTCCAGGCAAAAATTGAACTCCGTTTAAAACAAAAGATCACCCCCCCTCGCTTGTGGAATTTTTTCTTCTTTTTTCACCTTTTTTCACCATTTTTTCACCTCATCTGCGGTTTTTATTTTTTTGTGTTATGAATTTTAAAAAAGTGAAAATTCAAAAAAAAAAAAAAAACATTATTTACTTTCTGCTATAAAACCTATCCAATAAAAAATGTAAAAAATCTAATTTCTTCATCAATTTAGGCCAATATGTATTCTGCTACATATTTTTGGTTAAAAAAATCCCAATAAGCGTAGCAAGTAAGTGACACTTTTGATACTTTTTTTGGGGACCAGTGACACCAATACAGTGATTGGTGCTAAATAATATGCACTGTCACTGTACTAATGACACTGGCAGGGAAGGGGTTAACATCAGGTGCGATCAAAGGGTTAAAGCGGAGTTCCATGCAAAAAATTGAGCTCCGTTTAAAATAAAAGATCACCCCACCCCCCTCCTTTGTGGATATATATTATTTTTTTTCTTACCTTTTTATTATGTTTTCTTCAGGACTTCCCTCCCATGTCACCGCGGAAAGGTACGTCACGTCTGTGGTTTTGTTGTGTCCTCCTCCTTCCTCCCATTGCCTTCTGGGACCTGTATGTGTGTCCCAGAAGATGACGAGACCATTCAGAAAGCGCTGCGCAACTCGCGCATGTGCAGTAGGAAACTGGCTGTGAAGCCGTGAGGCTTCACTTCCTGTTTCCCTTAGTGAGCATGTCGGCACCTGCACCCGGAGCTGAGGGACGGGTCGGCTTCGGGTGCCAACATCGCGGGCAAAACTCCGCTTTAAATATGTGTGTAACAATGTTTACAAAAACCGGCACATCACCGCTGACAAAAGACTACTTTGTGTCCACCAATTGGTGGGTTCCGGTCATAAATCATTGGCCAGAAACTGCTGAGTGGCATGTGCTGGAGCCAGTGACAGCACAGCCAGGAGGACGGGCACACGTGCACCCAGAGATGCAGAATCAGGTATATATAAGTGATTCTGCATAGCGGGCCCGCACTGTAGCAGTAAAACTACAGTGCGCGGTCGGCAAGTGGTTAAAAATTGAAAGTAACCAGCCGAGGAGAAGCAGCAAAGCATGCTGGGAATTCAGGAAGTTGTGGACAGAGACGGTCAGCAGACAGGCAGCACTCACAACATGAAAGGACATTTTGTTAAGTAAGCTTATACTGTACTGGGTTGTCAAAAATACCGTATTTATTGGCGTATAACACGCACCTTCATTTTAAGAGGGAAGTTTCAGGAAAAAAAAAATTTAAATCACTGGCTCCTTGGATTTGGATCACTGAATCACTGAATCACTGGCTCCCTGGATCTGGATCACTGGATCACTGGATCACTGGCTCCCTGGATCTGGATCACTGGCTCCCGTGATCTGCCTTGTTTACATAGGCAGACCGCCATTCTGCCTCTGTTGGGAACGATTACAGCGGGTCGCCAGTGACGCAAGTGCCCGCAGTAAATGTACGTGGGGTGGTCAACAAGGGGTTAAGGGGAATACTGGTTTAGAACACTGCCAATGCTCATGCTAGAGGCGTGATGCACCTTGCATAAAGAAATGGCCATATGTTTGCCACAAAACATAATGACAGTGTGTTACCCCTAATGCAGTCATATTGGAGATACCCAATCTAACAATCTCAAGTGACCTTAGGGCTGCTGTTAGAAACCACGGAGCCCCATACAGACAACCTGACACGTGGCCCCATACAGACAACCTGACAGGGGGCCCCATACAGACAACCTGACACGTGGCCCCATACAGACAACCTGACAGGGGGCCCCATACAGACAACCTGACAGGGGGCCCCATACAGACAACCTGACAGGGGGCCCCATACAGACAACCTGACAGGGGGCCCCATACAGACAACCTGACAGGGGGCCCCATACAGACAACCTGACACGGGGCCCCATACAGACAACCTGACACGGGGCCCCATACAGACAACCTGACACGGGGCCCCATACAGACCACCTGACACGGGGCCCCATACAGACAACCTGACACGGGGCCCCATACAGACAACCTGACACGGGGCCCCATACAGACAACCTGACACGGGGCCCCATACAGACAACCTGACACGGGGCCCCATACAGACAACCTGACACGGGGCCCCATACAGACAACCTGACACGGGGCCCCATACAGACAACTTGACACGGGGCCCCATACAGACCACCTGACACGGGGCCCCATACAGACCACGTGACACGGGGCCCCATACAGACCACCTGACACGGGGCCCCATACAGACCACCTGACACGGGGCCCCTATACAGACAGCCTAACATGGGTCCCCATACAGCCAATGCTTTAGTTATGAATGAACACAGCGAGTGATCGGCACTGATGATCACTCATTGTGTTCATTCATGAGAGGAAGGGGCTGGTAAGAATGACATATTTACCAGACCCTTCCCCCCACTCTCAATCTTGAAGGATCCTGTTGTGTGCTTGCAGCTTCCGGCAGGAAGGAGAGGAGGGAAGCCGGAAGGACTGCGGGGGTGGGGGGAATCTGGGGGGCATGGGCAGCAGGGGGAAATGTATGGTGCACAGGGAGGGTGATCGCCTGTATGGCTCTCTCTGCAGCAGCTGAAACGGGAGGGAGAGGAGAAGAAGCCAGCTTTCAGAGAGAGCCATGCAGGGGATTGGTTCCAGTAATTGCGCCCCTGTCGCACCGATCACCCTCCCTACCCACATCCGATTCACCCTGCTGGCCCGGGCCCTGTACAGGAGGACTGGTGGACCCCCGATGGATGACCCTAAAGTGATATTAAACCCAAAAACAAACATGTACTCTATTGCAGCTTACCAATCATTAGATGTGGTGGCTGCATTAGTCTTCTGCCTCTGTTTTCACCTGGTGATCTGGCCACCTCCTGTATTACAGTGCCTACACTCTGGATGAAGGAGCACAGGGAACACCTTCAGACAGCAGCAGTGTCAGTCTGGGGGGAAGGGAGTCCTAGATAAACTAGCAGATTTAGATACACTAACAAATTGAAGTCAAACTCCAGCTAATACTTTATAATCAGTTACAGCAAACTGTTTTTTTTTCCTTTTGGGATAAAGATTTTACCTGAATAAATAAAAGCTAGCCATTGTAAGCACCCCTGCTTGTGTTAAATGGTTGGTCTCATCCCTGTAAACTGATACTTCTGACGGAGAGCTTCTTCTTTAAAAAAGAAACAGACTTACTGGTTGGATTACTAGATGAAAATAGAAGAAAGAAAGCCTAAAAAAGAAAACGAATGCAGCCATCACATCTCAGAATAGGTAAGCTGCAATATAATAAATCTTTGATTTTGGGTTTAATATTGCCTTAATTACACCCCTATGCAGTTTTTCTTTTCATCTTCTTGTATCTGATTTATGGGTCCCTCTTAGTTTTACAGCATAGATCATTAAGACCGGCCCATACATGGTTTAAATCTTGGACAGTTCCTGCTGAGATTCCAATCGTTAATGGGCAGGCTGAATGTACCAAGTTGATCGATCAATTTGGGCACAACCAGCTTGCCGGATCCACTTGCGATTATCGCTAGCAGCGGCTATAGCCGCTAGCGATAATCACTTTCTTCTCCCAGCGGAGGGTTGCAGGAAAGAAATGTGCACCGTGTATGACCCGCCCTAATACAAACCCTATTTATTTTTAACATACAGGAGCTGAAGGGAAATTTGCATCACAGTAGCAAACGAGAAGTGGACATAATACCATACTACATAGAAAATGGGTGAAGTAATAGAAGGTGAAAAAGAAAGAGGAAGAAGAAGGGGAAGATGAGACCAATAGAAAGCATCACATTAGTTTGTTCTTTAACCACTTCAGCTCCGGAAGATTTACCCCCCTTCATGACCAGGCCATCTTTTGCGATACGGCCCTGTGTTACCTTAAGGCTCCTTTCACACTGGGGCGGGGGCGTTGACGGCGGTAAAGCGCCGCTATTGTAAGCGGCGCTTTACCGTCGGTATGCGGCTGCTAGCAGGGCAGTTTTACCCCCCTGCTAGTGGCCGAGAAAGGGTTAAAACCACCGCAAAGCGCCTCTGCAGAGGCGCTTTGCCGGCGGTATAGCCACGCCGTCCCATTGATTTCAATGGGCAGGAGCGGTAAAGGAGCGGTATACACTCCGCTCCTTCACCGCTCTGAAGATGCTGCTGGCAGGACTTTTTTTACCGTCCTGCCAGCGCCAGCCCTCGGGGCTTTCACACTGGAATGAAAGCAGCGGCACTTTCGGGGCGGTTTGCAGGCGCTATTATTAGCGCAATAGCGCCTGCAAACCGCCCCAGTGTGAAAGGACCCTAACTGACAATTGCGCAGTTGTGTGACTCTGTACCCAAATAATTTTGATGTCCTTTTTTTCCCACAAATAGAGCTTTCTTTTGGTGGTATTTGATCACCTCTGCGTTTTTTATTCTTTGCGCTATAAACAAAAAAAGAGCGACAATTTTGAAAAAAAACAAAACAATTTTTACTTTCTTCACATCCAATAAAAAAAATGTAAAAAATCAAATTTCTTCAGCAATTGAGGCCAAAATGTATTCTGCTACATATTTTTGGTAAAAAAAAAAATATCCAAGTTTGCGCAAAAGTTATCATATCTACAAACTATGGAATAGATTTATGGAATTTTTATTTTTTTTATTTTTTTTACTAGTAAAATCCGTGACTTATAGCAGGACTGCGATATTGCGGCGGACAAATCGAATACCTAACTGACACTTTTTGGGGACCAATGACACCAATACAGTGATCGGTGCTAAAAAAAAGTATGCACTGTCACTGTACTAATAGAAAATAAAGATTGAAAAGAAAACTAAACGCTAATTAAACATTATGACCAAAACAAAATATGTGATAAATATATAACAGTGATCAGTCCATAAAAAAATCCAAAATAAATGAACTATCCTCTGCATCCATGTCTCAAAGGTGTTGGACGACTAAAATATGCACTGTTACTGTACTAATGACACTGGCAGGGTAGGGGTTAACATCAGGGGCGATCAAAGGGTTAAATGTGTCCCTAGCCGCTTGCTGACCAGCCGCCACCATTATACAGTTTTATAGCACTGATCACTGTATAAATGCCAATGGTCCCAAAAATGTGTCAAAAGTGTCCAATGTGTCCACCATAATGTCGCAGTCCCGATAAAAAAAAAAAAAAAATCGCAGATCGCCGCCATTACTAGTAAAAAAAAATAGTAATAAAAATGCTATAAATCCATCTCTGCTATATAACTTTTGTGCAAACCAATCAATATACGCTTATTTCGATTTTTATTATCAAAAATATGTAGAAGAATATATATCGGCATTAACTGAGAACAAAATTGCTTTAAAAAAAAAAAAAAAAAAGGGGATATTTATTATAGCAAAAAGTACAAAATATTGTGTTTTTTTTTCAAAATTGACGCTATATTTTTGTTTATAGCGCAAAAAATAAAAACCGCAGAGATGATCAGATAGCACTAAAAGAAAGCTCTATTTGTGGGAAAAAAAGGACGTCAATTTTGCTTGGGTGCAGCGTCGCACGACCGCGCAATTGTTAGTTAAAGCAACGCAGTGCCGAATCGCAAAAAATGGCCTGGTCATTCAGCAGCCAAATCTTCCGGGGCTGAAGTGGCTAGGGAGTGCTTACTAACTGTGTGCGTGTGTGTGGGGGTGGGGGGTGCTTGTACATTGCGTCTGCTGGACCTGCTGATTGGCTCCTACTGTGTCGCAGGCGGCGTGCGCGTCCCAGACCCGGAAGTGCAGAATCACGTACCTGTACGTGATTCTGCGCAGAGGAGCAGCAGCACTGTTTTTGTTCCAAAAATTTTCCTTTTAAGAATGTTCATTCAATTTTCCAATCCTTAGGCTCGGTTCACACCGCCGCGACTTGAGAGTTTAAAGTCGCATGACAAAGTCGCACCCTATAACTGCAAAGGAACTCAAGTCGCAGCGACTTAGAAAAAAGCTTCCTGCACTACTTTGGGGGACTTGTATTGACTTCTGTATACTGATCACCATGTACACTGTGGTAGTCCTGGCACCCTTATGCCTCGTACACACGGTCGGATTTTCCGATGGAAAATGTGTGATAGGACCTTGTTGTCGGAAATTCCGACCGTGTGTAGGCTCCATCACACATTTTCCATCGGATTTTCCGACACACAAAGTTTGAGAGCTTGCTATAAAATTTTCCGACAACAAAATCCGTTGTCAGAAATTCCGATCGTTTGTACACAAACCTGACACACAAAGTGCCACGCATGCTCAGAATAAATAAAGAGATGAAAGCTATTGGCCACTGCCCCGTTTATAGTCCCGACGTACGTGTTTTACGTCACCGCGTTCAGAATGATCGGATTTTCCGACAACTTTGTGTGACCGTGTGTATGCAAGACAAGTTTGAGCCAACATCCGTCGGAAAAAATCCTAGGATTTTGTTGTCGGAATGTCCGATCAATGTCCGACCGTGTGTACGGGGCATTACTCTACTGAAGTCCTCTATCCTCTGTCATTAGGATGAAGCAGGTATACAATGTATACTTTTATACTTACTACCACAGCTTTGTTGGGAAATGTAGTGCTGTATGTCAAGTGGTGTCTTCACTACTGCCTGTGACAATATGGTGACCACTATACTGACTTCAAGGGGGAGACCTCTGACCAGGAAAAGTAGCTTCAGTTTGTGCAATAAAGGTTGAATCTTCCTAAAGCTGGAGTTTCACATTTCAGAAAGTAATGTAAGCCTATGCTTTTCTCTCCAACATCAATGAAAATGTAATAACTTTTGGGTGGAGTTTTAACCCCTCCCCGCCGACCGTACGCAGATGTGCGTACTCGGCTTTCCGGGTTTATACCGGGATGATGCCTGCAGTCATGACGTCACTTCCCGTTTACTCGGCTGCCAATGGCGCCGAATTAAAAAAAATATACAGTATTCAGAATCGCCGTTTTCGGCGATCTGAATACTTTGAAGTGCAGAGGAGGGATCGGGGGTCTTTTAGACCCCCGATCCCTCCATAAAGAGTACCTGTCACCACCTATTACTGTCGCAAGGGATGTTTACATTCCTTGTGACAGCAATAAAAGTAAAAAGTTTTTTTAAAAACACAATTTATAAGTCTAAAAATAAATAAAATAAATAAAAAAAAAAAATAAAATTTTAAAGCGCCCCCGTCCCCGCGAGCTCGCGCAGCGAAGAAAACGCATACGGAAGTCGCGCCCGCATATGTAAACGGTGTTCAAATCAAACATGTAAGGTATCGCCGCGATCGTCAGAGCGAGAGCAATAATTCTAGCCCTAGACCTCCTCTGTAACTCTAACCTGGTAACCGTAAAAAAAATTTAAAGCGTCGCCTATGGAAATTCATAGCTACCATAGTTTGTCGCCATTCCACGTGTGCGTGCAATTATAAAGCGTGACATGTTTGGTATCTATTTACTCGGCATAACATCATCTTTCACATTATACAAAAAAATTGGGGTAACTTTACTGTTTGGATTTTTTAAAATTCATGGAAGTGTCCCTTTTCCAAAAATTTGCGTTTAAAACACCGCTGCACAAATACCGTGTGATATAAAATATTGCAACAATCTCCATTTTATTCTCTAGATTCTCTGCTAAAAAAATATATATAATGTTTGGGGGCTCTAAGTAATTTTCTAGCAAAAAATATGGATTTTAACTTGTAAACACCAAATTTCAAAAATAGGCTTAGTCATGAAAGGGTTAAAGCAGTATTAACCACTTTAAGACTGAGCCTCTTTTTTAGATGTGTTGTTTACAATTTAAAAACTGTTTTTTTTGCTAGAAATTTACTTAGAACCCCCAAACAGTAAACATTTTTTTTTCTAACACCCTAGAGAACAAAATGGCGGTCGTTGCAATACTTTCTGTCACATCGTATTTGCGCAGCGGTCTTACAAGCGCACTTTTTTAAAAAAAAAATACACTTTTTTGAATTAAAAAATAAGACAGCAGTAAAGTTAGCCCGATTTTTTTTTTCATATTGTGAAAGATAGTGTTATGCCGAGTAAATTGATACCCAACATGTCACGCTTCAAAATTGCGCCCGCTCGTGGAATGGCGACAAACTTTTACCCTTAAAAATCTCCATAGGCGACGTTTAAAAAATTCTACAGGTTGCATGTTTTGCGTTACAGAGGAGTTCTAGAGCTAGAATTATTGCTCTCACTCTTTCAATCACGGCGATACCTCACATGTGTGGTTTGAACACCGTTTTCATATGCGGGCGCTACTCACGTATGCGTTTGCTTCTGCACGCGAGCTCAGCGGGATGGGGCGCGTTTAAAAAAAAAATTCTCTTATTTATTTTACATTTTGTTTTTTATTTTTACACTGTTTCAAAAAAAATTGTGTCACTTTTATTCCTATTACAAGGAATGTAAACATCCCTTGTAATAGAAAAAAGCAAAAAGCATGACAGGTCCTCTTAAAAATGAGATCTGGGGTCAAAAAGACCTCAGATCTCATATTTGGACTTAAATGCAAAAAAAAAAAAAAAAAAAGAAATTGTCATTTTGAAAAAATGACAACAAAAAAATGTGCCTTTAAGACGTACGGGCGGAAGTGACGTTTTGACTTCCCATCCGCCCTGCTATGGCATGGAGACGAGTGGGGGCCATCTTCCCCTCACTCGTCCCCATACCTAGGAAGGAGACAGACGCAATCTCCTCCGCCGCTGCCAACGGCTCCGGTAAGCGGCAGAGGGCACCGGTTCGCAGTGGGAGGGGGGGGGGCCCTCTCCCGCCACAGATAAAAGTGATCTTGTGGTGAATCCGCCGCAGAGACCACTTTTATCTTGTACCGGACCGCCGGCCGAACACGGGGATACCGGGGTTATGGCAGCTAGCTGCAGCCATAACAACGATGCCCGTCGCCAAAGTAGGGACATACATCGGTGTGCGGCGGTCCGGAAGTGGTTAAACCAAAAATGGATTATATTGCAGCTTACCAATCCTTAGATGTGGTGGCTGCATTTGTTTTCTTTTTTTTAGGCTTTTTTCCTTCTGTTTTCACCTGGTGATCTGGCCAGTAACCCTCCTCCTCTTTTAGAGTGCCCCCACTCTGAATGAATGAGCACAGGAGGCACAGCATTGTGAGTCTGGGTGGAGGGGAATGTTAGAAGCACTAGTAGATTTAAATATACTAACAAACTGAAGCCAAACTCCAGCTAACACGTTATAAGCAGTTACAGCAAACTGTTTTTTTTTTTCCTTTTGGGATAAAGGTTTTACATAAATAAGTAAAAACTGATCATTGTAAGCACCCATGCCAGTGTTAAATGGATTGACTCATCCCTCTAATTGCTATATCTGCAACAGCTTGTTCTTTTGAAAAACAGCAGACACCAGGTGAAAATAAGGGAAAGAAAGCCTAAAAAAAGAAAACGAATGCAGCCATCACCTCTAAGGCCTCATACACACTGGATGTTATAAAAACAGCAGTAGCGTTAGATGTAGAAGGAGTTTTTCAGCGTTTTTTAGCTATAGCTGTTTTTTTTTTTTTTAGAAAAAGTATGCTCCCACAAAAGCTTATGGTTTAAAAACGCTGATAAATGCTGAATAGTCGTGTTTTTATGCTTTTATCAGTGTTAGAGCATTTTTACATCTGAAAAACACCTCTCAAAACCCACTAGTTCTGGGGGGGGGGGGGGGGGTGTAAAGCCAGAAAACGCTGATAACACCCTATGTGTGCATGGACACATAGGATAACATGCTGGGGAGTTTACTGGTTGCAGAAAAAAGCATGTCTGAAGCCAAAAACAGCAGCTGTAAAAACGTCCAGTGTGCATGAGGCCTAAGAATTGGTAAGCTGCAGTATAATATATGTTTGCTTTTGGGCTTAAAGGGGTTCTTTGGCCAGATTTCAGCGTACCCGTCCTCAGTGGGGTGGCTGCATTTGTTTTTTCACATTTATTTTCACCTAGTTATCCTGCAAATACCACTTTGTGTCCCTGGGTGGTTACATCATTCCTGCACTGTATCTGTAGAGGGAACCATGGTTGTCCCCCCAGGTCAGTGGTCTACAAACAGCAGCCGACCTTTGTTTGCCTTTAAACGGCCCTTGGGGCACTACTTTTCCCACTGATACCAGGCACTATTCGTACCCTTATCACCAAAATTGGGGTAGTATTCCTCCCACTGACACAATGATGAAGCATACATTCTTCTTCTGACACTATTCCTCTCACTGACACCAACAATGGGGCACTATTCCTCTCACTGACACCAACAATGGGGCACTATTCCTCTCACTGACACCAACAATGGGGCACTATTCCTCCCACTGACACCAGCAATGGGGCACTATTCCTCCCACTGACACCAGCAATGGGGCACTATTCCTCCCACTGACACCAACAATGGGGCACTATTCCTCCCACTGACACCAGCAATGGGGCACTATTCCTCCCACTGACACCAGCAATGGGGCACTATTCCTCCCACTGACACCAGGAATGGGGCACTATTCCTCCCACTGACACCAGGAATGGGGCACTATTCCTCCCACTGACACCAGCAATGGGGCACTATTCCTCCCACTGACACCAGCAATGGGGCACTATTCCTCCCACTGACACCAGCAATGGGGCACTATTCCTCCCACTGGCACCAACAATGGGGCACTACTCCTCCCACTAATACCGATGATGGGGCACTATTCCTTCTCCTCTTAAACACAGGGGTGCTGTGTATCTTTTTTACTCCCACTCACCACCAAGCCTAAGATATTATCTACTCCCCCTGGCCACAGTCCGGACCCTCTAATATCTGGAGGACAGTAAACTTGCCGTTTGTTTAGAAGGATGTTCTCCTGATATGGCCTACAGATGTGTCCATATCTCATGGAAGATGGAGGGCAGGGCAATTGGTAGTTCAGAGAAGAGAGCTAGGAAATACACTATATTGTCAAAAGTATTGGGATGCCTGCCTTTACATACACATGAACTTGGCTCGCAGTCTCCGCACAAATTCATCACAAAGGTGTTCTATCAGTTGTGATCACAGGATAGTCAAGTTCCTCCACCCCAAACTCGCTCATCCATGTCTTTTATGGACCTTGCTTTGTGCACTGGTCCAGATAATTTGGTGGAGGGTACATTATGGTGTGGGGTTGTTTTTCAGAGGTTGGGTTTGGCCCCTTAGTTCCAGTGAAGGGAACTCCCAAGGCGTCGGCATACCAAGACATTTTGGACGATTTCATGCTCCCAACTTTGTGGGAACAGTTTAGGGATGTCCCTTCCTATTCCAACATGACTGCGCACCAGTGCACAAAGCAAGGTCCATAAAGACATGGATGAGCGAGTTTGGGGTGGAGGAACTTGACTGACCTGCACAGAGTCCTGACCTCAACCCAATAGAACACCTTTGGGATGAATTAGAGTGGAGACTGCAAGCCAAGCCTTCTCATTCAACATCAATGCCTGACCTCACAAATGCGCTTCTGGAAGCAAGGCAGGTGTCCCAATACTTTTGACAATATAGTGTATACGTAATTCGACTCTTCTGGTTAGGGGGCGTGCATGCATTATACACAGCGGGAGCCTATCAGCAGGTACCACGTACTCAATGTCTGCCGGCACCCGACGATCATCAGGCAGAGAGGCTGAACAGTGATCTGCCTATGTAAACAAGGTGGATCACCGTTCTGACAGGAGGGGAGGAATGAAATTTGTGTCCCTGCGAAGCAGGGAAAACACTCCATGTCTTCTCCTAGTAAAAGCACCCCCACACAGTGTAGTAAAATACATCTTAGCCACACAGTTAACCCCTTGATCGCCCCTGATGTTAACCCGTTCCTTTGCTCTATCCATAAAAAGAAAAAAAAAGTTTTGCCTATAGTTCTACTATAACCCTTTGATCACCCCTGATATTAACCCCTTTCCAGCCAGTGTCATTAGTACAGTAAAAATGCATATTTTTTAGCACTGATCACTGTATTAGTGTCACTGGTCCCCAAAAAGTGTCAAAAGTGTTATTTAGTGTCCGCGATATTGTCCTGCTTCAAGTCGCTGCCAGTACTAAAAAAAAAAAAAAAAAAAAAAAAAAAAAAAGTCAAATAAAAATAATTGAAAATATCCCATAATATGCTTATTACGATTTTTTTTTTTTTACCAATAACATGTAGCAGAATACATATTGGCCTAAATTTATGAAGAAATTCGATTTTTTACATCTTTTTCTTGGATATGTTTTATAGCAAATATAGTTTTTTCTTCAAAATTGTCTGTCGTTTTTTCTTTATAGCACAAAACATAAAAAACTTCAGAGGTGATCAAATACCACCAAAAGAAAGCTTTTTTTTTGTGGGGAAAAAAAAGGACATTTTATCATACGACTGCGCAATTGTCAGTTAAAGTAACGCAGTGCCGTATCGCAAAAAATGGCCTGGTCAGGAAGGGGGGTAAATCTTCCGGAGGTCAGGTGGTTAGGACCGCTCTCATTGCATAAAATGGGATTTTTTGTCACGCAACTTGAGGTCTCACAAGTTGGATCCCAAGTGGCGGCGGTGTGAACCGAGCCTAAAGGTGGCCCTAGATGGATGGAAATTTTGATTCGTGTGTGGCCAAGTGAAAAAAAAAAAAAAAAAAGACGTTTTTGGTGGACCTACACTTTAAATCTGACCACTGGTTGGTTATAAAGAGACACGTATGGTACAAGACAAGTGTGATTCTAAAGGGTCGTAGTTGGTAAAAGAAAAAAGGTAGAACTGGAACAATTTTAGAGTTAAAAAGTAAGCAAAGAGAACAGAAAAAAAAAATGAAAAGGACTACATACCTCCAAGTCCTCATTTCCCGGAGGTGGCATGTCACCTTTCTTCTCGGTAGGGTCCATAGTGTCTCAAGAATTGTCCTACAGGCCTGTCACTTTACAGATGTTTCCTTAGTACATTGCTGACTTTACTTTCCACCCTACTTTCCATTATCTTCATGACATTACTCATCACTGGTATCTTAGCATCACACCTCGGAATTTCTAGCCAATAGAAATATTTGCCGTCCTTCAGCTGTTTGACTTGTCCCTCAACTACTTGTACCTCGGAGATTACATACTAAAACAACAGCCAAGTTCCTGGCAGCTCACATGGTCCGCTCTCCTCTGATGTCTCTCATCTTTTACAGTTTCACAGAGGAAACCACAAATTTATCTGCTGTGAGGAAGTGAGCCAGTGTAGGAGGTTCAGGGCCTGCATATAGATAGTGGGGGAAGGTCCTTCTAATGGTTTAACCCCTGATGGTCAACCCTCATATAGAAGCCACGGGCCATTTTATTATGTAAAAATGATTACGTTCAAAATATAACTTCAAGATCGAGACCGCAGAGGTTTAAAGCTGAACTCCGGGCAGAAATCATTTAACTAGCTGCCGATCGTATAACTTATATATACGGTGGGAAGGTGGCTCTGCTGTGCAAGATCATGTACCTAGTAGGTGATTCGACACTTCCGGGTAGGGGGCGTGTGTGCGCTAGGGTTGCCACCTTTTCTTCAAGTCAAACCTGAACACTTTAGCGGCGCACAGAAATTTTTTTTATAGTATAAACTATACATATATTTTGCAATTAAATTACATTTCTAATAATATGAAGTTAATCACAAGAGTTCCCCTTTTACATCTGAATCCACAGAGTTCCCCCTTTACATCTGAATCCACAGAGTTCCCCCTTTACATCTGAAGCTGCAGAGTTCCCCTTTTACATCTGAATCCACAGAGTTCCCCTTTACATCTGAACCCACAGAGTTCCCCCTTTACATCTGAATCCACAGAGTTCCCCCTTTACATCTGAATCCACAGAGTTCCCCCTTTACATCTGAATCCACAGAGTTCCCCCTTTACATCTGAATCCACAGAGTTCCCCCTTTACATCTGAAGCTGCAGAGTTCCCCCTTTACATCTGAGTCCACAGAGTTCCCCCTTTACATCTGAAGCTGCAGAGTTCCCCCTTTACATCTGAAACCACAGAGTTCCCCTTTACATCTGAATCCACAGAGTTCCCCCTTTACATCTGAGTCCACAGAGTTCCCCCTTTACATCTGAAGCTGCAGAGTTCCCCCTTTACATCTGAAACCACAGAGTTCCCCTTTTACATCTGAATCCACAGAGTTCCCCTTTTACATCTGAAGCCACAGAGTTCCCCCTTTACATCAGAGTCCACAGAGTTCCCCCTTTACATCAGAGTCCACAGAGTTCCCCCTTTACATCTGAGTCCACAGAGTTCCCCCTTTACATCTGAGTCCACAGAGTTCCCCCTTTACATCTGAGTCCACAGAGTTCCCCCTTTACATCTGAGTCCACAGAGTTCCCCCTTTACATCTGAGTCCACAGAGTTCCCCCTTTACATCTGAGTCCACAGAGTTCCCCCTTTACATCTGAGTCCACAGAGTTCCCCCTTTACATCTGAGTCCACAAAGTTCCCCCTTTACATCTGAGTCCACAGAGTTCCCCCTTTACATCTGAAGCCGCAGAGTTCCCCCTTTACATCAGAGTCCACAGAGTTCCCCTTTTACATCTGAATCCACAGAGTTCCCCTTCTACATCTGAATCCGCAGAGTTCCCCTTTTACATCTGAATCCACAGAGTTCCCCCTTTACATCTGAATCCGCAGAGTTCCCCTTTACATCTGAATCTGCAGAGTTCCCCTTTTACATCTGGATCCACAGAGTTCCCTTTCACTGTAAGGTGGGACTCTGCAGACTCTGGTGTAAGGGAGAACTCTGGGGACTCTAACATAAGGGATGCTCTGGGAACCCTGATTTAAAGGGGGAACACTGAGAACTCTGATGCACAGTGAGGACTCTGATGTAAGGGGGAACACTCTGGCCTCCGGTGTAAAGGGGAACTGTGATATAAGGGGTGCTCTGAGAACCCTGATTTACCTTAGTGTACTCACTCGAGGAATGAGAGAGAAGGGGGGAGACTTCAGTCACAGACAGGGATGGATGGTGAGCTCACTCACCCCCTGGCAGTCAGCACCTCTCATCCAGATGTATCTGAGACTGCTGGACTTCAAATTTCCAGCCCTCACTTCCCTTTTTTGAGGCACAGGGCTGGGGATTGGAGTGTGGGCAGACACAGAGGGGTAGGGGCGGGAGGAAGAGGAGCAGATCGAGCCCTCTCTCCTCTCCCATCTGTATGTGGGGTGAACTGTTAGTGTTGGCTTTGGGCAGTGTGAAAGAAAGTGCAACAAACACTCTCAGCTTAGAAAACTGCAGCCAGCAACCCTGCTGGGAGGCCGGAGCCCAGTCTGAATAATGTTTCTGAATTTCAGGCAGTTTGAAACCCGGACACATGATTCCAAACCCGAACTGTCCTGGTGAATCCCGGACAGGTGGCAACCCTAGCATGCGCGCCACTGGCGGCCCACTCCCACTGTGATTACACACAGCAGAAGCTGATCTGCTGGTACCCCGGACTTAATGTCTGCCGGTGTTCTGCCTAGAAAGTTCCTCTCGGCGGATAAGGACCCCCCTCTACTGCGCAGGCGCATCGCCTGCGCAGTTGGAGCCGGCGGAAATAGCCGAAGCGAAATAGAGAAGAAATCAGCTGTACACGGCGCCTGTAAGAGGGCCCCTCGCGGGCTCGCTTCGCTCGCCACGCTTCGGGCACAGCCTCGCTTCGCTCGGACCTTTTTTATTCCCCCTCTAGGTCCACTTGGATGGTGGGGCTTCAGCCTGGACCTAGGGCGCAGGCGCCGTGTACAGCTGATTGAAGATTTTCATCTTCGCCTATTTTCGGCGGCTCCTGGTCATTCGTACTGCGCAAGCGCAGCGCTTGTGCAGTACAGGGGGGATCTTATCCGCCGAGGGAACTTTCTCGGGAAGACACCGGCACCCTCTGATCGTTAGGCAGAGAGCCAGAAAGGCGGTCTGCCTATGTAAACAAGGCAGATCGCCGTTCTGACAGGAGGAAAGGCATGGATCCTGTGTCTTTGCAAAGCAGGAACATAGATCCATGTCTTCTCCTAGTAAAAGCACCTCCCCTTGCTGTCTGATCCCCCATTAAGGAGATTCACCCTCTCTCTCTGTCCTGTTTACTATTATCATTGAAAGTGAAAGTAAAAGAAAATCCCAAATTTTGGGTTGTCGCCAGTAAAGTAATAGAGGGGAAATCTTTCAACATGGACACTGGTGACCTGGGGTGCCCAAGGAATTCCATTTGCAGGGATTTCCTCCCACTTCCTGTTTGGCTATGGGACAGGAAGTGAAGGGAAATCTCCGCAATAGGACACAGTTGGTGAAAAAAAATTGGACAGGGGTTATAATCCTCCCTTGCTCTATCCAAAAAAAAAAAAGTTTTGCCTATAGTTCTACTCTAACCCATTGATCACCCCTGATGGTAACTCCTTCCCAGCCAGTGTCGTTAGTACAGTGACAGTGCATATTTTTAGCACTGATCACTGTATTAGTGTCACTAGTCCCTAAAAAGTGTCAAAAGTGTCAGTGTCCGACTGTCTGCCACAATATCGCAGTCCCGCTATAAATCCCTATTGCCACCATTGCTAGTAAACAAATAAATACATAAAAATATCCCATAGTTTGTAGACGCTACAACTTTTGGGATTTTTTTTACCACAAATATAATAATATATAATAATAAAAAAGTAAAACAATATAGTTTTTTTTTTTCAAAATTGTTGTTTTTTTTGTTTATAGCGCAAAAAATCGCTCCTATGTGGGAAAAAAAAGGACATTTTATTTGGGTACAGCGTTAAAGTAAAACAATGCCATATCGCAAAAAAAATGGCCTGGTCAGGAAGGGGGTAAATATTCCAATATTTTTACTCTGTATTCCAAAGGCTTTTTTTTTAAACATGTGACCAGCAGCAGAGGACTAGAACTCCTCCTACTTATGTTTCCCTGCAGACAGGCTGGGAAAGAGCTGTGACAGCTGTATATCCATTAGGAAATTGTACATAGCGCAGAGCTCAGGAGTAAATATTGGACAGAGTTCAGGAGTAAGTAATGCACAGAGTGCAGAGCTCAGGAGTAAGTAATGCACAGAGTGCAGGTATCAGGAGTAAGTAATGCACAGAGTGCAGAGCTCAGGAATAAATATTGCACCGAGCACAGAATTCAGGAGTAAGTAATGCACAGAGTGCAGAGCTAAGGAATAAATATTGCACAGAGTGCAGAGCTCAGGAGTAAGTAATGCACAGAGTGCAGAGCTAAGGAATGAATATTGCACAGAGTGCAGAGCTCAGGAGTAAGTAATGCACAGAGTGCAGAGCTCAGGAGTAAGTAATGCACAGAGTGCAGAGCTCAGGAGTAAGTAATGCACAGAGTGCGGAGCTCGGGAGTAAGTAATGCACAGAGTGCGGAGCTCGGGAGTAAGTAATGCACAGAGTGCACAGCTCAGGAGTAAGTAATGCACAGAGTGCAGAACTCAGAAATAAATGTTGATCAAAGCACAGAATTCAGGAGTAAGTAATGCACAGATTGCAGAGCTCGGGAGTAAGTAATGCAGTAATGCACAGAGTGTGGAGCTCGGGAGTAAGTAATGCACAGTGTACAGCGCTCAGGAGTAAATATTGCGCAGAGTACAGAGTTCAGGAGTAAGTAATGTAATGAGTGCACAGCCCTTTTTTTTTTTTGAACATGTGACCAGCATCAGAGGACTAGAAATCCTCCTACTTATGTTTCACTGCAGACAGGCTGGGAAAGAGCTGGGTCATGTGACAGCTGTATATCCATTAGGAAATGGTACATAGCGCAGAGCTCAGGAGTAAATATTACCATTTTATATCAGGCTACTCCCTTTTGCCTCCTGACGCCACAACCCCATTAAACACAGATACTCAACACTGTTCAATAAGCAGTACACAAAGTATATGACCCTGGTCTCTAAGAAAAGAGTTCCTTGGTAATAGGGGCTGGCAAAATGGCCATTTTGTGGGGGAACAAAGGAGTCCTCTTGATGCAGGTGTCTTGTATCTTCAGCTAGCTCAAGTAAAAAGGGCCCAATGTAATCTTTGGGTAATGACATCCCAACAGTGCAATAGTGGTTGTAAATGTCTCCTTATAGGGCTTTAGTGAGAAAGGCAAAGTAAAGGTGTCTGCATGCAGTGTCTTTGGGTGTAAAGAGGATGGGCTTCTGCCTGCTCACCAGTCTGGGCGATACTAGGCTCAAAATAATGGCGTGAAGATCCTGCAGCAGGCTCTTGCTAATGCTCTGCTCGATGAACTGTGCGCAGCAGCACACCCCTCAGTGCCGTAGCTCAGCTGGATCTGTGATGCAGGTGATTAGAGTAACCTCCTAAATGTCACCAGACCGACCGGACACTTCCAATCATGGATGCGTCCACACTCACCCACCGGAGGCTCTCCCTTGCTGCCTAGGCCACAGCACCAGCTCTCTCCCTGACTGCTCCCAGCTGAAGGCCGTGGTCCCAAGAGACCGACTCCTCCACAACACAAGGTATTTATCACCTCTCCCAGCATTCTGTTCTCTCCCTCCAGCTGGCTGGAACTTGTAGTTCACAACGATCAGTCCCCAGTGTAGATTTGAGCTCTTTGGACTACATGTCCCAAGATCATCTGCTCTTCTGTAAGTTCTCACTCACTCTGCATTCAGGATGTGGCAGATCCCAGGCTGAGCACTAGAGGGAACAGCCTCACTGTGGCAGATGCTGTAGAGTGTCCTCTGATAACATAGGCAATTTAGCCAGCTCCTGTCTATAGAAGAGTCACATCTACAGACTCCTGAATTCCATGTAATGCAAAAGCAGTGGGTAGTCCCTAGAGAAGCACCATCTTGTGGTCACAAGGTGGTGACCTTATATATAGAGGAAACTTTGATGCAAAGTAATTTCATGCAACATGGATCCTTCTGAGAAGAGATGGGTCAGTATCCAGATAGATTTGGATATTTGTGGTTTCAAATATACAAAAAACAGCAAGAAAGGTGGAAGGTTACAGGATTACAATCAACGGAACTAGGTATGATAGGAAGAAGGATGGTAACATAGAATTCCTCCTGTCATATAAATATGGCCAAGATGCATGAAAATATACTATCTGCAGGGCTTTTTTTCAGGTGGAACCTCTGGTTTAGGACCCTTTGGTGCCTGCTCACCACATTCACTTGTAAACATAGAAGTCTGGTTTCTGTGTTTACAAGTGACAGCTCTGCACTCTGTGTGTAACCCCCCTGAACTCTGCACCCTGTATGTAATGCAATCCTGGTATTTAATGCCCCTTTAAGACCCTCCTACTGTTCGTGAAATTTGACTGACCACACCCACTATTTTTATGTGATTTGCAGAGTGTGTTAGGGGAGGGGTTTTGGGGGGTCGTGGTTGAGTATCTGTCAGTAAGTAATACAACAGGTAGGAAATGTTCAGGTCACCCATGGAAAGGCTTCACTAGTGTGATCCAGTGGCAGCTGCACTTGTTGCTGGATGGGAGAGTGGAGTAAGGTCCCTTTCACACTGGGGCGGTAGGGGGCGTCGGCGGTAAAACAGCGCTATTTTTAGCGCTGTTTTACCGCGGTATTCAGCCGCTAGCGGTGCGGTTTTAACCCCCCGCTGGCGGCCGAAAAAGGGTTAAAACCCCTCGTATAGCGCGGCTATAGCCGCGCTGTCCCATTGATTTCAATGGGCAGCAGCGGTGAAGGAGCGGTGAATACACCGCTCCAAAGATGCGGCTTGCAGGAGATTTTTTCTTCTCCTGCCAACGCACCGCTTCAGTGTGAAAGCCCTCGGGCTTTCACACTGAACAAACAGCGGAGGCTGTTTAGGGGCGGTTTGCAGGCTCTATTTTTAGCGCAATAACGCCTGCAAACCGCCCCAGTGTGAAAGGGGTCTAAGTGACTTGGAACTTGGGAGTGATGCTGGTGTGGGGAGGACAAAGGAGGGGTGGTGGATGATTGGAAGAGGTAGAGAGAAGTGGATAGGATACTGACCAGACATATTGATATCAGAATGATATATTTCACCTACCAATATGTTTCAGTATTGATGCCTATTCATACTATCCGATCATTACATGTAGACGTGTATATATATTCTTTCCATACAGTGCTCACAGGTTTTTTTTTTTTTCATGGGAATTGAGTTTTATACAATTTTTTTTCCATACAGCTATGTAAATGATACTTTTAGCTGCAATCTTTTATTTTTACATATTTGTACTTTTCTATATATTTGCTTGTGTGTACCCTTTAACCTTTTGAATAGCCCTGAAGAAGGGGGAGTCTCTGTTTTCCCCGAAAAGTGTTGGCTTGATTTAATTTTTTGCTACCCTAAACAAAGTGTTTTTTTAAAACCCACATTTACTGGATACTGGGCACACCTTTACATCCAGTTTCCTAGATCACATGTGGAATCGACCATAAGGCTGTACCCTGAGGTAGCAGCCCAGGCCCCGATAGGGCCCACCACCACCTCCATTTAAGCTGGTGTAGTGGGATCCCCCACCCTGCACAGCCAGGCACACCGAATCTATACAGGCTCCCAGAGCTAAGAAACAGTTTAGTGCTTGATTTAGTATTTTTATTGAGGGGATAAAACTTGTATAGGGAATAGGCCCCCACCCCCAGGCAGTCACAAAAAAAAGTCCTTAAGTGCACTGTGTTCGGGCGCTGGACACAGTGCACTATGGGAAGCACCACGTCAATGCAATCACGAGATTGCAGAAGCGGCGCTATATTGGTGGGGTTTGGAGCTGCTTTGCAGTGCAATCCATCGCGCTGAGCAGCATCCACCTGGTGCCCGGTCGGGTGCTTTGTTCTCAGTGTGAGAACAAAGTCACTTCCGGTGGGCTACAAAAAGATGGCTGCCGTGAGGACTAATCCCCTTGTGTTCAATAGAGAGGGGAGGCCCCTCCCCTCTCCACTGAACACACGGAGAAAGCCAGAAACTAGCTGGGGAGAGACAGATGCGGCTTGAAGGAGGGCTCTGCTGACGGGAACACAGATGTAAGGAGGGGCTCCGCTGACAGGGACACAGATGTAAGGAGGGGCTCTGCTGATGGGGACACAGATGTAAGGAGGGACTCCGCTGATGGGGACACAGATGTAAGGAGGGACTCCGCTGATGGGGAGACAGATGTAAGGAGGGACTCCGCTGACGGGGACACAGATGTAAGGAGGGGCTCCGCTGACGGGGACACAGATGTAAGGAGGGGCTCCTCTGACGGGACACAGATGTAAGGAGGGACTCCGCTGACGGAGACACAGATGTAAGGAGGGACTCCACTGACCGGGACACAGATGTAAGCAGGGATTCCGCTGACAGGGACACAGATGTAAGCAGGGATTCCGCTGATGGGGACACAGATGTAAAGAGGGACTCTGCTGGGGGGCACCTGATGTAAGGAGTGACTCTGCTGGGGGCACCTGATGTAAGGAGGGACTGTGCTGGGGGCACCTGATATAAGGAGGGACTCTGCTGGGGGCACCTGATGTAAGGACGGACTCCGCTGGGGGCACCTGATGTGAGGACGGACTCCTCTGGGGACACCTGATGGACCCTGGTGGCAGGTGACCCGCTCAGGGCTCCCACTGATTCTGCATTATGGTGAGTTGAATGATTTCATTCTATATTATAATGTAGAAATAATGCACTTCAATCATCCTGACACCATAACAACCATGGTGCCGGGATGATTGAAGTGCTAACGCCAGGTGTTTGGAGAATCTTTATCTGCTGATTGTTAAACTTTCTAGAATACACATATTTCTATTGTTGAGTAGGATCTGGGCCTGCTGTCCCTCTCTCCCTCCCTCTCCCTCCATCCCTTGTTCATCTCAGATGCTAACCACATCACCTTAGAGCTACGCCCATTATTTTGGTGAAACCACGCCTATTTTTACCAAGTGGGAGGGATCAAAAAGGAAGGGCGGGGTCTGGCGCCCCCCCATCCTAAAACGTTACCAGCCACCACTGGGGATAACTGTCTTATATACACTCCTCTACTTCCTCCAGAACACTTGCTTGTAGAAACCCTAGCCAGCACAATCCAAAAAAAAAAAGGCGACAGTCAGATTTTGACGCAAAAATCCTGTACAAGCAGGGCCCCTGGGCCCCTTGGGTTGTGTAGCAAAATACATTGTCCAACTTACATCCCTGTGGCTGCTGATCCCAGCATCACTTCTTCAGGCACTGCAAGCCCGTCTGGCTGCAGCTGCCTCTTTCACTAGCCCACCTGGCTACTTCTCCACCACAGTCCTCCCAGACTGCACACTCACCAGATCACCCGGCTGACTTCTCCTGGGGATCACCTGGATGTGCTGATCTGCCCCCGCTGTCCTCACTCCTGCTCCCATGCATCCAGGACAAGACTCCTCCATGTGATGTAAGAGGATCCCTCCAGCACCTGAGCCCCAGGCCCGAGGTCACCCCCCCCAGACTAGGGGACACCCTCAAGGGCCACCCATCACCTCCTCAGCATTCCATCTCCATCTTCCACCCAACTGCCCCTTGCTGGCATGACCCAGACTATTTAAGAGGTGCCCAGCCCCTGCCAGCCCACTTGATGGGGATTGGCTGGGGCCCTCCTCAATACTCCAAGCAGCTCCTCCTAACCTCCCACCCATTCTTCTAGAAGCTTCTCTAAGGTTCCAGAAAGTAGGGGGGGGGTACCAGAGGTGCTGCCTGATGAGTCATCCAGCCATCCAGCCTCCCTGATGAGTCACTCATCCCTGACCCAGATTTAACTCATTTACCTATACTACAGCTTGCAAACTATGTACACCTAGCACACTACGCTAGAGGGTGCTACACCGGGCACTAATCTTTGGAAGCAAATTCTTCCTACTTGCCCACACCTTTACCTACTCACATGCAGTGACTGATCAAGTCAGTCCAGCATGATCTCCACCCTAAAAAAGCAATTTTAGACATTTATGACACAGAAGCTCCTAGGACTGCCCCAGTTCATTGCCCCTGTGTTAGGGGGATTTCCATTTTGTTTTATGTTCTTTGAAGATAGACAGTTATCGTCATGACTGAAATTTGGTGTTAATGCATGAGATTTAGGTCTCGTTCACACCATGTGCAGAGATGTGAGTTTTTCTGCAGGGACACAAAGAAAACAATTTTCTCTATGTTCTCTGTTCACACCACAGTACTCGTCTCATGTGCAGATTTTTTCTGGATAGGAATCTGCTATGTGTATAAAACCAACTCAAACATGCATGAAAACTGATGTCTCTGCAAGTGAAATTCGCACAGTTTTTCCATCAGTTTTTATGCATGTGTGGTGTAAATGAGGCCTTAGTCATTTTTGATCATGCCCTAGTGGTAATGCAAATTTTCATAATCTTCACTCCAACTCGCCCCCCAATTTGGAGATTCCCTGCTCACTTACTTCAGGATGAAAACTTTCAATCTCAGTTGAAAAGTTGGTGGCAAGAATATGATTATTATAATTCTCAAAACAAACATGATCCCATACTATCAAAAGCTGTTCTCGGGGACAAAGTCCTAGCCTACTCGACGTCCTTAAAAAAAGATCCTAAGCCAATACACTGAATCCTATGCCAGGACACGAGAAGAATACTGTATGTCAGGGGTCTCTAAACTTTCTAAAGAAATGGCCAGTTTACTGTCCCTTGGACCTAAGGGGGCCCAGACTGTGCCCGGTGGAAGTAAACAATTCCCAATCTTTGGTATTAGGGGGAGAATAAGTTGGTGTCCTTGGGAGAAATAGTGCCCCATTTTTGTTGTCAGTGGAAAGACTTATACCCCATCATCGGTGTCAGTACAAGGAATAGTGCCCCATCGTTGGCATCTGTGGAAGGAATTATGCTCCATTGTTGGTGTCAATGGCAGGAATAATGCCTCAAGGGCCAGATAAAGGCAAGCAAAGGGCCACAGTTTGGAGACCACTGCTGTATGCGATCTTTGGATCAAGAAAAATGACAGACACATCAGGAGTAATAAGGACATACAGTACCGTTTTTTAAAAAAAATGGCTACAAATTAGGCCATTTATTGGCTAATCTAGCCAGGGGACAACACCAGACCATTACATTGCATTGCCTCAATCAGGGATGTGAATAAACGGTCCATAAAAATTTAACAGATGTGGATTTTTGCTCAATCATTTTGCTCAATTGTACAAACAGCTATGTGCTGCTGATTTCCTGCTGATTTCCTGTTCATGGGGGCAGGTACACTTTCTTGCAGAGGGGGTCTCCTTCCCCTTCCCGACCAAGATAATGTTCAGTTTCTAAACAACCTGATTTCTCTTGAGGAAGTGACTGGGATGATTGCACACTGAAGGCACTGAGCCCAGACAGGCTGAATTCAGAGTTCTTTAAAATCCTTCTAAACGAGATAGCTGAATCATTAGTCTTTCCTATTCAAATACACTCCGATCAAGAGATTATAACCCCCCCATATCAAAATTAGATATGTTTCACTAAAAATATATGGAAAATTCTATATGAAAATGAATTGCTCACTGGGCATCAGTATCATCTATCGTCTGGAGCTCCAGCATCAAGACCATATCCCCACTTATTTCTATGGCATGACATTCATAGGCTAAAGTCACCTTTAGGGAAAAAAATTATAAATGCACATAATTTTGCAGGAAGAAATGTGCATTTATAATTTTTTTCCCCAGGAGCCTGCAAATCCCTGCACTTTCAATCCGTGGATCGTGGGTGCAATTTTAGATTCCTGCAGACAAGTCCTCCAGCTTGCTGCTTGTATGCCTATGGGCATTCTGTTGGAAGCTTCCACCACCGTGGAAGATGGGACTTTTGTTTTATTCATTTACAGATCTCTGTGAATGACTGATGTGGCTGAGCTGGTGGAGTACACAGGGACAGTGGGGGTGTAATGGGGATAAGGGGGAACATGTGCTGAAACATGTTACATGTTACACCCTAGATACGGGTATAACATATTCCAAATGGTAAACTTAGCCTTTAAAGTGGTTGTATAGTCTTTTTTATTACTTTTACCTACAGGTAAGCCTTATTATAGGTTTATGAGATATTCCCCTTGCTATGAGCCGCTGACTGCAGTGGCGCATGCGCACAGGGGATTCTCGGCTGAAGCCCGGCAACTGCCGGACCTTGCCGGGTAAGATATATGATGCGATGGGTTTTTATTATCAATAAATGGAATTCCGCTATATGCGCTCTTCTTTTGTTTATAATTCTTTTTGGAGCCCTTCCATCTACCTGTCACCTGGAGAAGTGTTGTATTAATGTGGCCCAGGAAATTTCTTACTTTGGAGGCTTATATCTAACTTAGCTCTGGTGAGTTTTATCCCCTGAGGGGAGTGTGTTCACGCATGGTGGAGTTGGAGTGATCGGTGAAAGGTGCACGCTGTGATCTACTTTGAACACTCTCTGAACCACTACTTATGCTTCACTACTCTTATGGACTTTTTTGTGTGTGAAGTTGGCCACACATTTTCTTTTTATGTGCTCAACACTAGCGCTGTTTTAGTATATGACTATTTTTACTATTAACTATACATTATATATACTATTGTGTGTATTTATTGTTTTTTTTTTTAACAGCAGCTTAGCCTCCACACCCTTTCAATCATTTGGGTGTTTTGGAAGGTATTTTTTATTATGTCATTTCTTATACTGGGTGCTTTGGAATAGTGGTTAGGGTTCTGTGGTGCTGAGTGGTGTATTATAGGCCTAGATATACACTTTTTGTTACATGCTGTAAACTATGTTCAGTTTTTTATTTGTGCAGCATTGTTTAATTACTGAAGTTCATGCACAGTGCGGCCATCACTAATTTGGGCATCTAAAGCAACATTGTCCTTCTTTCTGGATTCCGTGCATGCTGGTTACCCAGCATGCACCTGTCAATCTCACGAATGTGCAGTGCGGAGCAATCTTGGTCAGCTTGCCATGCCAAGCTGACCAAAATTTTCCATAGATGCCAATGTTAAATGTTACTGGAGCTGTGCCATGCCAAGCTGACCAAGAATTTCCATCAACGCTAATGTTAAATGCTACGGGAGCAGACCCATGCCAAGCTGACCAAGATCTCCCAGGAGCCAATGCAACACCGGAAATGACGTACAGTGCAGCGGCGGCTAAAGGAGGAAGTGAAATTAGATATAGGCATAAATCAGAAAAGTGAACAGAAAAAAATATATTAAATTGCCAATTCCTTTTAAGGATGCACATTAGTACTGCATTGTGATGTCAGAAACCATGAACCAGACCGAGACAGAAGTACAGTAAAATAACACTTGTTTATTAATAAAAATAAAAAGAGCTGGCAATTAGCCGACAGCTGAGCGGCCAGCTCAGAGAAGGAAGGGCTGAGCCAGCCCTGACAGGTGAGGAGTGAAAAATGTGAGTGGAACTCCGCTTTAAGGGGGTGCGCTACAAATATATAAATTATAAATAAATGTAACAACAGCTTAGGAGTCTGTCAGGGAAGAAACCAGAGAAGAACTGGTAGATATGCCAATAGCCATTATGGCCGTGCGAATCTGCGCATGCGCAATAGCAATCGGCACGTACCGGCGAACGCATGTTAGCGACGGCTAACGTGCGTAAGCAAAATGTGCTAATTACCAGTGTTTTGCTGGCCTATATAAGGACTCCAATTGCTCTCATAAATCGCTGGATTATCGTCAGTTCTGTATCCTGTAGTCCTGTGTTTCTTGCTTGATTACTTGTTACCAACCCAGCTTACCCTAACCTGATCTGGCTTTTCTACTGGCTCTGAACCCGGCTTGTTTCACATACCTGCTCTTGTCTGTTCCAGATTGACTACCTGTGTTTGACCCCGGCTTGATCACAACTACACCTCCTGCCTCTGCTTCTGACTGATTTCCTGTGTTTGACCCCCAGCCTGGCTTCTGACGACGTCTCTGCTTTTCCACCTGTTAATATCATTACCTCCAGGGACTCATTGGCTGTGACCACCTTCTCTGCTCCTGGGTGTCCCCTCCTGGAACCATCAGACAGCTTTACCGGCAGGCAACCCGTGCACCTCTGGGCATAGCATCCTCTGTCTCCAACTCCAGGGGTACTCTGCACTCAGCCGCCAAGGGGAGCCCTCTCGTCACCTCAGCCTCCAGCCTGGTACGTGACACAGTCATTAGATGTGGTGGCTGCATTTCTTTGTTTTTCAATACTGAAAATACCTGTTGAACGTACAAGAAATGCACTGTCCTTGTCACATCCTATGAGTTGCATTGAAGACAAAAAAGTTGTCTTTCTTATGTAAACTACTACCCTGTTTCCCCGAAAATAAGACCTAGCATGATTGTCGGTGATGGCTGCAATATAAGCCCTACCCCCCAAATAAGCCCTAGTTAAAGTCCTTGTAGGTCTTATTTTCAGGGTAGGGCTTATTTTCGGGCAAACAGGGTAGGGCTTATTTGGGGGGTAGGGCTTATATTGCAGCCATCACCGACAATCACGCTAGGTCTTATTTTCGGGGAAACAGGGTAATTGCATTGCATGTAATGGAGATAAACAAAGGCAGACAAAGTAGTCCAGCCTGGATGGAAACCATGGCTTCTTCCATAGATCCAGTGGAGTAGTGAGTGTAGCTACAAAGAGAAAAAAACCAAATTCTGAAACGTATTACATTTTTGATTTGGGGTTTTGATAAGGTGAAAAGGTGTAATCAAGCTCCTCCCAATAAATATTTTCTAGGAATAAACAGAACGTCAGTAGAGAGATGTTACCATACTATTTAGTGTAAATCTAAAGTACTAAAAAATGATCTATAATATGTAGTGAGTGAATAAGGAAACACTAGAACTTATGCAGACCGATCTCATTGTTTGAAGCCACGTGTAAGAGAACAGAGGAGAAATGTTCAACGCCAAGCAAGGATGCAGGAAACCCACAAGTTAGGTAACCCAGTGATGCAAAAGTGTACTTAGCCAGAAGCAGAGAGGGACTTCCTCACACAACAGAGTTTAATAGAGAAATGGCCAGTGTCTCTGCATACAAATGGACTAGTAAAATAAAGCATTCCGCAGCAATAATATGCACAGTCAAGGACTCATAACAAACAATATTTTAACTTTTTAAGTTAGATTAATAAAATAATTCTCGCTGGCTGTTTTTTATGGAAGAGCCCAGGGGCCATCATAAATATATATTTTTTTTTTTTACAATATTCTGTTTGAAATATACAGTGGGGACAGAAAGTATTCAGACCCCCTTAAATTGTTCACTCTTTGTTATATTGCATCCATTTGCTAAAATCATTTAAGTTATTTTTTTCCTCATTAATGTACACACAGCATCCCATATTGACAGAAAAACACAGAATTGTTGACATTTTTGCAGATTTATTAAAAAAGAAAAACTAAAATATCACATGGTCCTAAGTATTCAGACCCTTTGCTGTGACACTCATATATTTAACTCAGGTGCTGTCCATTTCTTCTGATCATCCTTGAGATGGCTCTACACCTTCATTTGAGTCCAGCTGTGTTTGATTATACTGATTGGACTTGATTATGAAAGCCATACACCTGTCTATATAAGACCTTACAGCTCACAGTGCATGTCAGAGCAAATGAGAATCATGAGGTCAAAGGAACTGCCTGAAGAGCTCAGAGACAGAATTGTGGCAAGGCACAGATCTGGCCAAGGTTACAAAAAAAATTCTGCTGCAATTAAGGTTCATAAGAGCACAGTGGCCTCCATAATCCTTAAATGGAAGCCATTTGGGATGACCAGAACCCTTCCTAGAGCTGGCCGTCCGGGCAAACTGAGCTATCGGGGGAGAAGAGCCTTGGTGAGAGGTAAAGAAGAACCCAAAGATCACTGTGGCTGAGCTCCAGGGTTGCAGTCAGGAGATGGGAGAAAGTTGTAGAAAGTCAACCATCACTGCAGCCCTCCACCAGTCGGGGCTTTATGGCAGAGTGGCCCGACGGAAGCCTCTCCTCAGTGCAATACACATGAAAGCCTGCATGGAGTTTGCTAAAAAAACACCTGAAGGACTCCAAGATGGTGAGAAATAAGATTCTCTGGTCTGATGAGACCAAGATAGAACTTTTTGGCCTTAATTTTAAGCGGTATGTGTGGAGAAAACCAGGCATTGCTCATCACCTGTCCAATACAGTCCCAACAGTGAAGCATGGTGGTGGCAGCATCATGCTGTGGGGGTGTTTTTTAGCTGCAGGGACAGGGCGACTGGTTGCAATCGAGGGAAATAGTACAGGGATACAGGGATATCCTGGACGAAAACCTTCTCCGGAGTGCTCAGGACCTCAGACTGGGCCGAAGGTTTACCTTCCAACAAGACAATGACCCTAAGCACACAGTTAAAATAACGAAGGAGTGCCTTCACAACAACTCCGTGACTGTTCTTGAATGGCCCAGCCAGAGCCCTGACTTAAACCCAATTGAGCATCTCTGGAGAGACCTAAAAATGGCTGTCCACCAACGTTTACCATCCAACCTGACAGAGCTGGAGAGGATCTGCAAGGAGGATGGCAGAGGATCCCCAAATCCAGGTGTGAAAAAATTGTTGCATCTTTATCAAAAAGACTCATGGCTGTATTAGATCAAAAGGATGCTTCTAATAAATACTGAGAAAAGGGTCTGAATACTTAGGACCTTGTGATATTTCAGTTTTTCTTTTTTAATAAATCTGCAAAAATGTCAATAATTCTGTGTTTTTCTGTCAATATGGGGTGCTGTGTGTACATTAATGAGGAAAAAAAATGAACTTAAATGATTTTAGCAAATGGCTGCAATATAACAAAGAGTGAAAAATTTAAGAGTGTCTGAATACTTTCCGTCCCCACTGTATTTATGATGGCCCCTGGGCTCTTCCATAGTTTTTGCTTATAATACAATGTATTTATTTTTTTTGCAGATATGTAGTTACAGACAATGCTTAGAAAAATTGCATAGGTGGCATTACTAACACAAATGGGTGGGTTGACTAGTGTTTCCATCATAAGCTGCCTATTAGACTAAAACATTTTTACCAAATACTGTATTTACTTTCAAAACCAGTACAAGCAATGAAAATCCACTCCTACGCTTGTACATGTTGTTACTCCTGCAGCAGGGAGTTATGAAAAAACTTTTTTGTACTTAGACAGGATATCTGTAGAATTCTCTAGAAATAGCCTCTGAGCCAATCAGCAGGGGAGATAGGCAGGGCTGCTGTTAGAAATCATGGGGCCCCTCACAGCCTACCTGAAAGCACCCCCAACAATGTCAAAACAATATTTGTACTAAAACAACACTAAAATCATTTTTAGTAGACACAAACATAACATATATGTGATTAGTCCGCGCTTAGGAATGGCAGGGTTTGCAGCCTCCCCTAGTAAGTCCCTGGTGGGACTATTCGGGTATTGGATATAGTAGATGGGGAATTGGCGCTACCCTATATGTGTCTTATGATGGTTACCTGTGCCATAAAATAAACGAGGATATTACTATCCCAATATTTCTACCAAACTATACTTAATTCCATAAAAGTGCATTAGGTTTGTAAAAGTAATAATACTGAGTGATAATGGCATCCAGTGTCTAAAATGTGACAGTATGTCCCTTTGGGCAGGCGCCCTTAATGTGTGGTAATGTGTAGCACCCAGGGACAAAAATCCCTTTAAAAAAATGATAAAAAAATAATATATCACTAACGGTGCAAACTCAAACAGGTCTCAATGTGTACATACATTAAATACAGTATAAGGACTATTGTTTCAGGGTGGAAAATTTGTGGGGTGCCAGCACTTAATACACCTATATGTTCGAAACCTGTACCAGGCATGAGCTACTTTTGGTTAAATCATAAAAAAGATTATATGTATCTCAAACCGTATGTGCTGTGACCTGCTTAAAATAAATATGCATATATCAAAACTGCATGTGCAACTTTATAATTGTGGCAAAAAAGCTGTGAAAAAACTATGAACAGAGTCCAATTGATCAAAAATACATAAAAATAAATAAAAAATAAGTAGATTATAGAACGTCCCAACTATGTGCAGTCCCAACTTATTAAAACAGTGGGTGAGTATATCAACGGTGACTTCTGTGCTCTTCTGAGACAAGAAAATTTGGTGACTCCAGGTGTTCCCCCCAATGTGATCCCCACTCACCAGAAGTAGTCACCCCTGCAGGGGTAGCAGGCATAGAGTGGGTTTCTGGAGTGAAGATTCCTGTGTGTTTCCTGGTTGCCTCCGGTTGTCCGTGGGTGTATCCCTATGGCTCGGTGTGGGGTCTCCAGCAGGCTTTATTCAGGGATGGGCCCCTCCGTACCTCCTCAGTAGATCAATGTGTTTTCCTCCGTATAGAAGAAGAAACAGGGGATGAACATACTCGGCGCTGTGTACACATTGTACACATTGAGACCTGTTTGAGTTTGCACCATTAGTGATATATTATTTTTTTATCATTTTTTTAAAGGGATTTTTGTCCCTGGGTGCTACACATTACCACACATTAAGGGACATACTGTCACATTTTAGACACTGGATGCCATTATCACTCAGTATTATTACTTTTACAAACCTAATGCACTTTTATGGAATTAAGTATAGTTTGGTAGAAATATTGGGATAGTAATATCCTTGTTTATTTTATGACACAGGTAACCATCATAAGACACATATAGGGTAGCGCCAATTCCCCATCTACTATATCCAACAAACATAACATAACTTTCAAAATTCCTGCTAAAGTGTGGAAAACTTTTTCCATGAGATAAATATTATTAATTCTACTTTTCAGTTGGGTTATTGGTAGCAATGAGGATTTCCAATGGTAAGCTATGAGCCAGTGAATGATACCACACATATACTAGAGAAGACATGGAACCCATGGTTTACATACTCACAGGGATGGACTGACAACTCATGGGGCCCCCGGGCAATAGGAGATTATGGGGCCCCTGGGCAATAGGAGAAGATTATGGGGCCCCCAGGCAATAGATTATGGGGCCACACAGTATACACACACACACACACATACAGTATACAGACAATATACACACACAGTATACACATACAAACACTGAAAAGGTACTGGAGAGGCAGGGCAGCTATAATCTTGGGATTTAAAAAAAAACACAGATTTTTACATACTGTCTCTGGTTTTATTGAGGCCGGAAACCCTGATGGGGCCCCTTAGTGGCATGGGGCCCTCGGGCAGTGCCCGAGTGCCCGAATGGTCAGTCCGCCCCTGCATACTCAGACCACCTTTTAAATCCTGTCTAGAGAACCCTTCTACTAATATTCAATAATAATAATAATAATAATAATAAAAAAAAAATCATTCTTTAAATTACTACCTGATTATTAGTCTACTATCTGTATTAAATACAAGAAATTATTATATTACCATAATCCTGATATTTCAAAGTCTTTGATATACTGTACTTCATTGTAATAATGTTATAATGTTTTGTACCCAATAAAAATGTTTGTAAACAAAATTCCTGCTAAAATTGAAAAAGATAAAACTGCACTAAGTTAATAAATAAAGCTGTGTGTGTAAATAAATAAGGTCTTGGGGCTCAATCACATTGGTGATGTGGTCTGTACAGCATGAATCAGTGTTTTTTTTTCCCTAATCACTTCACACCCGTGCTAAAGCCAAAAGACAGCCACAGCGCTGCCTTTCTTGCTGGGAGGGCATACATGGATGTCCTCCCATGATCGTGCAGCACGCACGCCACCCTGCAGCGTGCAGGTGGCATGCTCTGTGATCGCTGGGTCCTACGGACTCACCTGATCACAGATCGGGGTAAAGGGCCAATTACAGTGGCCATTTACCACGTGATCAGCTGTCAGCCAATGACAGCTGATCACAGGATGTAAGCACAAGCCGGTTATCGGCTTTTTTTTTCTCACGCCGACAGCATGAGGAGAGAAGAATAAAGCCGGTAGCCGGCTTCTATTAAAGGGACATCAGCACTGAGTATCAGTGTCCTGATTATCAGTGCAGTCCCAGCAGTGCTCACCATTGCTGCCAATCAGTGCCCACCAGTGCTACTAATCAGTGACCACCAGTGCTGCCAATCAGTGCCCACCAGTGCTACGAATCAGTGCCCACCAGTGCTACTAATCAGTGACCACCAGTGCTGCCAATTAGTGCCCACTGTCACGATTACGCACGCCCACAGCGACTAGCTAACCGCGATGTGCGTTCAGTGACTGGGGTATATGAGGAACTAAGGTAATAAGGGAGAACTTATACTGAGCATGTAAGACTGGCTGTGGTACTTTCACAGCCTACACTACCTTTGGCCACCACTAGAGGGAGACTCCACTCCAATCCAGCTAGCTGACCACACACAGGCAGATACGAATTTTACATACAATCTGGTCCACTCTAATGCCGCGTACACACGAGCGGACATTACGGCGGACTTTGCCCGGCGGACTTTTCGACGTACTTTCCGACGGACTTTGTGAATGAACGGACTTGCCTACACACAATCCACCAAAGTCCGTCGAATTCGTACGTGATGACGTACGACCGGACTAAAACAAGGAAGTTCATAGCCAGTAGCCAATAGCTGCCCTAGCGTGGCTTTTTGTCCGTCGAACTAGCATACAGACGGCGGACTTTTCGACCGGACTCGATTTCAACGGATAAATTTAAAACAAGTTTCAAATCTAAAACAAAGTCCGCTGGAGCCCACACACATCGAATTGTCCGACGAAATCCAGTCCGCCGGGCAAAGTCCGCCGTAATGTCCGCTCGTGTGTACGCGGCATAAGGCAGAAGTCTCCAACCTGTGAGCCGCGGCCCAACACTGAGCCGTGGCGCCTCTGCTGCTGGGCCGCGGAGGAGACAAGTAATGTCAGCGGTGCGGCGGCGGGGGAGAGAGATGACATCATTTCTCATTGCCCCCACCGCTGTTCCACCCTTACTTACAGGGCCGCAAAGGATGCTCTACACAGGGGTGCAGCCGCGACCCAGAAGAGAGAGAATGACGTCATCTCTCACCGCCCGCACTCTCATCTCTCACTCACATGTGCCTGTGTTTCACCTGCAGCTTATGTACCTGCACTGAGGAGAGGCTGACAGCGTTGTACCTGGCTGGCTGGGGGGAAATTGATTTTACATGTAAATGAATTCATGACAAACTGCTATTTTATGGGTGGCAGCCAGGTAACTGTGGCAATCCCCATGATGCTAGCAGGCAGCGTGACATCTCCATCTGATGGCAGGCATAGTGGCAAGTGACATCTCCATCTGGTAGCAGGCAGCGTGGCAAGTGACATTCCCATCTGGTAACAGGCAGCGTGGCAAGTGACATCCCCATTTGGTGGCAGGCATAGTGGCAAGTGACATCCCCATCTGGTGGCAGGCATAGTGGCAAGTGACATCTCCATCTGATGGCAGGCATAATGGCAAGTGACATCCCCATCTGGTGGCAAGCATAGTGGCAAGTGACTTTCCCATCTGGTGGCAGGCATAGTGGCAAGTGACATCTCCATCTGGTGGCAGACATAGTGGCAAGTGACATCTCCATCCGGTGGCAGGCACAGTGGCAAGTGACATCTCCATCTGGTGGAAGGCATAGTGGCAAGTGACATCTCCATCTGGTGGCAGGCATAGTGGCAAGTGTCATCTCCATCTGGTGGCAGGCATAGTGGCAAGTGACATCTCCATCTGGTGGCAGGCATAGTGGCAAGTGACATCTCCATCTGGTGGCAGGCACAGTGGCAAGTGACATCTCCATCTGGTGGCAGGCATAGTGGCAAGTGACATCCCCATCTGGTGGCAGGCAGCGTGGCAAGTGACATCCCCATCTGGTGGCAGGTATAATGGCAAGTGACATCCCCATCTGTTGGCAGGCATAGTGGCAAGTGACATCTCCATCTGGTGGCAGGCATAGAGGCAAGTGACATCTCCATTTGGTGGCAGGCATAGTGGCAAGTGACATCTCCATCTGGTGGCAGGCATAGTGGCAAGTGACATCCCCATCTGGTGGCAGGCATAGTGGCAAGTGACATCTCCATCTGCTGGCAGGCATAGTGGCATGTGACATCTCCATCTGGTGGCAGGCATAGTGGCAAGTGACATCTCCATCTGGTGGCAGGCATAGTGGCAAGTGACATCTCCATCTGGTGGCAGGCATAGTGGCAAGTGACATCTCCATCTGGTGGCAGGCACAGTGGCAAGTGACATCTCCATCTGGTGGCAGGCATAGTGGCAAGTGACATCTCCATCTGATGGCAGGCATATTGGCAAGTGACATCCCCATCTGGTGGCAAGCATAGTGGCAAGTGACTTTCCCATCTGGTGGCAGGCATAGTGGCAAGTGACATCTCCATCTGGTGGCAGACATAGTGGCAAGTGACATCTCCATCTGGTGGCAGGCATAGTGGCAAGTGACATCTCCATCTGGTGGCAGGCACAGTGGCAAGTGACATCTCCATCTGGTGGCAGGCATAGTGGCAAGTGACATCCCCATCTGGTGGCAGGCAGCGTGGCAAGTGACATCCCCATCTGGTGGCAGGTATAATGGCAAGTGACATCCCCATCTGTTGGCAGGCATAGTGGCAAGTGACATCTCCATCTGGTGGCAGGCATAGTGGCAAGTGACAACTCCATTTGGTGGCAGGCATAGTGGCAAGTGACATCTCCATCTGGTGGCAGGCATAGTGGCAAGTGACATCCCCATCTGGTGGCAGGCATAGTGGCAAGTGACATCTCCATCTGCTGGCAGGCATAGTGGCATGTGACATCTCCATCTGGTGGCAGGCATAGTGGCAAGTGACATCTCCATCTGGTGGCAGGCATAGTGGCAAGTGACATCTCCATCTGGTGGCAGGCATAGTGGCAAGTGACATCTCCATCTGGTGGCAGGCACAGTGGCAAGTGACATCTCCATCTGGTGGCAGGCATAGTGGCAAGTGACATCCCCATCTGTTGGCAGGCATAGTGGCAAGTGACATCTCCATCTGGTGGCAGGCATAGTGGCAAGTGACATCCCCATCTGGTAGCAGGCATAATGGCAAGTGACATCCCCATCTGGTGGCAGGCATAGTGGCAAGTGACAAGCGATGGTGGCAAGTGACACGCTCAAGGCTCCCACAGATTCTGCATTATGGTGAGTTGAACTATTTCATTTTATATTACAATGTAATGATAGAAATAATGCGTTTCAATCATCCTGACACCATACCAACCATGGTGCCAGGATGACTTAAGCACTAACACCAGCCATTGCCCTGAAAAATTGCCCGTGAAAAATCCCTTACCCCCCAGCCCGGGCCTTGGCACAATTTTCTTGCACACAGCCGGTCCCCGGTGCCAAAAAGGTTGGGGACCGCTGCTCTAAGGGTTGGGGAGCAGTCTAGCAATTAGCACACGCTTCTAGGGTTCCTCCAGCTATCCTGCAAGCTTGAACCCCAGTGTTAATCACTCTTCCCACTTTCCCCACACCCACACACCAGACACACAATAAAAGATAGCCTGCCACCACCCAACAGTTTGTCCGAAGACTGATCTGCTGAGCCACTACACACACAGATCTCTGGAAGATCTGTTAGCTTACAATCTGCATGCAATCTGCCAACATGCAGTGCAATTGCATACCGATTGGCACATAACTTAGATCAAGTAATTAGACACTAAAATACAACAACCTCTCCAGAGATATGTGCCCTAGCTTAGTACACAGAAGTCATTTATTAATTTTATCATTTAATATCCCGAAAGTGGGCAGTGCATAAAAGATATACAAAGGAAAAGGATTTACCAAAAAAGATACAAAAGATACAGATAATAGAATACAGAAATACAAGACACACAATTTGGCAATTTGCTATGAAGATAAAAAGAGCTACAAACAGAAATAAACTTTACCGAAGTCTATTCTTTGTAGAAGCAGACTGGAACATGTGGGAACTCCCCAGTCTTAAACTGGCTTTGTGGAAGAACAATGTCCATATCTCAGGCTACCCAATTTATTGAAATATGGATGTGGGCTGGACTTTAGCCCTTGGCCAATCAACCCTGGGGGGTGTTCCTGTCTCAACCCACAGGATGTTTTGTGTTCTGAAATTGAAATTACCAGAGTCGAATTGGCCCAGAACGGCGCTGATTGCTGGGTCATGGAAAGTATTTCCGATACCAGCGCATCAGTCTGATCGCGACAGTACCAATCACTGCCTGCCTGACGCAATCAGGCGCCATATCACGATTTTGTGTGGTTCTCTAGGATTCCACACATGCTACAAATACTATCAAAAGGAATTATTTTCATCTCTTTGCCGCTAATATTTTAGCTTTTATGAGAGATAAAATTGGTTCCTTAGATCTGTTGAAACTTTTGATATTGAATACTATATTTTTAATAACCCAGAATTAAACAACATCTAAAATTACACTACTTCTACAGATTGCACCACATCTCGTTAAGGCAAAACTATCCTACGCTTACATTTTCATTACACCCACCAGTGCCACCAATCAGCATCCATCAGTGCTACCTATCAGTGCCGCTTACCAGTGCCTATTAGTGCCCATCAGTGCTACCTATCAGTGCCCATCAGTGCCATCTATCAGTGCAGCCTCATCAGTGTCGCCTCATCAGTGCCACCTACCAGTGCCTATTAGTGCCCATCAGTGCCACCTATCAGTGCCCATCAGTGCCATCTATCAGTGCAGCCCCATCAGCACACATCAATGAAGAAGAAAAATTACCTGTTTTGCAAAATTTTATAATAAACAATGAAAAAAGTTTATTTTTCACAAATTTTTGGTCTTTTTTATTTGTTTAGCAAATAAAAAACCCAGTGGTGATTAAATACCACCAAAAGAAAGCTCTATTTGTGTGATAAAAATTATAAAAATTTCATATGGGTACAGTGCTGCATGACCGTGCATTTGCCATTCAAAATGCGACAGAGCTGAAAGGTGAAAATTGGCCTGGGCAGAAAGTGGATAAAAGTGTCCAGTAGGCAAGTGGTTAAATGTGGCTATTACTATATGCAGGCAGCCTATGTTACCTTATAGGGATGCAACAGCTGTATGAAAACAGCCGCAGGTCCTAATTTGACAGGCGTGTGGGTGCTGCAGGTGTATGGCCATGAAGACAGACAGTATGCATTTAGGGCCACTCCCCCACACCTGCACACTAATTAAATAAGTATTCATACATCCACTGCATCCTCATCGAATGACAGGCAGATTTAGCTGCACAAACTGCTTATTCACAATGTTTGGGACAGAGGATGTGTAATTGAGCCTTTCATATTTCTAATTATTGTTTACAATTTTTTTAAATAATTTACAATTCTTTTAAAATTATTTTTTTACAATGCTGTTGGGGAGCTTTGGTGAGAAATCAGAGGCTAAACAGACCCCTGACATTTCACCTTTGAAACAGAGAGGGAAATTGAGGACACAGATTCTTCAATTCCTTTCCCTGCAGCCTCCGCTGTACTGCAGATGAATAAACAGGAAACAGAGGCTCCTGCTCATTCATAAACTCAAGCATAGTTAATACAATGATTAATCCCTCACTGTGTTCATTCACTAAAGGAAGGGCCTGTAAATGACAATTTATTTTTACTGGTTTTATTTTTATTTACTGGTTTTATAAAGTTTTTACTGGTTTTATTTTTTTTTTTTTACTGGTTTTATTATTTTTTTTACTGGTTTTACTATTTTTAGACCGTTTTATTTTATTTTACTGGTTTTATAATTTTTTTTACTGGTTTTTATTATTTTATTTTATTTTATAATTTTTTTACTGGTTTTATCATTTTTTACTGGTTTTATCGTTTTTTACTGGTTTTATCATTTTTTTTACCCGTTTTATTTTTTTTTTTACTGGTTTTATCACTTTTTACTGGTTTTATTATTTTTTATTGGTTTTAATTTTTTTTGCTGGTTTTATTATATTTTTAATGGATTTTATTATTTTTTTTACTGGTTTTATTGTTTTTTTACTGATTTTATTGTTTTTTACTGGTTTTATAATATTTTTACTGGTTTTATAGTTTTTTTACTGGTTTTATTAATTTTTTTACTGGTTTAAAACGTTTTTTTTACTGGTTTTATCATTTTTTTACTGGTTTCATTTTTTTTTTACTGGTTTTATCATTTTTTGTTGGTTTTATTGTTTTTTTTCAGGTTTTATCTTTTTTTTACTGTTTTTTTTTTACTGTTTTTATTGTTTTTTTTACTGGTTTTATTAGGGGTTTTTTACTGGTTTTATTAGGTTTTTTTTTAACTAGTTTTTATAATTTTTTTACTGGTTTTATTGTTTTTTTACTGGTTTTATTTATTTTTTTACTGGTTTTATCATTTTTTGCTGGTTTTATTGTTTTCTTACTGGTTTTATCTTTTTTTTTACTGGTTTTGTTTTTTTTTTTTACTAGTTTTATTAGTTTTTTAATGGTTTTATTGTTTTTTTTTACTGGTTTTATCATTTTATTTACTGGTTTTGTGTTGTTTTACTGGTTTTATTTTTTTACTGGTTTTATCACTTTTTACTGGTTTTATCGTTTTTTACTGGTTTTATCATTTTTTAACCGGTTTTAATTTTTTTTACTGGTTTTATAATTTGTTACTGGTTTTATTTTTTTTTTTACTAGTTTTATCAATTTTTATTGGTTTTATTTTTTTTTGCTGGTTTTATTATATTTTTAATGGACTTTATTATTATTTTTACTGGTTTTATCGTTTTTTTACTGGTTTTATCTTTTTTTACTGGTTTTATTGTTTTTTTTACTGGTTTTACAATTTTTTACTGGTTTTATCATTTTTTGACTGGTTTTATTGTCTTTTTTACTTGTTTTACAATTTTTTACTGGTTTTATTGTTTTTTTTACTGGTTTACTATTTTTTTTTACTAGTTTTATCTTTTTTTTCTGGTTTTATTTTTTTACTGGTTTTATTGTTTTTCTACTGGTTTCATCTTTTTTTACTGGTTTTATTTTTTTACTGGTTTTATAATTTTTGTACTGGTTTTATTGTTTTTTTTACTTGTTTTACAATTTTTTTACTGACTTTTCTTTTTTTTTACTGGTTTTATTGTTTTTTACTGGTTTTATCATTTTTTTTTACCGGTTTTATAATTTTTTTTACTGGTTTTATCACTTTTTACTGGTTTTATTTTATTTTTATTTTTTTATTTTATTTTTTTTCTACATCAGCGAATTCATTTGAGAGGATTAAATCACTGTAATTAGCTCATTTTTATCCCGTCTCATTATCTTCACATCATAGTAGCCTTTTCTTTAAATTTTTTAATGCATTTACTAAATTGACAGTTCCCCACATACACTTAACCCAAAATATGTCCCCTCCCCTCCCCCCCCCACCATGGCCCCTGCAGCTTTCCCATTCGCCCCTTCAGACTTTGGCGGCTGTTGATGCTCCTGGTCTCGTCCTACAATGTGATTACTTCCACATAGCGCTTCGACTTTCTGAATTTGGTCCAGCATTCCCATTTGCCCCCTTGTGTAACATGATCACCTCCTCTATCTCCTACTTCATATCGCTCTAACGCATATATTTCATTAACGCTAGCTACCCACTCTCCTATCCTCGGTGCTTCCTGTTTTTGCCAATTCTTCGGGATGCTATTTTTGGCTAGATTTAGTAATACCGGTGTTAATGAGTTTTTATATCTTCTCGTACCCCCTTGCGACCTATGGAACAAACATTCTCACGGGTCGCAAGGAGTCTCCTTGCCTGTTATTTCCGCAATTATTTTGGTCACCTCCTGCCAGAATTTTTTTATTTTTGGGCATTCCCACCATAGATGCGACATAGTTCCTGGAATTGCACAGCCCCTCCAGCAATTCGGAGACTTATCTGGAGAGAATGTACTAACTCTGGCCAGGGTCATATACCATCTAGACAGACACTTGTAATTGCTCTCTCTAGTTTTCGAGTCCACTGCCGTTTCATGTGTTGCCTCAAGTATATATTTTACTTCTTCACTGTCTACGGAGGAGCCCAGTTCCTCTTCCCATTTCCTAATGAACGGGGGAGGCTCTACCCCCAACTCTCTTACCAAAATTCTATAAATTGCCGCTATTTTACCCTTCTTACGATCTTTACTGAAGAGTTTTTCTATAGGTCTGTACTCTACTTCCTCCCTTAAAGGTCTGGGGAGACTCGCGATAAAGTGAACTAACTGTGTATATCTCCACTCATTTAAAATCCATGTCCTCTCTTGTGCTGCTATTTCGTAAAAAGTAATTATTTTACCCCTTTTAATTATTCCCCTTACCTGTGCCTCCCTATCTAATATCCAATTTCCCCCCACTATCTCCATCCCCGGTGGAAAGAGTGGAAAGAGCAGATTCTCCTTTAAATATATTAAAGGGGAATTATAATCCCATTTGTTTTTTAAGTGGATCTGATCCCAAATTTTATATGTGTATTGCGTGATGTAATGTGTACCCTTATCCAATCCCCTCAAGTGTGGTGGGTTCCATATCGTGTGGCTTAATTGTGTTTTACTCATCTTTTCTTCTAAACTTACCCATCTTTTAGTTTCTCTACTATGTGTCCAATCAAGTGCTCGTGCTAATACCGCAGCTTTATGATATAACCTAAAATCAGGAAAGGCGAGCCCTCCACTTCCCTTTTCTCTCCTCAGTATCTGTAGAGCGATCCTAGGCTTTTTTCCTTCCCAGACATATTTACATATAAGGCTGGATAGAACTCTGAAAAAATTCTCCGGGAGAGGTATCGGGAGCATCTGCATCATATACAGGACTTTTGGGGCTAACACCATTTTTACGCGGTTTATTCGTCCTACCCACGTAACGGGGCAGTATTTAATTCTGTTTATTACCCTTTTTATTTCGTTTAACAAGGGGATAAAGTTCTGCTTATACACTTTCCCCTTATCACTTGTTAAATTTACCCCTAAGTATTTTAGGGATTTTTTCCATGGGAAATGGAACACTTCCCCCAGTCTAGATGCCTCCGTTTTGTTGATATTTATTTTTAATGCTGCTGATTTTTCTAAATTTATCTTGAAGGTTGAAAGCTCACTATAATTCCTCAGGCTGGTTAGCAGGTTAGGGATCGTGATTCTAGGGTTACTGATGTAAAGAAGAACATCGTCCGCGAAGGCGGCTAATTTGTGTTCCTCGCGGAGACCTGCGGGAGACGGAACGAGAGATAAGCCCGTGGAAGAACCGTGAGCCGGGAGACAGCGGACGCGGGAAGGCGGGAGCTCCTGTGAGTCTGCGAGAGCAGACGGCAGCGGTCCTTGCTTGTGAGCGTCCTCCCCGGCAGTAACAGCAAACACGGAACGGCAGAGAGAAGCCAAACCCAGGATCCCAGGATCTCCAAACCATAAAGGTTAGCCGCCTATTTTGAAACTAAAGCTACCATTAAGATATTAATTTATCGAACATTGCTGAAATATTGCTGAACTTTAAGGGAGTGAAGATTGGAGCTGCAGGCATGACATAGGGGCCCTGTCCCCAGTGTTTCCTATGTCATTCCCTGAAATTCTTTTTTTTTTTTTGAGTTTCTGGAAATCCATGTAACATACTAGAATATAAAGAACATAGAGATATAGCTCTTAAAAAGAAAAAAAAAAAAAAAAGGGAAAAAACTTTAAGCATATAATACCCCTCTGCCTCCCTGCCCCATGGACTAAGAGATAAAATAAAGGGAAAATAAGAACAAAAGAGGGGGGGGGGGGGTACGGAGAGGGTGAAGATAAAGGGGTTAAGAGGAGGAAAAAAAGAGGAAAGGAAAGAAGCATGGCCCCTAAGAAGAGCAATAAAACCCCGCAATCCCAAAAAAGTAAAAAAGACAAAGCAGAAGACACGAATAAAAACACTATAGGGGCACAACCTATACAAACAACTGATATTAAAGAATTCTTTCAACAATCACAGTTGCAGATACACCCTCCCCAGGTAACAAGAATGCTACAATCATCGCATGATCTGTCAAATATAGTGGAACCAATAGAAACATCCAGATCATCAGGGGAAGAGCAATTAAGTCACCCCAGAAATAGCTCATTAATGGACACAACAGGGTCCTCAAGTGAACACAAAGAGGAAGATAAAGAAAAATGGGATATAAGAGCTTATATTCGCTCGCTGCCCACCAGGGCAGACATGGACCAATACGTACATAGATTAGAAAAATCATATAAAGAAGAGATCCAAGAACTTAAAATATCTACAAAAAATATGCAAGAAAAGATAGACAATATTGATAAGAGAATGTTAAAAACAGAACAGGAACTGCTAAAGATAAAGGAAAAAACGCAGAAACAGGAAACTCAATTAAAACAAATAATAAACAACCTAGATGAACAAGAGAACAGAAGCAGAAGATCCAACATAAGAATAAGAGGATTAAAAGAATCAGTGGGCCCAAAAGAACTTATAACAACACTACAAAAAATATTTCAGGAAATCACCCAAGATATTGATATAAAAGATCTAATTATTGAAAGAGCACACCGGATAGCAGGAATAAGGAAACCAGATATTAATAAACCTCGGGACATTATCTGCAAAATGCACTATGCTCATATTAAGGATAAAGTCATGCTTGCAGCTCGCCAAAACAAAAATATTCAATTTGAAGGAGAACCTCTCCTGCTTTTTCAAGATATATCAAAATATACACTGGATCGCAGAAGAGCGCTGAAGCCCCTGGTAGAGCAACTAATAAAAAAGAAAATTCAATATAGATGGAAATATCCATTTCAGTTGCAAATCCAAAAAGAAGGACAGACTACCTCATTCAGAGATATGGAGGACTTATCGGAAGTTCTAGCGATTATAGGAATTACAGAACTTGCATTGCCGGACTGGCCCATAGAATATATGCAAACATATAGGAAAAAATAATGGGGCCTGTGAGGAAGAAGAGGGAGGGGGGGGCAGATGATAAGTTAAGAAAACCAACTATAATCTTGAGTTAAAAATGTTTTTTTTTTTTTTTTGGATGTTGTTTGAACTTAGAGAAATGTAAAGATACGCACAAATAGATAATAATTTATAAAATATATATATTTTTTTTTTTTTGTGGTATTGACTGCACTAAGAGAAACATGAAACGGTAATGATATGGATACAGGAATAAAAAATTTTTTTATTTTTTTTTTTTTTTTTTTTCTCTCTTTTTTCCTTTTCTGGGTATTGACTGCACTAAGAGAAACGTAAATATATTCACAGATAGATAAAAGTTCTTATAAGTATTAACTAAGTCACATGAAATGGTAATGTATATGGATATAGAAATAATTTTTTTTTTTTTTTCTTTTGTGGTATTGACTGCACTAAGAGAAACGTAAATATATTCACAGATAGATAAAAGTTGCTATAAATGTTAACTAATTCACATGAAATGGTAATGATATGGATACAGGAATAAAAATTTTTTTTTTTTTTTTTTTTTCTCTTTCTTTTCCTTTTCTGGGTATTGACTGCACTAAGAGAAACGTAAATATATTCACAGATAGATAAAAGTTTTTATAAGTATTAACTAAGTCACATGAAATGGTAATGTATATGGATATAGAAATAAATTTTTTTTTTTTTTTTTTTTTTTTTTTTTTGCTTTTGTAATAACGGAAAGTTTTTATACATGTTGTCTGTACTAAGATATCTAAAGATGTTTGCACCATAAGATATGTAATATACACAAAAATAGATAATAATTTTTATAAGTTTAGATAAATGAGATGAAATGAAACTATACACTTAATAGATACACAGTAAATATAATAGCACTGGAAGGGTATTTACTTTACAAGTAGCTCTAGAAGGAGAATAATTTTTTTTTTTTTCTCTTTTCCCTCTCCCTCTCTTCTCCCACAATTATGTTAAAAATTATATTTATATGCTCTCTCTCGGATGGGGAGAGGAGGGAGAAAGAAGTCTATAAGGTTAAAAATATGGATTCCTAGAAGATACTATAGTGACCCGCCCCCCTCCCCCTATACCCCTCCCCAAGAAAAGAGAGGGTAGGAAGGGAGAAGAGAGTCAAAGGAATTTGAGAAGAAAGAGACCCAAAACTGGAGTAAGAATAAAGAAATGATAAAATGCGGTAGGAGTCCAACGGTCGAGAGGCGACCCTTGGTCACTAGACTCAAAACCCCCCATAGTAGGGAACTTACTTAGATAGTAAGAAAGACTAAATTTTTTTCTAGTCAATAGATTGGGTGAGAGGAGTGAGTGTGGGGTTTTTTTTTTTTTTTCTTTCTCTTTGTTGTTCTATTTTGTCCTAAGACATGAAAATATGTTCATACAATATTAGAGGTCTCAACTCAGCAACAAAAAGGTCACAGGTCCTATACCCTCTTCATAAACAAAAAGTGGGAGTAGTCTTTTTCCAGGAGACGCATTTCCGTACAGACCACATCCCAAAGCTACAAAATAGATTCTACACTACCTGGTATCACGACTCTTTTCGATATTCAAAATCAAAAGGCGTCTCTATAGCAATACACAAAACAATACCTTATCAGGTGACAGAAGAGTGGTATAATAAGGATGGAAGAGCAATATTACTCAAACTTATAATACATGGCAAAAAGTATACATTTATCAATATATATCTACCTAACCAGGAACAATATAAAGTAGGAACACAAATACTGAAACAGCTAATGGAAAAAGCCGAGGGGATAATAATAATTGGAGGTGACTTCAATATTGTCCTTGATAGGGAAATGGACACAACGGCACCCTCAATAACGCAGACAGGGAGAGAGAAAAAAAATTTTCTAGACATGATAGCAAAATACCAGTTAATTGATATATGGAGGGTATTACACCCAACAGAAAAGGATTTCACATTTCACTCAGCTGCACATAAGACATATAGACTAGACTTTTTTTTGATCAATCAAAAGGGAATGGCTGAAACCCTATCCTCCGAAATTGGCAGCTCATTATGGTCAGACCACGCACCAATATTTCTGGTTTTGGACCTGCTTAAGGGTAACAATACTAAAGGAAATTGGAAGCTCAATGATAATCTGCTTCATGATGACACCTGTGTGACAGAAATAAGGAAGGCAATATCAGATTTCTTATGTGATCACAGAGAGGATACCACTTCTCTACCGATCAAATGGGAAACATTAAAATGTGTAATCCGAGGTCTATTTATAAAACATGGGGCTAGATTGAAAAAGGTAAAAGGGAACAGAAAGACTCAACTGCTAAATGAGATCCCCAAAATTGAAGCTCAACATAAACGAAATCCAGGGCGGGAAATGTTAATAGAATTAACAGAAAAGAAGACAGAATTAAAAGCACTGATAAATGAGCAAACCCTACGAATAAGAGACAGCAATCGTGCCCTGTATTACCACCAGGGTAACAAACCAAGTAAACTCCTTGCAAACGCTCTACGCCATCGGGGAAACGTACAGCCCATTGTTAAGATAAAATCAGATAAAGGTGACATGAGATACGACCCAAAAGAGATATTGAAAGAGTTTCAAACTTTTTACACAAAACTATATAACATTCCCAATCATGCCACAAATAATGCCACAGAAGGAATCCAACATAATATAGAGCAGTATGTGAGAGAAACAGCACTTCCTGTATTAGCTCCGGCAGATAAGATACAACTAGATCAGGATTTTACAGAGATAGAAACGCAAAAGGTAATCGAGGCACTAGTACCGGGGAAGAGCCCAGGCCCTGACGGCTTCACCCCAAGATTCTATAAAATATTCAAGGAAGAACTAGCCCCCATTATGACACAGACATTTAATGCAATATCTACATCATTATCTTTTGTCCCACAAAGTATGCAGGCCTATATCACACTTATACCTAAACCAGAGAAGGATCATACCCTATGTGGAAACTATAGACCAATCTCTCTAACAAACATCGACCTGAGACTATATGCCAAAATAATTGCCAATAGACTTGCCCCTCTAATGCCGACATCCATACATTTAGATCAAGTGGGGTTTGTGGAAGGAAGAGAAGCTAGAGATAATACTCTAAAAACAATTACATTGATGGAACATGCAAAAAGGAACTCCATCCCATCCTGCCTATTGACGATTGATGCTGAGAAAGCGTTTGACAGGGTGGGATGGAGCTTCCTTAGAGAAACTTTAATACAGTGGGGACTGGGTCCTATACTTCTGGATAAAATAATGGCCCTATATAAGAATCCAACAGCTAAGATACGGGCGAACGGGGATTTATCAGATATAATCCCCATAACAAACGGAACCCGCCAGGGCTGCCCGCTATCCCCAATACTGTATACACTGGTGATGGAGCATTTATTAATAGCGATTAGGAAAAATCTAGATATACAGGGGATCAAAGCAGGAGATAAAGAATATAAAATGTCTGTATATGCAGACGATATCTTAATGTACATCACAAACCCACTGATATCAATACCAAACCTGATAGCAGAATTTAATCGATTTGGTACACTAAGCAATTTTAAAGTAAACTATAGTAAATCCGAAGCCTTAAATATTAATCTATCAAGGGATATGGTAGAACTCCTTAAAAAAGACTTCTCATTTAAATGGCAAGAGAACACAATTAAATATCTGGGTATCTATATCCCTACTGATTTAGATAAGTTACAGGAGTATAACTATGTCCCAATGGTGCAGAGAATTGCGAGAACGTTACAAAACTATGAAAAGGGAATGTTCTCCTGGATAGGTAGAATAAACATAGTAAAGATGGATATACTACCCAAAATATTATATGTTCTTCAGACAATACCCATTTTTCCCTCAACGAATAATATGGATAAATTACACAGACTAATAGGAAAATTCATCTGGGGAGGCAAGACACCCAGAATTAAAAGGACGGTGTTAAATAAAACAAAAGAAGACGGGGGCCTCGCTCTCCCGGATATAGATATATACCTTAGGGCAATAATGATAACCAGAATAGTAGACTGGTTCCATAACAGAGATAATAAACAATGGGTAAAGCTAGAAGAGGATATTACAACTCTTAAGCTAAAGTCCCTTCCTTGGATTAAGAAAGCACAAAGACCACCGGAGAGAGAGATGCCCTCCCTAGTGGTAGTAACATTAAAAGCATGGGATAATATGATAAAAAAAAGGGAGTGGATCTACCTATAGAGGTCCAATGACCCCGCTATTTAGCAATCCAGAATTCCCACTGGCACTCAAAGCTAAAACGTTCCTTAAATGGAAAAGAAACGGGGACACTAGAATAATAGAAACGATGGAAGAAAATAAACTGCTCCCATTAGAAAAAATAGGGATAGAACATAAAAATAAATGGATGCAATATGGCCTGCTCCGGCGGTATATAGAATCCCTAACAAAAGAATCCATAATAGATAGACCTATGACAAACCTAGAAAAGATCTTTGTGCAAGAATCAAGACCCACCCATGTCCTATCTAAAATTTATAAATATTTAATCTCAGAAAACAATAGACAAATATTACCATATGTAAAAAAAATGGGAAGCAGAGATTGGAATAGAATTTCCCAGAGAAATATGGGGAAAAGCATTTATAGCGACCCATAAACTCTCAATATCGGCTAAACATCAAGAAAGAAACTATAAAATCTTAGCCAGATGGTATAGATGCCCTGTAGATTTACATAAAATGAACCCAGATAACACAGACAGGTGCTGGAGGTGTCACTTAACCCAAGGCACAATGTCACATATTTGGTACTATTGCTCAGAAATCCAACCATTCTGGCAAAAAATATTCGAAATTTTTAGAACACTGACCGGGATAAAAATATATCCAGAAATACAAGTAGCAATTTTATCTATGATTCCAGGTTCAATAAAAAAGATTAAAAAGGGAATTCTGAAATATTTTTTGACAGCAGCACGAACGGTAATAGCAAGAAAATGGAAAAACACACAAGCACCGTCTATTGCAGAATGGGAATGTGAGATGACGGAGATGCGTACCCCGGAGGAAAGAATGATAATAGAAGAAAGGGTAAAAATACCAAAACAAAGTATTTGGACTAGATGGGAAGAGTTTAGAGCCTCTTCAATACTCTTGAGGACAATATAGAAATAGTAAAGAACATAATATTTTTTTTTTTTTTTTCAGTATGAATGTGTATGAATGTGGGGAGATGGGTAGGTAAATAGGTTTTAAGTATAGGTTGTACATCCCTGACTCAAAAATATGAAGAATTAAAATATAAAAGAAATTTTGAATGATGTTCTGATAAATAATGGAAAAACTGCTTTATCATACGGATGTATATAAGTTTGTTAAATGTATTCTTGAAAATGTTTTGATAAATAAAAATTGTTAAATAATTTGTGTTCCTCCTCTGCATCCGCTTATATCCGGGTTTTTCCTAATTGTAGCTAGGAGGGGTTCCAAGGCCAAGACGAATAGAAGAGGCGACAAGGGGCAGCCTTGCCTTGTCCCGTTTTTCATAACAAGATGTGCTGAGGGAGTCTTGTTGACCTTAACAAAAGCTGCAGGTTGGTTGTATAAAATTTTAATCCAATTTAACATTGTGGGTCCTATTTCCATTGCCTCAAGTGTATGAAACATGAATCCCCAGTCTACCCTGTCAAACGCTTTTTCAGCGTCGATAGACAGGAGTAGACTGGGGACCCCACTTGTTCTAAATGCCTCCATAATCAGGAGCGATCTCACCCCATTGTCCCTTCCCTCCCTCCCAGGGACAAATCCCACCTGGTCCGGATGGACCAGGAAGGGCATTTTTTCTTTCAGCCGGGTTGCCAATACCTTCGCGTATAGCTTGGTATCCGCATTTAAGAGCGCAATCGGCCTATAGCTTGAGCACAAGGTCCTGTCCCTTCCCTCCTTGGGTATAAGTGTCACAGTTGCCAACAGAGCGTCTCCACATAGAACTCCCTGTTTCCCCAGACCATTCCATAATTGGCGCAGCCTGGGGACCAGGGATCTGCTAAATTTCCGATAGAAACTATTTGTGAAGCCGTCGGGTCTAGGGCTTTTACCCGTAGGGGTAGCCTTTAATGCCTGATAGATCTCCTCTTCCGTTATCTGTCGTTCTAGCTCTAGTGTATCTTCTTCCGACAATGTGGGAAGTTCCACCCCTTTTAAATACTCCAGCGTCTTCTCTTTCTTGTTTCCCTTGCTTTTCCCTTCACTGCCACCCGAATAAAGCGCTGCATAAAATAATCTAAATTCCTCTGCTATATCCTTAGTAGTATATCTCATTACTCCTGTACTATTTTTGATCTTTTCTATATAGTTCTCATCTTTTTTTTTCCTCGTTACTGTCGCTAGATGTTTCCCCACCTTATTGCCCTGCATATGGAACCTTTTTGACTGTGTGGCCCTAAATTTCACCGCCTCTTCTTCCATTATCTCCCTAAGTTCTTCTCTTTTTAGTGTCAGTTCTTTAAATATATCCTTGTCATTTACTGGTGATGCTTTATGTATTTGTTCAAGCTGGTGGATTTTGGCAATGAGCTTTCCTTTCTTCGCTCTCCCCTCCCTCTTTTCCCCTGCGTCTATGGAGATTATTATCCCTCTAATATACGCCTTAAATGTCTCCCACAGGACTCCCCCTGATATCTCGCTCGACTCGTTGTGTGTGAAGAATTCATCTATTTCCCTCTGTACTTTCTCCACCACTGACTCTTTCATAAGGAGGGCCTCATTGAACCTCCAAGAGAACGGGGCCCTCAGCAGCCCCTCGAGCTTTAATGGCATGGAGATTGGGGCATGGTCTGATAGGGTAATGGCTTCTATTTTCGAATCTACTATGCACTCCAATAGGCTGTGGTCAACTAACAAATAGTCCAACCTTGAATAGGTCCCATGGGCCAGGGAAAAAAAGAATAATCTCTCACTTTGGGGTGTTGTACCCTCCAAACATCTATAAGCTGGCTATCATACAGATTTTTCCCTAGTCTCATCAGTGATCTTTTCCCCATGTCCCGTGCCCCAGAGGACTTATCCAAGGCCGGATCCATACAAAAATTCAGGTCGCCTGCCAGGATAGTTACCCCCTCTTTAAATAAATTCAGTCTCCTTAGGGTCCGGGAGAGGTATTTTATCGGGTCTCTATTGGGGCAGTAAACGTTAGCTAAAGTGTATTTCCTGTCCCCTATATTCATTTTTACAAACAAAAACCGCCCCTCTTCATCCACAAGCTTCTCGATCAGTGTGAATGTAATCTTTTGTGAGAACCCGATAGCTACTCCCTTCGCCCTTTTGATAGGTGAGTCACCATATACCCATGCTGGAAAATTCCTTGAGTTTAGCTTGATATTTTCCTCCTGGACCAGGTGAGTCTCCTGCAGGAAAACCACATCAGCATCATAACTCTGCAATTCATTCAGCACTTTACGCCTTTTTCCTGGAGAGTTTAAACCTTTCACATTGTAGGACATACACGTAACTTCTATCCCAGCCATCAGCCACCTTTCTCATTATAGGACAGCTGCAGGGGTACCTCTCCCCCCCTCCCCCTCTCCCCCCCCAATCCCACCCACCTACCCCCCGACCCCCCTCCCTCCCTCCTACGGCCACTAATTGGCCAATGGGACCCAGAGTCGGATATAACATATTGCCGACCTGTTTCCCCTCGTGCTCAAGAGTGGGGCACTAGGCGTGGACAGCTATGGTGTCCTCCCACCTTCAATGGCTGGAGGGCCTTGGAGGGCCTTCTTCTATCCCCTTCCTTACTCCTTATCCCTGCTCCCCCCATCCACCCCCCCCCACCAGCCCAACTCCACCCCTCCCACACAGCCCACCCCCCCCAACACAACACCTGTAACTGGTTGTCTACCCTTCTAATTAGGCATAACCCCGTCTGGTATATCTGGGACTGGGATCCCCAGGTTCCGGCAGAAAACTTGTAAGTCCCCCATATTTTTCATTTTAAAAGTCCTGCCCTCCTTTGTCACATTTAATAACAGTGGGAAGCCCCAGCTGTATTTCAGGTTGGCTCCCTTTAGTAAGTTTACGAACGGTTTAAGAAGACGCCTTCTCGCCAGGGTTCCTGCTGACAAATCCGAAAATATTTGAACCTCCTTATTGTGAAATTTCAATGGTTGTGCTCCTCTTAGGTTTTTCCAGATCTTTGCTTTGTACTCGAATTGGTGAAACTTCACTATTATGTCCCTGGGCACATCTTCACCTATGTTTCGGGGCTTCCTTACCCTATGGTCTATTTTAAGGTCGCTCTCCAGGTTCCTTCCTAAGAGGGGGTTGAATAATTCTTTCATTACTGAAAACAGATCTTCCCCGCTCTGCTCCGGTATAGATCTAATCCTTAAGTTCTGGCGCCTGTTTTGATTTTCCTGTTCCTCCAATCTAAACTTCAGCTCATACTGGTTCCCCTGGAGGGTTTTTACTTGTTTTTTAAGGAGCTCTACATCCAGGGCCTGCTGTTCCACCACTTTTTCAGCCTCCACTAATCGCCTGAGGAGGTGACCTAGATCAGAACTAACATTAGAAATTTCAGTTTTGATTGAGTTTTCCAACTTAATGAGCATGTCCTGCATCTCATATTTCATTGGGGGGGCCTCTGCAGCGTGTTCGGGTTCCATGCTTGAGCCTGGTTCTACCACGACCTGAGCTTCTGTATTATGGCTCTCCCCCTGTCCTCCTTTGTTCTTAGCAATGACCTTTTTTTTTTCTTTGGTCTCTTGTTGTTTATTCTCTGGGCCGGGGCTTTTTAGGTATTTTTGTATTGTGCTTGAATTCAAACTCTCCCTAGGCTTGCTGGGCTCTGATTGCTTTTTAGAACGACCTCTCATGTTCCCTGCTTCAAGTTTGTGCCGCTTTTTAGGCTCAGGGAGAGCGCACCCCTAATCAAAAGGGTGAGGGACAAAACAGAAGCAGGCTCAGTACACGTTATTCAATATTACCATGCCCCCCCAGGCTCTCCTTTTAACTTAAACTTTAACTTCCGATCTGGGGACGCAGAAAAACCTCACATGCAGCTTTCCCCCCCCCCCCTATCTCTTGGTCACTGTTATTCCCCCTATCGACTGGGGTTGCTGGGGCTGCTGCAATGTCCACTTTCCCTCTGGTTTCTTGTATAGACCAAAAATCAACACACAGGACAGTTCATTTAAATATAACACAGATCCCCCCGCCCTTGAGGTCATACATTATCTCCTATGGATCAATTACAGTCCCAATAGAGCACAGGCTGAGTGCCTTCACCGCTTATTTGTACCTTGTTTCTCCCTTAAGGACAGGAAAGATCCTACCTTAAACCTGCAGACCTCTATAGACCTAGTCAGGGTTACCGGTGTTCGTCCTGAGGCTGACACAAGGCTCCGCTCTCACTACTGCACCTTTCACGTCTGTAATCTGGCAATCATTCCACCGCTACTTTACTTCTTAGTGACCGGACGGTCAGGGCAGCGGTATCTACTGGGTCCTTCGCCGACGGCCGTCCCCCCTGGCTGCGGGGAACGCTGGAATCAATGGAGGGGCGTACGGGAGGTGTGGGCAGGGCTCTGGGGTCCAGATGGAGCCAAGCCGCCAAAGGCAGGGGGGGTTTCAAACGAGAGGCTCCGTGATAGCGGCCGCTTTGGCAGCCGTCAGGTCCGCCGCATCTGCTAGTACACGGAACGCTGTGTCTCTTTATAGATAGGCGGCTGCTTTGTTCACTCCTACGCTGCTTTGGCTGGGGACCATGAGTGGTACGTCTGGGCTCTCACCCCACGCTTAAACCTGCGCCGCCATCGCTCCAGCCTCTGCCCTCCGCCTTCCACAGCCCCACCACCAGGCCCCTCCCCTTCTCCGAGCACGTCACATCCTCATACGCCCTGACTTCTATCAGTTCCTCTTATCATTTTTTTTACTGGTTTTATCACTTTTTACTGGTTTTATTATTTTCTTTACTGGTTTTATCATTTTTTATTGGTTTTAATTTTTTTGCTGGTTTTATTATATTTTTAATGGATTTTATTATTTTTTTACTGGTTTTATTGGTTTTTTACTGATTTTATTGTTTTTTACTGGTTTTATAATTTTTTTACTGGTTCTATAGTTTTTTTTACTGATTTTATTCCTTTTTTTTACTGGTTTAAATTTTTGTTTACTGGTTTTATCGCTTTTTTACTGGTTTTATTTATTTTTTTACTGGTTTTATCAGTTTTTACTGGTTTTATTGTTTTTTTTTACTAGTTTTATCTTTTTTTTACAGTTTTTTTGTACTGGTTTTATTGTTTTTTTTACTGGTTTTATTAGGGTTTTTTTTACTAGTTTTTATAATTTTTTTTACTGGTTTTATTCGTTTTTTTTACTGGTTTTATTGTTTTTTTACTAGTTTTATCATTTTATTACTGGTTTTGTGGTTTTTTTGCTGGTTTTGTGTTTTTTTTTACTGGTTTTATTGTTTTTTTACTGGTTTTATTTTTTTACTGGTTTTATCATTTTTTAACCGGTTTTATTTTTTTTACTGGTTTTATAATTTGTAACTGGTTTTATTATTTTTTACTAGTTTTATAATTTTTTATTGGTTTTAATTTTTTTTGCTGGTTTTATTATATTTTTAATGGACTTTATTTTTTTTTTACTGGTTTTATCGTTTTTTTGACTGGTTTTATAATTTTTTTTACTGGTTTTATTGTTTTTTTACTGGTTTTATCGTTTTTTGACTGGTTTTATTGTCTTTTTTACTTGTTTTACAATTTTTTACTGGTTTTATAATTTTTTTTACTGGTTTTATTGGTTTTTTTACTGGTTTTATCGTTTTTTTTACTGGTGTACTATTTTTTTTACTGGTTTTATCTTTTTTTTCTGGTTTTGTTATTTTTTTTACTGGTTTTATTGTTTTTCTACTGGTTTCATCTTTTTTTTTACTGGTTTTATTTTTTTACTGGTTTTATAATTTTTTTTACTGGTTTTATTGTTTTTTTACTTGTTTTCCAATTTTGTTACTGTTTTTTTCATTTTTTTACTGGTTTATTGTTTTTTTTTTACTGGTTTTATCTTTTTTTTACTGGTTTCATCTTTTTTTACTGGTTTTATCTTTTTTTTTTTACTGGTTTTATAGTTTTTTTTTACTAGTTTTATCTTTTTTTACTTTTTTTTTACTGGTTTTATTGGGTTTTTTTTACTGGTTTTATTAGGTTTTTTTTACTGGTTTTATTAGGTTTTTTTTTTTACTATTTTTTATAATTTTTTTACTGGTTTTATCATTTTTTTACTGGTTTTATTGGGGTTTTTTTTACTGGTTTTATCATTTTTTTACTGGTTTTATTATTTTTTCACTGGTTTTAGTTTTTTTACTGGTTTTATTTATTTTTTTGCTGGTTTTATAATTTTTACTGGTTTTATTGTTTTTTTTACTTGTTTTATCATTTTTTTTATTGTTTTTTTTACTGGTTTTATTAGTTTATTTTACTGGTTTTATTAGGTTTTTTTTACTGGTTTTATTATTTTTTTTACTAGTTTTTATAATCTTTTTACTGGTTTTATTAGTTTTTTTTACTGGTTTTATCTTTTTTTACTGGTTTTGTTGTTTTTTTACTGGTTTTATTAGTTTTTTAATGGTTTTATTGTTTTTTACTGGTTTCATCTTTTTTTACTGGTTTTATCATTTTTTTACTGGTTTTATTATTTTTTTACTGGTTTCATCTATTTTTAATGGTTTTGTGATTTTTTTAATGGTTTGATTGTTTCTTTACTGGTTTTATCATTTTTTTACTGGTTTTGTGTTTTTTTTATGGTTTTATTGTTTTTTTTACTGGTTTTATCACTTTTTACTGGTTTTATTATTTTTTTACTGGTTTTATCATTTTTTATTGGTTTTATTTTTTTTGCTGGTTTTATTATATTTTTAATGTATTTTATTATTTTTTTACTGGTTGTATTGTTTTTTTTACTGATTTTATTGTTTTTTACTGGTTTTATAATGTTTTTACTGGTTTTAATGTTTTTTTACTGGTTTTATCGCCTTTTTACTGTTTTTATCATTTTTTACTGGATTTATTATGGGTTTATCATTTTTTTACTCTTTTTTTTACTGGTCTTATTGTTTTTTTTTACTGGTTTTATCTTTTTTTTTACTGGTTTTATTGTTTTTTTAACTTGTTTTATTGTTTTTTTTTACCGGTTTCATCTTTTTTACTGGTTTTATCATTTTTTTACTGGTTTTAGTATTTTTTACTGGTTTCATCTTTTTTTTACTGGTTTTGTGATTTTTGTAATGGTTTGATTGTTTTTTTAATGGTTTTATCATTTTTTTACTGGTTTTATTGTTTTTTTTTTACTGGTTTTATCTTTTTTTTACTGGTTTCAGCTTTTTGTACTGGTTTTATCATTTTTTTTACTGGTTTTATTATTTTTTTACTGGTTTCATCTTTTTTTACTGGTTTTATCATTTTTTTACTGGTTTTAGTATTTTTTTACTGGTTTCATCTTTTTTTTTACTGGTTTCATCTTTTTTTTTACTGGTTTTGTGATTTTTGTAATGGTTTGATTGTTTTTTTAATGGTTTTATCATTTTTTTTTACTGGTTTTATCGTTTTTTTTACTGATTTAATTGTTTTTTACTGGTTTTATAATTTTTTGACTGGTTTTATCGTTTTTTTTTTACTGGTTTTGTTGTTTTTTACTGGTTTTATTAGTTTTTTAATGGTTTTATTGTTTTTTACTGGTTTCATCTTTTTTTACTGGTTTTATCTTTTTTTTACTGGTTTTATTATTTTTTTACTGGTTTCATCAATTTTTAATGGTTTTGTGATTTTTTTTAATGGTTTGATTGTTTCTTTACTGGTTTTATCTTTTTTTTACTGGTTTTGTGTTTTTTTTATGGTTTTATTGTTTTTTTTACTGGTTTTATCACTTTTTGCTGGTTTTATTATTTTTTTACTGGTTTTATCATTTTTTTATTGGTTTTAATTTTTTTGCTGGTTTTATTACATTTTTAACTGGTTTTATCGTCTTTTTACTGTTTTTATCATTCTTTACTGGATTTATTATGGTTTTATCATTTTTTTACTCTTTTTTTTACTGGTCTTATTGTTTTTTTTACTGGTTTTATCATTTTTTTTTACTGGTTTTATTGTTTTTTTAACTTGTTTTATTTATTGGTTTCATCTTTTTTTACTGGTTTTATCATTTTTTTTACTGGTTTTAGTATTTTTTACTGGTTTCATCTTTTTTTTACTGGTTTTGTGATTTTTGTAATGGTTTTATTGTTTTTTTTTTTTACTGGTTTTATCTTTTTTTTTACTGGTTTCAGCTTTTTGTACTGGTTTTATTGTTTTTTTACTGGTTTCATCTTTTTTTACTGGTTTTATTATTTTTTTACTGGTTTTAGTATTTTTTTACTGGTTTCATCTTTTTTTTACTGGTTTTGTCATTTTTTTTTACTGGTTTTATCGTTTTTTTTACTGATTTAATTGTTTTTTACTGGTTTTAATGTTTTTTTACTGGTTTTATCGTCTTTTTACTGTTTTTATCATTTTTTACTGGATTTATTATGGTTTTATCATTTTTTTACTCTTTTTTTACTGGTCTTATTGTTTTTTTTACTGGTTTTATTGTTTTTTTACTGGTTTCATATTTTTTTACTGGTTTTATCATTTTTTTACTGGTTTTAGTATTTTTTTACTGGTTTCATCTTTTTTTTTACTGGTTTTGTCATTTTTTTACTGGTTTTATCGGTTTTTTTTACTGATTTAATGGTTTTTTACTGGTTTTATAATTTTTTTACTGGTTTTATAGTTTTTTTTTACTGGTTTTATATTTTTTTACTGGTTTTATATTTTTTTACTGTTTTTATCATTTTTTACTGGATTTATTGTTTTTTTTACTGGTTTTATCATTTTTTATACTTGTTTTTTTTTTACTGGTCTTATTGTTTTTTTTTACTGGTTTTATCTTTTTTTTTACTGGTTTTATTATTTTCTCACTGGTTTTATTTTTTTACTGGTTTTATTTATTTTTTTACTGGTTTTATAATTTTTTTTACTGGTTTTATTGGTTTTTTTACTGGTTTTATCTTTTTTTTACTGGTTTTATTCGTTTTTTAATGGTTTTATTGTTTTTTTTACTGGTTTTATCTTTTTTTCCCTGGTTTTGTTATTTTTTTACTGGTTTTATTGTTTTTTTTACTGGTTTCATCTTTTTTTTACAGGTTTTATTTTTTTACTGGTTTTATAATTTTTTTAATGGTTTTATTGGTTTTTTTTACTTGTTTTACAATTTTTTAATGGTTTTATCATTTTTTTATGGTTTTATTGGTTTTTTACTGGTTTTATTGTTTTTTACTGGTTTTATTATTTTTTTAATGGTTTTATTATTTTTGCTATAAAGAAAAAGCAGTACAGCGCATAAATACAAACTAAATTAATAAACTAAAGTCCAATGTAAACAAATTGCAGGCAAATTCCAGTGATTCCTCCAGTGACTCAGGTGACATGAGAAAATAGCAAGGTGACTGTGGTGACACACGTGGACCTCCAGCTTCGGTGATACTAGCCGCTCACCTCAATAGATGGACCCCTGAGTAAATCAGTCAGGTCAAAACAGCGGTTCCCTCACAGGGATAATACCATAGGGAGATGTGTACACAGTGAGGCATCAGCAAAAACAGCTTTCAGCTTTCAGTAACCAGCATACAGGCAGTATTCACATGTAAAAAAGGTAGGAAAGAATCTAGTGCTCTCTGGATGATACTCAAAATAATTTAATAAAATATGCGGAAAAACTCACATTACGATGAACTGTGCCCCAGTGCGAAGGATAAAAGCATGGATGGAGTGGATGTCCCATACAGGATGGACGAGCGGAGCACTGGTGACGTCACGATCTGAGCACGTACACAATGCCGTACGCGTTACGTCCCTCAAAGTGGGTGGGGCTTCCTCAGCGGCGACGGCTGAGCGTGAGAGCACCCATTTAAATACAAGTCCGCTCCTCCCCAATAGCCAATAGGCTCAGATGTATACCCATCACTATGGTAACCAGGTCAAAGTGCTTCAAAACAGAAAGTGACTATGTCCGCTCCTCCCAGGCAGCCAATATGCTTGAATGTACCCATCACTATAGTAACCAAGGTCGAAACATTCAAACCAGGAAGTCACTGTGTTTATAGAGTAGTCGTGTAGACCATGGATAAAGAGGCTATTATTGAATAGCCTATAGTGATATGACAAGGAAACATATCTAAAAACTTTAGACATATAAAGTAATGAGATAAAACATGAATAAAAATTGTGGATAACTGCAAAATAAAATAAAATATAAAAACAACAACGGCGTAAACCCCGCACCTCCGCTCAACATCCTGGGTCATCCAATACCATAATACATAATACATGTAAAATTAACACTTAGAATAAAAAGATTACAGAGAGCAGTTGCTAGCGATCAGAGATAAAGCAGTTAACATCAAACTCGACGTTCAAGCCCCCTGGGACAAGGACCTTAGTCTCGTGAATCCAATGAGATTCTCTACGACTTAATTGGCGTAGGAAATTACCCCCCCTCCAATGTTTATTAACTCTCTCTATATCCCAGAAGCTTAAACCCCTGGGGTTTTGATTGTGTAACAATTTAAAATGCTTTGAAACATTGTGTGTTTTTATCCCTTTTTTAATGTTGTTGACATGTTCCCCTAAACGAACATGCAAGGGACGGGATGTCCTACCAATGTATTGTAAGCCACACTCACACTGTAACATATAGACAACCCCAATTGTGGTGCACGTAATGAGTTGTTCTATTTTATATTCTTTACCTGTGGAGGTGGCTCTAAAACTTTTTCGTTTTTTATTATTGCACTTAGAATGCCTGCAGGCTGTGCACTGCCCACAGGCATAAAATCCTGAGAGAAAGGAAAAAAGTCTACTAAGATTGGCCAAACTGGGAGCAAAACGAGCGCCCATCGCAACGCCCCTTTTTGGAGGAAAAATTGGCGATTGAACCAAAAATAGTTCTTGGCCAAACAAAAGGCCAGACCTCTCAACAGGATTTTTTTATGTTTTTCAGGGAGGTCAGAAAACACAGATAGGGCCCATTGGACAGAGGATAAGGCATCCTCATGATCAATTATAGTGTAAAGGGACCCTACGTCAGCTGTGATCAATATACTGGAGGGAGAGCAACTGACAGATTCGATGATTTGAATAATATGTTTTGTATCCTTAAGGAAGGCCTCCGTTTTAAAAACTAAAGGCTGGAGGAAATGGTCAATATATTGGCCTAGCCTGGAGGATATAGAGTCGATACCATTTACTATGGGCCTCCCAGGGGGGTCTTTAATATCCTTATGGATTTTTGGGAGGCAGTAAATGATAGGGGTTCTACAGAAGAGGGGATCCAAATAGGAAGCCTCCTTCTTATTGAGAACATTCTCCTTTTTTCCTTCCTCTATTAGCCAATGGAGCTTATCCTTGTAGGTTAACATAGGGTCCTTGTTGAGAACTTGATAGGTATCACGGTCTTCCAGTAACCTATTAAGTTCTTCCAAATATTTGGACTTATCTAGAATCACCAAACCCCCTCCTTTATCCGCTGGGCGGATGATGATATCATTCCTTGTTTCCAAGGATTTAATACCTTGCCTAATGGGTAATGGGTCAACAGCCTTTCTAACTCTCATTTTATCCAGATCATTAAACAACATGTTCTTGAATACTTCAAGATATTTGTTATCAGCATTGAGAGGATTGAAAGTCGATTTATTGCGTAAATTGGAGCGATAACCTCCTACAATAGTGGCTGGTCTACTAGAATTTGACAAGAAATACTTTTTCATGTTGAGATGTCGGACAAATTTATGGATATTAACATAAGTATCAAATTTGTTCAAATTCCGAACGGGAGCAAACTTCAGCCCCTTGTCTAGGACTTGAATCTCACTCTCGCTCAGAACAACACTACTCAAGTTGTATATCCCTGTTCCTAATGGGGTCTTTGCTTTTTGTAATCGCCTACCCCCTCTAGTTCCTCTCTCTCTTTTCTTTTTCGAGGTGGGCCTGTCATTTGTGGGGGCGGAGTTTGTGGTCGGTATTTCCACCACTCTCCCGGATTGGGCTGGTAGGACTGCGACCCTCTCCCCGGTCCACTCTGAGCCCCTAAAAAATCCCCTCCCTCATTATTAACCTGCTGTAATGGGGCAAATCTGTTAGATAGGGGTAATTGACCCACATACGCATATTGGGCTGGGTCTCTTCTCCCATCATTGTTATGATGAGAATATGAACCATGTTTCTGATTATCCCATCCCCGGGGTGACCCATAATCCTGCTGGTAATGTGGATGGTCATAATTCTCTCTACCGGGGATATATGGAGGGCCCCTTCCTCTGCCTCCACCTCTCTTGGAGTTCCCTCTGTTTCCCCGACCCCCTCTTGTGGGGGGGGGGGGGGGGGCAGGTGAGGGATGACTATAAGAATTAGGTATAGCAGGGGGGTGGGCCTGAAGTGCTGATTAAATTGTTGTGTGTGGTTTGAGAGTTGGTCCCGGGTGGATTAGGAGGGGGAGAAGCCTGCCATTTGAAAATATTCCCACTCCTAAAATCATCCGAGTCTCTCATATATTTTTTCTTTTTCTTATTTTGAACCTCAAGATCCCATTTAGTCAGTTTATTACCAAGATCAGTGGATAACCTAAGGAAATCTTCACTGTTTTTAAAAGGTTCAATGGTATTCTTAATATCGCGAATTTGCGACTCAAGAAACTCAATTTTTCTCTCTTTGCTTGATAACAATAACTGTAATAATTCAGAACCCTTTTTAATAAAGAAATCTCTCCATTCAATCATGGATGCCTCATCTAAGAGGCCATCATTAGGTGGAATGTCCCACCTTAGCCTCCTGGGGACAAGATTAGAGGAGAGATATTGTTTAAAAGAGGCAATGTCCCACCAGGTTTTCACCTTCTTTTCAAAAATATGATTCAACTTCTTAAAAGAAGAGATTTCCGATAAGATCAAAAACACTAGTACAAATGTCTCCAATTTCAAAATGGTACTGAATTACAACATCCAGCACAAACAATTTGAAAAACTTGTTTTGAAGAATTGGTCAATTCTTAAACAGGATCGTGTGCTGGGTCCCCTGCTGCCACCCCGACCGTTGTTCATTTATAAAAAAAGCCCCATCCCTACGAGATCACTTAGCCCCAGGTGTGGTGGATCCCCCCATACATTCTGAGAGTAGACTTTTTTCCTTTCTCTCAGGATTTTATGCCCGTGGGCGGTGCACAGCCTGCAGGCATTCTAAGTGCAATAATAAAAAGCGAAAAAGTTTTAGAGCCACCTCCACAGGTAAAGAATAGGGATGAGCCGAACACCCCCCGGTTCGGTTCACACCAGAACCTGGGAACGGACCGAAAGTTCGCACGAACGTTAGAACCCCATTGACGTCTATGGGACTCGAACGTTCGGAATCAAAAGTGCTCATTTTAAAGGCTAATTTGCATGGTATTGTCCTAAAAAGAGTTTGGGGACCCGGGTCCTACCCCAGGGGACATGTATCAATGCAAAAAAAACTTTTAAAAACGGCCGTTTTTTTCGGGAGCAGTGATTTTAATGATGCTTAAAGTAAAAAAAAAAAGTGAAATATTCCTTTAAATATCGTACCTGGGGGGTGTCTATAGTATGCCTGTAAAGTGACGCGTGTTTCCCGTGTTTAGAACAGTCCCTGCACCAAATGTCATTTTCAAAGGAAAAAATCTCATTTAAAACTGCTTGCGGGTTTAATGTAATGTTGGGTCATGGCAATATGGATGAAAATCAGTGAGACAAACGGCATGGGTACCCCCCAGTCCATTACCAGGCCCTTTGGGTCTTGTATGGATATTAAGGGGAACCCCGCACCCAAATTAAAATAAGGAAAGGTGTGGGGCCACCAGGCCCTATATACTCTGAACAGCAGTATACAGGCGGTGCAAACAAGACAGGGACTGTAGGTTTGTTGTTAAGGAGAATCTCTTTGTAATTTTGAACGGGTACATTTTTAACGTGTTTAGCTCCAGCCAAAAAATCTTTTTTAAGCTTTTTGGAAAACATAGGGAAGGGTTATCACCCCTGTGACATTTGTTTTGCTGTCTTTCCTCCTCTTCAGAAGATTTCACCTCACTTTTTGTCCCAATGAAAAATGTTTTTTGAAAATTTGGATTTTTTTGTGGAACAAGGATTGGAAAGCATCAGTGGAAAGGAGAAATTTTTTTCCCATATTAACTCTTACAGGAGAGAATTTCCCTTCCTAGGGGTAGATTTCATCTCACTTCCTGTTGTCTCCTTCCGTTTGCAAGTAGGAGTCGTTTGTAAGTTAGATGTTTGAAAGTAGGGTCCTGCCCTATATACTCAGCAGAAATTTGGGCCTTAGGTTTTGCTGTGGCCACAACACTGTAAGCCCTCACAGGGCCCTGCTGTGAAATATTAGATCAAGAATTGTAATTACATGCCCCTGTTGAACAGGAGCTGAAAAATTAGGCCTTAGGCACTGGTGCTGGTGCCACAACACTGCAACCCCTCACAGACACTCTAGTTGGAACGCAGGAACGAGCCCTGCTGCAAAGTATTGCATCAAAAATTGTAATTACACGCCCCTGTTAAACAAGGGCTGAAAAATTGGGCCTTAGGCACTGGTGCTGGTGCCACAACACTGCAACCCCTCACAGACACTCTAGTTGGAATGCAGGAACGAGCCCTGCTGCAAAGTATTACATCAAAAATTTTAATTACACGTCCCTGTTAAACAGGGGCTGAAAAATTGTGCCTTAGGCACTGGTGGTGGCGCCCAGAACCAAAAATGTTCTTACAAGCTATCAGCGTGATGATTGAGGAGGAAGAGGATAATTACTCAGGGATAGTCACTCAGCATCAGCATAGGCAGTCTTTGAAGGGATCTGAGATTTCAAAAAAAATTATTCGGTTACATCAGCATCAGGTACTTGGTAGCTGGTGGTGATCCAAGACTGATTCATTTTTATGAAGGTCAGTCGATCGACCGAGTCGGTGGACAGACGCACCCTGTGATCAGTTACCACGCCTCCAGCAGCACTGAATGTGCATTCCGAAAGAACGCTGGATGCAGGACAGGCCAGTAGCTCAATTGCATACTGTGCAAGCTCTGGCCAGTGATCCATCCTCAAGACCCAGTAACCCAGAGGATTTTCGGTGGGAAAGGTGTCCAAGTCTGATCTTGCCCCTAGGTATTCCTGCACCATGTAAAACAGACGCTGGCGATGGTTGCTGGAACCGATCATACCTTGGGGCTGCGGACCAAAAAATTGTCTGAACGCATCGGTCAGACGGCCACCTTCTCCACCGCTCCTTCTTTGACTGACCGAAGCCTCAGCAACACATTGTCCAGAAACAGGAGTTTGTAACCTCCCAGTCTCTGGGAACGCGTTGCACAGACCTTTCTGCAAGGCCTCCCGAAGATGTTTCATCCTCTGCTCCCTCTGCGATGGCAAGATAAGGTCCGCAACCTTACCCTTGTAACGTGGATCAAGGAGGGTTGCCAGCCAGTATTGGTCCTTCTCCTTGATACCACGAATACGAGGATCCTTACGCAGGCTTTGCAGGATCAGGGAGGCCATGCAGCGTAGGTTTGCTGATGCATTCAGTCCGGAGTCCTCTGGGTCACTAAGGACGACAACGTCCGCAGCCACCTCCTCCCAGCCACGTACAAGTCCATGTGTTTCTTGGGACTGATCCCTTAAAGACTGCTACTGATGCTGAGTGCCAGGCTTCACCTCCATGCTGACACAATCTTCCTCCTCCTCCTCCTCCTCGTCCTCTTCCTGTGTGATCGGCGGGCACGCAGGAACACTGTCTGGATAAAGGGGGCCTTGAGAGCTAAGGAAGTCCTCCTCTTCCTGCCTCTGTTCTGCCTCAAGTGCCCTGTCCATTATTCCACACAGCGTGTGCTCCAACAGGTGGACAAGGGGGAGAGTGTCACTGATGCATGCACTGTCACTGCTCACCATCCTCGTGGCCTCCTCGAATGGTGACAGGACAGTGCATGCATCCCTGATCATGGCCCACTGGCGTGGGGAAAAAAAAACAAGCTCCCCTGACCCTGTCCTGGTGCCATAGTCGCACAGGTACTCATTGATGGCCCTCTGCTGCGTGTGCAGCCACTGCAGCATGGCCAACGTTGAGTTCCACCTGGTGAGCATGTCACAGATTAGGCGGTTCTTGGGCAGGTTAAACTCCTTTTGGAGGTCCGTCAGCCGAGCACTGGCATTATATGACCGGCGGAAATGCACACAGACTTTCCTGGCCTGCCTCAGGACATCCTGTAAGCCCGGGTACCTGCCCAAGAACCGCTGCACCACCAAGTTAAGGACGTGAGCCAAACAGGGCACATGGGTCATTTGTCCCTGTCGGAGGGCAAAGAGGAGGTTGGTGCCATTGTCGCAAACCACCATTCCTGCCTTAAGTTGGCGTGGCGTCAACCACCTCTGAACCTGCCCCTGCAGAGCTGACAGAACCTCTGCCCCAGTGTGGCTACTGTCCCCCAAGCACACCAGCTCAAGCACCGCATGGCATCTTTTGGCCTGCGTACTTGCGTAGCCCCTTGAATGACTACGGAGCACCGCTGGTTCCGAGGAAGAGGCCATGGAGGAAGAAGAAGAGGAGGGGGTGGAGGAGAGAGGTGTGTCACAATCATTAGCATTTTGGAGGCGTGGTGGCGGAACAACCTCCAACACTACTGCACCTTGTCCTGCATCCTTCCCAGCTGCCAGCAGAGTCACCCAATGCGCCGTGAAACTTAGGTAACGTCCCTGTCCATGCCTGCTGGACCATGAGTCAGCGGTAATATGCACCTTACCGCTGACCGCCCTGTCCAGCGAGGCATGGACATTGCCTTCCACATGCCGGTAGAGAGCCGGAATCGCCTTCCATGAGAAAAAGTGGCGTTTGGGTACCTGCCACTGAGGAACCGCACATTCCACAAACTCACGGAAGGGGGCAGAGTCTACCAACTGAAAAGGCAGCAGTTGAAGTGCTAGCAATTTTGCCAAGCTAGCATTCAACCGCTGGGCATGTGGATGGCTGGGAGCAAACTTTTTTCGGCGGTGCAGCAGCTGGGGCAGGGAAATTTGCCTGGTACAATCTGACGTCGGTGTACCAAAAGCAGATTGCCCACAAGTACTTGGCTGTGACACACCTAATTCTACACCTTCATTACTCTCAGTGCAGGTCTCAGAGTGGACTGGAGGTCTAGTGGGGTTGGAAATCTCAGCTGATGAGGAGCAAGGAGAGGTCCTCTTTGTTCTTTGGTGTGGGTCTTTTAGATACGCTTGCCAACGAACAGCATGGCAGGTCAACATATGTCTGGTCAAGCATGTGGTACCCAAGCGGGAGATGTTTTGGCCACGTGAGATACGCTTGAGACATATGTTGCAAATAGCAGCGGTGCAATCTGATGCACTCGTCTCAAAAAAGGCCCACACCAAAGAACTTTTTGAATAACGCGCAGAGACTGCAGCGCCCTGCACATGTGGAGCTTTGGGGTGTGATGCAGTCAATGTGCTGCCCTTAAGCTGGCCCCTGGAGGGCATCCTGCCTCGTTGGTGATGTGCCGCCTCCTCCTCCTCTCTCCTATCAGGCACCCACGTTGAGTCAGTGACCTCATCATCCCCTCCCTCCTCATCACTGGAGCAAACCTGGCAGTATGCTGCAGCAGGGGGAGCATGACTGCCAGATTGCTGTCCTTCTTGGGCACCCCCTCTGTCCGTGCTCATGTTACTGCCTTCATCGAGCTCAGTATCATCATCAGAGCCTTCCAAATGCTGGGCATCCTCCTGGAGCATGTACCCAACACTGTGGTCAAACAGTTCGAGGGACTCCTCAGGAGGACATGGTGGAGCTAGGGAAGGAGTCACTGATGACATTGAGCCGAGGGAAGAGGCCGCTGCTTTGCCAGACAAAGCACCCTGGGCATGGGTGAGAGAGGATGAGGAGGATGAGGACGGCTTGGTCATCCACTCGACCAAGTCTTCCGCATGTTGCGGCTCAACACGGCCAGCTGCCGAAAAAAAGGCCAAGCGTGTCCCATGGCCACGTGCTGATGAGGATGCACCGTCTCCACGACCAGCACTAGACACAGAGCCTGCTTGCCCTCTCTTATTGGCTTGTGACTGTCTGCCTCTCCTTCTTGGCCTTCCAGACATACTAATGGCCTGTAGCTGCACTAAGCTGGGATATATATATATATATATATATATATATATATATATATATATATATATATATATGTACTGATACTGCAGCTAGCAAAATCAACTGCCTGCCTGTAGTATGAGAACACCACCAACCTTCTACAGGTAGCTTTAGCTGAACACTGTGAGGTGGACGCACCCCACTAACTTGTAGGTTTAGCTGAACACTGTGAGCAGGACACACTGCACTAACTGTAAATAGTCTAGCTGCCTGACCGTGGTACTAATAGGATCAAAAGAACACCAGTAATTTTCTTCAGGTAGCTTTATATACTGTAACAAGACAAGCCTGCCTGTCAGTAGGAAGATAACAGGAACGGATCTAGCTGAACACTGTGAGCAGGACGCACTGCGCTAAATGTAAATAGTCTAGCTGCCTGACCGTGGTACTAATAGGATCAAAAGAACACCAGTAATTTTCTTTAGGTAGCTGTAAATACTGTAACAAGACAAGCCTTCCTGTCAGTAGGAAGATAACAGGAACGGATCTAGCTGAACACTGTGAGCAGGACGCACTGTACTAAATGTAAATAGTCTAGCTGCCTGACCGTGGTACTAATAGGATCAAAAGAACACCAGTAATTTTCTTTAGGTAGCTGTAAATACTGTAAAAAGACAAGCCTGCCTGTCAGTAGGAAGATAACAGGAACGGATCTAGCTGAACACTGTGAGCAGGACGCACTGTACTAAATGTAAATAGTCTAGCTGCCTGACCGTGGTACTAATAGGATCAAAAGAACACCAGTAATTTTCTTTAGGTAGCTGTAAATACTGTAACAAGACAAGCCTGCCTGTCAGTAGGAAGATAACAGGAACGGATCTAGCTGAACACTGTGAGCAGGACGCACTGCACTAAATGTAAATAGTCTAGCTGCCTGACCATGGTACTAATAGGATCAAAAGAACACCAGTAATTTTCTTTAGGTAGCTGTAAATACTGTAACAAGACAAGCCTGCCTGTCAGTAGGAAGATAACAGGAACGGATCTAGCTGAACACTGTGAGCAGGACGCACTGTACTAAATGTAAATAGTCTAGCTGCCTGACCGTGGTACTAATAGGATCAAAAGAACACCAGTAATTTTCTTTAGGTAGCTGTAAATACTGTAACAAGACAAGCCTGCCTGTCAGTAGGAAGATAACAGGAACGGATCTAGCTGAACACTGTGAGCAGGATGCACTGTACTAAATGTAAATAGTCTAGCTGCCTGACCGTGGTACTAATAGGATCAAAAGAACACCAGTAATTTTCTTTAGGTAGCTGTAAATACTGTAACAAGACAAGCCTGCCTGTCAGTAGGAAGATAACAGGAACGGATCTAGCTGAACACTGTGAGCAGGACGCACTGTACTAAATGTAAATAGTCTAGCTGCCTGACCGTGGTACTAATAGGATCAAAAGAACACCAGCAATTTTCTTCAGGTAGCTGTAAATACTGTAACAAGACAAGCCTGCCTGTCAGTAGGAAGATAACAGGAACGGATCTAGCTGAACACTGTGAGCAGGACGCACTGCACTAAATGTAAATAGTCTAGAAGATAACAGGAACGGATCTAGCTAAACTGAATACAGTGTATATATATATATGCAACACCTGGGATGCATATATATACACAATACACTTTAAGTGCAGCTAACTGACTGACTGTCCTGCCTAATCTAGCTAACTCAAATGAAATGACACTGTCTCTCTCTCTCTCTAAGCACATCGGAACACACTGCACAGGGCCGCCGTGCAGGCGGCCTTATATAGTGTGGGGCATGTACTAAATCCCCTGAGCCATAATTGGCCAAAGCCTCCTTGGCTTTGGCCAATTACGGCTCTCTGTTCAGGCGGCACTGTGATTGGCCAAGCATGCGGGTCATAGTGCATGCTTGGCCAATCATCAGCAAGCAATGCACTGCGATGCCGCAGTGAATTATGGGCCGTGATGCGCCACACGAATTTGGCGCGAACGGCCCATATCGTTCGCAATTCGGCGAACGACCGAACAGCCGATGTTCGAGTCGATAATGGGTTCGACTCGAACACGAAGCTCATCCCTAGTAAAGAATATAAAATAGAACAACTCATTATGTGCACCACGATTGGGGTTGTCTATATGTTACAGTGTGAGTGTGGCTTACAATACATTGGTAGGACATCCCGTCTCTTGCATGTTCGTTTAGGGGAACATGTCAACAACATTAAAAAAGGGATTAAGACACACAATGTTTCAAAGCATTTTAAATTGGTACACAATCAAATCCCCAGGGGTTTAAGCTTCTGGGGTATAGAGAGAGTTAATAAACATTGGAGGGGGGGTAATTTCCTACGCCAATTAAGTCGTAGAGAATCTCATTGGATTCACGAGACTAAGGTCCTTGTCCCAGGGGGCTTGAACGTCGAGTTTGATGTTAACTGCTTTATCTCTGATCTCTAGCAACTGCTCTCTGTAATCTTTTTATTCTAAGTGTTAATTTTACATGTATTATGTATTATGGTATTGGATGACCCAGGATGTTGAGCAGAGGTGCGGGGTTTACGCCGTTGTTGTTTTTATATTTTATTTTATTTTGCAGTTATCCACAATTTTTATTCATGTTTTATCTCATTACTTTATATGTCTAAAGTTTTTAGATATGTTTCCTTGTCATATCACTATAGGCTATTCAATAATAGCCTCTTTATCCATGGTCTACACGACTACTCTATAAACACAGTGACTTCCTGGTTTGAATGTTTCGACCTTGGTTACTATAGTGATGGGTACATTCAAGCCTATTGGCTGCCTGGGAGGAGCGGACATAGTCACTTCCTGTTTTGAAGCACTTTGACCTGGTTACCATAGTGATGGGTATACATCTGAGCCTATTGGCTATTGGGGAGGAGCGGACTTGTATTTAAATGGGTGCTCTCACGCTCAGCCGTCGCCGCTGAGGAAGTCCCGCCCACTTTGAGGGACGTAACGCGTACGGCATTGTGTACGTGCTCCGATCGTGACGTCACCCTCGCTCCGCTCGTCCATCCTGTATGGGACATCCACTCCATCCATGCTTTTATCCTTCGCACTGGGGCACAGTGCATCGTAATGTGAGTTTTTCCGCATATTTTATTAAATTATTTTGAGTATCATCCAGAGAGCACTAGATTCTTTCCTACCTTTTTTACATGTGAATACTGCCTGTATGCTGGTTACTGAAAGCTGAAAGCTGTTGCTGCTGATGCCTCACCGTGTACACATCTCCCTATGGTATTATCCCTGTGAGGGAACCGCTGTTTTGACCTGACTGATTTACTCAGGGGTCCATCTATTGAGGTGAGCGGCTAGTATCACCGAAGGTGGAGGTCCACGTGTGTCACCACAGTCACCTTGCTATTTTCTCATGTCACCTGAGTCACTGGAGGAATCACTGGAATTTGCCTGCAATTTGTTTACATTGGACTTTAGTTTATTAATTTAGTTTGTATTTATGTGCTGTACTGCTTTTTCTTTATGCTAATTTACGGGATTTGATAAATTTACCCTCAGTATCACAGCTGCTGTTTGGCTAGGTTTTGTGGTTTGCGCTGGTTGACTTTGTTTATATCTTTATTATTTTTACCGGTTTATTATTTTTTTACTGGTTTCATAATTTTTTTCCTGGTTTTGTTATTTTTTTTACTTCGTTTTATTGTTTTTTTTTACTGGTTTCATCTTTTTTTTACTGGTTTTATTTTTTTACTGGTTTTATAATTTTTTTTACTGGTTTTATTGGTTTTTTTACTGGTTTTATTGTTTTTTTTACTGGTTTCATCTTTTTTTACTGGTTTTATCATTTTTTTACTGGTTTTATTATTTTTTTTATGGTTTTAGTGTTTTTTTACTGGTTTCATCTTTTTTTACTGGTTTTATCATTTTTACTGGTTTTATTATTTTTTTACTGGTTTCATCTTTTTTTACTGGTTTTATTTATTTTTTTACTGGTTTTATAATTTTTACTGGTTTTATTGTTTGTTTTTTTTCTGGTTTTATCTTTTTTTTTTACTGGTTTTGTTGTTTTTTTACTGGTTTTATTAGTTTTTTAATGGTTTTATTGTTTTTTTTACTGGTTTTCCCTTTTTTTACTGGTTTTGTGTTTTTTTAACTGGTTTTATTGGTTTTTTTTACTGGTTTTATTTTTTTACTGGTTTTATTTTTTTACTGGTTTTACCATTTTTTACTGGTTTTATCGTTTTTTACTGGTTTTATCATTTTTTAACCGGTTTTATTTTTTTTTACTGGTTTTATAATTTGTTACTGGTTTTATTATTTTTTTACTAGTTTTATCATTTTTTTACTGGTTTTATCCTTTTTTTACTGGTTTTATCATTTTTTTTACTGGTTTTATTATTTTTTTGCTGGTTTTATTGTTTTTTTACTGGTTTCATCTTTTTTTACTGGTTTTATCATTTTTTTTCCTGACAGACTCCATGGCAGCATACGTGTGGGTTGACCCCGCCTCCATAACTACCCAATAGGACCCCTCCCTATAAATTTCAGCTGTGAGCTCCCAGCTGTGTTCTTTTTTTGTCCTCCTCCGTAGGACCGTATGTTTGGTTCTCCTACCTGCGATCGTATCGGCCGAACGATGTGATGTTACGTCCCTCCAATAAGCCTTGACTGTTAGCAGGGTATGGAGTGTATTGCAGAGTAAGCGCTGAAGAGCTGGAGTCATTTGGAATGAAAAGCGCGCACAGGCCGATCGCCTAGCAGTATGCAGGTGGCCATTATCTGCCTGGAAGCCCGGTGGGTGTGTACGGACGTTCCTGGCCGAATCGATCGTAGGTGGTGGTAAGCATGTATCGCCTTCATGGCAACAGTGTTTATGTTTGTAGTTTGTTTTTTTCCTGCATTTGCCTATCCTTTTTTATTATGCCTATGCAGTGGCTGGTTCCCTGTGCGTTCCAGCTGCCGCTCCCTCTACTTCCGGGTTCCGTCTGCGTTCTGCGCATGTGCGGTCCCGAAACGAAGGCGTGTACGGACGTTCCTGGCCGAATCGATCGTACGTGGGCCGTGACGTCACGCGGCGCCAATTTGAAAAAGCCTGGGGAGGCTTGCAGTTCTCGGGAACGATCGTGGGCATAGCGGCGACTTCCCTGAGCATCTGCAGAGCCTACCCCAGGTAAGGGCAGTACAGATGGGTCTGAACTTTGCCTGTTTTGCTTTCTGGTATATCTGATGTATTCTGTGTTCACCTGCAGTGATTCCAAGCATCAGCCATGGACTCTTCACTGCCTCCTGGTGGCCAGTCCTCTCGCAGCAGGTAGGTTTTGAAATTTTTTTCTTTACTTGCCTGCTGGAGGGAAGAGAGTGGAGTGTAGGGCATTATTCTGACTTGTGCCTTTTTTCTCTCTCTCTATTCCTGTCTTTCTCTTTCCTCAGCCCTTCTAGGTCTGACCAAAGACAAAGTAGTTCCCGCAGAAGGAGCGGGTCGTCTAAATCACACCACCGGCATTCCTCCTCTGGCTCTAGACACCATGGTTCATCCTCTAAGTCTAAAGACCACAGTAGAGGCTCTCCTCACCCCCCCTCATCTCATAGTAGGGGACCGGAGAAAACATGTTGGGGATGCAGGGCCCCAGTTCCTACCAGCAAGTCTCTCTGTGACCACTGTTTCTCTAAAGCAGCTAATGAGAGGGAAGGTGCAGACCAACACCTGGAAACACTAATCAAGCGAGTCGTGAAAGAATCGCTGCAGGAGAGAGACGCTGCAATGCCTCGTGATTCTCCTCCGGATCCACTGATTCCCCTGTCAGAAGAGGGTCCAGTCCATGAGACGTGGGAGTCTTCTCAACCTAGTCACCAGTCAGCTCCCCCTTCAGATAGTGGGTCAGAAGCAGATGATCCTGGGATGGGCTTTGAATACGCCCTGGTTCCTGCTCTGGTGAAAGCTGTTAAAGACGCTTTGAATTGGGAAGACCCAGTTATTTCTCCTGCTAAACAGAGAAAGTTTTTCAAACAACTCAGCAAGGAGCGTCATTATTTTCCTTTCCTCAATGAAGTAGGAGCTATAATATCTGAAGAATGGGGCAAGATGGATAGAAAAAGTTCTATGCAGTCTAAAATCTCAAAACTATACCCTTTCAAGGAAGAAGAAGTTAAACACCTTGAGTCAGCTCCCTTGGTAGATGCTGCATTAATGAGACTTGTGAGGTATGTCACTCTCCCTCTCGAAAATACAGTCTCCTTTAAAGATCCGCTGGAGAGACGGATTGATGCCGACCTAAAAAGGATTTATCTGACAGCAGGCACAGTGTGCAAACCTGCTCTGGCCTTAGCAGCAGTCTCTAAAGCTTTAGAGGCATGGTCAGACAATGTGAATGATTCTCTTAGAGGTATCTCTGAAGAAGCGGCTAAGAGCTCCCCTATTCAGGAAATCAGGCTAGCCTCCGCCTTTCTGGGGGAGGTCTCTATTGATATTATTCGCCTAGTGGCTCGGGTGATGTTGTCATCGGTCACCGCCCGTCAGGCCTTGTGGCTGCGACCCTGGTTGGCGGATCCAGCCTCTAAGCAGGCTTGGTGCCGTATTCCATTTGAGGGTTCGTCTCTCTATTCGGCAACAAGCGTGATAGCGCCATTACCCGGGCTACGGGTGGTAAATCGGGGTTCCTCCCTCAAGATAGGCGTTTACAGAACCAAAAACGCACCTTTTCAAGATTGCAGAACACCGACCGTGCAAGGGAAGCACGTAGTTACAGGCCTGGTCGGGAATTTTCAAGATCCTGGAAATCCAGGCAGTCCTCTTTTAAAAAGCCCACAAAAGGGGCTTCTACTAGTAACCAGGACTCCACTAAGTCCTTTTGAAATTGGGTCCGTTCAAACATGTCAGGTGGGGGCTCGTCTGCTCCACTTCCGGCATGTTTGGGCAGCCTCAATTCGGTATTTTTGGACTGTCAAGACAGTGTCCTCAGGCCACACCTGCGTTTTCAACAGCACTCCCAGACTAAGATTCATACCAACAAATCTTCCAAGTTCAGGGGAGAAGAGACAAGTTCTTTTAGCTTACGTAAGCTCTTTATTAGCTCAAAGCGCAGCCATTCCTGTTCCAGATGGCGAACGAGGCGAAGGCATGTATTCCCCTCTGTTTCTGGTACAGAAGAAGAACGGCACATGGAGGCCTGTTATAGACCTGACTCATCTCAACCGGTTTATCCGAAAAGAAAAATTCAAGATGGAGTCACTATTAACGATTCAACAATCGGTTCATCTAGGAGATTGGTTGGTGTCAATAGATTTGAAAGATGCCTACTTTCATGTCCCAGTGGCGGCAGACTTCCAAAAGTACCTTCGCTTTGCTGTAGGCGATCAACACTTACAGTTTACTTGCCTTCCATTTGGTCTCACGACATCACCTCGGGTGTTTTTCAAGGTTCTGTTGGCTGTTGTTGCTTTGCTCCGAGTCAAAGGAGTTCGTCTTCACCACTATCTAGACGACCTCCTCCTTCTAGCTCAGGACAGGGGTCAGCCTCTAGAGCACAGGAGTCTAGTAATTGCCACTCTCCAAGAGTTTGGATGGCTCCTGAATTTGGAGAAAAGTCACCTGATTCCATCTCAGTCTCTCATATTTCTAGGTGCCCATTTCAACACACTAGAAGGCACCATCTCGCTACCCGAGGAGAAGATTGTGGTGATCCGGGACAGGATCCGTTCAACACTCGCTTCATCTCACCTGTCCGTTCTTCAATGTCTGAAGGTGATTGGCACAATGGCAGCCACCATTCCCATGGTGAAGTGGGCACAATGGCACACTCACCCATTCCAGAAAGGGTTTCTCCAACAGTGGGATTCTCCCAGCAAGAGTCAGCGCATCCTCTTTACTCCATCCATGAGAGAGTCTCTCCTTTGGTGGCTCCAAGGGAAGAATCTCCGCAACTGCCACTCGATTCTCCCCATCATATGGGTCACAGTGACCTCAGATGCCAGCAATCGGGGCTGGGGTGCTCATTGCCTGTCAGAAGTGGCTCAGGGCAGATGGAACTCGCCATCTCAGAAGATTGTATCCAATATACTGGAACTTCGAGCAGCCTTTCAGGCGCTCAGATCCTTGCACCATCTGATAGAAAACTCCTCAGTGATGCTCCGGTTGGACAATACAACCGCAGTGGCCTATATAAGGAAACAAGGTGGGACTCGCAGCTGGTCCCTCCTACGGGAGGTGCAGCCAATCATGAACTGGGCTCAGAAGAATCTGTCCAACATTTCGGCAGTCTACATTCCGGGGGTCCAGAATCTACAGACGGACTTTCTGTCCCGTGTTCAAATGGACAACGAGTGGTCCCTGCATAAAGAGGTGTTCAAGTGGCTCCTGACACTGGGAGTGTCTCCAGAAGTGGATCTGTTTGCATCCCCATGCAATTACAAACTGACCAAGTATTACTCGAGGTTCCGGGATCCCCAAGCCTATGGGATAGATGCCCTCACGGATCGGTGGAGGTTCAACAAGGCATATGCCTTCCCTCCGGTACCTGTCATACTCCAGTTTCTCCGCAGGCTCAGAACAGAGGAGGTGGAAGTCATAGCAGTAATACCGTTTTGGCCCAACAGGCCATGGTTTCCCCTCTTAACTCTCCTCAGTTATCGGGATTCAATTCCTCTGCCTCTCAGGCCGGATCTTCTGTCCCAAGGCACAATCCTGCATCCATGCCCTGCTCATCTACATCTCAGGGTCTGGTTTTTGAGAGGGGAAGGCTTGAAGCCTTAGGTTGTCCAGAAGAAGCCATTCCGACTCTTCTTAATGCCAGACGGAACAGCACTAATAGAGTTTATGAACGTATCTGGTCCAAGTTCACAGAACACATGGCCTCTAGACCTAATCCTTGTGGTTCTCCAGAAGTCCAGGATATCCTGAGCTTTCTGCAAACGGGCTTGGATTTGCCTCTAGCAGTAAGTTCCCTTTGTGTACAAATATCAGCCATCTCGGCGTTTACGGGAATTTCATGGGCTAACCATGCCCTGGTTCGCCAATTCTTCAAGGGTGCTATCAGGCTAAGACCTCAAAGAAAACCAAGGTTTCCTATATGGGATCTTCCCCTTGTTCTAGATTTTCTTTCCACACTTGGTACAGATCCTGAAAATCCTCTATCAGTTAAAGACCTCACACTCAAGACCGTTTTCCTGGTGGCAGTAACTTCAGCCAAGAGAGTGTCTGAAATCAGAAACTTAGGTTCTAAAGAGCCTTTCCTGACCTTTTTTCCGGATAGAGCAGTGTTAATTCCTATGTTGGGCTCAAACCCTAAAGTGACATCTATTTTTCACGAAAACCAGGAAATTGTTTTGCCTACCTTTAGCACAACAGAGGGTCAAGATGTCCATCCCCTTGATGTGGGACATACTTTGAGTCAATACTTGGAAGCTACGGAATCATTTAGACAAACAGACTTCTTTTTATTCTCCTACGGGGAAAAAATAAAGGAAAACGGGCCTCAATTAGATCCATCTCTGCTTGGATAGTACAGACCATTCAAAGGGCTTATAAAGCGAAGGGCTTGGCTCCTCCAGAGGGAGTGACTGCACACTCAACTCGGAGTATTTCAACCTCGTGGGCGGCTTCTCTTCATGTCGCACCCGAAGTTATATGTAGAGCGGCTTCTTGGTCATCTATCAATACGTTTGTTTCCCACTATTGTGTTGAACCAGCCGCTTTGTCATCCATTAATTTTGGTTTGAAAGTGCTGTCAGTTGACAGTGTTAAATAAATTTATTTTCTCGCTCAGCATTGTGCCCACCCGGGTGTGTTTGGCGAGTTATTTCGCACACGTATGCTGCCATGGAGCCTGTCAGGAAAACGGAAAATTTATATCAAATACTTACCGGAATTTTCCTTTCCTGATAGGCTCCATGGCAGCAGGAGTCCCTCCCAATGCTTGGAGTAGGCTAGTTACAAAACACGGCTGGGAGCTCACAGCTGAAATTTATAGGGAGGGGTCCTATTGGGTAGTTATGGAGGAGGGGTCAACCCACACGTATGCTGCCATGGAGCCTATTTTTTACTGGTTTCATCTTTTTTTACTGGTTTTGTAATTTTTTTAATGGTTTGAATGTTTTTTTTACTGGTTTTATCATTTTTTTACTGGTTTTATTGTTTTTTAACAGATTTTATTGTTTTTTACTGGTTTTATAGTTTTTTTACTAGTTTTATTTATTTTTTTAATGGTTTTATTTTTTTTACTGGTTTTATCATTTTTTTACTGGATTTATTGTTTTTTTTACTGGTTTTATCATTTTTTATACTCGTTTTTTTTACTGGTCTTATTGTTTTTTTTACTGATTTTATATTTTTTTACTGGTTTTATAATTTTTACTGGTTTTATTGTTTTTTTTTTACTGGTTTTATTGTTTTTTTACAGTTTTTTTTAGGTTTTTTACTGGTTTTATTATTTTTTTTACTAGTTTTTATAATCTTTTTAATGGTTTTATTAGTTTTTTTACTGGTTTTATTGTTTTTTTTTTAATGGTTTTATTTATTTTTTTACTGGTTTTATTATTTTTTTACTGATTTTATTTTTTTTGCTGGTTTTTTTTACTGGTTTTATTGTTTTTTTACTGGTTTTATTGGTTTTTTTTTACTGGTTTTATTATTTTTTTTTACTAGTTTTTATCATTTTTTTTACTGGTTTTATTCGTTTTTTTACTGGTTTTATTGTTTTTTTCACTGGTTTTAATTTTTTTTTTACTTTTTTTTACTGGTTTTATCTTTTTTTTTACTGGTTTTATTGGTTTTTTTACTTGTTTTATTGCTTTTTACTGGTTTTATAATTTTTTTTACTGGTTTTATAGTTTTTTTACTGGTTTTATTCATTTTTTAAATGGTTTTATTTTTTTTTACTGGTTTTATCGTTTTTTTACTGGTTTTATCTTTTTTACTGGATTTATTGTTTTTTTTACTGGTTTTATCATATTTTTACTGGTTTTATTGTTGTTTTTTTTTACTGGTTTTATCTTTTTTTTTTTACTGGTTTTGTTGGTTTTTTTACTGGTTTTATTGTTTTTTTACTGGTTTCATCTTTTTTTTACTGGTTTTATAATTTTTTTACTGGTTTTATTGTTTTTTTTACTGGTTTTACCGTATTTTTTTTTTACTGGTTTACTCTTTTTTTTACTAGTTTTATCTTTTTTTTCTGGTTTTGTTATTTTTTTACTGGTTTTATTGTTTTTCTACTGGTTTACTCTTTTTTTTACTGGTTTTATTTTTTTACTGCTTTTATAATTTTTTTTACTGGTTTTATTGTTTTTTTTACTTGTTTTACAATTTTTTTTACTGGTTTCTTCATTTTTTTTACTGGTTTTATTGTTTTTTACTGGTTTTATTGTTTTTTTTACTGGTTTTATCATTTTTTTTATGGTTTTATTGGTTTTTTTACTTGTTTTATTGTTTTTTACTGTTTTTATCATTTTTTAAACTGGTTTTATTTTTTTTTACTGGTTTTATCATATTTTACTGGTTTTATTTTTTTTTTACTAGTTTTTATAATTTTTTTACTGGTTTTATTAGTTTTTTGGTGGTTTTATTGTTTTTTTACTGGTTTTATTATTTTTTTTACGGTTTTATTTTTTTACTGGTTTTATCTTTCTTTTACTGGTTTTATTGTTTTTTTACTGGTTTTATCATTTTTTGACTGGTTTTATTGGTTTTTTACTGGTTTTATCATTTTTTTTACTGGTTTTATTATTTTTACTGGTTTTATTGTTTTTTTTTACTGGTATTATATTTTTTTACTGGTTTTATTATTTTTTTAATGGTTTTATTATTTTGACTGGTTTACTATTTTTTTTACTGGTTTTATCTTTTTTTTTTTTTCCTGGTTTTGTTTTTTTTTTACTGGTTTTATTGTTTTTTTACTGGTTTCATCTTTTTTTACAGGTTTTATTTTTTTTACTGGTTTTATAATTTTTTTACTGGTTTTATTGTTTTTTTTAATTGTTTTACAATTTTTAAATGGTTTTATCTTTTTTTTTTGTTTTATTGTTTTTTTTCCTGGTTTTATCGTTTTTTTACTGGTTTTATATTTTTTTTCCGGTTTTATTATTTTTTTAATGGTTTTATTATTTTTACTGGTTTATTATTTTTTTTACTGGTTTCATCATTTTTTTTTTCATGGTTTTTGTTATTTTTTTTACTGGTTTTATTGTTTTTTTACTGGTTTCATCTTTTTTTTACTGGTTTTATTTTTTTACTGGTTTTATACATTTTTTTACTGGTTTTATTGTTTTTTTTACTTGTTTTACAATTTTTTACTGGTTTTATCATTTTTTTTACTGGTTTTATTGGTTTTTTTTTAATGGTTTTATTGTTTTTTTACTGGTTTCATCTTCCTTTTACTGGTTTTATTTATTTTTTATGGTTTTATTGTTTTTTTTAATGGTTTCATCTTTTTTTTACTGGTTTTATCATTATTTTACGGGTTTTATTTTTTTTTTTACTGGTTTTGTGTTTTTTTTAATGGTTTGATTGGTTTTTTTACTGGTTTTATCAATTTTTTTTACTGGTTTTGTGTTTTTTTTTATGGTTTTATTTTTTTTTACTGGTTTTATTATTTTTTTTACTGGTTTTATCATTTTTTAATGGTTTTACTGTTTTTTTTACTGGTTTTATCATTTTTTAATGGTTTTATTGGGTTTTTTACTGGTTTTATCTGTTTTTTTTACTGGTTTTATTGTTTTTTTTTACTGGTTTTATCTGTTTTTTTTACTGGTTTTATTGTTTTTTTTTACTGGTTTTATCTTTTTTTTTTACTGGTTTTATCTTTTTTTTTTACTGGTTTTATTGTTTTTTTACTGGTTTCATCTTCCTTTTACTGGTTTTATCATTTTTTTACTGGTTTTATTTATTTTTTTATGGTTTTATTGTTTTTTTTAATGGTTTCATCTTTTTTTTACTGGTTTTATCATTTTTTACTGGTTTTATTATTTTTTTTACTGGTTTTGTGTTTTTTTAATGGCTTGATTGGTTTTTTTACTGGTTTTATCAATTTTTTTTACTGGTTTTGTGTTTTTTTTTATGGTTTTATTTTTTTTTACTGGTTTTATTATTTTTTTTACTGGTTTTATCATTTTTTAATTGTTTTACTGTTTTTTTTACTGGTTTTATCATTTTTTAATGGTTTTATTGGGTTTTTTACTGGTTTTATCTGTTTTTTTACTGGTTTTATTGTTTTTTTTTACTGGTTTTATCTTTTTTTTTTACTGGTTTTATTGTTTTTTTACTGGTTTTATTGTTTTTTTTTTTAGTGGTTTACTATTTTTTTTTACTGGTTTCTATAGTATCAGCATGAATCAAGTTACTACTTGTACTTTTGTTACAATTTTATACCATTAAACCATTTAATGCCAATTGATGTCATGTGATGCTTCCATTCAATGTTTTTGGTTCTATTCTATTTTGGGTACCTGCCATGTTCATGGTTGTTGTGTTGTCTCCTGGAGTGCATGTTTCATTTAAAGTCCCACCTTTTTTGCTTCTTTTTCTTGTCCAATTGTCGGGGATGGAGGCGCTTGGCTCTACACACCTCGCGCCTCATTCAAAGTCCCACCTTGCTGCTCAGTTTTTTAAGTGTACTCACTTTTGTTGCCAGCGGTTTAGACATTAATGGCTGTGTGTTGAGTTATTTTCAGGGGACAGCAAACTTACACTGTTATACAAGCTGTACACTCACTACTTTACATTGTAGCAAAGTGTCATTTCTTCAGTGTTGTCACATGAAAAGATATAATAAAATATTTACAAAAATGTGAGGGGTGTACTTTAAGCACACAGTCACAAATAGGCAGAGCATATAAGTCAGTTTCCCCAGTTTTAACCCACAAAGTGGACCTGAAGTACCACAGTCTCCTGGCTCGATGAATCGCTGGTTGCTAGAAGCAATGACTGTGCAGGTTACCGCGGGCGATATCCCAGACAAGCACCAAAATGTAGCACACCCCGTAAGTAGAATGGGATCCCCCACCCTGCACAGCCAGGCACACCAAATTTGCACAGTCAATTCAAAGTCAGAAAACAGTCCAGTGCTTTGGTTTTTTGTTTAATTGAGGATAATAAACTTGGATGGGACCCACTTGACTTCAAACAACTTCAGGGACAGCATCTACTATATTTACAGTCTATATACACTCCTCTGATTCCTCCAACACACTTGGTTGCAGAACTCAAGCTGGCACACTGTTTGTGAATCTGACAAAACATTAGGGCAACAGCCTGTTGTAGGCAGGAACCCAATGCCCCTTTAAGTGTGTAGCAAAGAAAAGTCAGTGTCCAGCTTTCATCCGTGTGGCTACTGGTCCCAGCACTACAAGCAATGGGGGGAAAAGCAAACTTAGGACTTTAATTGGGACGCAAGGGAAAGTTTGTGCCCCCATCCTTAATATCATGAAAAAGAGGGGGGAGGGTCCCAGCACTACTTCTTCTGCACTCCCAGCCCACCTGGCTGCAGCTGCCCCTTTCACTAGCCCTCCTGGCTAACTTGTCCACAGTCCTCCCAGACTGACACTTTCTCCACAGTCCTCCCAGACCGATCACTCACCAGCCTACCCAGCTGACTTCTCAGAAGACCTCCTGGACCTGCTGATCTCCTCCCACTGTTCTCTCCTTGTTTCTGTGCCTCCAGGAAGGGGTTCATTCATGTGTTTTAGGGAATCCTTCCAGCAACTCAAGCACCAGGCCTAAAGTCACCCCCCCAGACTAGGTGGCACACTCAAGGGCCACCAACAGCCTCCTTAGCACTCCATCTCCATCTTACACCCGACTCCCCTGCTGGCATGATTAATGCCTATTTTGAAGTGGCCTGCAGATGCCAGCCCATTTGCTTGGGATTGGCTGGGGCCCTCATAAATATGCCAAGCAGCTCCTCCTAGCTTCCGTCCTCTGCATCTGGAAGCTCATCCAAGGTTCCAGAAGGCAGGGGGAGGCACCAGAGATGCTGCTTGCTGAGTCATCCAGCCTACGAGTCACTCAACCCTAGCCTAGATTCAACCCAGGCCTGGCTCTCAGTCAAGCCACATTTTACTGAACTACAAACCTACTTACATCTAGTACACTAGACGGTGTTACATAGTAGTTACCAAATAGACAGTATTGCTAATGCATTGCTAAAATAACAATTTTTTAAAGGAGCTTACAGCAGTTTTCAGTGGAATTGGTGTCCCCATGTGTAGGTTTCCCCTCACCACCAGTTCCAGTGCAAACTGCTGCAACAGACCCTCTTCTGCAGAGTGAATATACTATGGTAATGGGGGTGGGGTGTTACTGATATAAGGAGAACCTATAGATCAGTGCCACCCCCCTTAATTTACTGTTCACTCCCCCCTCACATCGTTGATCCCTCCCCTCAGACCAACCTGGCTGCGCTGTCACTGACCGACCTCCTCTCGGGTGCCCCATTCAGGTCTCAGTCAGATGGTCCTCTCTGGCTCCAGCTTGGCAGCTCTGGTTTCATCCTATTTTCTCCTCTCCACAGTCACACATCTGACTCCTCCCGTTACCCCCGTTTCGGCGGCGCTCTGACTCTTGACTCCTCTCCAGGTTTCCCCTCAGAGACTGCAGACATGATACAAGAGTTGGTTAATGACTGCAGACATGATACAAGCGATGGTCAGAGACTGTAGACATGATACAAGAGATGGTCAGAGACTGTAGATGTGATACAAGAGATGGTCAGAGACTGCGGACATAATACAGGAGATGCCTAGAGTCTGCAGACATGATACAGGAGATGGTTAGAGGCTGCGGACATGGTACAGATGATGATCAGAGACTGCGGACATGATACAGGAGATGCTTAGAGGCTGCAGACTTGATACAGGAGATGGTTAGAGGCTGAGGACACGGTACAGATGATATTTAGAGGCTGCGGGCATACTACAGGAGATGGCTACAGGCTGTGGACATGGTACAGGAGAGGGTTACAGGCTGTGGACCTATTACAGGAGATGGTTAGAGACTGCGGACATACTACAGGAGATGGTTATGTGGACATGGCACAGGAGATGGTTACAGGCTGTGGACATATTACAGAGAGATGGTTAGAGACTGTGGACATATTACAGGAGATGGTTACAGGCTGTGGACATGGCACAGGAGATGGTTACAGGCTGTAGGCATGGCACAGGAGATGGTTACAGGCTGTGGGCATGGCACAGGAGATGGTTACAGGTGCAGGCATAGCGCAGAAAATGGTTACAGGCTGCAGACATGGCACAGGAGATGGTTACAGGCTGAGAACATATTACAGGAGATGGTTAGAGACTGCGGACATATTACAGGAGATGGTTAGAGACTGCGGACATACTACAGGAGATGGTTACAGGCTGTGGACATGGCACAGGAGATGGTTACAGGCTGTGAGCATGGCACAGTAGATGGTTACAGGTGCGGGCATAGCACAGGAAATGGTTACAGGCTGTAGACATGGCACAGGTGATGGTTACAGGTGCAGGCATGGTACTGAAGATGGCTACAGGCCTCAGACATATTACAGGAGATGGTTAAAGGCTGCGGACATGGCACAGGAGATAGTTACAGGCTGTGGACATATTACAGGAGATAGTTAGAGACTGTGGACATATTACAGGAGATGGTCAGAGACTGCGGACATGGCACAGGAGATGGTTACAGGTGCAGGCATGGTACAGGAGATGGCTACAGGCTGCGGGTATGGCACAGGACTCAGGAGATGGTTACAGGCTACGGACATGATATGGTTAAAATCTCAACACCAGTCACCTGAGTGGCACTGACAGATGCCCGGCAGACGGCTCTCCTAGCTCCCAATCCAGTTATCCGCTCTGGCCCCTGGCTGAGTGCCACTGGCAGACTCCCATGGCTGGCACCCAGCGGGCGACTCTTCCATCTCCCCATCCAGTTTACTGCTCCAGCTCCTGGCTGAATGACACTGTCACTGACTGACGGACATAATACAGGAGATGCCTAGAGTCTGCAGACATGATACAGGAGATGGTTAGAGGCTGCAGACATGGTACAGATGATGATCAGAGACTGCGGACATGATACAGGAGATGTTTAGAGGCTTCAGACTTGATACAGGAGATGGTTAGAGGCTGCAGACATGGTACAGATGATAGTTAGAGGCTGAGGACACGGTACAGATGATATTTAGAGGCTGCGGGCATACTACAGGAGATGGCTACAGGCTGTGGACATGTTACAGGAGAGGGTTACAGGCTGTGGACCTATTACAGGAGATGGTTAGAGACTGCTGACATACTACAGGAGATGGTTATGCGGACATGGCACAGGAGATGGTTACAGGCTGTGGACATATTACAGAGAGATGGTTAGAGACTGCGGACATACTACTGGAGATGGTTACAGGCTGTGGGCATGGCACAGGAGATGGTTACAGGCTGTGGGCATGGCAGAGGAGATGGTTACAGGTGCAGGCATAGCGCAGAAAATAGTTACAGGCTGCAGACATGGCACAGGAGATGGTTACAGGCTGTGAACATATTACAGGAGATGGTTAGAGACTGCGGACATATTACAGGAGATGGTTAGAGACTGCGGACATATTACAGGAGATGGTTAGAGACTGCGGACATACTACAGGAGATAGTTACAGGCAGTGAGCATGACACAGGAGATGGTTACAGGTGTGGGCATAGCACAGGAAATGGTTACAGGCTGTAGACATGGCACAGGAGATGGTTACAGATGCAGGCATGGTACTGAAGATGGCTACAGGCCGCGGACATATTACAGGAGATGGTTAAAGGCTGCGGACATGGCACAGGAGATGGTTACAGGCTGTGGACATATTACAGGAGATAGTTAGAGACTGCGGACATATTACAGGAGATGGTTAGAGACTGCGGACATGGCACAGGAGATGGTTACAGGTGCAGGCATGGTACAGGAGATAGCTACAGGCTGCGGGTATGGCACAGGACTCAGGAGATGGTTACAGGCTGTGGACATATTACAGGAGATGGTTAGAGACTGCGGACATATTACAGGAGATGGTTAGAGACTGCGGACATGGCACAGGAGATGGTTACAGGTGCAGGCATGGTACAGGAGATAGCTACAGGCTGCGGGTATGGCACAGGACGCAGGAGATGGTTACAGGCTGCGGACATGATACGGTTAAAATCTCAACACCAGTCACCTGAGTGGCACTGACAGATGCCCAGCAGATGGCTCTCCTAGCTCCCCATCCAGTCATCCTCTCTGGCCCCTGGCTGAGTGGCACTGGCAGACTCCCATGGCCGGCGCCCAGCGGGCGACTCTTCCATCTCCCCATCCAGTTTACTGCTCCAGCTCCTGGCTGAATGATACTGTCACTGACTGACTCCCGGCGCCTGGCCCGACGGGTGACTCTCCTGCTGCCTCCCTATCCAGTCTTTCGCTCCGGCTTCACGCTCCGGCTTCACGCATGCACAGTGGGAAAGTGTCAGGGCTGGGCTCAGCCCTTCCTTCTTTGAGCTGGCCGCTCAGCTGTCGGCTAATTGCCAGCTCCTATCACTCCACAGTTACTCAGTTGTTGATGATATCCTGCTCATCAGTCCTGCCTACTTAAGCCCTTAAGTCCACAGGATCTCTGCCTTCGCCTTGGTCAACATCACAGAAACTCCTGCAATCCTGTTCAAGACTTGCTTTGCTGACATCCCTTTCTGGCTCCAGATTCTGCTTGCTGTTCCACTACATTGATCCCTGACTTCTGGCTTAGCTGACTATCCGTTCTGGTTACTGTACTTTGGCTATGTTTTGACTACGTTTGTTCTTTTTACTTTTTTATTAAACAAGTGTGATTTAACTCTACCTCGGCCTGATTTCATGCTTTCTGACAGAAAGTCAGCCGAAGTCCATTTTTTTTATGGACAGCCACTGTCCATAAATGGACATTTATGGACCAGGGTGACCACATGTCCCAGATTGCCCAGGACAGTCCCGCATTTTGCAGAGCTGTCCTGGGTCCCGGGCACCTTCATTCTGGGACAATACAGTGTCCCGGAATGAAACTGACACAGCCACCCTAACGAAGAGCCCACAATTAAATCTGTCACTCCTTTCCCTCCTGTGCGGCTATCATCAGGTTGTTAAAAAGCGGGGCCAGGAAGCCGGCCTTAACAACCGATGAGTCTTCAGCTATCAATGGGCTTCCCCGCTGACAGCTAAATAATTTTTTTTTTAAAAAGGCGGTAAAAAAAAAAGTAAAAAAACAAGAGCGTGGGGTCCCCCTAAAAATCCATACCAGACCCTCATCTGAGCATGCAGCCTGGCAGGTCAGGAAAGAGGGAGGACGAGCAAGCGCCCCTCTCCCTCTTGAAACATACCAGGCCACATGCCCTTAACATGGGGGGGTGGGTGCTTCCCGCCCCATCATGTGAATGAGTATGGCGGGGGTCTACCACAGATAGGTGACAGGTAGACCAGGAACAGGTCTCCACCACCAAACCCCTGCAGATACCAGACTGGTTTTTTCCCCACCACCAGCAGCACCTTCGGTTCTTCTCGACCCGCCTCCTCCACTGTCATCCGTGAACAGCGGGGAGAGAGAGCCAGCACAGCCCAGGACAGAGGGCAGGAGGAGGAGCTGGCGAGGTTAACTTTTTAAGTTAACCCACAGGTGATTGGTTGCTAGGTCCTAAGCAACCAATCACTAGCTTGTTAATATGAAAAGTCACTCGGCCAGCTCCCGCCCTCTGTCTGGAACTTTGCTTTCTCCCGATCTCTGCTGTGTGCAGAGGTACCATGCTATGGAACTTTGCCATGGAACACTGCTATGGGAAGGAAGGGGTCCAGAAGTCACTGCTAAAGGGGGAAGAAGAGGACACTACTGTGTGAGAGGGGGTGATGTAAAGGGGCAGTGGACACTGTTATGGGCAGGGCCACTCCAAAACAGTGTCCTCTACCACCCTTTACATCACCCGCCCCCCCAACTCTGCATGAGTGCAACACACTCCTGATCCCTGTATTTTGAGTGCAACGCCCACCTGATCCTTGCATTCTGAGAGCAACGCCCTCCTGATCCGTGCTTTCTGAGCACAACGCACTTCTTGACCCTGCATTCTTAACACAACGCACTCCTTGACCCTGCATTCTGAGCGCAACGCACTCCTTGACTCTGCATTCTGAGCGCAACGCACTCCTTGACTCTGCATTCTGAGCGCAACGCACTTCTTGACCCTGTATTCTAAACATAACGCACTCCTGTTTCCTGCGTTATTCTGAGCGTAACGCACTCCTAATCCCTGCGTTATTCTGAGTGGAATGCACTCCTCATCCCTGCGTTATTCTGAGCATAACGCACTTCTGATCCCTGCGTTATTATGAGCGCAAGGCACTCCTGATCCCAGCATTCTGAGCGCAACGCACTCCTGATCTCTGCATTCTGAGCGTAATGCACTCCTGTTCCGTGCATTCTGAGCGTAACACACTTATGAACCCTGCATTCTGAGTGTAATGCACTCATGAACCCTGCACTCTCTTGTGATACTTATTTTATTTTTGTGCTCACAAACACACTCCGTTTGCAATCTAGGTTTGGGGTTGACAATGTATCATCACCCGCAGTAGATCCCAAAGGCAGTGCATTATGAACATGGTACAGGAAACACACATGGAACATGCCTTTCTGGCGCTGTGTTCTGGTGTGAACCGACCCTAACAACAGGACACTGTGCCCAGTGATCTTTGACTTCATTGGTGTCATCAAGTAGATTTCCATCTCTCTAATGCCACGTACACACGACCGGACTTTGCGGCAGAAAACCACCGGCCAGGGTTCTGGGGAAGAGGCCCTTGTCCCCATATTTTCAATAGCCGGGTGTCGGCAATTGCAATCGTGAGTCAATTTAAATGTGATTTGACTCATTTTTTTCTCTTTAGAAATGCAATTTTTGATGCAACATGTCCCATACATACTACAGATGCGCCACTTTACAGGCAGACTAAGGGGACATCCCCCCAATCACTATATTTAAAGGAATTTTTCATTTTTAATGTTGCAATTTAAGCATCATTAAAATCATTGCTCCTAATAAAAATGATCATTTTTAAAATTTGCACATTGTATACCACCTGTCTAAACTGGTGATCACTGTTTGCTTTTGTTTTTCCAAAAATTGGCAAAAAAAAGGTATCAAAAATCATCTTTTTTGGGGAAGGTGGGGGGTGTCCCTGAATGGCAGTTTGGAAATGTGGTCATCCTATTATGGACGGGTGGCAGCCCTGGCGTGGCCTGATTATCCTTCGTCTGGTCTATATATATTGTTTCATAGCATTTTAGCATTGTGAATCATTGATCTATGTACAATTGGCAACATGATTATATGCTGCATGTGCTAAATAAAATTTGTATGAATTTTATGGAATGATGCATACCTCTTTAACCACTTGCCGACCGCCTAACGGCGATATACGTCAACAGAATGGCACAGGCAGGCAAAATCACGTACCTGGTACGTGATTGCCTTCCCGCGGGCGGGGGGTCCGATCGGACCCCCCCCCCGGTGCCAGCAGCGGTCGGCTTTGGTCTGGGAGCGTTTGGAGATGAGGGGGAGGCCATCCGATTGTGGCCCCCCCCTTGCGATCGCTCCCAGTCAATAAGAATTCTCCCCTGCCTGTGTGTAGTACACACAGGCAGAGAGCTGATGTGATGTCATCTCTCCTCGGCTCGGCAGTTTCCGTTCCGGCGCCGAGGAGAGAAGACATCTGAGTAAGTGTAAAACACACACACACAGTAGAACATGCCAGGCACACTTTACACCCCCGATCCCCCCCCCGATCACCCCCCAATCACCCCTTCCCCCCTGTCACACTGACACCAAGCAGGTTTTTTTTTTTCTGATTACTGCATGGTGTCAGTTTGTGACAGTTAGAAGTGGTAGGGCAGTTAGTATTAGCCCCCTGTAGGTCTAGGGTACCCCCCTAACCCCCCCTAATAAAGTTTTAACCCCTTGATCACCCCCTGTCACCAGTGTCGCTAAGCGATCATTTTTCTGATCGCTGTATTAGTGTCGCTGGTGACGCTAGTTAGGGACGTAAATATTTAGGTTCGCCGTCAGCGTTTTATAGCGACAGGGACCCCCATATACTACCTAATAAATGTTTTAACCCCTTGATTGCCCCCTAGTTAACCCTTTCACCACTGATCACTGTATAACCGTTACGGTTGACGCTGGTTAGTTTGTTTATTTTTTATAGTGTCAGGGCACCCGCCGTTTATTACCGAATAAAGGTTTAGCTCCCTGATCGCCCGGCGGTGATATGCGTCGCCCCAGGCAGCGTCAGATTAGCGCCAGTACCGCTAACACCCACGCACGCAGCATACGCCTCCCTTAGTGGTATAGTATCTGAACGGATCAATATCTGATCCGATCAGATCTATACTAGCGTCCCCAGCAGTTTAGGGTTCCCAAAAACGCAGTGTTAGCGGGATCAGCTCAGATACCTGCTAGCACCTGCGTTTCCTGCGTTTTTCCCCTCCGCCCGGTCCAGCCCAGCCTACCCAAGTGCAGTATCGATCGATCACTGTCACTTACAAAACACTAAACGCATAACTGCAGCGTTCGCAGAGTCAGGCCTGATCCCTGCGATCGCTAACAGTTTTTTTGGTATCATTTTGGTGAACTGGCAAGCACCAGCCCCAAGTAGCGTCAGGTTAGCGCCAGTAGCGCTACTCCCACGCACTCACCGTACACTTCCCTTAGTGGTATAGTATCTGATCAGATCAATATCTGATCCGATCAGATCTATACTAGCGTCCCCAGCAGTTTAGAGTTCCCAAAAATGCAGTGTTAGCGGGATCAGCCCAGATACCTGCTAGCACCTGCGTTTTGCCCCTCCACCCGGCCCAGCCCAGCCCACCCAAGTGCAGTATCGATCGATCACTGTCACTTACAAAACACTAAACACATAACTGCAGCGTTCGCAGAGTCAGGCCTGATCCCTGCGATCGCTAACAGTTTTTTTGGTAGCTTTTTATTGAACTGTCAAGCACCAGCGGCCTAGTACACCCCGGTCATAGTCAAACCAGCACTGCAGTAACACTTGGGGACGTGGCGAGTCCCATAAGTGCAGTTCAAGCTGGTGAGGTGGCAAGCACAAGTAGTGTCCCGCTGCCACCAAGCAGACAAACACAGGCCCGTCGTGCCCATAATGCCCTTCCTGCTGCATTCGCCAATCCTAATTGGGAACCCACCGCTTCTGCAGCGCCCGTACTTCCCCCATTCACATCCCCAACCAAATGCAGTCGGCTGCATGAGAGGCTATTTTATGTCCTCCCGAGTACCCCTACCCAGCGAACCCCCCCAAAAAAGATGTCGTGTCTGCAGCAAGCGCAGATATAGGCATGACACCCGCTATTATTGTCCCTACTGTCCTGAAAATCCTGGTCTTTGCATTGGTTAATGTTTTGAACGCTACCATTCACTAGTTGAGTATTAGCGTAGGGTACAGCATTCCACAGACTAGGCGCCATTTCACGGGGTCTCCCAAGATGCCATCGCATTTTGAGAGACCCGAACCTGGAACCGGTTACAGTTATAAAAGTTACTGTTACAAAAAAAAGTGTAAAAAAAAAAAAAAAACACAAACAAAAATATAAAATAAAAAAAATAGTTGTTGTTTTTATTGTTCTCTCTCTCTCTATTCTCTCTCTCTATTGTTCTGCTCTTTTTTACTGTATTCTATTCTGCAATGTTTTATTGTTATTATGTTTTATCATGTTTGCATTTCAGGTATGCAATTTTTTATACTTTACCGTTTACTGTGCTTTATTGTTAACCATTTTTTTGTCTTCAGGTACGCCATTCACGACTTTGAGTGGTTATACCAGAAAGATGCCTGTAGTTTTAGGTATCATCTTGGTATCATTATTTTCAGCCAGCGGTCGGCTTTCATGTAAAAGCAATCCTAGCGGCTAATTAGCCTCTAGACTGCTTTTACAAGCAGTGGGAGGGAATGCCCCCCCCCCCACCGTCTTCCGTGTTTTTCTCTGGCTCACCTGTCTCAACAGGGAACCTGAGAATGCAGCCGGTGATTCAGCCAGCTGACCATAGAGCTGATCAGAGACCAGAGTGGCTCCAAACATTTCTATTGCCTAAGAAACCGGAAGCTACGAGCATTTTATGACTTAGATTTCGGCGGATGTAAACAGCGCCATTGGAAAATTGGGGAAGCATTTTATCACACCGATCTTGGTGTGGTCAGATGCTTTGAGGGCAGAGGAGAAATCTAGGGTCTAATAGACCCTAATTTTTTTTAAAAAAGAGTACCTGTCACTACCTATTGCTATCATAGGGGATATTTACATTCCCTGAGATAACAATAAAAATGATTTAAAAAAAAAATGAAAGGAACAGTTTAAAAATAAGATAAAAAAGCAAAAAAAAAAAAAAAAAAGCACCCCTGTCCCCCCTGCACTCGCGCTAAGGCGAACGCAAGCGTCGGTCTGGCGTCAAATGTAAACAGCAATTGCACCATGCATGTGAGGTATCACCCCGAAGGTCAGATCGAGGGCAGTAATTTTAGCAGTAGACCTCCTCTGTAAATCTAAAATCTAAAGTGGTAACCTGTAAAGGCTTTTAAAAATGTATTAATTTTGTTGCCACTGCACGTTTGTGCGCAATTTTAAAGCATGTCATGTTTGGTATCCATGTACTCGGCCTAAGATCATCTTTTTTATTTCATCAAACATTTGGGCAATATAGTGTGTTTTAGTGCATTAAAATTTTTAAAAGTGTGTTTTTTCCCCAAAAAAATGCGTTTGAAAAATCGCTGCGCAAATACTGTGTGAAAAAAAAATGAAACACCCACCATTTTAATCTGTAGGGCATTTGCTTTAAAAAAAATATAATGTTTGGGGGTTCAAAGTAATTTTCTTGCAAAAAAAAAATTAATTTTTTCATGTAATCAAAAAGTGTCAGAAAGGGCTTTGTCTTCAAGTGGTTAGAAGAGTGGCTGATGTGTGACATAAGCTTCTAAATGTTGTGCATAAAATGCCAGGACAGTTCAAAACCCCCCCAAATGACCCCATTTTGGAAAGTAGACACCCCAAGCTATTTGCTGAGAGGCATGTCGAGTCTATGGAATATTTTATATTGTGACACAAGTTGCGGGAAAGAGACACATTTTTTTAATTCTTTATTTTTTGCACAAAGTTGTCACTAAATGATATATTGCTCAAACATGCCATGGGAATATGTGAAATTACACCCCAAAATACATTCTGTTGCTTCTCCTGAGTATGGGGATACCACATGTGTGGGACTTTTTGGGAGCCTAGCCGCGCACGGGACCCCGAAAACCAAGCACCGCCTTCAGGCTTTCTAAGGGCGTAAATTTTTGATTTCACTCTTCACTGCCTATCACAGTTTCGGAGGCCATGGAATGCCCAGGTGGCAAAACCCCCCCCAAATGACCCCATTTTGGAAAGTAGACACCCCAAGCTATTTGCTGAGAGGTATAGTGAGTATTTTGCAGACCTCACTTTTTGTCACAAAGTTTTGAAAATTGAAAAAAGAAAAAAAAAATGTTTTTCTTGTCTTTCTTCATTTTCAAAAACAAATGAGAGCTGCAAAATACTCACCATGCCTCTCAGCAAATAGCTTGGGGTGTCTACTTTCCAAAATGGGGTCATTTGGGGGGGGGGGGGGGTTGTGCCACCTGGGCATTCCATGGCCTCCGAAACTGTGATAGGCAGTGAAGAGTGAAATCAAAAATTTACATCCTTAGAAATCCTGAAGGCGGTGATTGGTTTTCGGGGCCCCGTACGCGGCTAGACTCCTAAAAAGTCCCACACATGTGGTATCCCCATACTCAGGAGAAGCAGCTAAATGTATTTTGGGGTGCAATTCCACATATGCCCATGGCCTGTGTGAGCAATATATCATTTAGTGACAACTTTTTGTAATTTTTTTTTGTTGTCATTATTCAATCATTTGGGACAAAAAAATTGAATATTCAATGGGCTCAACATGCCTCTCAGCAATTTCCTTGGGGTGTCTACTTTCCAAAATGGGGTCATTTGTGGGGGTTTTGTACTGCCCTGCCATTTTAGCACCTCAAGAAACGACATAGGCAGTCATAAATTAAAGGCTGTGTAAATTCCAGAAAATGTACCCTAGGTTGTAGGCGCTATAACTTTTGCGCAAACCAATAAATATACACTTATTGACATTTTTTTTTTTACCAAAGACAGGTGGCCGAATACATTTTGGCCTAAATGTATGACTAAAATTGAGTTTATTAGATTTTTTTTAGAACAAAAATTAGAAAATATCATTTTTTTTCAAAATTTTCGGTCTTTTTCCGTGTATAGCGCAAAAAATAAAAACGGCAGAGGTGATCAAATACCATCAAAAGAAAGCTCTATTTGTGGGAAGAAAAGGACGCAAATTTCGTTTGGGTACAGCATTGCACGACCGCGCAATTAGCAGTTAAAGCGACGCAGTGCCAAATTGTAAAAAGTGCTCTGGTCAGGAAGGGGGTAAATCCTTCCGCGGCTGAAGTGGTTAAAAGTCCCATGAGCACTCTGATTGTATGAGCTAGTTCTATCCAGAGGCATGTCTATGGATATTAGATGTTTTTTATGTCCCTTAAATTCTCATTACTGGGACAGATTATGTTGTTTCAGTAAGAATGTAGAAAAGAAATTAGAATGCTGTAAAAATCTTACCTGGTGTGCTGTCTCTGCTGCTTGTAAACTAATATGGACTTTGGCCTTGAGCACAGCAGATGAACTCGTCCAGGGCTGCAGCATGACACAGCTACCTGGAGGCCATGGGATGTGGAACTTTATTACCAAACATGAAAATTTCTCAGTGGACTGGAGGTTTGACATAATCAGCTGAATGATCAGACAGGGAGTAACTGTAACTTGTGCTTTGCTAAACAGCTACATAGTTAGAAACAGTAAGGCCCCTTTAACATGGGCGATCCAATCAGGTCCATCTTTCAGTTTTTCAGGCAGACCTGATCGGGGCCTCCATTCACTCCTATGGAGCGGCGGATGTCAGCGGTGACATGTCCACTGACACCCGCTGCTATCCTCTCCGTGAAATCCAGACGGATGGTGACCCTATTTTCCACCGGATCGGATGGGATCGGATGAAACCGGACAAGCGGTCTGTTTTTATCCGATCTCCCCATAGAGGAGAGCGGGACTCTGACAGGTTCATCTCAGCACATTGAGTGGAGACAGGCCTGATGGACCGCCAATGTGAAAGGACCCTAAGCCCATGTTCACACTGAGGGCGGGATTGAAATCGTGTGAGTTCAGCTGAACTCACACAATTTCAAACCAGCATTTTAGTCTGACTTCGGGGGCGATTTGACAGACATCTGTGCAGGTTCAGGCACAGATGTCTATTGAAATCACCCCTGAAGTCACCAAAAATATTACAGAAACTACTTTTGGGAGACGATGCGGCACCTCAAAGTCAGCGCCGCAGAGATTCAGATGTGCCATCGCCGGCAATAGGCTCCAATTTGGCATGCAATTTGACATGTCAAATCGCATGTCAAATCGGCCCAATGTGAGCATGGGCTAATGTAAAACGGGTTCAGGATGGCAAAGGACATGCATACACTGCAGGGTAATGAAAGCTGCACAGCAATGTCTCTGTGCCTCAATCAAGGTAACATGTAGCTGCATAGCATAGTCTGTATACAATTCCAATAAAGTTTCTCCCAAGGGCTTTTATGCAGCAAAAAAAATCAAAGAAATGCACCAGGAAGTGAAATAAACAATTTTTATTGATACAAATATTAACCTCTTGACGCGGCGCCTCCCGGCTCTTTAAGAGGTTTATGATGCTGGGAGGTGAGGCAGGGTTTATGATCATGTGACCGCTGTAATTGGCTGTATTTGCACCAGTTCATGCAAAGCCCACTCGCCAAGTGGCCACATATTTGCGTGAATTGGTACAAACACAGCAGTGGTGAGAGTGCGCACCTAACAGAAAGCTCACTATCGCTGCTTTCCGATCATGTGACTGCCAGGACAGCTAATCACGACGGTCACATGATCATAAACCACATGACCACATATTTGCGTGTGGCTGGCTCCAAGGGGTTAAAATTATATGTATAGAATCTTATGTAGCACCCTGGAGTTTAGGCAGGGTTGCTCCTCACAAATTTACTTGCCAGGAATAACTATCCTGGTTGATTGTTAGAGATCTATTGATTTCTCCCTAAGTTTGCCCTTGTTGCACTTTTCTCTACTACCAGTAGGTGGCCGGGTACTTGGTGGTACTAGATATGAGAAGGGCAAAGCAAGGTCAGGTTATGGGTATATGGAGTATCTCAGCCAATGGACAGGGGTTTTCTTGATCCCTTGGCCGGCTGGGAGAGCCTATATATTTGGGTGGAGTCAGGTGATCGATGTTCTGCGCCACCTGGACGGCTGTCTGGGTGGATGTGTGTTGTACTGCCCAGGCTGCTAGGCCAGAGATTGAGCCTATCCCAGGCACATCTGGCTGCTATGCCGTCAGAGGGCCTATCCAGAAGCAAGAGAGGAATGCAGGGTTGGGATTGCGGCTTGCAGTCCAACCAGAAGTGACGGTTCTGCCAACCGGGGAACCTGTCATGGTCGGAGGTAGAAGGGAAGCTGTAGCCACTAAGGGACCATCCACCTTATTACCAGGGACCGCAGTGAGTAACTGAAGCAAGTACTGGATCAGCATTCTCACCAACCGGGGACGGTGAAGAATCGGGAAACTTCAGTGGGTATCAAGCCAGGGACCCAGCCAGAGCTGGTGACGCTTGCAGAGCACCCTTGTGTGTCAAGCCAGGGACCGAGCAGGCCAGTGGGGTAAAGCTTGAGAGGTATCTTGAGTGCCAAGCTAGGGACCCAGCAGAGGAGGGGGTGACGCTTGAGGAAGATACCACCGTGAAGATTGGAGGAGCTCAAGGGATTCAGCGGCTGTGAATCAGTGGGTCTAGTGAGAAACCGGAAGCTCAGTGGGCTGAAGAACTACAAGGAGCGATTGTAGTGGAAGTGAAAGAACTGTTACGCTTTGTCTTAGGAACTGTTAAAGACTGTTGCCATAGGAGACTGCATTCCTGCACGTGCAGATGTGGCGTCTTGCTGGATGCCTTTCCCTGCATGGCTCTCCTCCTATTGAAGTCTCAGTGTCTGCCAATTGAAAATGCAACTACTAAAGGGTGTCCTGGCCCTAACCCTCTTTCCCTCCAAAAGTTTGTTAAGAGAAATAAAAATTTCTTTTGTATTCAAGAAGTGTCTGGCGCCCAATGACCTCAACCACTTTGCACCCATCATGCCTCACAACCTACTATATACAGAAAGATGTCAGCTAGCTCTGGCCTTGGAGGTTCTCATTAGTCCGAAGGAGGCCTGGGACCTTGCTACACTTAATATAGAATTTTGTTGCAGGTTTTACATCATATTTTAAGGTAAATTTAAAGTGTAGCTCATTTTAGAATTTGGTATCGTTTACCAATGTATGTTTCTAATAATAAAGTTATATAGATGTTCCTTCCGCCATATTAGAGACACTCCTATATGTGTATATATACACTATATTACAAAAAGTATTGGGACACGTGCCTTTACACGCACATGAACTTTATTGGCATCCCAGTCATAGTTGGTAGGATTCAGTATTGAGTTGGCTCACCCTTTGCAGCTATAACAGCTTCAACTCTTCTGGGAAGGTTGTCCACAAGGTTTAGGAATGTGTCTATGGGAATGTTTGACCATTCTTCCAGAAACGCATTTGTGCAGTCAGGCACTGATGTTGGATGAGAAGGCCTGGCTCGCAGTCTCCACTCTAATTCACCCCCAAAGGTGTTCTATCGGCTTCTATCAGGACTCTGTGCAGGTCAGTCAAGTTCTTCCACCCCAAACTCGCTCATCCATGTCTTTATGGACCTTGCTTTGTGCACTGGTCCAAATCATTTGGTGGAGGGGGGATTATGGTGTGGGGTTGTTTTTCAGGGGTTGGGTTGGCCTCTTAGGTCCAGTGAAGGGAACTCTTAAGGCGTCACCATACCAAGACATTTTGGACAATTTTATGCTCCCAACTTTGTGGGAACAGTTTGGGCATGTCCCCTTTCTGTTCCAACATGCCTGCGCACCAGTGCACAAAGCGAGTTTGGGGTGGAGGAACTTGACTGGCCTGCACAGAGTCCTGACCTCAACCCGATAGAACTCCTTTGGGGTGAATTAAAGCGGAGACTACTGTCCAGGCCTTCTCGTCCGCATCAGTGCCTGACCTCACAAATGCGCTTCTGGAAGAATGGTTACACATTCCCATAGACACATTCCTAAACCTTGTGGAGAGCCTTCCCATAAGAGTTGAAGCTGTTATAGCTGCAAAGGATGGGCCAACTCAATATTGAACCCTACGGACTAAGACTGGGATGCCATTAAAGTTCCTGTGCGTGTAAAGGCAGGTGTCCCAATACTTTTGGTATTATAGTGTATCTTGCAGATATGATACCAATTATATATATACCTTAAAAGGGTTGTAAGCCTTTGTGTTTTTTCACCTTAATGATCCTATGCATTAAGGTGAAAAAACACCTGGCAGTGACCGGCCCCCCAGTCTCCCTGTTTTACTTACTTACCTAAACCCTGGAACTTGACCCGCCGGGGACGCGCTGTCTCTCTGCCCCGGGGTTCTCAGCTCTTGATTGGATAGATTGATAGCAGCGCAGTCATTGGCTACCATTGCTGTCAATCAAATCCAATGACGCAGGCACCGGGGGGGCGGGGCCGAGTCATATATTCGGCGGCTATGGACGACGAATGCTGGATTCGGGAGCGCGCCCGCAAGTTACCCTCTTGGGGAAGCGCTTCCCCTAGGGTGTTATCTGATGCGGGGAGGAGCCGCGAGAGCCGCCGGGGGACCCCAGAAGAGCAGGTTCGGGGCCACTCTGTGCAAAACGAGCCTGCACAGTGGAGTTAAGTATGATATGTTTGTTATTTTAAATTAAAAAAAAAACAAACCCTTACAATCACTTTAATAATTTCTCATCAACCCTCGGGTAGACCCTCTTAGGCTTGGTAAGCTTGGACTGCCTATGAGTGCCTTATTAATATGATCACTTTTTCTTGTTCCTTTTTTTTACCCTTTTCTACGTACATTTGGATAATTACTCATGATTTCTTATAGATGGGCCTCTCCCCTTTTAGCGCCATGCACATGGCCTCTTGTGGGCTGTTTTGCGGCTCCTATGGTGATGACAGCCAGCAAATACCGTATTTATCTGCGTATAACACGCGCCGGCGTATAACACGCACCCCAAGTTTAGGAGGGAATTTTAAGGAAAAATAACTTTTAGGAGGGAAGTTTAAGGAAAAAAAACTTACATTAAAATGCCCATCAATGCAGCCTTATCTGTCCATCTGCAGCCTTTTCAGTGTCAGTGCAGCCTTGCCCCAGTGCAGCCTTGTCAGTGCAGCTTTGTCAGTGCAGCCTTGTCAGTGCAGCCTTGTCAGTGCAGCTTTGCCCCAGTGCAGCCTTGCCCCAGTGCAGCTTTGTTAGTGCAGCTTTGTCAGTGCAGGTTTGCCCGTGCAGCTTTGCCCCAGTCCAGCCATGTCAGTGCAGCTTTGTGCACTCGCCGCCGACATACACAGCCGTGGGTAGATTCAAATATGGCGCCGAGACTGCAGGGATTCGTCGGAGCCGAGATACACATAGCCGAGAACACTCGGCTATGTGTATCTCGGCTCCGACGAATCCCTGCAGTCTCTGCGCCATATTTGAATCTACCCACGGCTGTGTATGTCGGCGGCGACCGCGGCAATTGCCGCGATCGCTCCGATGACACAAAATCGGCGGGGATCGGCCTATAACACGCACCCACGATTTTCCCCTGATTTTCAGGGGAAAAAAGTGCGTGTTATATGCCGATAAATACGGTAATTCTTAATTTTAATCTTGATTTGCTCTGGTTGGTGCTTCGTCCCTCCTTCTGTAAGGTATGACACTTAGTGGATAATCAGTAAGTGTGACACACTGGGGTTAATTTACTAAAACTGGAGAGTGCAAAATCATGCTCACTTCTGCATAGAAACTAACCAGCTTCCAGGTTTTAGTGCCAAAGCTTAATTGAGCAAGCTGAAGTTAGAAGCTGATTGGCTACCATGCACAGCTGCACCAGATTCTGAGCGCTCCAGTTTTAGTAAATCTACCCCTCTGTGACTATGCAAACATTCTAATACATAGTTGCCAACAGTCCCGATTGTCCCGGGACAATCCCGATTTTGGGACCCTCGTCCCGATTGGAGGCTGTCCCGAATCGGGATTTTCCATAAGGATAATCGGGAATGTTGTTTTTTTTATTTTTGGAGCAGCTGGCTCCAGCAAAATGGCGGCCGGCGCCGCCGCTCGATCTTCCCCCTAGTGTTGAGTAAGTGGAGAGAGGAAGGGGGCTCGATCCGTGCAGCCAATGAATCGGCTTCTTTAGCTGCACGGCCCCTCCCCTCTCCACTGAAGCAGAAGACACGTCGCCGCCGTGTCTTGCCGAAAAGTTCCCCAGCCCCATACTGTGCAGTACAGGGGGTCCTTACTTGCCGAGGGGAACTTTCTCGGCAGAACACTGGCCGCTCTTGCACTGAGCCGCCCGGGGGGGGCTGCATTGAGGGGGGGGTCTGCACTAATAGAGGGGGGCTGCACTGAGGGGGGGGCTGCACTAATTGAGGGGGGTCTGCACTAATAGAGGGGGGCTGCACTGAGGGGGGTCTGCACTAATAGAGGGGGGGCTGCACTGAGGGGGGCTGCACTAATAGAGGGGGGTCTGCACTAATTGAGGGGGGCTGCACTGAGGGGGGGCTGCACTAATAGAGGGGGGCTGCACTGAGGGGGGTCTGCACTAATAGAGGGGGGGTCTGCACTGATGTAGGGGGTCTGCACTGATGGAGGGGATCTGCACTGATGGAGGGGTCTGCACTGAGGGGGTCTGCACAGATGGAGGGGGTCTGCACTGATGGAGGGGGTCTGCACTGAGGGGGTCTGCACTGATGGAGGGGGTCTGCACTGATGGAGGGGATCTGCACTGATGGAGGGGGTCTGCACTGAGGGGGTCTGCACTGATGGAGGGGGTCTGCACTGATGGAGGGGGTCTGCACTGAGGGGGTCTGCACTGAGGGGGTCTATACAGACTCTGCCGGGGGCACCTGATGCAAGGACAGACTCTGCCGGGGGCACCTGATGCAAGGACAGACTCTGCCGGGGGCACCTGATGCAAGGACAGACTCTGCCGGGGGCACCTGATGCAAGGACAGACTCTGCTGGTGGCAGGCGACGTGGCTAGTGACACGCTCAGGGATCCCACTGATTCGGCATTATGGTGAGTTGAATGATTTAATTTTATATTACAATGTAATAATAGAAATAATGCGCTTCAATCATCCTGACACCATAACAACCATGTGTTTGGAGTATCTTTATCTGCTGATTGTTAAACTTTCTAGAATACACATATTTCTATTGTGTAGGATCTGGGGCTGCTGTCCCGTCATTCCCCTCTCCCCCTTTCCTTCTCCCCCTTTCCCTCTCCATCCCTCATTCATCTCAGACTCTAACCACACCCTCTTGAGCCACGCCCATTTAAGCCACGCCCACTGAAGCCTCCTGAATGAGCCTGAGTGCTGAATTCTGCATGTGAGTCGCCTTCCTCGCTCTTTTATATGGAAGGCGGAGGGGAGGAACCTGCGATTCTGTCAGGCTGCGACTGGTCCCAGGCTTCTCCTGGCTGCCACTTAGCCCCGCCTCCTCCTGGCTGCCACTAACCCCCGCCTCCTCCTGGCTGCCACATTCCAGAGCCTCCTCCTGGCTGAGGTCTTCCTGTGTATGAAAAAGGGACATAGTTTTAGTTTTTTATTCATCAATCACACACAATTTTCACCTCCTGACTGTTGCAAATTGAATGTTAACAAATATAACAGACTATCATTCTAAGCCCAGCATTTTTCATTCTTGTCCCAATTTTTTGTGCCCACTACTGTCTATTGATATGTAAAACACTTTTTTCAATCAGCAATTAGTGATCAATAATAACATCTAGTAAACATTTATTTATTGACCAGAAATCTGTAGAAAAATGCTATACCTGACTCAAGCTGGGCTCCTCCACTTCTTCCTGGCTGGAAGGCACAGGTTGGACATCGGAAGCCTCAGCTGGGGTGGAAGGAAGAGTAGAAGGAAGAGTAGAGAGGGATTCCCTGACTTCAGTGTGGTCTGACAGAAATTGCAGTCTCTCATAGTACCACAGCCTGGGGACATAAACGTCATCTGCTGCAGCTCCGGACCTCTGGGAATCCGTGACCTTCTTGCGCTCCCTTAGATAAGTGCTCCTCAGGCCACCAATTTTGGTTTTTAAATAAGGGATGGTTGCTGTGGGGACCACCAACTCCAGCAGTTTCTCCAGCGCTGCCTGCCTCTTTTGTTTATGGTTATAATGTGGATGTTTCACCTGCCACAGACAGGGCAGCTCCCTGTATTTGTCTATGAACAGGGGGAGGAAATTGTGGTCGTTGAAGCCATCCATTTTCTCTGCAAGACACAACACAGGTCTCCGTCCCCAGTGGAAGCCTGTTTAGGGGAAACGCGTCGGGTGGAGCTAGAGGCTGTGGCGCCATCACGTTTGTCTGGTCTTTCTCCATGCAGTCAGCCGGTTTGCTCCCGCTCTGCATGTATGCTGATTTTTAGCTAATTTTTATCTGGTTCCCATTTTTTATCTGAGTTCCATTTGGTGTATACTTGGGAGTTTTTTTGATTTGTAGTTCCTGGTGTGCTGTGGAGTGTTGCTGTGAACATTTGCAGTGGAAAGAATTGTTTTAAAGTGACTGTGAAAGAGATTTTGAATAAATCTATAAAACACATTTGCACTATGGAGCCCTTTTCGTTTTATTCCCACTGAGGTGTATCTTCTGTATGGATGAACTAATATTTTGAAACCGGATAAATTGTATCAGTGAGGATAGATCTGCCTGTGTATTGGAGCGCAGTGGCTGAGGAAATCTCCCAGGAAAACGCCCAGATCTGCCTGTGAATTGGAGCACAGTGGCTGAGGAAATCTCCCAGGAAAACACCCAGGTGATAATCTAAGGCCGGCAGGCTAATGCAACATGCTCATCTGATCTCACTAACCTGAGATCCATCTGATCCGGTAAGCGGCCTTTTTTACCATATTTGTGAAAAGGAGGAATATCGGTGTGTCTCTTTCTATAAAGAAGATTGGTGCTAATATCAACCTAGCATATTTCCATCAAGGACTGATCATTGTTTCTACATCTAAGATGTTCAAGGGGAATAAGTGTCCCACTGATAAACATTTTTAGTACTAATTTGGATATGTATGGTGTTCACCACATTGTTGCGAATTGATAGTCACAAGCAACATTGTTACTAGCAACATATGTTTCAGGGTGCTCACTACATTGTTGCGAATTGATTTTCATAAATAACATTGTAATTAATAACACATGTTTTTTTTCACTGTTGAACACGTGGTGTGAGTATAGGATTTAAATGTTCCTAATATAGAAAAATAAGTCAATTTCACGATTTTTTAAATATATGTCTATAGTAATAACGTTTTTCATGATTTTTTGGCCGGATTGAAATGGCTTTAAGTGTGGTATACCAATAGTAGTCATAACTATCGGGATCACTTATATTGAATACACACTAAGATATGATGCGCGCTGGTTACACTATTTACTAAGACACAACACAAGACAAACCCTAATGTCAGGCAAAACTCTCCTAATCTTGTTACAATATAGGCCTCAATTTAGAAGCGGTATAGGCCCAAGTTTAGATCTTACCTTCATTTTCACGATCGGCGCCTCCGATACTCCTTCCTCCGCTCACAGATCGTACGTACCACACACGCGTGTTACGCTTTATAGACACTGCGCATGCGTGTAACTCCGCCCGCCCCTGACGTTCTTTCTAGTCTATTCCCCGCCCCTTTTCCTTCGGCACAGTGGGGGAAGAGCACATGGGGGAGACACAGCAGGTGCGTGCTAATTACAGCAACGAGGAGGAGGAGGAGGAAAGCCCTGAGCCGGAAACTTCCCGATCCAGAAGGAGATTTAAGGCCTCAAATATGTCCTTTGGGGAGATGTTGGAGATGGTCGATATCCTGAAGAAGGCCGACTATGACGGGAAGTATGGACCTTACCCCAACCCCAATGTCAGAAAGGCCAAGATCATGGCGAAAGTGGTCAAGAGTCTGCACCGGAATTCGGGGTACGCCGATCGAAAGATCAGCTCAGGAAGCGGTGGTCGGACCTGAAATTAAGAGAGCATGAGCAGTACAGAAAGATCCGGAGAGTGCTGCAAAAAAGTAAGTAGTTGTCCAGTGTTCCTATTCTTTTTGTGTTTATTACGTTCGTGCTGCTCCATGTACTTTTAGGAACTGTTGTACAGTTTAAAATGGCAACTTTCATGTTCATGGGCACATTATTTATTCGTATCAAACATTTTTATTTTGGCATATTAAAACACCATTGTTTTGGCCATATGCATTTGACCACATTTTTTAGGGCCTACTTGTCTGAAACTAATTTGGTTGTGTAGATGGGTTTGTTACTAGAATGAAATGCAAACTAGATTCTGTGTAAGGAGAGGACACTGGTCCGGGGTGAGGGTCCTCATCGGGAATGGCCGCATAAGATGGTACCCCAGCGCAAATGCTTCATCCACAACGAAGACGAATGGGAGTCCTTCCACATTGTCTTCTGGAGGTGGCAAGTCCAAGCTGCCATTCTGGAGACGCCTGTAAAACTCCGTCTGGGCAATGACTCCACCATCGGACATCCGGCAATTCTTCCTCACGTCCACATACAGGAACTTGTAATTAGCTGACACCACCGCCAACATCACAATACTATCGAACCCCTTATAATTATAATAGTACGACCCCGAGTTGGGTGGTGGGACGATGTGGACGTGTTTCCCATTAATTGCCCCTCTGCAGTTTGGAAAGTCCCACCGCTGGGCAAAGTGGGAGGCCACAGTCTGCCATTCCTGTGGCGTGGAAGGAAACTGTTGAGGAAAACAAAAAAAAATTAGTCTTTTTGCACATAAACATGGAGAGCAGATTAGACACAAAACTTCTTGGCCAACATCAAGATAACATTTATTAATGGGAATTTTTAAAGACCAAAGTATAAGGTACACCTATCAGATTCCCCCCCCCCCCCTCATGGGCCATTTCTAACATTATAGGGGGGGAGCTCATGGACAGGTAACCCTCTCCACTTCATTGAGAGATGAATGCCTAAATAATGGGTATTACTTGGAACAGCCCCTCCTTAGTTACACTATTGGCAGCCCACTGGGCAGGTAAGAAGTGTCGTAATACAAAGATATAAATACACACTGTACACATTTGAGCACATTTGGACATTCTGCTATTACCTATCAAGATAATAATAGGATACAAAAACTTTAAACAGTACCATTTGAAAGTATACAGGCAGGCCCTTGCACTACATGCTTTGGGGAATTCATCCATATATCTGACCACAAAGAGATGGCTATAGTGTGTATGGGTTTGGCAAAGTGAGCAGATAGATGATTGAGGATAGATAGAGAATTGTTATCAGCTGACTTAGCAGTTGGGGGGAGGGTTCCAAATGATTTGGGGACCCCCCAAAAAAAGCCTCTGGCACTCTGCCTGAATTTAAAGCACAAATCACATTTAAAAACATTTTAGGGAGTATTTAGGGTAAAGCACTACTATGGAGCTGATAAAATACATTGTTAAGTGACTACATGAGGTGAATATAGGGCCAGGAGAGCATGCTGGGGAGGTAAGTGAAGGCAAATATGTATGAATGACAACAAAAATAATTACCTAAAAATCCAGCATGCATGAGGACAAAGGGGACATTCACAGCATATTACAATCATGGTAATTAGGGAATGAGGAAAGAAATAAAATATATTATCAAACATTAAATACAATAAAATGTGATATTAAAGGATAAAAATCTTACCTTCATATACTCCTTCTGCAGGACCTGTATGATGGCAGAACAGGTCTCTGGGATAATGATCCCCAGAGCCTGGGGGGAGATGCCTGTCGAGAACTTAAAGTCCTGCAGACTTCTCCCAATCGGCAAGTACCGCAGGGTGGTGACGAGCCTTTGCTCCGGAGTGATGGCTTGCCTCATGCAGGTATCCTGCCTGCTGATATAGGGGGTCAGCAAAGCCAACAAACGGTGAAATACGGGGTCTGTCATCCTGAGAAAATTCCTGAAATCATCAGGATTATTCTCACGGATCTCACGGAGCAAAGGCATATGACAGAACTGGTCACGCTGAAGCAACCAATTCTTGGTCCATGAACTCCTCCCCACCCTGTTCGTGGACTGGACTTGTGTCAAGTTCAGGACCCCAACACCAAGCCCCCGCACAGCACGAACTCTACGAGGAGTACGTATACGCAACATGGCTAGAAAACGGTCGGCTGCTCAGAACGAAGTAACAGAACGCACTGAAGAACAGCAAGGCCTGTGAAGAGGGACCTGAAAAACAGTAACAAACAAACAAGAACACAATGACTAATCAAAGTCACGCGTAGCTTGCTTGCATGCACTGAAGAGCAGATACAAACCCACAAGCACAAACTGAACAGCAGAAAGCGATCTGAAAATCACGAGTCTTAAAAAGCACGAATCGTCTCTCACCAAACTTTTACTGACACGAGATTAGCAAAAGGAGCCCAAAGGGTGCCGCGCTTGGTTCTGAACTGGCCTTTTCTAGTCTCGTCGTACGTGGTTGACGTCACAGCGTTCTTGGCGATCGGAAATTCCAACAACTTTGTGCGACCGTGTGTACGCAAAACAAGTTTGAGCCAACATCCGTCTGAAAAAATCCTGTCGGAATGTCTGATCAATGTCCGACCGTGTGTACGGAGCATTAAGGTTTTACCTCATATTATATGGTTTTGGTAAATCTGAAGACAAAAATCTGCAGAAAATCTAATAGTGTGTATGGGGTCTAAGCTCACGTTCCCATTGGGACTATTTGGCACCCGTTTTGACATGTCAAATCGCATGCCCAATTGGCAGCTATTGCCGGTAATGGCACAGATTCCCCAAAGTAGTACTTTTGGCGACTTTGGGGGCAATTTGAATAGACATCTGTGCAGGAACCCGCACACATGTCTGTTAAATCGCCCCCCAAGTCGGACTGCATTGCTGGTTTGAAATCGTGCAAGTTCAGCTGAGGGGTTCAGGTAAGTAAAACGGGGGCACTGGGGGGCTGCAGAATGAGAGAAGTTTTTTCACTTTAATGCATAGAATGCATTAAGGTGAAAAACCATGAGGGTTTATAACCCCTTTAAGACTGTCAGTAAATATATTATACAGGTAGCAACTACATATCCAGAAAGGTATCTTGCTTTTTCTGTGACACATTCAAAGCTAACAACTAAAAGTAAGATATATTTCTTTTAGGTGTACCTACCATTATTCAGAAATGAAAATGTAGACCCATCTATGTGACTACTAATGACTCAATACAAGTGTATTACTTATTTTGTTTATATTCATTTTTCACACATTTCATTTAGATCTGTAGCAGTCATATAGCTGGCTCTATATTTATGTAGCGTTACCTGTTCCTGGGTATCAGATTATTACTTTAATCTCTTCACCCCAAAGCAACTGCTAATTATTTTCTTTCGGGCTTACCGTTACCTTCTTTTCAGTGTCCATTATAGGGGTACTCATCACTCGTTCAATTGAAACACTGGCTCCAACACTTATAGGGCGTACACACAGTCGGACTTTGTTCGGACATTCCGACAACAAAATCCTAGGATTTTTTCCGACAGATGTTGGCTCAAACTTGTTTTGTCTACACACGGTCGAACTAAGTTGTCGGAAAATCCGATCGTTCTAAACGCGGTGACGTAAAACACGTACGTCGGGACTATAAACAGGGCAGTGGCCAATAGCTTTCATCTCTTTATTTATTCTGAGCATGCGTGGCACTTTGTCCGTTGGATTTGTGTACACACGATCGGAATTTCCGACAACGGATTTTGTTGTCGGAAAATTTTATCTCCTGCTCTCCAACTTTGTGTGTCGGATTTTCCGATGGAAAATGTCCGATGGAGCCCACACACGGTCGGAATTTCCGACAACACGCTCCGATCGGACATTTTCCATCGGAAAATCCGACCGTGTGTACGGGGCATTAATCCTTTTTTTTCTTCCCAAGTTTTACTTAGTAACATCATACGCAATAGAAAGACATGCCGATGCAATGCTCGAACACGGTCTCTGCCATAGACTTTACGATTCTGGGTGAACAAATTGTGAATGATCTAAACGGTCTCTACCACAGACTGTACAGTCTTGAAAGAACTGACTGTGGTACTAATCCAAGATACGTCTCTGACTGAGTTCCCAGGCTCTTCTCAAGATACCAGCCTTATGCTCGGTCATCTCCCGAAGAGTCCTCCCCTGGTCACTACAGTCCCTTGCTTCTTCCCGCAGGCCTGACAGCAAAGAGACCATCATGCCGACCCATAGGCCACCGAGACTCTGATCCTTCCTTTAGTAGCTAGGCCTTAGGTCTGCCAAGCTCAAGGCAGAATTTTAAGGATTCGTAGTCTCCCAGGCCAGGAGGGCCACGAGGTGGGGAGCGTAAACCCACCCCCGAGCCTGGGGGGTCAGGAAGCGCAAACCAACCGATCCACTTCTCACTCAAGATGGCGTCTGTGCCTTAAATACCCCTACCCAGAAATGTCCGGTGTGTGAACCACTCCCACCGAAAACCCTCTGAGCAAAGAGTAGTCAATGTGTTTGACCAGACTGTATTTCCCGATCCACCAATGATGACAGCACCACCCATGGTTAGATGGAAATCTGCACAGTCCAGCCAATCTGACACAGAAACCATTACATTTAGGCAATAATAAGTTGAGCCTAAACTGTAGCTTCAACTAATTTAAATTTAAAAAAAGAATAGCATCTGCTCATTAGGAGCAGGGCGCTACATTTACATTACTGAATCATCTAAAAGACAGCAGGTGACTCCTGTGGTGGTCATTTGTAGTCCCTTGTAGCCCTCAATATATTAGGATTTTTCTAAGAGGAACAAATGCTCTGTAGGAGGAAAAATTTGCTAATGTTGGTGGCGAGTGGAAGGAAAAATGCCATAGCATAAGTGGTCTGTAGGAGGAAAATGTGCTGGTGGTTGGTGGGCAATTTCGGTATCAGTGGGCATTGGGAGACATCAGGGGGCTTTCAGGTGGGCTAGGGTTTCTGCAGGGGCCGGGGGCTCTGAAGGGCACTATGGGGTGCTTGTGGGTACTGTGGAGAGTGGAAGGCCACTGTGAAGGGCTAGAGAGGTCTATAGCTGCTCTGCATTAAGGAAAGCATTGATCTACATTGCCCTTATGTAATGCTGACTGGAACAGAGCCTTGTGCTTAAAAAGCTCAGCATTCCAGCACTGGGCACCCACTGCCACTCTGCAGCCGCAAAGGATCCAGTACAATTAATGAACACTGTACCACCCTAAGCCAGTGCCAGACCCTACTCTAATTGAAGAGTGATGCTGATGTAGCACAGCCCCCTGGAGGACTGCTTAGAATTACCTGCTCATCTGCACGGCCATGACCTGGGTAACATTCCAACCCACCTGACACTCTGGGTTCAGACATCCTTGTATCACTGTAGAGTAATAATTAGACAACTCTCTGTATTTAGGTTCTATGAATATTTTACTTGAACCATTAATGGGAAATGCTGTCACAAAGAGGAGGTAACAGTTCTAGGCAACAGCGCCAACTCAGCAAAATAATTCCTCCAAACTACACAAGACATATATGGACGTTGGCAATATTATATATATATATATATATATATATATATATATATATATATATATATATATACACACACACACTTCCTTGAGAAATAATGTTCCCCCTAGATGGATATTTCAGCTAAATGATTATACTACCAATCTGTAGAAGATGGAACCTGGCTAGCCTATAATGGTATCCTAAGAAGGGAGAGCAGGTCTAGAAATGATAACATAGGAGCCTTTCTATCAGTAATGGCAATAAAGTTCACGTTGCAGATCTGATGTTCTTCACCGGCATGTAGGAGCTCATTAACTATAATCCAATTAGGTGTAGCGGGAAACAGTAGATTTCTTACAGTGAGGAAGGCTAAAGATGTCTATGCACAGTGTTCAAATAAGTGTAGTAAAGTATTCCTGGAGTAGAGATGTCTGTGCAAAGTGTCTCAATGTAACTATGACAAAGAATGGATAAAGGTCCAGCGATTTGCCCTCTCACCAACGACCAGACTGCTCCGATGTCTTCCGGACAGCAACTCGTGTAGCGACACTCATGCAGCGGATCCACTGCCTCGATCTCCCAACGACCTCTCTCTCCCTGTTGCACAGAGAGGTCCGTCTTGCATCAGGCCCGGGAGGAAGAGAGCTCCGCGTGTGATTTTTGCTTCTTTTATAGCTACTCCACGCAATCCTCCGATGGCAGCAAAGATCCCTGGGATATGTAGTCCTGGCACATAATAGTGCAAAGCAATTATCTGACTGGAGGACTATTCATCCCACAATACTTTTGTTTGGCCCACAAATATGATGTCACCTTATACACTGGTCACTAGAGGGACAGGCGATGCTTTCAAATAATGGAAGGCACGGTGCTTTATGCTTCTAATCCATATTGCTACATCCTCCCCCACTTGAAAGTCTTTGGTCCCTAAAGACAGAGCACAACCTGTGAAATCACTTTACTGAATCATGAGAGCTAACAATTAACCATCTAACAAACTAGAAGTTGCAACAGCTAATAACTGACATAATGAAGGGTCTTCTGGTAGTAAAATATATACAGTGGGGACAAAAAGTATTCAGACCCCCTTAAATTTTTCACTCTTTGTTATATTGCAGCCATTTGCTAAAATCATTTAAGTTCATTTTTTCCTCATTAATGTACACACAGCACCCCATATTGACAGAAAAACACAAAATTGTTGACATTTTTGCAGATTTATTAAAAAATAAAAACTGAAATATCACATGGTCCTAAGTATTCAGACCATTTGCTCAGTATTTAGTAGAAGCACCTTTTTGATCTAATACAGCCATGAGTCTTTTTGGGAAAGATGCAACAAGTTTTTCACATCTGGATTTGGGAATCCTCTGCCATTCCTCCTTGCAGATCCTCTCCAGTTCTGTCAGGTTGGATGGTAAACGTTGGTGGACAGCCATTTTTAGGTCTCTCCAGAGATGCTCAATTGGGTTTACTCCTTGGTACGATCCACTCCTTTATTTTTTTAGCTGTGTGCTTAGGGTCATTGTCTTGTTGGAAGATAAACCTTCGGCCCAGTCTGAGGTCCTGAGCATTCTGGAGAAGGTTTTCGTCCAGGATATCCCTGTACTTGGCCACATTCATCTTTCCCTCGATTGCAACCAGTCATCCTATCCCTGCAGCTGAAAAACACCCCCACAGCATGATGCTGCCACCACCATGCTTCACTGTTGGGACTGTATTGGACAGGTGATGAGCAGTGCCTGGTGTTCTCCACACATACCGCTTAGAATTAAGGCCAAAAAGTTCTATCTTGGACTCATCAGACCAGAGGATCTTATTTATCACCATCTTCATGTGTCTTGCACTGAGGAGAGGCTTCCGTCGGGCCACTCGGCCATAAAGCCCCGACCGGTGGAGGGCTGCAGTGATGGTTGACTTTCTACAACTTTCTCCCATCTCCCAACTGCATCTCTGGAGCTCAGCCACAGTGATCCTTGGGTTCTTCTTTATCTCTCTCACCAAGACTCTTCTCTCCCGATAGCTCAGTTTGGCCGGACGGCCAGCTCTAGGAAGGTTTCTGGTCGTCTGCTCTTAGGGAACCTTAAGTGCAGCAGAAATTTTTTTGTAACCTTGGCCAGATCTGTGCCTTGCCACAATTCTGTCTCTGAGCTCTTCAGGCAGTTCCTTTGACCTAATGATTCTCATTTGCTCTGACATGCACTGTGAGCTGTAAGGTCTTATATAGACAGGTGTATGGCTTTCCTAATCAAGTCCAATCAGTATAATCAAACACAGCTGGACTCAAATGAAGGTGTAGAACCATCTCAAGGATGATGAAGAAGAAGAAATGGACAGCACCTGAGTTAAATGTATGAGTGTCACAGCAAAGGGTCTGAATACTTAGGACCATGTGATATTTCAGTTTTTCTTTTTTAATAAAAATGTCAACAATTCTGTGTTTTTCTGTCAATATGGGGTGCTGTGTGTGCATTAATGAGGAAAAAATGAACTTAAATGATTTTAGAAAATGGCTGCAATATAACAAAGAGTGAAACATTTAAGGGGGTCTGAATACTTTCCCTCCCCACTGTACATCAACAGGAGAAATCACATTGATTTTATGACAGGCCAGTAATAAGTTAGTGGCCCACCCAGTAGTGTCAGAGGGTGGATCAAGGTCATCATTTACTAAAGACTCGGTAAAGGAGGCAAGTGCTTGACTGGGACGTTGGATAGTGGGTATAAGTTTTTCATCATCACTTTCCTCTTCCGGAAGTGCAGGTGGACAGGTTTTCCTGGCCTTAGGCCTTAACGTTGGGGACTGATATGTCCCTGGGCAAGGGCTTGAGGGTACTCGAACAGCCTCTGAAATGGGCAGCAAATGGTTTTGATGCCAAGTCTTGAGGGGCCCCATCTTCCCTTCAGGCCGAATCTGATACACAGGGAGTCCAGGCAGTTTAAAACAATGTAGGGTTGGTAACACCAATCTAGGCACCCCTAGATTGCGCAACAACACTCGATCTCCAGATTGTAGATTCTGAAACCTCACTCTAAGATCTAGGTTTTTCTTGTTCCTTTGTTCTCTGATGGTAGAGGCCTCCTTGGCTTTCTCATAAGCCACCGTTAAATGCTTCTGGAGCCTGTTAACGTATCCCCTATAAAAGACTTGGGAGATGTGTTCTATTGACATTCAAAAAGCCAAATCTACGGGCAGGCGAGCTTCTTTACCAAACATTAATCTGTAAGGGGAGTACCTGGTTGAATCACTTGAGGTACTATTGTAAGCATGAACTATTGCAGCGATATGGTCTCCCCAATGCTGTTTCTTCTCTAACGGGAGGGTTCCTAACATGTTCAACAGGGTGCGGTTGAAACGCTCAGGTTGGGTGTCCCCTTGGGGATGGTAAGGAGTAGTCCTGGATTTCTTTATGTTTAAGAGTTCACATAGTCTTCTGATCAGTTTGCTCTCAAAGTCCTGACTTTGATCTAAATGTAGGCGCTGGGGCAACCCGTAATGGATAAAGAACTTCTCCACTAGAGTCTTGACCACCATGCTAGCTTGTTGATCCTTAGTGGGGAAAGCCTAAGCATTTTGGGTAAAATGATCTGTCACAACCAGGACATTATTCTTTGCACTCAGATCAGGTTCCAGGCACAATAAAGCAATACACAACAATTCCACTGGCCCTTGACTCTGTAGATGGCCCTTTGGGGCTACTCTGCCTGGTAAAGTTTTCCTCTGGATATATCTGACACACGAGCAGCAATAGCTTTCCACCTCCGTTCTCATGGATGGCCAGTAAAATTGATCCTTGACCAGCCTAAAAGTTCTATCTGGGCCTAAGTGACCATGATCATCATGGAGAGCGGTTAGCAGTTAGACAATGTTTTTTAGGGAGGAACAGCTGGCTCATACCTTCTATCTCACTGAAAAGAGATTACTAGAACTTCTAATATCCCGCAAAGAAAAGAAACTGAAGATATTGGAAGCCAATATCAATGCCGTCAAAGCCAAAATGGCATCTCTAGATGGGTCAGTAGAATATAAAAAAAAATGAAGCATCTCCAGGATTTTGTGGAAAAAGTAGACAAAGAAACCCAAAAGAAAAAAAATGAAAAAATACATGAGAGATACCAATGACTATAAAAGTAACAAGGTTTATAAATGGCAGGATATCCTGGAAGGTGAAGAGGGGGTTTCTCAAACTTCCTTGGAAGAAAGAGAACCCATCCTCACACCACACCAGTCTCACCAACTAGTGTTAGACCCCAGGGAGAATCCCAGTCATATGGAGTACCCACTTATAATAGGTATGAACCTCTTTACCAAGAAGCATACCCTTCTCCTAGAAGCTGTGACCATCACACTGGTTATGGGGACAATAGAGGTTGGAGAGGTCAAGGTTGGACCGAACCTCAGTCCAGAGCTCCCCCTGCAAGAAGTCAAAGAGGGCACCCAGGTTATAATAACCATAGAGGTATATAGTAGAATGAACCACTGAAGGATCAGTGTGAAAAATAAGACCCTTGGGTCAGGGAACTTGTATATCCCCCAGTAGGATGGGGGATATACCTTTTAAAGGTTAAATTGGGACCCAGCAGGGCTGTCCTCTCATTTGGGGACCTTTGCGAAGTCACCTCTGAAGCCGAGGGATAACCACTATATTACACTGACTGGTCAACCGACAGCCAGTGCGTTTTTATCCAAAAGACATAATTTGCTGCTGCATCCAAAATTGGATGCCTGTGCATACTCATGCATATATTTTTCATTTTTTGAAAACTCTTTAATGGTATGTATGGTGGACACTGTGGGATGCTGGGTTGCTAAACTTCCTCTTCTTTATATTGTTATATTGTACAAACCATTTTTCATTTGTTATTTCAGAATGTATCTCCTACATATATGATCTTTTTCTCTCTACAATACGCCTCTGAAGAAGGGACACCGTCCTGAAACATGTCAGGCATTTAGAGAAAATATCCTATTACAAATGGAAGTATACAAAAATTACTATATGAAAGCAAATTATACTGTATAAGTACTGTTTTTGAGATTCATATTTAATGTATCTTGTTTTTATGTCTTTCTATATAAATAAAACATTTTTTATCAAATTTGATTGTATGGTTCGCCTATAAAGTCCCATCCTACTTTGAGGGGGAGGGGGGCACCTTTCTTTGGGGGGAGAGGGAGAGGTCACTATCCTCAGGAGAATGGGGGAGGGGAATGGAGACCCTGGTACCCCATGACAAACGAAAATCCAGAGGGTGTAGGGGAGAGAAAAGGAAAAAGAAAGTGAGAGACTTAATGCAAGGAATTTTTAACCTTAGTGACGCCACTTTTACAATAGATGAATTAAACGTTTTGGAATTAGGCCTTAAGTACGCTCCAGGTAGGAACCTTAACAAATTTGATGTTTTCATAGATTTTTAAAAATTAATGCGGAAAATAAATATTAAAAAACATTTTAACAGATTTAGTTCACAGTTAGACCAGGAACCGTCTTACTATGACCATACCAATTTGAGGAATAATGTGGTTTTTAACCCTAAAAACACTAATAATCATTTCCCAGAAGTCTTTGAAACCCTAGTTGAGCAAGATTTAGAGGATCTACAAGCCAAACCCAGTAGACTCAAAAGAGAGATAGAAAGAGCTCTAAAATTGTTGGAACAAAGTAAATAGATTGTTATTAGAGGGGCCAACAAAAAGGGTAATAAATCAGATTATTTAATGGAGCTAAATAGATTAGTGAATGATGTGGAAACATATGAAAAACTAAAAGGGTAACCCTATGATCAACCCAACGATAAACCCTACGACCCTACGATCAAGTATAAAGCTAAGTTGAAACGATTGGTCAAAAAGGCACAGGAGGAAGGTATTAAAAATATTTTACAGCGCACACATTCAAGAATGACATTTCCTGCAAGGCTAGTTAAAAACACCTGAACATATTAAAAAAAATACGGGGGTTTGGTCACACTATATGGTCATATAGTGCTAAGCCCAATTACTGCGACAAAGTACCCCGAATTAGTGGGTCCTACTCTAGTAATAGAATGGAAGATCCTTTGTCTCAACCATGGGAGCTGAGCTCCTCTATGTGGGAGAACTGAAGGGGATACTGTGGCTAATTAAGGTGGTAATTAAACTTACTCAGTGCCTTATCTGCATTAAATTAGCCTCAGAACCTGTGTAATTAATATGTGTTTGGGTTTGAAGGGATGAGGTGGCAACCCTAATTTTACCTTGAGCCCAACTTTAAGCCTTATTGTTGCCTGCTGATAATTAAGTAGAGGCTGTCACAAAGAGGACATAAGGGATGTATAGTAGTTATATTTGGTACTCTGATCTCACTGCCCCCCGTGTGACTTGCACCCTCTGTACCCATTGTAGTTATGTTCTAGAGATAACATATTTAAATACAACAGTTTATTAGACCTCACCAAGTTCTTTTCCCATCAGAAAGTAAACTTGCTGGTCGGGTGTACTGCTTTATGCACCACTGATCAACCAACAACTGTTATTCAAAGATAAAACAGAGTTGGTAGAAATTATATCAAAATAAATCAATTTTTTATGTGTTCAGATTGTCCAAACCCAGTGTCATCTTTTCTAGCAAACCTGGACTGATCCTTCTAAAAGAGAGTGCAGTTTTTATTGTTGTCTGTGTCCCTGCTAGGTAGCTTCCTGGTGAAGATTGTCATTGAGACTGAAAGTGATAGGAAATACAGCATTTTTTTAGAGTTGGCACCAAAACAAGAGGGAAAAGTAAATCTTTGAATGGGGACATCAGTGCTGTTCCTATTGCATCTTCTATTGCGAGAAGAGGGCTGCATCTGGTTTTCAAACTGCGGCCGGGGGCCAGATGCAGCCCTTTGCTTGCCTTTATCCAGCCCTAGGGGCACCACTTATAGGAGACACTATTCTCCTATTCTGCCAACTGACATCAAAAATGGGGTACCATTTCTCCCACTGACACCAACAATAGGGCACTATTCCTCCCAATGATACCAATGATGGGGCACTATTCGCCGCCTGCCAGGAAAATTTCCACTACTGCTGGCCACAGTTCGGCCCCCCTAAAGTCATAAACTGGCCCTTTGTTTAGAAAGTTTGAAGACCCCTGGTCTAGAGATAAAATGTTTAACTAAAGAAATTTATTAGACCTCACCAAGTTCCTTTCCTATTATGAGAAAGTAAGCTTGCTGGCCGGGTGCACTGCTTTATGCACCACTGATCAACCAACAACTGTTATGCAAAGGAAAAACAGAGTGGATAGAAATGATATTAAAATAAACCTATTTATAATGTGTTTGGATTGTCCAAACCTGATGACACTCTGCAGAATGTCCTGAATACTGTAAGACCCCTTTCACACTGGGGCGGTGCGGGCGTTAGTGGCAAAGCGCCACTAGTTTTAGCGGTGCTTTACCGCTAATATTGCAGGACTTTTCACGCAAAATATTGGTGCACTTTTAACCCCCGCTAGTGGCCAAAGAAAGGGTTAATAGCACCCGTGTTGCGGCGCTGCCGAATCGCTTTGCAGGCGCTTCAGAAGCGCTGCCCATTCATTTCAATGGGCAGGGGTGGTGGAGGAGTGGTGTATACACCGCTCCCCCACCGCCCCAAAGATGCTGCTTTCAAGACTTTTCCAGTCTTGCAAGCACACCTAGCTCAGTGTGAAAGCACTCTGGCTTTCACACTGGGGTGGCTTAAGAGGTGCTTTTCAGCGCTAAAAACGCCTGAGAAGAAGCTACAAAAACACTGCTAGTGCCAGACCTTACTATAATTAAAGACTGACACTGACATCACACGTGTCTGTCAGCAGCAGGTGTCATTTAGCCAGGTGGCCAGTGTTTCATGAATCTTGCTGATTAACCACTTCAATACCGAGCACTTTTACCCCCTTTTTATGCCCAGGCCAATTTTCAGCTTTCAGCGCTGTCGCACTTTAAACGACAGTTGCTCAATCATGCAAACTGTACCCAAACTAACTATGTCTTTTTTTCACGCAAATAGAGCTTTCTTTTGGTGGTATTTGATCACCACTGAGTATTTTATTTTTTGCGCTATAAACTAAAAAAGACTGAAAATTTTGAAAACAACAAGTTTTTCTTGATTCCTGTTGTAAAGGGTCAAAAGGATGGTAAAACAGAGGGAGTCATTTTTGAAGGGAGATTTAGTGGAACTGATGGAGGCAGCCGAGAAGAAGCAGAAGGGTTAAAGGCAGGGTAGGTATAGCAGGAGGAAACAGGGTACTGGTACTTCATTGGTAGCAGGGTGTATTGGGAGGCAACTGTGGTTGTTGGGGGTAAAGGAGAGGAAGACATCCCAGCAGGCTGGTATCTAGCCACAGAAATGGGTGGTTGGGAGCTGACAGAGGCTGAGTACAGCAAACTTGACCAGGCCTGTAATAATTATTGCACCAAATCAGGTTTGCACACTGCTCGTCTGACCAGAGATTGCACTTAATCAATACATTCTGCAAGCAGCTGTTGAGGACAAGCTGAGTATTGCTCAAAGAAGAAGGTGGAGTCATCTTCCAATAGCCAAACCAAAGACTCTACCTGAGCTGCACTAAAAGGGGGTGTATAGTCATCACCTCCACCGGAGGTATCTGACAGGGCCAGCTCTGTACAGATCTGGATCAATGGTTGCACGTCTTCAAACAGAAAACTGCCTTGATCAATAAAAACATGAGCTAGAGGGATGTATTGTCACAAGTGATCCTTAGAGCATTCACTTAATGTCTGATAAAAAAAGTCTCTGTCATCTGTTGCTAGGAGCGATAAATACAGAATATCTTCTAAATGCATCTTTTTTTTTAACAACAGGTTGGTCTTTATTGAAAGAAAGGAATGAAATTGGTACAATACACATTAGTCTGGACAATAGATAAATGTAGTTACAATCATACAAGGAATATAACAATTTGAGAATATTGGCACAATACAACATGCGTCCTGGATAATAGAATAACCATACAATAATCATAAAGTACACAGGATATGGAAGGTAAAGGGGAGGGAGGGGAGAGGGGAGGGACATGGGGGAGGAAGACACCACAGGATCATCTTAAAGACTGGTACACTTGCAAGCCGCACCAATTATGGGCAGGCGTTATACGTGGGATCCATTCATGGCCGCCAAATCCGCTCGTACTTCAAAGGACACCCTCTGCTCATGTAGATTAACTTATATAATGGTAGAACTGCATTAACCGAGTCCTCCCTTGATCTTATCGTAGATTTCTTTTTTGGCGTAAAAAAAACAATAGTGAGATCAGTATCCTAGTATATCTAGGTCTCTGCTCATCATCCTGGATACCCAGCAGGGCCAACTCTGCCGTCACTGGGACATTCAGCTGAAGGTGAATATTAATAGATTCCCCCACCGCAGCCCAGTACCTCGATAGACGTGGACAGATCCAAAACATGTGAAAAAAGGTGCTGTCTGGTGACTGACAACGCGGGCAATTCGGGGAGCGTAGCGGATAAATTCTGTGCAGTCTCTGGGGCGTGTAGTATACCCTATGCAAGAATTTTGTTTGGATCAACTTGTCGCTAGACAAAATCACCAATCTAGAGCTATCCTCAAAACATTCCTCCCAGATCTCTCTATCTAAATCAGGTAAGTCTGCCTTCCATTTATTCCATAGGGCTTCCATTTTTGGTGAATCCTTCTGAAGAAGACCCAGGTACAAAGTGGACATAATCTTAGCGAGGGACTCCCACGCCAGCAACTCCTCAATAGGGTCTGCCTTGAGACTAGGGGGCAATGGGAACTGTGCCCTGGCTGCATGATGCATCTGGTGATACCTAAACGCCATCCAGGCTGGAAGACTATAAATTTTTCACTCTTTGTTATATTGCAGCCATTTGCTAAAATCATTTAAGTTCATTTTTTCCTCATTAATGTACACACAGCACCCCATATTGACAGAAAAACACAAAATTGTTGACATTTTTGCAGATTTATTAAAAAATAAAAACTGAAATATCACATGGTCCTAAGTATTCAGACCATTTGCTCAGTATTTAGTAGAAGCACCTTTTTGATCTAATACAGCCATGAGTCTTTTTGGGAAAGATGCAACAAGTTTTTCACATCTGGATTTGGGAATCCTCTGCCATTCCTCCTTGCAGATCCTCTCCAGTTCTGTCAGGTTGGATGGTAAACGTTGGTGGACAGCCATTTTTAGGTCTCTCCAGAGATGCTCAATTGGGTTTACTCCTTGGTACGATCCACTCCTTTATTTTTTTAGCTGTGTGCTTAGGGTCATTGTCTTGTTGGAAGATAAACCTTCGGCCCAGTCTGAGGTCCTGAGCATTCTGGAGAAGGTTTTCGTCCAGGATATCCCTGTACTTGGCCACATTCATCTTTCCCTCGATTGCAACCAGTCATCCTATCCCTGCAGCTGAAAAACACCCCCACAGCATGATGCTGCCACCACCATGCTTCACTGTTGGGACTGTATTGGACAGGTGATGAGCAGTGCCTGGTGTTCTCCACACATACCGCTTAGAATTAAGGCCAAAAAGTTCTATCTTGGACTCATCAGACCAGAGGATCTTATTTATCACCATCTTGGAGTCCTTCAGGTGTTTTTTAGCAAACTCCATGCGGGCTTTCATGTGTCTTGCACTGAGGAGAGGCTTCCGTCGGGCCACTCGGCCATAAAGCCCCGACCGGTGGAGGGCTGCAGTGATGGTTGACTTTCTACAACTTTCTCCCATCTCCCAACTGCATCTCTGGAGCTCAGCCACAGTGATCCTTGGGTTCTTCTTTATCTCTCTCACCAAGACTCTTCTCTCCCGATAGCTCAGTTTGGCCGGACGGCCAGCTCTAGGAAGGTTTCTGGTCGTCTGCTCTTAGGGAACCTTAAGTGCAGCAGAAATTTTTTTGTAACCTTGGCCAGATCTGTGCCTTGCCACAATTCTGTCTCTGAGCTCTTCAGGCAGTTCCTTTGACCTAATGATTCTCATTTGCTCTGACATGCACTGTGAGCTGTAAGGTCTTATATAGACAGGTGTATGGCTTTCCTAATCAAGTCCAATCAGTATAATCAAACACAGCTGGACTCAAATGAAGGTGTAGAACCATCTCAAGGATGATGAAGAAGAAGAAATGGACAGCACCTGAGTTAAATGTATGAGTGTCACAGCAAAGGGTCTGAATACTTAGGACCATGTGATATTTCAGTTTTTCTTTTTTAATAAAAATGTCAACAATTCTGTGTTTTTCTGTCAATATGGGGTGCTGTGTGTGCATTAATGAGGAAAAAATGAACTTAAATGATTTTAGAAAATGGCTGCAATATAACAAAGAGTGAAACATTTAAGGGGGTCTGAATACTTTCCCTCCCCACTGTACATCAACAGGAGAAATCACATTGATTTTATGACAGGCCAGTAATAAGTTAGTGGCCCACCCAGTAGTGTCAGAGGGTGGATCAAGGTCATCATTTACTAAAGACTCGGTAAAGGAGGCAAGTGCTTGACTGGGACGTTGGATAGTGGGTATAAGTTTTTCATCATCACTTTCCTCTTCCGGAAGTGCAGGTGGACAGGTTTTCCTGGCCTTAGGCCTTAACGTTGGGGACTGATATGTCCCTGGGCAAGGGCTTGAGGGTACTCGAACAGCCTCTGAAATGGGCAGCAAATGGTTTTGATGCCAAGTCTTGAGGGGCCCCATCTTCCCTTCAGGCCGAATCTGATACACAGGGAGTCCAGGCAGTTTAAAACAATGTAGGGTTGGTAACACCAATCTAGGCACCCCTAGATTGCGCAACAACACTCGATCTCCAGATTGTAGATTCTGAAACCTCACTCTAAGATCTAGGTTTTTCTTGTTCCTTTGTTCTCTGATGGTAGAGGCCTCCTTGGCTTTCTCATAAGCCACCGTTAAATGCTTCTGGAGCCTGTTAACGTATCCCCTATAAAAGACTTGGGAGATGTGTTCTATTGACATTCAAAAAGCCAAATCTACGGGCAGGCGAGCTTCTTTACCAAACATTAATCTGTAAGGGGAGTACCTGGTTGAATCACTTGAGGTACTATTGTAAGCATGAACTATTGCAGCGATATGGTCTCCCCAATGCTGTTTCTTCTCTAACGGGAGGGTTCCTAACATGTTCAACAGGGTGCGGTTGAAACGCTCAGGTTGGGTGTCCCCTTGGGGATGGTAAGGAGTAGTCCTGGATTTCTTTATGTTTAAGAGTTCACATAGTCTTCTGATCAGTTTGCTCTCAAAGTCCTGACTTTGATCTAAATGTAGGCGCTGGGGCAACCCGTAATGGATAAAGAACTTCTCCACTAGAGTCTTGACCACCATGCTAGCTTGTTGATCCTTAGTGGGGAAAGCCTAAGCATTTTGGGTAAAATGATCTGTCACAACCAGGACATTATTCTTTGCACTCAGATCAGGTTCCAGGCACAATAAAGCAATACACAACAATTCCACTGGCCCTTGACTCTGTAGATGGCCCTTTGGGGCTACTCTGCCTGGTAAAGTTTTCCTCTGGATATATCTGACACACGAGCAGCAATAGCTTTCCACCTCCGTTCTCATGGATGGCCAGTAAAATTGATCCTTGACCAGCCTAAAAGTTCTATCTGGGCCTAAGTGACCATGATCATCATGGAGAGCGGTTAGCAGTTAGACAATGTTTTTTAGGGAGGAACAGCTGGCTCATACCTTCTATCTCACTGAAAAGAGATTACTAGAACTTCTAATATCCCGCAAAGAAAAGAAACTGAAGATATTGGAAGCCAATATCAATGCCGTCAAAGCCAAAATGGCATCTCTAGATGGGTCAGTAGAATATAAAAAAAAATGAAGCATCTCCAGGATTTTGTGGAAAAAGTAGACAAAGAAACCCAAAAGAAAAAAAATGAAAAAATACATGAGAGATACCAATGACTATAAAAGTAACAAGGTTTATAAATGGCAGGATATCCTGGAAGGTGAAGAGGGGGTTTCTCAAACTTCCTTGGAAGAAAGAGAACCCATCCTCACACCACACCAGTCTCACCAACTAGTGTTAGACCCCAGGGAGAATCCCAGTCATATGGAGTACCCACTTATAATAGGTATGAACCTCTTTACCAAGAAGCATACCCTTCTCCTAGAAGCTGTGACCATCACACTGGTTATGGGGACAATAGAGGTTGGAGAGGTCAAGGTTGGACCGAACCTCAGTCCAGAGCTCCCCCTGCAAGAAGTCAAAGAGGGCACCCAGGTTATAATAACCATAGAGGTATATAGTAGAATGAACCACTGAAGGATCAGTGTGAAAAATAAGACCCTTGGGTCAGGGAACTTGTATATCCCCCAGTAGGATGGGGGATATACCTTTTAAAGGTTAAATTGGGACCCAGCAGGGGACCTTTGCGAAGTCACCTCTGAAGCCGAGGGATAACCACTATATTACACTGACTGGTCAACCGACAGCCAGTGCGTTTTTATCCAAAAGACATAATTTGCTGCTGCATCCAAAATTGGATGCCTGTGCATACTCATGCATATATTTTTCATTTTTTGAAAACTCTTTAATGGTATGTATGGTGGACACTGTGGGATGCTGGGTTGCTAAACTTCCTCTTCTTTATATTGTTATATTGTACAAACCATTTTTCATTTGTTATTTCAGAATGTATCTCCTACATATATGATCTTTTTCTCTCTACAATACGCCTCTGAAGAAGGGACACCGTCCTGAAACATGTCAGGCATTTAGAGAAAATATCCTATTACAAATGGAAGTATACAAAAATTACTATATGAAAGCAAATTATACTGTATAAGTACTGTTTTTGAGATTCATATTTAATGTATCTTGTTTTTATGTCTTTCTATATAAATAAAACATTTTTTATCAAATTTGATTGTATGGTTCGCCTATAAAGTCCCATCCTACTTTGAGGGGGAGGGGGGCACCTTTCTTTGGGGGGAGAGGGAGAGGTCACTATCCTCAGGAGAATGGGGGAGGGGAATGGAGACCCTGGTACCCCATGACAAACGAAAATCCAGAGGGTGTAGGGGAGAGAAAAGGAAAAAGAAAGTGAGAGACTTAATGCAAGGAATTTTTAACCTTAGTGACGCCACTTTTACAATAGATGAATTAAACGTTTTGGAATTAGGCCTTAAGTACGCTCCAGGTAGGAACCTTAACAAATTTGATGTTTTCATAGATTTTTAAAAATTAATGCGGAAAATAAATATTAAAAAACATTTTAACAGATTTAGTTCACAGTTAGACCAGGAACCGTCTTACTATGACCATACCAATTTGAGGAATAATGTGGTTTTTAACCCTAAAAACACTAATAATCATTTCCCAGAAGTCTTTGAAACCCTAGTTGAGCAAGATTTAGAGGATCTACAAGCCAAACCCAGTAGACTCAAAAGAGAGATAGAAAGAGCTCTAAAATTGTTGGAACAAAGTAAATAGATTGTTATTAGAGGGGCCAACAAAAAGGGTAATAAATCAGATTATTTAATGGAGCTAAATAGATTAGTGAATGATGTGGAAACATATGAAAAACTAAAAGGGTAACCCTATGATCAACCCAACGATAAACCCTACGACCCTACGATCAAGTATAAAGCTAAGTTGAAACGATTGGTCAAAAAGGCACAGGAGGAAGGTATTAAAAATATTTTACAGCGCACACATTCAAGAATGACATTTCCTGCAAGGCTAGTTAAAAACACCTGAACATATTAAAAAAAATACGGGGGTTTGGTCACACTATATGGTCATATAGTGCTAAGCCCAATTACTGCGACAAAGTACCCCGAATTAGTGGGTCCTACTCTAGTAATAGAATGGAAGATCCTTTGTCTCAACCATGGGAGCTGAGCTCCTCTATGTGGGAGAACTGAAGGGGATACTGTGGCTAATTAAGGTGGTAATTAAACTTACTCAGTGCCTTATCTGCATTAAATTAGCCTCAGAACCTGTGTAATTAATATGTGTTTGGGTTTGAAGGGATGAGGTGGCAACCCTAATTTTACCTTGAGCCCAACTTTAAGCCTTATTGTTGCCTGCTGATAATTAAGTAGAGGCTGTCACAAAGAGGACATAAGGGATGTATAGTAGTTATATTTGGTACTCTGATCTCACTGCCCCCCGTGTGACTTGCACCCTCTGTACCCATTGTAGTTATGTTCTAGAGATAACATATTTAAATACAACAGTTTATTAGACCTCACCAAGTTCTTTTCCCATCAGAAAGTAAACTTGCTGGTCGGGTGTACTGCTTTATGCACCACTGATCAACCAACAACTGTTATTCAAAGATAAAACAGAGTTGGTAGAAATTATATCAAAATAAATCAATTTTTTATGTGTTCAGATTGTCCAAACCCAGTGTCATCTTTTCTAGCAAACCTGGACTGATCCTTCTAAAAGAGAGTGCAGTTTTTATTGTTGTCTGTGTCCCTGCTAGGTAGCTTCCTGGTGAAGATTGTCATTGAGACTGAAAGTGATAGGAAATACAGCATTTTTTTAGAGTTGGCACCAAAACAAGAGGGAAAAGTAAATCTTTGAATGGGGACATCAGTGCTGTTCCTATTGCATCTTCTATTGCGAGAAGAGGGCTGCATCTGGTTTTCAAACTGCGGCCGGGGGCCAGATGCAGCCCTTTGCTTGCCTTTATCCAGCCCTAGGGGCACCACTTATAGGAGACACTATTCTCCTATTCTGCCAACTGACATCAAAAATGGGGTACCATTTCTCCCACTGACACCAACAATAGGGCACTATTCCTCCCAATGATACCAATGATGGGGCACTATTCGCCGCCTGCCAGGAAAATTTCCACTACTGCTGGCCACAGTTCGGCCCCCCTAAAGTCATAAACTGGCCCTTTGTTTAGAAAGTTTGAAGACCCCTGGTCTAGAGATAAAATGTTTAACTAAAGAAATTTATTAGACCTCACCAAGTTCCTTTCCTATTATGAGAAAGTAAGCTTGCTGGCCGGGTGCACTGCTTTATGCACCACTGATCAACCAACAACTGTTATGCAAAGGAAAAACAGAGTGGATAGAAATGATATTAAAATAAACCTATTTATAATGTGTTTGGATTGTCCAAACCTGATGACACTCTGCAGAATGTCCTGAATACTGTAAGACCCCTTTCACACTGGGGCGGTGCGGGCGTTAGTGGCAAAGCGCCACTAGTTTTAGCGGTGCTTTACCGCTAATATTGCAGGACTTTTCACGCAAAATATTGGTGCACTTTTAACCCCCGCTAGTGGCCAAAGAAAGGGTTAATAGCACCCGTGTTGCGGCGCTGCCGAATCGCTTTGCAGGCGCTTCAGAAGCGCTGCCCATTCATTTCAATGGGCAGGGGTGGTGGAGGAGTGGTGTATACACCGCTCCCCCACCGCCCCAAAGATGCTGCTTTCAAGACTTTTCCAGTCTTGCAAGCACACCTAGCTCAGTGTGAAAGCACTCTGGCTTTCACACTGGGGTGGCTTAAGAGGTGCTTTTCAGCGCTAAAAACGCCTGAGAAGAAGCTACAAAAACACTGCTAGTGCCAGACCTTACTATAATTAAAGACTGACACTGACATCACACGTGTCTGTCAGCAGCAGGTGTCATTTAGCCAGGTGGCCAGTGTTTCATGAATCTTGCTGATTAACCACTTCAATACCGAGCACTTTTACCCCCTTTTTATGCCCAGGCCAATTTTCAGCTTTCAGCGCTGTCGCACTTTAAACGACAGTTGCTCAATCATGCAAACTGTACCCAAACTAACTATGTCTTTTTTTCACGCAAATAGAGCTTTCTTTTGGTGGTATTTGATCACCACTGAGTATTTTATTTTTTGCGCTATAAACTAAAAAAGACTGAAAATTTTGAAAACAACAAGTTTTTCTTGATTCCTGTTGTAAAGGGTCAAAAGGATGGTAAAACAGAGGGAGTCATTTTTGAAGGGAGATTTAGTGGAACTGATGGAGGCAGCCGAGAAGAAGCAGAAGGGTTAAAGGCAGGGTAGGTATAGCAGGAGGAAACAGGGTACTGGTACTTCATTGGTAGCAGGGTGTATTGGGAGGCAACTGTGGTTGTTGGGGGTAAAGGAGAGGAAGACATCCCAGCAGGCTGGTATCTAGCCACAGAAATGGGTGGTTGGGAGCTGACAGAGGCTGAGTACAGCAAACTTGACCAGGCCTGTAATAATTATTGCACCAAATCAGGTTTGCACACTGCTCGTCTGACCAGAGATTGCACTTAATCAATACATTCTGCAAGCAGCTGTTGAGGACAAGCTGAGTATTGCTCAAAGAAGAAGGTGGAGTCATCTTCCAATAGCCAAACCAAAGACTCTACCTGAGCTGCACTAAAAGGGGGTGTATAGTCATCACCTCCACCGGAGGTATCTGACAGGGCCAGCTCTGTACAGATCTGGATCAATGGTTGCACGTCTTCAAACAGAAAACTGCCTTGATCAATAAAAACATGAGCTAGAGGGATGTATTGTCACAAGTGATCCTTAGAGCATTCACTTAATGTCTGATAAAAAAAGTCTCTGTCATCTGTTGCTAGGAGCGATAAATACAGAATATCTTCTAAATGCATCTTTTTTTTTAACAACAGGTTGGTCTTTATTGAAAGAAAGGAATGAAATTGGTACAATACACATTAGTCTGGACAATAGATAAATGTAGTTACAATCATACAAGGAATATAACAATTTGAGAATATTGGCACAATACAACATGCGTCCTGGATAATAGAATAACCATACAATAATCATAAAGTACACAGGATATGGAAGGTAAAGGGGAGGGAGGGGAGAGGGGAGGGACATGGGGGAGGAAGACACCACAGGATCATCTTAAAGACTGGTACACTTGCAAGCCGCACCAATTATGGGCAGGCGTTATACGTGGGATCCATTCATGGCCGCCAAATCCGCTCGTACTTCAAAGGACACCCTCTGCTCATGTAGATTAACTTATATAATGGTAGAACTGCATTAACCGAGTCCTCCCTTGATCTTATCGTAGATTTCTTTTTTGGCGTAAAAAAAACAATAGTGAGATCAGTATCCTAGTATATCTAGGTCTCTGCTCATCATCCTGGATACCCAGCAGGGCCAACTCTGCCGTCACTGGGACATTCAGCTGAAGGTGAATATTAATAGATTCCCCCACCGCAGCCCAGTACCTCGATAGACGTGGACAGATCCAAAACATGTGAAAAAAGGTGCTGTCTGGTGACTGACAACGCGGGCAATTCGGGGAGCGTAGCGGATAAATTCTGTGCAGTCTCTGGGGCGTGTAGTATACCCTATGCAAGAATTTTGTTTGGATCAACTTGTCGCTAGACAAAATCACCAATCTAGAGCTATCCTCAAAACATTCCTCCCAGATCTCTCTATCTAAATCAGGTAAGTCTGCCTTCCATTTATTCCATAGGGCTTCCATTTTTGGTGAATCCTTCTGAAGAAGACCCAGGTACAAAGTGGACATAATCTTAGCGAGGGACTCCCACGCCAGCAACTCCTCAATAGGGTCTGCCTTGAGACTAGGGGGCAATGGGAACTGTGCCCTGGCTGCATGATGCATCTGGTGATACCTAAACGCCATCCAGGCTGGAAGACTAAATCTGTCTGCGAGAGCCTGAAACAAAAGGAGAGGTCCAGCTTGGAACACATCTCGTAATAGCTTAATGTCATAGCGAGCCCAAAGTTGTTGATCCGGGATAGTTCTGAAGTGAGGGAGAGAAGGATTTCCCCACAAGGGGCAGCAGGGGGACCTCCTGTTAGGGCACATAAAACATTGTCTAGCCATTCCCCACACCCGAAGGGTCTCTGCAGTCGAGGTCAGAAGAGAGGGGTACGCCGAGGAGCCCCTATACACCAAATTGCCCAGCTCCATGAGAGATCCCACTATGGCCACCTCCAAACACACAGCTGCATTTGCTGTGGACTGCTGAAACCACCACCTCACTGTGACAAGCATAGCTGCCCAATAGTATACCAATAGGCTGGGTAAGGCAAGGCCACCGCAACTCACTGGAAGCTGAAGGGTTTGTCTGGCCAACCGGGGGGAAGCCCCCTGCCACAGAAAAGAGCCAATGCAGCTGTCTATGTCCTTAAAGAAGGACGGGGATATCCAGACAGGACAATTTCTGAAAATATAGGTAAATTTGGGAAGATAAATCATCTTTAAAATATTAATGCGACCTAGAAGATTAAGCAGGAGATTAGCCCAATGAGAACAATGATCTCTAAGACGATGAACTATAGGTTGGAGATTAAGGCGCTGAAAGGAACCCAGGTCCCTCGAAACTCTAATACCTAAATATGTAAATTCCTCCACCCATTGCAAGGGGGTCTGTGTCCCGCACACCCTGGCCTAAGGGGAGTAAGGCAGATTTGGACCAATTAATGCGAATTCCTGAAAACCCTCCAATTCATCGAAGGCTGCCAAGGCAGCACTCAAAGACAACTGCATCCTGCAGGTACAGCAAAGTGTCATCTGCATATAAGGATATCTTCTCCTCCAGAGGGCCGACCCGAAGACCCACAATACGGTCAGAATCTCTAATCAGGACCGCCAGCGGCTCCAGCGCCAAGGCAAACAGGCTGGGTGATAGCGGGTACCCCTGGCAGGTCCCCCTCTGGAGAAGAAAGTAATACGAGAGGTTGCCATTTATACGGATCCTAGCTCTAGGAGCACAGTAAAGCAGACCCAGCCAGTGGAGGAATCTTGGTCCAAATCCAAACCTCCGCAGAACCTCCCACAGGTATCCCCACTCCACAGAGTCAAAAGCCTTCTCCACATCCAGAAAGGCTATGACTCTTTTACCAGCATTATTATGGGAGGTAGACAGATTAAGAAATAAGCGACGGATATTAATGTCGGTGCCCTTACCCACCATGAACCCCGTCTGGTCTGCATGGACAAGATCATCCATTACTCCACCGAGCCGGGTGGCTAGTATTTTTGCCAGCAATTTGGTGTCAGCATTAATTAGCGATATCGGCCTGTAGGAGGCGCACTCCTCAGGGTCCTTACCAGGTTTGGGCACCAACACGACTATTGCATCATACATTGAATCAGGTGGACTTCCCAACGCCGTGAATTGTTTCAGCAATGCCGTAAGCCTGGGCGCTAACAATTCCTGGTAGGTGGAGTAGCATTCAATAGGGATCCCATCTGGCCCTGGGGCTTTCCCAGATTGCATAGAGCCCAGTGCCGCTTGCACTTCCTCCAGGGAAATTTCCTCATCTAATTTCCCACTTTGTTCTGCATCAAGGGAGGGGAGCTGGATCTGGTCTAAGTAATGAAGCAGGTCAGAATTGATATAGGAGACCCTAGAGGAGTACAGGCCTTGATAAAAACCCAGGAATCTCTCATTAATATCAGCTTGTAGCGTTAGGAGACGGCCATCCGGAGCCTTCTTCTCAATGCATCTTTAGTAATTAGCAAGTGCTCAGACCCAATTCCCAGGTGCAACCGATCTGATTGCATGGCTTCAGAATTCTGTCAAGGATTCCATACACAGACATCTAATACAGGTGATCAGATAGTTGGGCTGCACCAAGAAATCGGGAACAAACGAGTAAGTGAAAAAAGTAAGTTTATTTAAGATAAAGACACACGTGCAAACCAAACAGCAAACCATAAACAAGTATATAAGTGCAAGACACAGCAAACCCCAAAAACACCTAACTGTCTAACTAATATACTGTATATACATAAGCAAAGGAAACAAACATGAAATAAACAAGGCAGGGACAAAAGCAAAAGGGGAACATAAGCCAGGTATAAGGTAGCAGACCATAAAGAAAGCAGGTAACAGGGAACAGATCTCAAAGACTAATAAAAGCAGGTTCAGGCAAGGATAAGGTTAGCAGAGGGAATTCTGAAGCATTTGAGCTTTGGTTCAGGGCAGGCTTATATAGACCAGCAGACCCACAACAGGTGTGCTTGATAGCTGGTTGGTAGTCCTGGCAGGGAGACACCCGCTGGTGGCCACCAGAACTACACCCTTTGGTGCTGAGCATAACCTGCCACCAGCAGGTGAAACCAGTAATGACACCGTTCCTGACAAAGCAAAAACACAGTTTTTTATTTTCCTTGCATGTTCCCATTAGAACTAGAGCAACTGCACTTGCCGTGCACTTGAAGTGCACCCTTGTGGTGCACAAACTATTTACCTTTAGTAAATCAACCCCAATGTTACCAGAGCAATATATTGTTACTGTAGTAACATTGAACTACTCTGAGAAAGTAATCAGGATTTTTTTTTTTTTTACGCATTGTGATTGCTTATAGCAGTAAATTACATTGCTATAAGCAAGCATTTTACTAAATGAAACAGACTCATTTAGTTGGCTTTGTTGTGATTATCTGTGATTGGCCAGAGCTAATCACATGGTACAGATGGGCTGTGATTGGCCTTGTCTGTACCATGTGATCACATTGGCCAATCACAGCAAGCAACACAATTTTACACAATGGATGGCATGAAAGGAAGCCATCCATTGTTTACAGCTATCATGTGATCTGCTGTAATTGGTCACAGCAGTCACATAGTACCGACAGCGAGCTGGTACACTGATCAGTCAAGCTGCGGTACCTTCTAAGAGGATGTCATATGACATCAACTCAGAAGGAGGAGTTTCCCGCCCGGCCAGCAATCTGCTATAGGGCGGGTTGGAAGGTGTTAAGCTAGCAACTCCGGCTAAAAGCTGTGTACATCACAGTCAGCAACATGATGTGTGGACCATGGCTTTCACTGCTGTAGCGCACCCCCTTAATGTCTGCCGATGAAATGGGACCCCCCACCCTGCACAGCTAGGCACAAGGAATCTTCAGGCAGAGTCAGAGAATAATCTGACTTTGTTTTTGTTTTTTACTGTGAGTAATAACTTGGATAGGGATGGGAGGTTATGGGATACCCATTGACTTCAACAACGAGCTTCAGGGACAACTCTTCCTATATACAGTCTCTCCTATATACAGCTCCACCTTATCCTCCAGCACTGGCCCATTACAGGCTGTATCACTGGGGCTGGCCCATTACAGGCAGGAACCTGAGGCCCCTTGTGCCTGTAGCAAAAAGAACAATGTTCAGCTTGTACCACTCCTGGGGCTACTCATTCCAGCACCACCTCTTCAGGCAGTGCCAACCCACCTGGCTGCAGCTGCCCCTTTCACTAGCCCGCCAGACTGACACTCACCAGCCTACCAGAGATCTCCCGGTAGTTCTGACCTGCTCCTCCTATCCTCTCTCCTTGCTCCCATGCCTCCAAGAAGGGCTTCCTCTGTGTGTTTTTGGTAGGATCCTTCCCGCACCCGAGCCCCGGCCCAAGACCACCCCCCCAGACTAGGAGGCACCCTCAAAGGCCACCAACAGCCTCCTCAGCACTTCATCTCCATCTTCCACCCGACAACCCCTGCTGGCATGACTCATGCCTATTTATGAGATGGCCTGCCCCCTGCCAGCCCCTTGCTGGGGATTGACTGAGGTCCTCAAATATTCCAAGCAGCTCCTAGCCTCCACCCACTGTGTCCAGAACATTCTCCAATGTCCCAGAAAACTGGCTAAGGTGTCAGAGAGGCTGCTGGGATGAGTCATCCAGCCCTGAGTCACTGAACCCTGACCCAGATTCACAGCTCAGACTAAGCCCTGAGCTAAAATAAATTTACCCACACTACAATCTACGCTGCCAACTAGCCCACACTAGAGCGGGATAGTGATCTACAAGTAGATCGTGGACAGGTGACTGTTAGATCGTGGTCTGGGCTTACTGAACCACCATCCAACAGCATCAAACAGAGTGCAATGCACAGGGACTACTTGTAGGTTGGAGCTGTAGTAGGGAGCAAAAGCCTCATAAGCCGATGCCTCCTTTGTAGTATTGGGTCCAGTCCCAGGCAGAGATACCAACTGAACTCCACCTCTTATCCCAATTAGTGGTCTCCAGAGTGGTACCAGCAGCAGATCTTCAGGTCAGAGTGAAGCAATACACTGTGCATAATAGTATAGGGCTGCTTTCACACTGATGGTCACAGTTTAGTCACACTGCGGGTGCAGTGCAGTGTACCTGCAGTTTTCCTGAAGGTTTGCTGCGGTTAGCTATAGATTTCTATTTTATCCTGTGGGTTCGATGCACTTTCTAAAAGCGGCTCATTCACAAGTGCAGCAGGCACTGCTGTTCCTCTGAAAAGTGATCCCAGTGTGTTTGACAGGTAGTGAGGTGGCCATATGTTGCCTCCTTACGACCTGATTTAAACCCATAATTGCCGCGCAATGCACGCTATTGTGACACAGCAGTACGGCAGTTAGAGGTTTAAATCAGGTGTGAGGAGGTGACACTGTGCCCGGTGATCTTTGACTTCTCCCATGTTGTTCAGGTAGATCTCCACCTCTTTAAGTGCCTACCACTGTCCTAGAGGGTGCTACACTGGCTATGTAGAAATATGGAGCTCAATATGTATGCATTTGTATGTGAACTGTATAGTCAGCATTTTGCCTTGAGCCCAACTTTAAGCCTCCTGGTTACTATTTTTTTTAAACAAGCCTGCTGATAATCAAGTAAATTGGCAAAGAATAGAAAAAATGACTGTGCAAGAAAAAGGGAGAGACACATACTGAGAAGATATAGAGTGCTGCACACCCCGATTAATGTCAAAAAGAAAAAGAAGATATCCCCCGTGGGGCTTTAAAGCAGCAAAAAATTATGAAAATAATAAGTTGTTACTTGACAGGGTTTTTTTATTTAGTAGGACTTAACCGTAATGGTTAAAATAAGAGCTGTGCTACAGGAGATAACACAAATGAAGCTGGCACAAGTTTATACAATGATCAAGCGCTATAATAGGGTGATAAACCTGACGCGTTTCGACCCCGTTGGGTCATCTTCAGAGGATTGAGGCGCTGTGACAAAATTTACGTATTAGAGTTCATGGATGTGACCATAAAAATATAATAAATATATATATGTTTAACAGTATAATTACCAATCACATTGTGTTTGAGCAGTTTCTCCTGAGCTTATAATTCTCCGACGTCTTCCAAACCGGGTCCCGACAGGGGTCCCTGGCCGTCCAACACGTCAGCAGGGGAAAAGAGGGGTTTACTCGTCCATGCGTGTCTTACAAGGAGTCACACCAAGTGGATATTTCCCAAAACTGGGGAGGAGCGTGGGGGCAAGCGAGCGACCCCTGCAGCCAAAGCATCAAATAACAGACAACTGTACCATCAGTGCGTTCTGTTTAGCACGGATAGCGATATATGTATCATGTGTCACTTTTTAAAAAAAAGGATAACTCTGTTTATAATTTATTTAATATTTGTTTGATGTTGTCTGTACTTATTGGGGTCAGCGATGTATGAATATTCCCATAGTGGTGATGGTAACAAAATCTGTCCTATCTACCCTTGTTAACCCCTCCCCCCCCCCCCCCTTTTGTTACCATCACCACTATGGGAATATTCATACATCGCTGACCCCAATAAGTACAGACAACATCAAACAAATATTAAATAAATTATAAACAGAGTTATCCTTTTTTTTAAAAAGTGGCACATGATACATATATCGCTATCCGTGCTAAACAGAACGCACTGATGGTACAGCTGTCTGTTATTTGATGCTTTGGCTGCAGGTGTCGCTCGCTTGCCCCCACGCTCCTCCCCAGTTTTGGGAAATATCCACTTGGTGTGACTCCTTGTAAGACACGCATGGACGAGTAAACCCCTCTTTTCCCCTGCTGACGTGGTGGACGGCCAGGGACCCCTGTCGGGACCCGGTGGGGAAGACGTCGGAGAATTATAAGCTCAGGAGAAACTGCTCAAACACAATGTGATTGGTAATTATACTGTTAAACATATATATATTTATTATATTTTTATGGTCACATCCATGAATTCTAATACGTAAATTTTGTCACAGCGCCTCAATCCTCTGAAGATGACCCAACGGGGTCAAAACGCGTCAGGATTATCACCCTATTATAGCGCTTGATCATTGTATAAACTTGTGCCAGCTTCATTTGTGTTATCTCCTGTAGCACAGCTCTTATTTTAACCATTACAGTTAAGTCCTACTAAATAAAAAAACCCTGACAAGTAACAACTTATTATTTTCATAATTTTTTGCTGCTTTAAAGCCCCACGGGGGATATCTTCTTTTTCTTTTTGAAATGACTGTGCAAGTAGATAAAAATGAAGTGTAAGCTGCTGGCAATAGCACAATAGGACCACTTGTGATATAACAGGATAAGTAACAAAAGTTGCTGCGCTAAACATTAAAAATAAAGAAAGAAAGTGTCCATGCAGCGAAGCAGTTCATGCTATTCTCCATTTTAGAAAGAAAAGTGATTGAAAATTAAATCTCCTAGTAAGTGTCCAAATTCTAATGAACTGGTGAATATATGTACCAATCACCCAGGTCTACCTCTCTTATAAATCATATAGAATGCCTCCTTACCAGAAACCTAGACTCCAAATGATAAGAGTCTAGAAAAGCGTTATTTATAAACCCAAAAGATCTGATATTCTCCCTCTGTTGTGCTGAAGGGGATAGTGTCATGGCTGATGGTGAGGATGAAAAGAGCATAGTCAGCATGATTTGAACCTGTGCAGGGAGACCCCAAAGGATTTCTAGTCTATCTACCTTAACCACTCAGCCACAACTACCTAATAAGATGTAACAAGACAGAGCGATCCTCACTATCAGCCATGACACTATCCCATATCTCCCAACTGTCCCTGATTTAGAGGGATTGTCCCTGATTTGAAACAATGTCCCTCTTTCCTCCTCATGTGTCCCTCATTTTGGTCTGATCTATATAGTTGTATATCAAATGCACTTTTTTTCTTTAAAAAGTATTTCTCAGTGCTAAACCTTTCACCCAATTGCTAAATTTGTAAATTTCAAAAGCCAATATAAAGGAATAGTACTGGTAAAAAAAGCACTTGTGGGTTTAACTATTTATTTTTTGGATATATCGCCTTTCAAGGGGCGTGGCAATGGGTGTGTCTTATGCTTACATACTTTTGCTAATAGGTGCCCCTCGTTCCCATCTCAAAATGTTGGGAGGTATGCTATCCCCTTCAGCACAGAGGGAGCCGATCAGATCTTCTGGGTTTATAAACTACGCTTTTCTAGACTCTTATAATTTGGAAAGCAAAGCAATTAAGAGAACCGCGCTAAAAAATATTGGATACACAAAATACCTCAAAAATTGTGATGCATTCCCCTATTAATTGAATATGTGAACCAAAATACAACACAATATAAATAGAATAGAATAGAATATAAATAAAATATCTTAATATGTCAGAAAAATAATGTAAAGCACTTATTCTAAGTGAAAAAATGTGACAAAGATCATAGAATCTGTGACTTTAAAAATGACTTTAAATATCAACAGTCCATATTGTAAAAAATTTCCACCGATAGTGATTGAAGACCTTCAGTGAAAAGACATCTCGTGAACAAAATCCACCACCAGTAAAAATATCTGTTTACCAGAGGTAAGCTTTAATGGAGCTTATGTTCGAAATCCACTCCGTGGGGACACCAACATCGACCTCGGCATGGAAGGAGGATCACCCGGAACCCACCGACAGAAGGATCAGATATTCAGCAATAAAAACCCAGGGAAATAAAAAGCATATCCTCCATAGTGTGAATCCGTTTAAAACAATTTATTGAATAAGGTAAAAGTAGCGCACTTACTAAAAATAGCGAGTAAAACAGCGTATAGTAACAATCAGCCGGCCGGCCTGCATACACCCGTTCACTGTGGGATGGAAACGATGACGTCATCGTTTCCATCCCACAGTGAACGGGTGTATGCAGGCCGGCCGGCTGATTGTTACTATACGCTGTTTTACTCGCTATTTTTAGTAAGTGCGCTACTTTTACCTTATTCAATAAATTGTTTTAAACGGATTCACACTATGGAGGATATACTTTTTATTTCCCTGGGTTTTTATTGCTGAATATCTGATCCTTCTGTCGGTGGGTTCCGGGTGATCCTCCTTCCATGCCGAGGTCGATGTTGGTGTCCCCACGGAGTGGATTTCGAACATAAGCTCCATTAAAGCTTACCTCTGGTAAACAGATATTTTTACTGGTGGTGGATTTTGTTCACGAGATGTCTTTTCACTGAAGGTCTTCAATCACTATCGGTGGAAATTTTTTACAATATGGACTGTTGATATTTAAAGTCATTTTTAAAGTCACAGATTCTATGATCTTTGTCACATTTTTTCACTTAGAATAAGTGCTTTACATTATTTTTCTGACATATTAAGATATTTTATTTATATTCTATTCTATTCTATTTATATTGTGTTGTATTTTGGTTCACATATTCAATTAATAGGGGAATGCATCACAATTTTTGAGGTATTTTGTGTATCCAATATTTTTTAGCGCGGTTCTCTTAATTGCTTTACTTACTTGATTCCTTTACCTGAGGATTAGGACTGCAGCTTGGGGGGTGTAGGGAAGCGCGGTATTTTATTTATTTTTCTTGGTACTCTTATAATTTGGAGTCTAGGTTTCTGGTAAGGAGGCATTCTATATGATTTATGGTGGAGGTACACCTGGGTGATCGGTACATATATTCACAGGTTCATTTGAAATAGGACACTTATTAGGAGATTTTGCTTTCAATCACTTTTCTTTCAATCATGGAGAATAGCGTGAAATGTTTCACTTAGTGGACATTTTCTTTATTTATTTTCAATGTTTAGAGTAACAACTTTTGTTACTTATCCTGATTCCTGATAATCAAGTAGAGGCTGTCACAAAGAGGACATAAAGGATGTATAGTAGTTATATTTGGTCCTCTGATCTCACTGCCCCCAGTGTGACTGCACCCTCTGTACCCATTGTAGTTATGCTCTAGAGATAAAATATTTAACTAAAGCAGTTTATTAGACCTCACCAAGTTCTTTTCCCATCAGAAAGTAAACTTGCTGGTCGGGTGTACTGCTTTATGCACCACTGATCAACCAACAACTGTTATGCAAAGATAAAACAGAGTTGGTAGAAATTATATCAAAATAGTTTCTGTTTTTATTGTGGTCTGTGTCCCTGCTAGGTAGCTTCCTGGTGACCATTGTCACCGAGACTGAAAGTGATAGGAAATGCAGCATTTTTTTGAGTTGGCACCAAAACAAGTGGCGAAAAGTAAATCTTTGAATGGGGACATCAGTGCTGTTCCTATTGCATCTCTAACACAGGGAGTGAAGGAAAATCTCCCCAATGGGACACAAATAGCAAAAAACAGAAAGGGGGTTTTACCCTTTCCTACTTTAGTCTAGGGTCACACTGAATGCAGCTTTGAAATTGTGCAACTTCACTTGAAATTACACAATTTCAAAGCCACATGTCAGTGTGATTTCAGGTGCGACTTGGCTGACATCTGTGCGACTTCATGCGCAGATGTCTATGCAAGTCACACCTGAAATCACCAGAAATAGTGCAGGAATTTCAAATCAGTGAGGCATATTTAAGTTGGTGTTGCACCGATTTAAACAGTTTCATTGCCGACAATAGGGTGCGACCACGGACGTTCTGGGAGCATGTCTTAGAGGGCATCCATGGAAGTTCTGGGAGGATGTCTTAGAGGGCATCCATGGAAGTTCTGGGAGGATGTCTTAGAGGGCATCCATGGAAGTTCTGGGAGGGTGTCTGGGAGGGCATCTATGGATGTCCTCCCAGAACCACGCCCCCTGAGTACCCCCTGGGGAAGTGCACCCACACACTTTCAGACACAGCTGATCACAGATCATGATAAGGGGTCAATCACAGCAGCCCTTTACCATGTGATCAGCTGTGTCCAATCAAAGCTGATCACATGTATACAAACTTATACAAAGTTATTGGCATTCCTTGCCTTACAATGGTGTCACAGCGCGAGGAAGGAAGAGCCGGTAACTGGCAATTCTGACAGGGGCACATTTACACTGATAATCAGGGCACTGATCACCAGTGCCCTGATTATCAGTGCAGCCCCATCAGAGCCTATCAGTGCCCATCAGTGCCACCTATCCGTGCCCATCAGTGCCACCTATCAGTGCAGCCTCATCCGTGCCCATCAGTGCTGCCTCATTAGTGCAGCCTATCAGTGCCCATCAATTCAGCCTCATCAGCGCACATCAGTGCTTGATCATCAGTGCAGCCTCATCAGCACACATCAGTGAAGGAGAAAAATTATTTGCAAAATGTATTAACAGAAACTGTTTAGTTTGTTTGGCAAAAAATAAAAAACCCAGTGGTGATTAAATACCACAAAAAGAAAGCTCAATCTGTCTTAGAAAATGATAAAAATGTCATATGGGTACAGTGTTGCATGAGTGTTGCAGTATTGCAAAGTGCAACAGCACTGGAAGCTGAAAATTGGCCTGGGGAGAAAGTACCCGGTATCGAAGTGGTTAATACAGCTCTGTATTCAATAATATAAAACAGTCCACAGTGGGAACAGTCTATCTTTTTTTGAATTTTTTCTCCCATAGGGTACAAGGCAGCAAACATGCCATGAGGAGAAAATTACCTCTCAGAGTTAGGGCAATCAAGATATAGAGCCCAGTTGGCTTGATAAAAAAATAGGAAAAGGCTTTCTAGGTATTGCCTTCTTTTTTTTTGTTTACAAACTTTTATTGAGGTTAAATTGTAGTACAATAAGAGGTTTCAATTACAGTAAAAATAACATATAAAATAAGGTTATTAAGTTATATAATTATTGAAAAATTGACAAGTAGAAAATATATTGATACAATCCATCAAGGGTTTTGTACAAATAAGGGTCTGTACAGTAGTAATGTATAAAGCATGAAAGGCTTGTAGGAATTCACCTTGAAAGCCATATCTGTGTTGTATAACATCAAGATATTTCCATGAGAAGCTGTCAAAAGCTTCATTGATACACGTAACTGGATAAGCGACCGCGCTTAGGACAAGCATAGAGGGATAGGTTTGCTGCCTCCCCTAGTAGGGCTCCCCTAAGGAAACACTAAATAATGAAAAAAACAGAGAGAGAGGGGGTATGGCGCTACCTAATAACTAACCAAATAAACATAAATGAAGAAAAGTTAAGGGAGCTAATGGGCCCCAACAAAGCACAATACACCAACAACCCAACCTAAAATAGGTATCAGTATCTCATGTATTGAAGTATCTGTGAAATGTGTATAACAACAAAGTCACAGAGCACAGCCTATAGGTATGTGTTATATGTGCATATACAAACAAGGTGAATGAGTGGCACATAGATTCTGGCAGCTACATGTCCCGCAAATAAAACATATGTAAAAAGTGTGACAATTAATGAGTGCCTGGTATTGTTGCAACCAACTAGTAAAATAGCACAGTGAAGATTATTTATAACACAGTGAAGATAGAAAACATTTTTTTAATAATATAAACCACTGCCAGGAGTATCATGTCAAAATTACAAGCATAATACCCTTGTGTGTGAAATATGACAAAATAACAAAATAAAATCCCACTTTAAAGGCGTATGTGAGTCCGTTACAATAGTGGAAATCAGGTTCACATATAAGTGAATAACTAGCAGTTCATGTGAATTATGAGTCCGGCAAAATTCAGATATATAGCAGACAGTTTAGTGGTGACTTGAGTGCTCACAATATCCTTGGGTGACTTTTGTGCTCCCCCTCAAGGGTCCCCACTCACCGGATCCAATCACCCCAATGGGGCAATGCGGTATATATATATATATAGTCACTCCGACCAATTTGCCACGATATCTGTTAGATTTGCTCCGGATCCACACCTCTGGCTTCAGATAGGTAGGACATAATCCTTAATAGGTCCTTTTGAAGATGGTGACTGATGGACAAGAAAGCATGAAGTCGATTATTTTTTTCTAGCTGTAATTTATGCCTTTCCTTCTGTGTTCACCTTTAGAGGTCACCTTTAGAAGCCAGAGGTGTGGATCCGGAGCAAATCTAACAGATATTGTGGCAAATTGGTCGGAGTGACTATACATATATGCACAGTTTTTTTATTTTATTTTTTACAATTTTATTTTTTTTATATAATTTTTATGCTTTTTTGGGCATTGGATTGTGTCAGTAATTTTTTAAAATTATTTTTTCATTTTTATTCTGATATTTAAAAAAATGTATAATTGTTTTCACATTTCTTTTTTTGTCAGCATTTTTTGTTTTTAATTTTAATTATTTATTAAATGTTTCCACAGTGCTTCTGGAAGGGTATAGAAGAGGGTGTCATTAGGGAAGTCAATAGTGTCAGTACACCAATGGACAGTGTCAAAATTATTTAAATTTTTGTTTATTCTTTAAATGTATTTTTTTTATATATAATTTAATATTGGTCATTTTTTCCGCAATGCTTTTTGGAGAAAGGGGTTAGGGCAGTGTATCATTTAAATAGGGCAATGGACTGTGTCATTTTTTTGTTTTACCATTTTGTTTTTTTTACAATTTTTTTTTTTCATAATTTTTTCACAATGCTTTTTTTTTTTTTTTTTAGGGGGGAGAAGTGCACAGTGTAAGTATTTCTTTTTTACTTTTCATCATTGTTTACAATTTTATTTATTTTTTTTACAATTTTGTGTTTTGATAGTTTTACATTTTTTTTTAACCACTTAAGCCCCGGAAGATTTGCCCCCTTAATGACCAGCCCATTTTTTGCGATACGGCACTGCGTCGCTTTAACTGACAATTGCGCGGTCATGTGACGCTGTACCCAAACAAAATTTGCATCCTTTTTTCCCCACAGATAGAGCTTTCTTTTGGTGGTATTTGACCACCTCTGCGGTTTTTATTTTTTGCACTATAAACAAAATAAAGAGACAATTTTGAAAAAAAAACAATATTTTTTACCTTTTGCTATAAAAAATATGCAGAAAAATAATAATATAAAAAAAAAGTCTTCCTCAGCTTAGGCCGATATGTATTCTTTTACATATTTTTGGTAAAAAAAATCGCAATAAGTATATATTTATTGATTTGCGCAAAAAATATAAAAATTAGGGGATATATTTATGGCATTTTTATTATTAATTTTTTTTTTACTAGTAATTGTGGCGATCTGCGATTTTTATCAGGACTGCGACATTGCGGCGGACAAATCGAACACTTTGACACTTTTTTCGGACCATTGACATTCATACAGCGATCAGTGCTAAAAATAGCCACTGATTACTGTATAAATGTCATTGGCAGGGAAGGAGTTAACACTAGGGGGCGATCAAGGGGATAAATGTGTTACCTAGGGAGTGTTTCTAACTGTGGGGGGTTGGGACTGACTGGGGAGGAGACCGATTGTTTTTCCTAAGCAGTAGGAACAACTGATCAGTCTCCTCAGCCCTGACATAACGGAGATCTGTCTATTTACATTGACAGACCTCCGTTCTGTCTCTCTCAGGAGCGATCGTGGGTTCCAAGCAGACATCTCGACCACAGAGCACGCGAATCAGCTCCATCATCGTGCCGCGGGCACACGCGCGCGCCCCCTAGTACTTCTACAGTGCCCAAAGTACAGCTATGATGGCACTCACAGGGGAGCCACCTTCCTGTGCTTCCTGTCTACTCTACCAGGGGCCACAAGTCAGGGACGTAAGAGAGGCCTCCCTCTGCATATCAGGCTCAATGACAAGGTATGTGACACAATCTGCCACAGTATAATGATGGTGGCTGGTCGGCAAGCAGTTAATCAGCCCTGCTGGGACTTTGGTGAGATTTGGTTTACTTAGGCCTACATGCTGTCTTACCTCAACAGGTGTTCTCTTGATTTTTTGTAAAGCCTAGAGAGAATGGGGGAGGGGTCAGGTCAGCACTTCGCCTCTTAACAGTGGACTCAGCTTGAAGCAATGGGGGTGGGGAAGGAATTATGAAAGAAAGCATTTCCCCTCTACATATAGGAATCAGCTAACAGGAGAGGCAGCAACATTTCTCCATACAGAGGATTCAGCTCAAAGCAAGGTCAATAAAGACAAGGATGAGTGAGTTTGGGGTGGAGGAACTTGATTGGCCTGCACAGAGTCCTGACTTCAGCCGGACGGAACACCTTTTGGATGAATTAGAATGAAGACTGCAGGCCAGGCCTTCTCCTCCAACATCAGAGCCTGACCTCACAAATGCACTTCTGGAAAAATGGTCAAACATTCCCATAGACACTTTCCTAAACCTTGTGGACCGCCTTCCCAGAAGAGTTGAAGCTGTTATAGCTGTTAAAGCTGCAAAGGATAAAAATGGGGATATGGAGAGGGGAAGGGAAGGGAGGGAAAAGGGAAATTGGGACTTTAATTGAAACATGTGGGTAAGAAACGAATAGATATATAAAATTGAGTACAAGGTATTTAATAGTTCATAGCCAGGGTACATTATGGTAATAATACATCAGGACCCAATGATACGAATTGGAACAAAAAACATAACTGAACACATATACATTACAATTGGCCAATGTAATCCGGGGCCTCTCTTAATCCCCAACAAGGATCCCTTCCCCTCCCCTCTCCTTATCCCCATTTTATATTCACAGTGACATGTATGAAGGTACTCGACCTTACCAGGCCACTTCCTCATTTAAAGTCCCAATCTAAAACCCCTCTCCATTCTTGTATTATTCAGTATAGGGATGGAAACATGTGGTTGTGCGCCCCTTTACGACTTGAGAGGTAGTTTTTAGCCCACTGGACGATATTGTGTACACTTCCTTATGTTGCCCGATTGGCCCTAGTTGTGCCCTCCTTTTATTTTAACTAATCCAATCTAATTGTAACGATATGTCCCACACTCCGCTTGAGTGCTTTCGTCATTACCACTTCCTCTCAGTCTGAATATTGAGACTGAGGGCGAAAATGAGGGTGAAAATGTCAAACTGTGCCACCCTCCCACCCCTTAGTGGGGCAGTGGAGTGTGTAAGTAGGGCAGTACACTGTGTCAGTAGAACAGTGGATGATGTCAGTAGTTTAATTATTTATTTGTTTATTTATTTATTTACAACTGTATTTTTCTTTATATATTTCAGTTTTTTATTTTTCTGTTAGGGCTGTGGATAATGCCATTAAGGCATTGGACAGTGTCGCTAGTTCTTTATTTACTTTTTCTATAGTTTAACTTATTTTACAATTGAATTTTATATATTTTTTCACTTAATAAAAATGCTTTTGGGGCAGTGGATTGTGTCAGTGGGGCAATGGACATTGTCAAAATTATTATTTTATTATTTTTTACAATTCTATTATTAATTATTTTTTACTATTTATAGTTTTTCACTATGATTTTGGAGGTCAGTGGACATTGTCAGTAGAACATTTGTTTTGTCAATAATTTTGTCAATACTACTTCCTCCCAGTCTGAATATTGATATCAGATATTCCAACTACTCACAAGCACAAAACAAGGCGATACTTGTTTAGTTGCTGAACATGGACTCTTTATTAGAACCAGAATACAGTCTTATATACAGTAGAAGAGGAGGTCCCCCCTCCTGCTCATATTGCTCTAACAACACCTGTAACCCAAAACAGAATTAACATGAGCTAATTAACTAATCCCTTAAAGCAGCCAATGTGACTCCGTGCCCTCCGGAGCATTGTTATGATTAATCAGGATTTCACTACAGGTCAGACTTGTTGTCTCCGAGCTTCACACAGTAGATTATACATTATCATAAGTATAAACACAGGACACCTTCTCACAATAGCAGGAGCTCCAGCAGGAGTCGGCCCGTCTCCTACGTTGTACAGAGGCCAATGTGATCAGCTCTCTCAACTAACATGTTGAGTTCAGAATCAAACAAACCAAGAATAGTCTTTACATATATCCTGGGAGATATTGTGGATAAATATTACTGTCCCATTTTAAGTAATCCAAGATATATTTTCTCAGTCACCCTGTGCCAGGATGCCACAGGGTGACTTAGACATAAGATGTGCATGGGGAGCTGAAACATGGGTTTCCCAACCTTTCCAGGGGATTCTTGGTTCCACGGGCCCTCCCATCACACTAATATGCCCACTCAGGTTGTTGTGTGTTATGTGGTGGTTGAGATGGCTGCGGCCACCCGGGTTGTCATCCAATCCGGGAGCTGCGACATGCATTGTGGGCCCCCCTCTCTCGTCGTCATGACGTGGGGTGGGCGGATGCTTCACCACATCGTGTCAACGTCATGTATTGCGCGCTGGACGTGCCAGCAACATTTTTATACCTGTGAGCGCTGTGAGAGATAATTGGTGCCAATTGCCCGTTGATATCATCAGTGAATTTTTGGCGCCTTTTCTCTCACTCTGCTCGGTTGCATGAAGTTGGTGGTGTGCTGCGGTGTTATCTGTGCGGAATCATCCTAAGGTGGTAATGGTAATTATCACTCCCTACACTGGTTATTGTTAGCATATTGGATCTCGATTTATATCTCAGTATGAGGCAATTTTAATTTTCAATAGTCTCTTTACAGTTTTGATTCCATTTCACTTTGTTGTGTATTTGGGTGATCCAACCGTTCACCTTCCCCCACCCCTTACTTTGTCATCTCCACAGTTTGGCCCACAATTAGTCACTGCTGAATAATTATTTTAGTCCATACTATTTATGTCTAGGTTTCTTTGTTACACCATTGATTTACACTATCTATCATATTAGTCTTCACAGAGGCCCATATTGACTGATCTTACCTATTTTACCCAACCACTATCACAGAACCACATCCACCTTGCTTCTTCTCCTGTGTTGGCCAACATATGCTGGCGTGCCTCCACAGCTCCTGGTAAAGACTCCCTTGGGGTGATCCGCGACCTTCGGTACCATACCACCACCATACAGACACCCCAATTCTGTTCACGTGCTTTGCTCCTGAACATTGGCTTCAGCCATGAAAACGCGTCGAGCTACAGATGCCGTGTACTCCGCTATGCCCATCCTAACCATTGTATGTCTATTACCCTAGATAATTGGTTCCATGGATGTCTATATCTACTCCTCATGGGATGAAATAATGAATATTTAGGTTTGGGATCCACTAGGCCTTATAATTGGGCATTATTGTGTATGTGTATATATGTGATCCATTGGACTATGTATTACTGCCTATATCAATCTGTTTATTATCCTTGTTGGGGATTAAGAGAGGCCCTGGATTATATTGGCCAATTGTAATGTATATGTGTTCAATTATGGTTATTGTTTGAGTAGGTATCATTACCATGTATGAATCAAATTGGGTCCTGATGTATTATTACCATAATGTACTCTGGCTATGAACTATTAAATACCTTGTACTCAATTTAAATATCTATTAATTTCTTACCCACATGTTTCAATTAAAGTCCCGATTTTCCTTTCCCTTTTTCCTCCATTCCCTTCCCCTCCATATCCCCATTTTTTATTCACAGTGACAGGGTTGGAGGCACTCGACTTTACCAGGCCATTTCCTCATTTAAAGTCCCAACCTAAAACCCCTCTCAGTTTTTGTATAGCTACAAATGGTAGGCCAACTCAATATTAAACCCTAAGGACTAAGACTGGGATGCCATTAAAGTTCATGTGTGTGTGTAAAGGCAGGCGTCCCAATACTTTTGACAATATAGTGCATCTATGTGAAATATCTTGCGATAGACTTCTGCGCTACTACAGTGTGAAGGTAATGCTCTGTGTATTGCTGCAAAATCAAATAGTGAACACCACTCCACTACCTACAATAATATAAATACCACAACAATAAAATGTGTCTGAGATTCTGCGCAAAAACTAACCACTAATAAAAAGTGAGCAATAAGTGATACCAATAAGTGCATCTGTACAAGGTAATGCTCTATAAAAAACAATCATCTAAAGTGACTTCAGTGCTAGTATATACAGTGAAGTGACTAATGCATAAATATACAGTGACTAGGCAAAGTGCACATGCGTTGATAGGAGATCTGGTGACTTTCGTGGTGTTTGGTCCCCACTCGGGGCTCCCAGAACTCTAACCTTGATGACACAATAAAAGTGCCTGTTAGAATCCCTTGGGTGTAGAACTCCTTCCACTTGAGTCAATGCTGGCGTTCTGGAGTGCCTATGGATAGGCCATCGGCGATGTTCCCTCCAGTAAATGGGTTCCACATGAGGAGTAATCAAAAGAGGGGACTCCAATAGTGTAATATAGTATGACCAAAGGTTTTATTAAAAAATAGTAACTGCTTACATTAAAAACAGCGCTGGGCAGCAGTAAAAAAACAGCGGTTTCGATCCCCGCTACGTCACTTCCGGTCCGCGTGTGTTGTGTTTCCGGTCACGTCCTACGCGTTACGTCATGTCACATGACTTCCTCAGGGCACCGGATTGGCTGTTATCATTGTGTATTTATATCATTAGGGCCGGAAGTAAACAGATCGCCATTTTGTTGTAGACAGGATGTGTGTTAATACCGCGGCCATCTTGAGGAGGATGGTCACGCTCGTAATGTCTTAATAAAGTTTCTTTGTATACATAGAAAGGATAATTCGAAGACACTGGCATATCCTAAAGGAAGATAAGCATTTACAAAGAATACTACCAGAGAAACCATCGATTATCTACAAAAGATCACCCACTTTGAGGGACATTATTGCTAAAAATGTGGTTGAACCTCCCCCCAAAAACAAATTTACATTTTTTGATGGCAAAGGGTTTTATCCCTGCAAGTACTGTTTTGCATGTACACATGCAAAAAAATTTCAGGGTAAAAAACATGAGTTTAAAGCAACTAACACAGGAAACACTTACCCTATAAAAGATTTTATCAATTGTCATACAGAAGGAGTAGTGTACATTCTACAATGTGCCTGTAATTTACAGTATGTAGGGAGAACCAAGAGAGCACTAAAAATCAGAATCAAAGAGCATATAGAAAACATTACAAAAGGATGTCCGAAACATAATGTATCTAAGCACTTTGCATTAAAGCATGATAAAGACCCCACGGGATTGTTGTTTTGGGGTATAGAGAAATATAATAGGTCGTGGAGAGGGGATCACAAAATCAGAACACTCAGCCAGAATGAATCTAAGTGGATCCATAGAATTAGGACATTGGCACCTGAAGGGTTAAACATAGAATTTGACTTAAACTGTTTTATAAGTGATTTTTAACTTTTTACTGATTCTTGTTAACCCACTATATCATTTCCGGTGTGCCTCCAGTTGCTGTCACAATTTGTCCTATGGGGGTTTTTAATATATTTTTTAATATATTTTTTAATATACTTTAATAATTTATTAAACATTACTATACATTACCTATAGGATTTACATGCAGGCACATGCACACGCATGTTTACCTGGATTTAGGATTTTGACCATCCACCTTTTTAATTACTCAGTGTTTTTAACCTATATATTATTTTAACCATTAGTGGTCATTGTATTTCTATTTTTATATAGCTCGGGTTTCTACGTTATGTTTTGGTTTTAGGTATCCTATTTAATACACACATCATGGTGATTGCCATAGTCATTTGTTTGAACGCATCATCATGAGTGCAGGTTGAGCGATCGTGGATCCGTGCTGCATCAGTTATTTAACACATCTCCCTGCAGTCCAAACATCCTGGCTTCCCCTTTTTTTACTTCTTTGTATGTATACAAAGAAACTTTATTAAGACATTACGAGCGTGACCATCCTCCGCAAGATGGCCGCGGTATTAACACACATCCTGTCTACAACAAAATGGCGATCTGTTTACTTCCGGCCCTAATGATATAAATACACAATGATAACAGCCAATCCGGTGCCCTGAGGAAGTCATGTGACATGACGTAACGCGTAGGACGTGACCGGAAACACAACACACGCGGACCGGAAGTGACGTAGCGGGGATCGAAACCACTGTTTTTTACTGCTGCCCAGCGCTGTTTTTAATGTAAGCAGTTACTATTTTTTAATAAAACCTTTGGTCATACTATATTACACTATTGGAGTCCCCTCTTTTGATTACTCCTCATGTGGAACCCATTTACTGGAGGGAACATCGCCGATGGCCTATCCATAGGCACTCCAGAACGCCAGCATTGACTCAAGTGGAAGGAGTTCTACACCCAAGGGATTCTAACAGGCACTTTTATTGTGTCATCAAGGTGAGAGTTCTGGGAGCCTCGAGTGGGGACCAAACACCACGAAAGTCACCAGATCTCCTATCAACGCATGTGCACTTTGCCTAGTCACTGTATATTTATGCATTAGTCACTTCACTGTATATACTAGCACTGAAGTCACTTTAGATGATTGTTTTTTATAGAGCATTACCTTGTACAGATGCACTTATTGGTATCACTTATTGCTCACTTTTTATTAGTGGTTAGTTTTTGCGCAGAATCTCAGACACATTTTATTGTTGTGGTATTTATATTAATATAGTGCATCTGCTTTAGTCAGACAGGACCCATGTTGTGCGTCTGTGAAGGAACCCAATTCAGGAGGCTTGAGTGATGCCAGTGTATGACGTTGCTCTGGAACAAGGAAACAACTATGAACTTGAGGGGAACTTATGGTTTCTTCAAGGCCTGCAGTAGAATTATTGCTATTTGTCCTATACACTGCCGCTTCCAAGAATCTGCAATCCACCTTTGCTAAGTGGTGATCTTCCCTTCTGGGTTTCTCATGGAAAGGATATGGAATGAAAGGGTTCAACATGTCTGGTACGAAGGAATCTCAATAACCCAGGCGCTAACCAAGTTCCTGTGGCTGCTAACAGGTGAGACAACAAACAATTGGAGGTGGCTGATAGTATGCAGGTAGGAGTCCTTGAAGCACTACACCACTGGCCTGAGAGGAACATCTAATTAGGTTAGGTGGAAAAAAAGACTTCCAAATATAAATAGGTAAACACTACAATAATGTTACCTATAACCCTGAATAAAGAGAGACAATATTAACTAGGGAAAAAACAAAAAGAGTGTAGATTACCCCAGTGCCAGGACAAGGTCATCTAGAGCCCTGGGTGAAAATGCCAAACTGTGCCACCCCCCACCCCCTTGAGGGGCAATGGAGCGTGTAAGTAGGGCAGTACACTGTGTCAGTAGAGCAGTGGATAGTGTCAATAGTTATTTTTATCATTTTTATTAAATATTTTTATTTTACAAATGTATTTTTTATAAATTTCAATTTTTAATTTTTCTGTTAGGGCTGTGGATAATTCCATTAGGGCATCGGACAATGTCAGTAGTTCTTTATTTTTGTGTAGATGGATGGTGCCGCGCTAATCCTATTGTGTAAGCTTCTATTAAATAAAGAAACCGGCCTGAAGGGCCACTGATGTAAAAAAACAGGTACTATGACCCACTGTGTACACTAAATAAATACAAATATGAGTAAATATGTGGATGTGACCAATAAATAAACAGCCTAAATGCTTAATAAATAATCACCGTGACTAACCATAAATATGACTGTTCTGATCAAAAGACAGTGAAATAAATAATATTACTTAATTGTCAATCACAAATCAGCAAAGTGCATAGTGCCAACACTGTGCAACCTAGATAACTGAATCATAAAGTACCTATATATTGTGAAACAACAAGTTTTCCATAAAGTGCAGGCGTGCAAACAAACGTAAAAATAATGTGCAAATGATAACTCCAAAACTGAATAATAATAAATTGAATGTCCCAATAAGTTGAAAATGAAAAACGAGGGAAAATCACACGGGAAAACCGTCCATAATCTTAAATACAATCTTGTGACATATGGTGCTGGCATGCGCATGTAGCAGTTAAAGTGCCTGGTGATTCAAAATTTCATGCAGCTTCGTGTGTGAACACTCCAGTGAGCAGTGGCCCCTTACCTCACAGGAATGGGGCAACAGCATATGACCAAACTGGTTCTTTAACTTTTTCCACCTAGCGGCTCCTACGTATTCCTCACCGTCCTGGGGTGGGATTCCCTCAGATATGGTCCAGGGGGGTGTTTAAAGACAGGAATAAAAGGAACCCAATAGTGTAACTCCGTTTAAAAAGTAACAACGTTTATTAGGCAAAAACAGCAGGTACTCACATTTACAATGAATGGTGAGGTGTTTGTATCCGACGAACGGCGAGCTCGTAGCTTTCTTTCAGTGTATCCAGCCTATCCTGTCCCTACGCGTGACGTCACACCACACGTGACTTCTTCTTCAGATCCCCTGAAGAAGTCACGTGTGGTGTGACGTCACGCGTAGGGACAGAATAGGCTGGATACACTGAAAGAAAGCTACGAGCTCGCCGCTCGTCGGATACAAACACCTCACCATTCATTGTAAATGTGAGTACCTGCTGTTTTTGCCTAATAAACGTTGTTACTTTTTAAACGGAGTTACACTATTGGGTTCCTTTTATTCCTGTCTTTAAACACCCCCCTGGACCATATCTGAGGGAATCCCACCCCAGGACGGTGAGGAATACGTAGGAGCCGCTAGGTGGAAAAAGTTAAAGAACCAGTTTGGTCATATGCTGTTGCCCCATTCCTGTGAGGTAAGGGGCCACTGCTCACTGGAGTGTTCACACACGAAGCTGCATGAAATTTTGAATCACCAGGCACTTTAACTGCTACATGCGTATGCCAGCACCATATGTCACAAGATTGTATTTAAGATTATGGACGGTTTTCCCGTGTGATTTTCCCTCGTTTTTCATTTTCAACTTATTGGGACATTCAATTTATTATTATTCAGTTTTGGAGTTATCATTTGCACATTATTTTTACGTTTGTTTGCACGCCTGCACTTTATGGAAAACTTGTTGTTTCACAATATATAGGTACTTTATGATTCAGTTATCTAGGTTGCACAGTGTTGGCACTATGCACTTTGCTGATTTGTGATTGACAATTAAGTAATATTATTTATTTCACTGTCTTTTGATCAGAACAGTCATATTTATGGTTAGTCACGGTGATTATTTATTAAGCATTTAGGCTGTTTATTTATTGGTCACATCCACATATTTACTCATATTTGTATTTATTTAGTGTACACAGTGGGTCATAGTACCTGTTTTTTTACATCAGTGGCCCTTCAGGCCGGTTTCTTTATTTAATAGAAGCTTACACAATAGGATTAGCGCGGCACCATCCATCTACACAATATTTATTTAGGCCAAGTGATACCTAATAGGTGCGTGCAGCTGTTCCACTTTTAGCCAACTCCATATCTGATAGCGCAGGAATATTCTTTTGTACAGTTCTTTATTTTAATTTTATTATTTCTACATTTTAACTTATATTACAATATTTTATTTTTTTTCACTTTAAAAAATGTTTTTGGGGCAGTGGATTGTGTCAGTAGGGCAATAGACAGTGTCATCATTATTTTATTTTATTATTTTTTACAATTCTATTATTCATTTTTTTTTTTTTCAACTATTTATAGTTTTATCACTATGATTTTGGGGGGCAGTGGACATTGTCAGTGGAACAGTAATTTTGTCAATAGTTTTTTTTGTCTATTTTTTATAGTTTTTTACAATTTTAATTGTTTTTATTACTTTTTAAAAATGACATTTATCTTTTTTTCACAATGATATTGGGGTCAGGAAGTTGATGGTGTCAGCAGGGTAGTGGACAGTGTCAGTAATTTTTTTTTTCTAATATTTTTTCTTATTTTATTTATTTATTTATTTTAATATATTTTTCCACAGTGCCTCTGGAAGGGGCACAGTGGATGGCCTCAGTAGGGCAGTAAGCAGTGTTAATAGAGCAGTTAAGTAGTTTATTTTATTAAATTTTTTTCTACAAATGTATTTTTTTAAAACAATTATTATATTTTAATTGTTTATTTAAATATTTTTTTCACAGTGCTTCTGGGGGAACAGTGGATTATGTCAGTAAGGCAGTGAACAGTGTCAGTAGAGCAGTGGGTGGTGTTGGTAGTTTTTTTTTCTTTTTTTAAAATTGCATTATTTTACATTTAAATTTTATATTTTTTTGTTAGGGCAGTAGACAGTGTCAGTCGTTTTTTTTTTGTTGGCAATTTTATGTTTTTATAATTTTTTCACAATGCTTTTTTGGGCATTGGATTGTGTCAGTAGTTTTTAATTTTTTTTTAAATTTTTATTCAGTTATTTTTTAAAAAAAATTTTTCACATTTCTTTTCTTTGGGAGTGAACAATATCAGCGTTTTTTGTTTTTAATTTTATTTATTAAATGTTTTCACAGTGCTTCTGGAAGGGCGTAGTGGAGGGTGTCATTAGGGAAGTCAACAGTGTCAGTACCGCAATAGACAGTGTCAAAATTATTTCAGTTTTTGTTTATTTTTTTAAATGTATTTTGCGGGCAGTGTATGATTTCAATAGGAATATGGACCGTGTCATTTTTTTACCATTTTATTTTTAATTATTATTTACAATTTTTTGTCATAATTATTTTTACCAATGATTTTTTTTTATTTTTTTTTAGGGGGGAGAAGTGAACGGTGTCAGTAATTTTTATTTTACTTCTTATTATTATTTACAATTTTTTTTTTTTTTTACAATTTAGTGTTTTAAGAAATTAAAAATTTTTTTTTAATCAGCCCTGTTGGGGCTTTGGTAAGATTTTGTTTAATTGGGCCTACATACTGTCTTACTTCAACAGTTGTTCTCTTTACTCTTTGTAAAGCCTAGAGAGAATAGGAGAGTGGTCGGGTCAACGCTTCTCCTTGTAACAGTGGATTCAGCTTGAAGCAATGGGAGTGGGGGAGGGGTTATGAAAGAAAGCATTTCCCCTCTACATATAGGAATCAGCTAACAGGAAAGGGAGTGGGGGAGGGGTTTGTCAACATTTCTTCATACAGAGGATTCAGATCAAAGTAGAGGGGGTGGTGCAAGTGGAGAGGCGTGTCATCATTTCTCTACACACAGGACTCAGCTCAATACAAAGGGGGAGGTGTAAGGGGAGGGGGCGTGTCATCATTTCTCTACAGAATAAAACATTGGGGGCAGTGCAAGTCAAGGGGGAGTGTCAGCAGTTTTTACATTGAGGACTCAGCTTACTGCAGAGAACATGGGGGATGGGGCCATGTGAACACTTTTCCGCTAAACAATAGAGTCAGCTTGAAGTAATGGGAGTGGGGGAGGGGTGTGCCAACATTTCCTACTACAGAGGACTAAGCTCACAGCAGAGGGGGTGGTGTGAGGGGAGGGGCATGTCAGCTGTTTTCTACATTGAGAACTCCACTTACAGCAATGGGAGTGGGGGAGGGGTCTGAAAGAAATCATTTCCCCCCTACATATAGGAATCAGCTGACAGGAGAGGGAGTGGGGGAGGGGTGTGAAGAATTATTTGATTCATTTGTCTTTATATAACAGACGTCTGTACTCTATACAGCATTTCCCAGTTCTCCATATTATACTTCAGGCTGTGACGTTGAAGTGCTCAGCAAAGTCAGGATTAGAAGACGTGTGAATGTCAGCTCTGGCCAGTGTCTCCTTTTGTCCGGTGTTTATTGGTGAAGAATCATTTGTAATTAATAATACAGTTAGTTAGTTAATTATTTAATATACTGTACACAGTGTTTCTTAGTGTAAAACTAAATAACCTTAAACACAAAAATAAAACACAGTGGCGCTAATAAAATTAATCCTATGCAAAAACAACTCAAATATAGATCAAAAGATATACACATCGACTATGTACATCACAAAAAATAAATTAAATAACCACCCAGTGACAAGTGTTAAATTAGAACCAAATGAAAAAGTAAATAAAAAATCAGTTCATAATAGTCCTTTCACTGTGAACTTGCTTTTCTTTTCTTCCACCACACCCCAGTGCTTGGTGATCCCACTCCCTGTGGTAATCCACTTACCGACTCCTAATGCCCACACTCTCGTGTTAAGGCTTACACGCTTGTTGACCACATCACATGGGTCACATTGGCAGATCACAATAACAGAGTCGTGTGCAGGGATCGTTCCATATGTGAAGGATACAAAAAATACTCCAATAGTGCAAAACCGTTTGAAAATTTATTAAAAGCACTTCAAATCTTTAGTATAAAACTCACATGTAACCAGTGTAAAAAACGCAGATAACACACTTTCCACTGCAAACCGATCTTCAAAGCACAGCAACAGATATATACAGATCAGCCACTATATGGGTTGTGGTCACGGCGGACCCGAGTTGTGCAGGCGTTCGATGTCTCTCTCACCTACTCCCGGCGTCTCCCCGCACTATCAGTGTAACACTTCCTCATACGATGCGGCAGCGTCACTCGTCATTGGTGGGATACGTCACACAGCCACGCCCCGACATGTTTCGTCACACACTGACTTAATCATGGGATTGGCTGTGTGGTGTGACGCTCATTCCTTTTATCCCCTCCTCTCGTCACCTGACTAACGAAGCCTCAACGCGCTTGCGCACATCTCGTGTCCCCGCAGCCACAACTTCTCCAGCAATAAAGAACGGAACTAAATGCACATAATGTACATTCACTCCGCCCTACCTAAACAGCATAAATTATGGGCTTGAAATATCATTTATCAGTATAGCAGTGTGAGATTAACCCCACACTCATCTATGCGCGTACTCTGCGTACATGTTAAATAAACAGAGATACTGGCACTTCAATCACTGTAAAGTACACGGGGTTCAAAATATTCACTACTGCATATGGTGAAGAGTGTATCAAACACAAAAAAACATATACATATAAAATAACAATTTAAAATGTTGTAAAATTAAATTAAAAAGATTCATTATTCATTGTGCACTACCACTAATACAATCCAACTCTGGTTATAGTAGTATATAAATGTATATATAGAGCAATTCTACTAATATCTTTCTCCTCATATAAATATATCATTATATGTAGTGATCACAGTGCCTGATGGAGGTTTTAAGGGCAGGGGGGTCACTGATCTCTCTAATATTATAGGGAAACATGCCACTATATCATCCTAGATTCTCAGAATCAGGGTCATCCCCACGATCCGAGATCTCAGGCAACTTCCATGCTTTTCAAACTACCTCTCACGTCCTCTTAGCACCTATTTCCTTATCCAGATAATACCTAATTATGAGTGATCAAAAGTTTTAAACTCATATTAACATAAATAAATTAAAATAAAATAAAAAACCCTACTTTACTCATAAATTAATCCCTTAAAGGTGTGATTAATCTAATATATGTGGATATTCCACTTCGAACAACTCCTACGTGACTAACGTGACAGTCACTCACACTGAGTTCCCATATTCTCCATACGGTGATGGGAGAATACTTTACCTAATTATTAATCAAATATTCTAAATTCATATTAACATATAATAGTGATAGACCCAAATTACTCATAAATTAAACTCTTTAAAGTGTAATTAATCTAACACATTAAATATTCCACTTAAAGAAACCCCTACGTAAATAACGTGACAATCACCGTGATGAAATATGTTTGTACACATATTTCCCATATTATTGTGGGGGAATACCCACCAAAAATGTGCAAAGCACCAAAATAAAAAATATATAAATAATAAATAACAGAAAACCTATATACCTTACTAAAACAATCCTATTGGACGTGATCCAATGTTGTGATATAGTGACTCTCACCCTTATTCAAGAGTCACCCATATTACAACCAGACAACCCCCCAACCCTCTCTTATTAGTATTCTTACTCATGACAACCAGTATTGTCTGATACCCAATATTTATTATGAGCATCATACTACATGAGCCTAAGTCCCTTCCCAGAATCCTTTAAAAATCGTTTATAAAGCAGTTTAGATCTAGTTCAATATTTAACCCTCTGGGCGTCAGACATTTAAACAGGAATATCCATTGGGTTTCCTTTTGGCATAAGTCTCTCACTCTATTTGACCCTCTCCAGGTCGGATGCACTACATCAATGCCACAAAACTGTAGCAATGATGCATCCTGTTGATGTTTTTCTCTGAAGTGCAGCGAGACACTATGGTATTTGTACCCATTTTTTATATTGGTCAGATGTTCTGCTATTCTAGTTTTTAATAATCTCTTAGTTCTTCCTACATAGAATAGGCCACATGGGCACCACATAAGGTACACTACATGAGAGGAATTACACGTACTGAATTCCCTTATTTCAAACGTTTCTCCTTCTCTATTAGTAACATTCTTCAGTCCTCTGTGACTGGTTCTAACTGTCCTACAACAGACACATTTCCTGCAACAATAGAAACCTCTAAAATCTATTTTCATAGCCCTTGGGGGATCCAAGATCTTTTTAACTATCTGGTTTCCAAAATTTGGGGCCTTCCTATAGATGAATTTCGGCCGTTGCGGTAATATCTCTCTTAAATGCCTATCCTGACATAAGATGTGCCAGTGTTTTTGATATATACTCTCAATTTCTTTATATTGACTGTGAAAGCCCGAAATAAAACTCAATTGATGTTGGTTAGTGGGGTCCGAGTGTTCCTTCTTCTGGAGGCATTGACTTCTAGGGATCTCTGCCACCTCATGTATTAATTCTTCCAATTTTTTGTCACCATAACCTTTCTGCACAAATTTCTCTTTCAGGTTATTAGCTTGCTCTAAGTAATCTTCCATCTTTGTGCAATTCCGACGGACCCTCAAAAACTGTCCCTTCGGGATATTCCTTATCCATGCAGGGTGATGCCCACTCCTGATGGACAGGTAGCTGTTGCGGTCCGTCGGTTTGAAATACACCTTAGTGTTCAAACCATTAAATTGTTTTTCTATGGTGACATCAAGGAAGTGAATGGTTGTCTCACCTATTACATATTCCAGCTTGATGTTGTTAGTATTATTATTGAGGTCCTCCAAAAATTCCACCGCAGATTCCCTAGAGCCCTCCCAAATAAACAGGAGGTCATCTATAAATCTGCGGTAGAATTTTAACTGGGGCATGCTTTTATTGAAAATCCGTCTGTCCTCCCACTCTGCCATGAATAAGTTGGCTAGTTGCATGCCGGGTGCCTATTATTTACACGCTACCCAAGGTACATAAAAGCACTGATTGCCCACCACCTAGACCAATTGTAAATGGCATTGGTTCTGTAACCGCGAGGTTAGGAGAATATTTAGATAAGTTTCTCCAGCCAAGCGTGAGGGCAACTAAGGCCTACTTGAAAGACACCTCAGAGTTATTGTTATTGTTGGATCAGGTACAGTTGGATTTCTCCTCTGAATCATATTTAGTGACGGCAGACGTCGCGTCCTTATATACCATCATACAACATGAGGATGCGTCTCTGGCCCTTAATTGGGCATTGAGTAGGCGGGAGGAGGTGCCCGATATGCAGAAGAGGTTTTTGGGTCAGGCGCTTGAGTTTTGTATGACTCATAATTATTTCTGGTACGGTGGCCAGTTTTACTCTCAGAAGGTTGGCGTGGCGATGGGGGCTAAGTATGCCCCCAGCCTAGCCAACTTATTCATGGCAGAGTGGGAGGACAGACGGATTTTCAATAAAAGCATGCCCCAGTTAAAATTCTACCGCAGATTTATAGATGACCTCCTGTTTATTTGGGAGGGCTCTAGGGAATCTGCGGTGGAATTTTTGGAGGACCTCAATAATAATACTAACAACATCAAGCTGGAATATGTAATAGGTGAGACAACCATTCACTTCCTTGATGTCACCATAGAAAAACAATTTAATGGTTTGAACACTAAGGTGTATTTCAAACCGACGGACCGCAACAGCTACCTGTCCATCAGGAGTGGGCATCACCCTGCATGGATAAGGAATATCCCGAAGGGACAGTTTTTGAGGGTCCGTCGGAATTGCACAAAGATGGAAGATTACTTAGAGCAAGCTAATAACCTGAAAGAGAAATTTGTGCAGAAAGGTTATGGTGACAAAAAATTGGAAGAATTAATACGTGAGGTGGCAGAGATCCCTAGAAGTCAATGCCTCCAGAAGAAGGAACACTCGGACCCCACTAACCAACATCAATTGAGTTTTATTTCGGGCTTTCACAGTCAATATAAAGAAATTGAGAGTATATATCAAAAACACTGGCACATCTTATGTCAGGATAGGCATTTAAGAGAGATATTACCGCAACGGCCGAAATTCATCTATAGGAAGGCCCCAAATTTTGGAAACCAGATAGTTAAAAAGATCTTGGATCCCCCAAGGGCTATGAAAATAGATTTTAGAGGTTTCTATTGTTGCAGGAAATGTGTCTGTTGTAGGACAGTTAGAACCAGTCACAGAGGACTGAAGAATGTTACTAATAGAGAAGGAGAAACGTTTGAAATAAGGGAATTCAGTACGTGTAATTCCTCTCATGTAGTGTACCTTATGTGGTGCCCATGTGGCCTATTCTATGTAGGAAGAACTAAGAGATTATTAAAAACTAGAATAGCAGAACATCTGACCAATATAAAAAATGGGTACAAATACCATAGTGTCTCGCTGCACTTCAGAGAAAAACATCAACAGGATGCATCATTGCTACAGTTTTGTGGCATTGATGTAGTGCATCCGACCTGGAGAGGGTCAAATAGAGTGAGAGACTTATGCCAAAAGGAAACCCAATGGATATTCCTGTTTAAATGTCTGACGCCCAGAGGGTTAAATATCGAACTAGATCTAAACTGCTTTATAAACGATTTTTAAAGGATTCTGGGAAGGGACTTAGGCTCATGTAGTATGATGCTCATAATAAATATTGGGTATCAGACAATACTGGTTGTCATGAGTAAGAATACTAATAAGAGAGGGTTGGGGGGTTGTCTGGTTGTAATATGGGTGACTCTTGAATAAGGGTGAGAGTCACTATATCACAACATTGGATCACGTCCAATAGGATTGTTTTAGTAAGGTATATGGGTTTTCTGTTATTTATTATTTATATATTTTTATTTTGGTGCTTTGCACATTTTTGGTGGGTATTCCCCCACAATAATATGGGAAATATGTGTACAAACATATTTCATCACGGTGATTGTCACGTTATTTACGTAGGGGTTTCTTTAAGTGGAATATTTAATGTGTTAGATCAATTACACTTTAAAGAGTTTAATTTATGAGTAATTTGGGTCTATTACTATTATATGTTAATATGAATTTAGAATATTTGATTAATAATTAGGTAAAGTATTCTCCCATCACCGTATGGAGAATATGGGAACTCAGTGTGAGTGACTGTCACGTTAGTCACGTAGGAGTTGTTCGAAGTGGAATATCCACATATATTAGATTAATCACACCTTTAAGGGATTAATTTATGAGTAAAGTAGGGTTTTTTATTTTAATTTATTTATGTTAATATGAGTTTAAAACTTTTGATCACTCATAATTAGGTATTATCTGGATAAGGAAATAGGTGCTAAGAGGACGTGAGAGGTAGTTTGAAAAGCATGGAAGTTGCCTGAGATCTCGGATCGTGGGGATGACCCTGATTCTGAGAATCTAGGATGATATAGTGGCATGTTTCCCTATAATATTAGAGAGATCAGTGACCCCCCTGCCCTTAAAACCTCCATCAGGCACTGTGATCACTACATATAATGATATATTTATATGAGGAGAAAGATATTAGTAGAATTGCTCTATATATACATTTATATACTACTATAACCAGAGTTGGATTGTATTAGTGGTAGTGCACAATGAATAATGAATCTTTTTAATTTAATTTTACAACATTTTAAATTGTTATTTTATATGTATATGTTTTTTTGTGTTTGATACACTCTTCACCATATGCAGTAGTGAATATTTTGAACCCCGTGAACTTTACAGTGATTGAAGTGCCAGTATCTCTGTTTATTTAACATGTACGCAGAGTACGCGCATAGATGAGTGTGGGGTTAATCTCACACTGCTATACTGATAAATGATATTTCAAGCCCATAATTTATGCTGTTTAGGTAGGGCGGAGTGAATGTACATTATGTGCATTTAGTTCCGTTCTTTATTGCTGGAGAAGTTGTGGCTGCGGGGACACGAGATGTGCGCAAGAGCGTTGAGGCTTCGTTAGTCAGGTGACGAGAGGAGGGGATAAAAGGAATGAGCGTCACACCACACAGCCAATCCCATGATTAAGTCAGTGTGTGACGAAACATGTCGGGGCGTGGCTGTGTGACGTATCCCACCAATGACGAGTGACGCTGCCGCATCGTATGAGGAAGTGTTACACTGATAGAGCGGGGAGACGCCGGGAGTAGGTGAGAGAGACATCGAACGCCTGCACAACTCGGGTCCGCCGTGACCACAACCCATATAGTGGCTGATCTGTATATATCTGTTGCTGTGCTTTGAAGATCGGTTTGCAGTGGAAAGTGTGTTATCTGCGTTTTTTACACTGGTTACATGTGAGTTTTATACTAAAGATTTGAAGTGCTTTTAATAAATTTTCAAACGGTTTTGCACTATTGGAGTATTTTTTGTATCCTTCACATATGGAACGATCCCTGTGATGTGGTCAACAAGCGTGTAAGCCTTAACACGAGAGTGTGGGCATTAGGAGTCGGTAAGTGGATTACCACAGGGAGTGGGATCACCAAGCACTGGGGTGTGGTGGAAGAAAGGAAAAGCAAGTTCACAGTGAAAGGACTATTATGAACTGATTTTTTATTTACTTTTTCATTTTTTTGGTTCTAATTTAACACTTGTCACTGGGTGGTTATTTAATTTATTTTTTGTGATGTACATAGTCGATGTGTATATCTTTTGATCTATATTTGAGTTGTTTTTGCATAGGATTAATTTTATTAGCGCCACTGTGTTTTATTTTTGTGTTTAAGGTTATTTAGTTTTACACTAAGAAACACTGTGTACAGTATTCATATCCTTTAAAGTGGCAGCTCTAGATTAATTTGAGTATAGGTCTAAGGCGCAGTGGTGGTAAATGAGATAGGAGGGCTATTTTGGACACTCATATTACCAACGGTTGAGATTACAATTATTTAATATAGTTAGCTAATTAGTGAATTAGATATTTACAGATAATTATGTCTATACATGTATGTGTTTTCTGCACATGGTTGTATTGCTTGACTCAGGGGCGTATCATGCAATCAGTGGGCCTGTGTGCAAGATCAAAACTGGGCCCTAGTCATTGATTCAAATAAAAATTATTTATTTGGGGTTTTTTTTTACAATTTTATTTGTAATTATTTTTTTTACAATTTCATTATTTTTTTACAATTTATTTTTTATTATTTATAAAAATGCTTTAGAGGGTCCAGTGGATGTTTTAGTAGGGCAGTGCACAGTGTCAGTAGAGCAATGGACAGTGTCAGAATTGTATTATTTTATTTTGTATTATTTTTTTACAATTCTATTATTAAGAATATGTTTTCACAGTGATTTTTTTTTTGTGGGGGGGGGGGGGGGGCAATTGACATCAACAGTAGAGCAGTGGATGTGTCAGTAGTTTTTATTATTTTATTATTTTATTTTTTATAATTTTTTTACAATTTGTTATTTTTTCCATTTTCTTATAATGTATTTTTTAATATCATTTTTTTTCTTACTGCTATGGGGGGGGGGGCAGTGGATTGTGTCAGTAAGGCAGTGGACAGTGTCAGTAGATTTTTTGTTTTTATTATTTCATTTTCTAATATGTTTTACAATTGTTTTACAATTGTGGATGGACTCAGTATGGCAGTGAACAGTGTCAGTAGAGCAATTAATGGTGTCAGTAGTTTTTGATTACATTTTTTCTACAAATATATTTTTTTTACGTTTTTTTTCATAATTATTTATTCGATTTTTTTTTTTAAATACTTTTTTCACAGTGCTTCTGGGGGCAGTGAATCGTGTAAATTGAAAAAACGATCAAGGGGTTAATATGGCGCACAATGGAGGTAGCCGAGTACATATATCTAAAAATGGTGGGGGGAAGGGGGTGGGTTGGGGGTTTCTGAGAGGGAGAACTTGATGGTGGTAGTTAATGTTTCACAACAAGTTCGGGTATTAGCCTGATGAAGGAGCACGCATGCTCCGAACGCGAAGCACTGCCCGCCTCACCCCGCTCCCGGAAGTGAAGACGCAGGTCAGCACGGCGCTCCACGGAGGATCCATGACCGATATCCTGGCCGCCCGGAGGCTCTGAGGACCCTCGGCACCACCGGAACAGCTACCAGGACCCAGGTTACAGGACTCACATCCCAGGAACCCCTCCACTGGCCCGTGACACCCACATCCCCCGAGAGCACGCGGATGAAACTACTTTACATGCTGGTTTTTAGCAACTCAAATGTGAGTGTTTTTATCTATTGTAATAAATATTTTTAACATACATGCTGCACTTAGAGGGCGCCGTCCTTCTTTCTTTTTTAATCGTGTAAATTGGGCAGTGAACAGTTTCAGTAGATACATGGATGGTGTCAGTAGTTTTATATTTTTATTAAATTTTTTATATTTTTAATTTTTTTTTCTACATTTAAATTTTTTTTAGGGCTGTGGATCAGGTCAGTAGGGCAGTGGACATTGTCAGTAGTTGTTTATTTTTTATTATTTATTTCTTTTCTACAATTTTGATTCATAACATTTTTACAATCTATTTTTTTATTGGTTTTTTTTTTTTTCATTTTTAAAAAATACTTTTGGAGGACCAGTGGATAATGTCATTATGGCAGTGGATGGTGTCAGAAGAGTAATGGACAGTGTCGGAATTGTATTATTTTATTATTTTATTTTATCACAAAGATTTTGGGGGGATTTTGTGAAGGGTGTCAGTAGGGCAGTTTACAGTTTCAATAGAATTTTTGTTTTTATTATTTTATTTTCTAAGTTTTTTTTTGTTTGTTTTTTGAGAGGGTTAAACGTATTTATTTACACTGGGTGATGTGGACAGTAAAAGAAAGTAACAATGAAAGAAAAAAGTTTGTAAACTTTTACTAAGGAAAAAAAGTTTACAGACAAAACAAGTTTTTTAAAAAAAAATTTACATTTCTTTTTTACAGTTCCTCTGGGAGGAGCGCAGTGGATGGTCTCAGTGAGGAAGTGAGCATTGTCCTGGACAATAAACTGGTGATCCAACCTGGAAGGGCTAAAAAGGAGAAGGGCAAAAACACATCACGTTATGGAATACAACCATCCCACGTGAACCTGGCCGACTCCCCTCACACACTCCACATACCTAGAGCGTGAGGGCTGGCTGCACGGAGGTGGTGACTTGTCCATGGCACCCTGGCGGACGATCGGTGACGATCCTGCAGCTTGTAGGAACACAGAAACGTCCTGGGAGAAGGAGAGCAAATAGCATGTAGCTTGCCCTTTAAGAGCCATCTCCGCCCGCCATCTCCCTGCACCATAAACCCCCAGACCGGCCTACCTTAACCTGGGAACCTTAGTGCATGGAGGAGCTGTCGCAAGGTGGCCACAGTGATCCCCAGTGTGACAGGAGCTCACAGGGATTTAAATATCCCCTCTGAAATGACGTCACCACCACGCCTAGCATGCCTGCGCACCGCCGAGACCCCGGCCATACTGTGCATGCGTGAAACCAAGCCTCGGTTTTGTCCGAGAATTGCGCATGTGCAGAAGCGCGCTGGAGCCACGACCCGGAAGAGGGAGCCGTGTCCTAGAACGCACCTGCGTCCCAGGCACCAAGAGGGGAGGGAAGAACTGCCATGGAAGAACCTTCAGACCTGCCAGCTGATCCGCGCCTGGGTGACCACCACTGGACATAGAGGCCTGGAGTCACGCACTCACCCATGGCTGGGCCCTTGGCTATCCTGACACCGATAGAAGGTATGCACAGCATCAACCTTGATCGATTGGACGTCCATAAATCTAAGTGCATTGTTTGCAGGTCCAATGAGGAGGACAAAAAGGAACGCAGTCTCTAGCGGTGAGCTCAAATTTATGGGAGTGGGGTCCTATAGCATTGGAGAGGAGGCAGGGTTAACCCACACGTAGGCTGCCATAGAGTCTGTCAGGAAAGACTCCATTCTACAAATGTATTTTTACATTTTTTTTACAATTTTATTTTATAATACTTTTTATAATACTATCCTATAGGACACTACTCCCATAAATTTTTGTTCCCTGCCCACGGCCGTGTTCATTTTTTGTCCTCCTCCGTAGGACCTATGTGGGTCTTCCTACCCGAAGATTTACTCCCACACGTTTCCACGATCTGGATGGCCGAGCGGCGACTTGGGACTGGAATGCCGCTATACTCCGTTAAGCCCTAGCTACTAGCGGGGTATGGAGCGGGCACTGGAAGGGGCGCTGGAGGAAGCCAGATACCTAGCCACTGGCAGGCAGGCTACGCATTGGCCTAATAGCCCAGCTAATAAGCAGGTGACCTTGTTTGCCCCTGAGAAGTTGGTGAACTCCTTACCTTTGGCCCTGGAGATGATCATGTGGCAGTGGTGAGATTGTTCCTTTTTTTCTCATGGCAGCAGTGTTTGTTCCTTTCTTTAGTTTGTTGCTCTCTTTTCTCTGTGTTTGTTTCGTATGTTTAGCAGGCATGGCGGCTGGTTCCTCTTGCGTTCCAGCCGCCGTTTACTTTCGTTTTCGTTCGCGCAGCCATACTGCGTATGCGCGTGTAAGGCCTGACAGTGAGGCTTGGTTCGCGCATGCAAAATGACACTAATCGCGCATGCGCGCTAGCGACACGGGCGGCGCTGTGGTGAAGTCACAGGGGAGCCTTATTTAAACAGGGGGAATAGCCTGCAAGCCTTGGGAATGCTTGTGGGCTATTGGGACAACTTCCCCTAGTCCCTGGTGATCTGGTCTTGGTAAGTGTCTCTCTGGGACAGGTGGGGAAATGCTTACTGCACCTGGTTCTTATCTGTCTGTCATTACAGCCTCTATAGACATGAACTCCCCACCGCCTGCTTGTGGCCAGCCCTCTAATAAAAGGTATTGCTGGCAGAGGGGGGGGGGGGAGGGGTGGCGCCTGTCTTAGTCTTCCCAGTTTATTTTTATCTTGATCTTTGTGTTCCCTGTATTTCATTCATTCAGCCCTTCCAGGTCAGAACAAAGATGCAGCTCTCACAGAGGAAGCGACTCTTCGAAATCACATTACCGGCATTCCTCTTCCAGGTCTAAGCACCACGGCTCACCTTCAAGATCTGGGTGAGGACCGATCTCGCTCCTCCAAGGCTCACTCCAGCCATTCAGCTGCTAGTGTCTGCTGGGGATGTAGGTCACAAGTACCTCCCGGAAGATCTCTATGCCATCTCTGTTTTTCCAAAGCTTCCAATGAAAGAGGGAGTACGGACCAGCAGCTAAAATCCCTGGTCAAAATGGCTGTTAAAGAGTCTCTTAAAGGTATCGGGTCCAGCCAGACCTCTGTCCCTCTAGCAGAGTCGCCACAGTCTCCAGTAGGGATGAGCCGAACACCCCCCGGTTCGGTTCGCACCAGAACCCGCGAACGGACCGCAAGTTCGCACGAACGTTAGAACCCCATTGACGTCTATGGGACTCGAACGTTCGAAATCAAAAGTGCTCATTTTAAAGGCTAATTTGCATGGTATTGTCCTAAAAAGGGTTTGGGGACCCGGGTCCTACCCCAGGGGACATGTATCAATGCAAAAAAAACTTTTAAAAACGGCCGTTTTTTCGGGAGCAGTGATTTTAATGATGCTTAAAGTAAAAAAAAAAAAGTGAAATATTCCTTTAAATATCGTACCTGGGGGGTGTCTATAGTATGCCTGTAAAGTGACGCGTGTTTCCCATGTTTAGAACAGTCCCTGCACCAAATGTCATTTTTAAAGGAAAAAATCTCATTTAAAACTGCTTGCGGGTTTAATGTCATGTCGGGTCCTGGCAATATGGATGAAAATCAGTGAGACAAACGGCATGGGTACCCCCCAGTCCATTACCAGGCCCTTTGGGTCTTGTATGGATATTAAGGGGAACCCCGCACCCAAATTAAAATAAGGAAAGGTCCCTATATACTCTGAACAGCAGTATACAGGCGGTGCAAACAAGACAGGGACTGTAGGTTTGTTGTTAAGTAGAATCTGTTTGTAATTTTGAACATTTTTAATGTGTTTAGCTCCAGCCAAAAAATCTTTTCTAAGCTTTTTGGAAAACATAGGGAAGGGTTATCACCCCTGTGACATTTGTTTTGCGTCTTTCCTCCTCTTCAGAAGATTTCACCTCACTTTTTTGTCCCAATGAAAAATGTTTTTTGAAAATTTGGGTTTTTTTGTGGAACAAGGATTGGAAAGCATCAGTGGAAAGGAGAAATTGTTTTCCCATATTAACTCTTACATGAGAGAATTTCCCTTCCTATGGGTAGATTTCATCTCACTTCCTGTTGTCTCCTTCCGTTTGCAAGTAGGAGTCGTTTGTAAGTTAGATGTTTGAAAGTAGGGTCCTGCCCTATATACTCAGCAGAAATTTGGGCCTTAGGTGTTGCTGTGGCCAAAACACTGTAAGCCCTCACAGGGCCCTGCTGTGAAATATTAGATCAAGAATTGTAATTACATGCCCCTGTTGAACAGGAGCTGAAAAATTAGGCCTTAGGCACTGGTGCTGGTGCCACAACACTGCAACCCCTCACAGACACTCTAGTTGGAACGCAGGAACGAGCCCTGCTGCAAAGTATTGCATCAAAAATTGTAATTACACGCCCCTGTTAGACATGGGCAGAAAAATTGGGCCTTAGGCACTGGTGCTGGTGCCACAACACTGCAACCCCTCACAGACACTCTAGTTGGAACGCAGGAACGAGCACTGCTGCAAAGTATTGCATCAAAAATTGTAATTACACGCCCCTGTTAGACAGGGGCAGAAAAATTGGGCCTTAGGCACTGGTGCTGGTGCCACAACACTGCAACCCCTCACAGACACTCTAGTTGGAATGCAGGAACGAGCCCTGCTGCAAAGTATTGCATCAAAAATTGTAATTTCACGCCCCTGTTAGACAGGGGCAGAAAAATTGGGCCTTAGGCACTGGTGCTGGTGCCACAACACTGCAACCCCTCACAGACACTCTAGTTGGAATGCAGGAACGAGCCGTGCTGCAAAGTATTACATCAAAAATTGTAATTACACGCCCCTGTTATACAGGGGCTGAAAAATTGTGCCTTAGGCACTGGTGGTGGCGCCCAGAACCAAAAATGTTCTTACAAGCTATCAGCGTGATGATTGAGGAGGAAGAGGATAATTACTCAGGGATAATCACTCAGCATCAGCATAGGCAGTCTTTGAAGGGATCTGAAAAAAATTATTCAGTTACATCAGCATCAGGTGCTTGGTAGCTGGTGGTGATCCAAGACTGATTCATTTTTATGAAGGTCAGCCGATCGACCGAGTCAGTGGACAGACGCACCCTGTGATCGGTTACCACGCCTCCAGCAGCACTGAATGTACGTTCCGAAAGAACGCTGGATGCAGGACAGGCCAGTAGCTCAATTGCATACTGTGCAAGCTCTGGCCAGTGATCCATCCTCAAGACCCAGTAACCCAGAGGATTTTCGGTGGGAAAGGTGTCCAAGTCTGATCTTGCCCCTAGGTATTCCTGCACCATGTAAAACAGACGCTGGCGATGGTTGCTGGAACCGATCATACCTTGGGGCTGCGGACCAAAAAATTGTCTGAACGCATCGGTCAGACGGCCACCTTCTCCACCGCTCCTTCTTTGACTGACCGAAGCCTCAGCAACACGTTGTCCAGAAACAGGAGTTTGTAACCTCCCAGTCTCTGGGAACGCGTTGCACAGACCTTTCTGCAAGGCCTCCCGAAGATGTTTCATCCTCTGCTCCCTCTGCGATGGCAAGATAAGGTCCGCAACCTTACCCTTGTAACGTGGATCAAGGAGGGTTGCCAGCCAGTATTGGTCCTTCTCCTTGATACCACGAATACGAGGATCCTTACGCAGGCTTTGCAGGATCAGGGAGGCCATGCAGCGTAGGTTTGCTGAGGCATTCGGTCCGGAGTCCTCTGGGTCACTAAGGACAACAACGTCCGCAGCCACCTCCTCCCAGCCACGTACAAGTCCATGTGTTCCTTGGGACTGATCCCTTAAAGACTGCTGATGCTGAGTGCCAGGCTCCACCTCCATACTGACACAATCTTCCTCCTCCTCCTCCTCGTCCTCTTCCTGTGTGATCGGCGGGCACGCAGGAACACTGTCTGGATAAAGGGGGCCTTGAGAGCTAAGGAAGTCCTCCTCTTCCTGCCTCTGTTCTGCCTCAAGTGCCCTGTCCATTATGCCACGCAGCGTGTGCTCCAACAGGTGGACAAGGGGGACAGTGTCACTGATGCATGCACTGTCAGTGCTCACCATCCTCGTGGCCTCCTCGAATGGTGACAGGACAGTGCATGCATCCCTGATCATGGCCCACTGGCGTGGGGAAAAAAAACCAAGCTCCCCTGACCCTGTCCTGGTGCCATAGTCGCACAGGTACTCATTGATGGCCCTCTGCTGCGTGTGCAGCCGCTGCAGCATGGCCAACGTCGAGTTCCACCTGGTGGGCATGTCACAGATTAGGCGGTTCTTGGGCAGGTTAAACTCCTTTTGGAGGTCCGTCAGCCGAGCACTGGCATTATATGACCGGCGGAAATGCACAGAGACTTTCCTGGCCTGCCTCAGGACATCCTGTAAGCCCGGGTACCTGCCCAAGAACCGCTGCACCACCAAGTTAAGGACGTGAGCCAAACAGGGCACATGGGTCAGTTGTCCCTGTCGGAGGGCAGAGAGGAGGTTGGTGCCATTGTCGCAAACCACCATTCCTGCCTTAAGTTGGCGTGGCGTCAACCACCTCTGAACCTGCCCCTGCAGAGCTGACAAAACCTCTGCCCCAGTGTGGCTCCTGTCCCCCAAGCACACCAGCTCAAGCACCGCATGGCATCTTTTGGCCTGCGTACTTGCGTAGCCCCTTGAACGCCTACGGAGCACCGCTGGTTCCGAGGAAGAGGCCATGGAGGAAGAAGAAGAGGAGGGGGTGGAGGAGAGAGGTGTGTCACAATCAGCATTTTGGAGGCGTGGTGGCGGAACAACCTCCAACACTACTGCACCTTGTCCTGCATCCTTCCCAGCTGCCAGCAGAGTCACCCAATGCGCCGTGAAACTTAAGTAACGTCCCTGTCCATGCCTGCTGGACCATGAGTCAGCGGTAATATGCACCTTACCGCTGACCGCCCTGTCCAGCGAGGCATGGACATTGCCTTCCACATGCCGGTAGAGAGCCGGAATCGCCTTCCGTGAGAAAAAGTGGCGTTTGGGTACCTGCCACTGAGGAACCGCACATTCCACAAACTCACGGAAGGGGGCAGAGTCTACCAACTGAAAAGGCAGCAGTTGAAGTGCTAGCAATTTTGCCAAGCTAGCATTCAACCGCTGGGCATGTGGATGGCTGGGAGCAAACTTCTTTCGGCGGTGCAGCAGCTGGGGCAGGGAAATTTGCCTGGTACAATCTGACGTCGGTGTACCAAAAGCAGATTGCCCACAAGTACTTGGCTGTGACACACCTAATTCTACACCTTCATTCCTCTCACTGCAGGTCTCAGAGAGGACTGAAGGTCTAGTGGGGTTGGAAATCTCAGCTGATGAGGAGCAAGGAGAGATCCTCTTTGTTCTTTGGTGTGGGTCTTTCAGATACGCTTGCCAACGAACTGCATGGCAGGTCAACATATGTCTGGTCAAGCATGTGGTACCCAAGCGGGAGATGTTTTGGCCACGCGAGATACGCTTGAGACATATGTTGCAAATAGCAGCGGTGCGATCTGATGCACTCGTCTCAAAAAAGGCCCACACCAAAGAACTTTTTGAATAACGCGCAGAGACTGCAGCGCCCTGCACATGTGGAGCTTTGGGGTGTGATGCAGTCAATGTGCTGCCCTTAGGCTGGCCCCTGGAGGGCATCCTGCCTAGTTGGTGATGTGCCACCTCCTCCTCCTCCTCCTCCTCCTCTCTCCTATCAGGCACCCACGTTGAGTCAGTGACCTCATCATCCCCTCCCTCCTCATCACTGGAGCAAACCTGGCAGTATGCTGCAGCAGGGGGAGCATGACTGCCAGATTGCTGTCCTTCTTGGGCACCCCCTCTGTCCGTGCTCATGTTACTGCCTTCATTGAGCTCAGTATCATCATCAGAGCCTTCCAAACGCTGGGCATCCTCCTGGAGCATGTACCCAACACTGTGGTCAAACAGTTCGAGGGAATCCTCATGAGGACATGGTGGAGCTAGGGAAGGAGTCACTGATGACATTGAGCTGAGGGAAGAGGCCGCTGCTTTGCCAGACAAAGCACCCTGGGCATGGGTGAGAGAGGATGAGGAGGATGAGGACGGCTTGGTCATCCACTCGACCAAGTCTTCCGCATGTTGCGGCTCAACACGGCCAGCTGCCGAAAAAAAGGCCAAGCGTGTCCCATGGCCACGTGCTGATGAGGATGCACCGTCTCCACGACCAGCACTAGACACAGAGCCTGCTTGCCCTCTCTTATTGGCTTGTGACTGTCTGCCTCTCCTTCTTGGCCTTCCAGACATACTAATGGCCTGTAGCTGCACTAAGCTGGGATAGAACACCTGTAATTTTCTTCAGGTAGCTTTATATACTGTAACCAGACAAGCCTGCCTGTCAGTAGGAAGATAACAGGAACGGATCTAGCTGAACACTGTGAGCAGGACGCACTGCACTAAATGTAAATACCAGGAACGGATCTAGCTGAACACTGTGAGCAGGACGCACTGCACTGAATGTAAATAGCAGGAACGGATCTAGCTGAACACTGTGAGCAGGACGCACTGCACTGAATGTAAATAGCAGGAACGGATCTAGCTGAACACTGTGAGCAGGACGCACTGCACTGAATGTAAATAGCAGGAACGGATCTAGCTGAACACTGTGAGCAGGACGCACTGCACTGAATGTAAATAGCAGGAACGGATCTAGCTGAACACTGTGAGCAGGACGCACTGCACTGAATGTAAATAGCAGGAACGGATCTAGCTGAACACTGTGAGCAGGACGCACTGCACTGAATGTAAATAGCAGGAACGGATCTAGCTGAACACTGTGAGCAGGACGTACTGCACTAAATGTATATAGCAGGAACGGATCTAGCTGAACACTGTGAGCAGGACGCACTGCACTGAATGTAAATAGCAGGAACGGATCTAGCTGAACACTGTGAGCAGGACGCACTGCACTAAATGTAAATACCAGGAACGGATCTAGCTGAACACTGTGAGCAGGACGCACTGCACTGAATGTAAATAGCAGGAACGGATCTAGCTGAACACTGTGAGCAGGACGCACTGCACTGAATGTAAATAGCAGGAACGGATCTAGCTGAACACTGTGAGCAGGACGCACTGCACTGAATGTAAATAGCAGGAACGGATCTAGCTGAACACTGTGAGCAGGACGCACTGCACTGAATGTAAATAGCAGGAACGGATCTAGCTGAACACTGTGAGCAGGACGCACTGCACTGAATGTAAATAGCAGGAACGGATCTAGCTGAACACTGTGAGCAGGACGTACTGCACTAAATGTATATAGCAGGAACGGATCTAGCTGAACACTGTGAGCAGGACGCACTGCACTGAATGTAAATAGCAGGAACGGATCTAGCTGAACACTGTGAGCAGGACGCACTGCACTAAATGTAAATACCAGGAACGGATCTAGCTGAACACTGTGAGCAGGACGCACTGCACTGAATGTAAATAGCAGGAACGGATCTAGCTGAACACTGTGAGCAGGACGCACTGCACTGAATGTAAATAGCAGGAACGGATCTAGCTGAACACTGTGAGCAGGACGCACTGCACTGAATGTAAATAGCAGGAACGGATCTAGCTGAACACTGTGAGCAGGACGCACTGCACTGAATGTAAATAGCAGGAACGGATCTAGCTGAACACTGTGAGCAGGACACACTGCACTAAATAGTCTAGATAGAAGATAACAGGAACGGATCTAGCTAAACTGAATACAGTGTATATATATATATGCAACACCTGGGATGCATATATATACACAATACACTGTAAGTGCAGCTAACTGACTGACTGTTCTGCCTAATCTATCTAACTCAAATCAAATGACACTGTCTCTCTCTCTCTCTATCTCTCAGCACACCGGAACACACACTACACAGGGCCGCCGAGCAGGCGGCCTTATATAGTGTGGGGTGTGTACTAAATCCCCTGAGCCATAATTGGCCAAAACCACCCTGGCTTTGGCCAATTACAGCTCTCTCTACTGACGGCGCTGTGATTGGCCAAGCATGCGGGTCATAGTGCATGCTTGGCCAATCATCAGCCAGCAATGCACTGCGATGCCGCAGTGAATTATGGGCCGTGACGCGCCACACGAATTTGGCGCGAACGGCCCATATCGTTCGCAATTCGACGGACGGTCGAACAGCCGATGTTCGAGTCGAACATGGGTTCGACTCGAACACGAAGCTCATCCCTAGTCTCCAGTAAGGGACTCACAAATTCAAGACAACTGGGAGTCTTCTCTACCAAGCCATCCTTCAGCTGCGGCATCAGACAGCGAGTCTGAGGATAGTTCCTGTGTGGGGTTTGATTTTGCTTTACTCTCCCCCTTGGTAAAGGCCATCAGAGAGGCCTTAAATTGGGAGGATCCTGTGGCTGCTCCTTCTAAACAAAGAAAATATTTCAAACAACTAAAGAAGGAACGTCTCAACTTTCCATTTCTTGCTAAACTTGGTGAGGTCATTACAGATGAATGGGGCAAGGTGGAGAAAAAGAATTCAATGCTTTCAAAAATTCTAAAGCTATACCCCTTCAAGGAAGATTAAGTCAAACATTTGGAATCAGCCCCGCTGGTGGACGCAGCTGTGATGAGGCTAGTAAAACACATAACACTCCCCTTAGAGGATATGTTTTTTTTTTAAGGATGCCTTAGATAGGCGGATTGACTCTGACTTAAAGAGAGTTTACCTCACGGCTGGTATGGCCTGTAAGCCAACATTGGCTCTGGCCGCAATGTCCAAAGCCATGGAAGTCTGGACAGATAGTGTGGATGATACTCTCAAGAGCATTTCAGATGAAGTAGCAAAAAGCTCTCCTATCCAAGAGTTACGGTGAGCATCTGCTTTTCTGGGGGAGGCCTCGATTGATATCATCCGGCTGGTGGCTCGGGTCATGCTCTCTGCGGTTACTGCCAAGGGAGCCCTTTGGCTTCGTCCCTGGCTGGCTGATCCAGCCTCTAAGCAGGTATGGTGCCGAATTCCTTTTGAGGGGTCTTCCCTCTTCGGCAACAAATTGGATACTGCCATAACCCGAGCCACTGGGGGGAGGGAAGTCGGGGTTCCTTTCTCAGGATCAGCGTTTGCAAAGCCAGAGAAGGTCTTTTCCTAAGAAACAATACCAGGAACGAGCCAGCGAGGCCCGTAGTTACAGGCCGGGCCGTGAATTCTCCAGGACATGGAAGTCAAGGCAGTCATCCTTCAAGAAAGCTGCTAAGAGCAGTTCGACAGGGGAGAGAGAGCCGACCAAGTTTTTTTGAGATTGGGCCCGCTCAGACTGGCCAAGTGGGGGCTCGTCTTCTACGTTTTCGGCATGTCTGGGCGGCCTCAATCCAGGACTTCTGGACCGTCAGGACGGTCTCTTCAGGCCATACCTGGACTTTGAGCAGATCTCCCAGACTCAGGTGTGTTCCCACCTCCCTTCTGGCCTCAGAAGAAAAAAGGTTGATTCTTCTAACCTACGTGAAATCTTTATTGGCTCAAGGCGCTGCAATTCCCGTCCCAGGCGACCAACAAGGCATGGGAATTTACTCTCCTCTCTTTATGGTCCAAAAGAAAAACGGATCTTGGAGACCTGTCATAGATCTTACCCATCTGAATCGTTTTATCAAAAAAGAAAGATTCAAGATGGAGACGCTGTCAACAATCCAGCAGTCGGTCCAATCAGGAGATTGGATGATCTCCATAGATCTAAAGGACGCTTATTTTCATGTCCCTGTGGCACAAGATTTTCAGCAATTCCTTTGCTTCTCTGTGGGCAAATTGCATGTACAGTTCACGTGCCTACCATTCGGGCTATCGACATCTCCCTGTGTCTTTTCAAAGGTATTGTTAGCAGTAGTGGCCCTCTTGAGGACCAAGGGGATCCATCTCCATCATTACTTGGACGATCTTCTGCTGCTAGCCCAAGACAGAGATCGACTATTGGTGCACAGGAGTCAGGTTATCTCCACCCTCCAGGAATTTGGTTGGATCCTGAATCTAGAAAAGAGTCAGTTAATTCCATCTCAAACTCTCATATTCCTAGGAGCCCTTTTCGATACGGTGAGAGGCAACATCTCGCTTCCCGAGGAGAAGGTTTCAGTAATTAGGGACAGAATTCGTCCAGCCCTTTCGGCCTCCCATCTCCAGGCTCTCCAGAGGATCATCAGCACTATGGTGGCTACGATTCCAAAGGTGAAGTGGGCTCAATGGAAGAAGAGACCCTTCCAAAAAGGGTTTCTTCATCAGTGGTTAGGCAGCAAGACTCAGCTCATTCGCATCACTTCTTCAATGAGGAACTCCCTTCCCTGGTGGCTCCAGCGGGAAAATCTTTACAACTGTCATTCCATTCTTCCCATCCCATGGATAAAGTTGACGACAGATGCCAGCAACAAGGGCTAGGGCGCCCACTGTTTTACAGAAGTGGCACAGGATACCTGGGACTTTCCTTCTAGAGGAATGGTGTCGAACATTTTGGAATTGAGGGCAGCATTCAAAGCGCTACTAGCATTTCGTCATCTAAATTCCGTAACCTCGGTTCTACTCAGGTTAGACAACACGACGGCAGTGGCGTACATAAGGAGACAAGGAGGTACTCGCAGTCTGTCTTTACTTCAGGAGGTAGAGCCAATTATGACTTGGGCTCAGAGAAACCTGGTTAATATAACAGCAACATTTGTACCAGGGACTCAGAATGTTTAGGCTGACTTCCTCTCTTGAGTCCTTTTAGACAGCAACGAATGGTTTCTCCATGAGGAAATATTCAGTTGGATTCTGACCTTAGGAATCTCTCCAGAAGTCGACTTATTCGCCTCCCCTTGCAACAAGAAACTGGCCAGGTATTATTCGAGGTTCTGGGATCCTCAGGCTTACGGGCTAGACACCCTGACGGAACGATGGTGGTTATGCTTATGCTTATGCTTTCCCACCAACCCCCATCATTCTTCAGTTCCTGCAGAGACTCAGGTCGGAAGCAGCAGAAGTGATAGCCATAATACCTTACTGGCCTAACAGGCCCTGGTTCCCCCTGCTAATGCTTCTCAGTGTCAAGGATCCGATGACACTGAACTTCTATCCCAAGGCTCAAATCTACATACCTGCCCGGCTCATCTGCGCCTGAGGGTCTGGTTTTTGAGAGGGGAAGGTTAGAAGCTCTGGGATGCCCCAGGGAGGTTATTCCTACTCTCATGAGTGCGAGGAGAAGAAGTACCAATTGGGTATATGAAAGAATTTGGGCTAGATTTACAAACCACATGTCCTCCGGGTCCAACTCTGACTGTAATCCGACAGTTCGGGATGTCTTAAGTTTCTTACAAACTGGTCTAAGTGTCTCCTTATCTGTTATCGCTCTTTGTGTGCAAGTCTCAGCAATTTCAGCTTTTTCTGGAGTGCCATGGGCCAAACACCCTTTGGTTCAACAATTCTTCAAGGTGCAGTCAGGCTGAGACCTCAGGGGAAACCTAGATTCCCTAAGTGGGATCTACCACTAGTCCTTGACTTCTTCTCACAGTCACAACTGGACAAGCCTCTCTCGGTTAGAGAGCTTACCCTCAAGACTTCCTTTCTGGTAGCCATTTCCTCGGCAAAGAGAGTCTCTGAAATCCAGACTCTAGGGTCAAAGGAGCCCTTTCTCACTTTTTTCCCAGACAGAGTGGTCCTAATTCCGATGCTAGGATCAAATCCCAAGGTCACTTCAGTCTTCCACGAAAACCATGATATCACACTCCCTAATTTTAATTCTGCTGGAAGTCTGGAGACACATCCCCTCGATATGGGAGTTATCTTAAAGCAATACTTGGAGGCTACAGCTTCTTTACGACAATCGACTACCTCTTTGTTCTGTTTCACGGGAAAAGCAAGGGTCTCAGGGCTTCCGTCAGATCCATCACAGCTTGGGTTGTTCAAGCTATCCAATGGGCTTACAGAGAGAAGGGCTTGGCTCCTCCTGAGGCGGTTACAGCGCTTCAAGTAGAGAAGTCTCTCTACTTCCTGGGCGGCTTCATGTCATATGGCGCCTGAAGTTATCTGCAAAGCAGCTTCCTGGTCAACAATTCATACTTTAATGCCTCATTATTGCGTTGAACCAGCGACTTTATCTTCTGTTGATTTTTGTTTGAAAGTTCTGTCAGTTGACAGTGTTAAATAAATCTTTTTGTTCAGCATTTATGCCCACCCGGGTGTGTATGGGGAGTTATTTCCCACACGTTGCTGCCATGGAGTCTGTCAGGAAAATGGAAAATTCCTAACAAAATACTTACTGTAATTTTCCTTTCCTGATGGACTCCATGGCAGCAGGAGTTCCCTCCCAAATGGCTGAAGTAGGCTAGTTATCGAACACTGCCGTGGGCAGGGAGCAAAGATTTATGGGAGTAGTGTCCTATAGGGTAGTGGAGGCGGGACTTAACCCACACGTTGCTACCATGGAGTCCATCAGGAAAGGAAAATTACGGTAAGATAGGCATTTTCCATTTTTGGAGCAGTGGATGGTGTCAGTAAGGCAATGGACAGTGTCAGAATTATTTTATTTTATTATTTTTTGCAATTCTTTTATTCATTATTTTTTACTATTTATATTTTTTACTATGATTTTGAAGGGCAGTGGACATTGTCAGTAGAACAGTCATTTTTTATTTTTATTTTGTCTATTTTTTATAATTTTTTACAATTTTAATGGTTTTTAAAATTTATATTTATCATTTTTTTCACAATGTGGACAGTGTCAGTAGAATTTTTGTTTTTATTTTTCTCTAATATTCTTTATAATTGTATTTATTTATTTAAATATTTTTTTTTCACAGTGCCTCTGGGAGGAACACCATAGATGGTCTCAGTAGGGCAGTAAGCAGTGTTAGTAGAGCAGTTAATGTTGTCAGTAGTTTTTTTTTTCATTATTGATTTTTTTCTACAAATGTATTTTTTTTAAATCATTATCTTTTAATTGTTTTTTCAAATATTTTTTTCACAGTGCTTCTGTGGGGGGGGGGGGTGCAGTGGATCATGTCAGTAAGGCAGTGAACAGTTTCAGTAGAGCAGTGGATGGTGTCAGTTTTTGTTTTTTCATTTTTATTTTTTTTATTTTATAAATGTATTATTTTACATTTAAATTTTATATTTTTTGTTAGGGCTGTGGATCAAGTCAGAAAGGCAATGGACAGTGTCAGTAGTTTTTTATTATTATTTTATTTTTTACAATTGTATTTTTTTATAATTTTTTCACATTTTTTGGGCATTGGATTGTGTCAGTATTTTTTTTTTTATTTTTTTAAATAATTTTTTCATTTTTAATCTGATATTTTTTAAAAAAATTTAATATTTGTTTTCACACTTCATTTTTTTTGTCAGCGTTTTTTATTTTTTTTATTTATTAAATGTTTTCACAGTGCTTCTGCAAGGGCATAGTGGAGGGTGTCATTAGGGAAGTCAACAGTGTCAGTACAGCAATAGACAGTGTCAAAATTGTTTTAATTTTGTTTATTTTTTTAAATGTATTTTTTATTTTTGGGGGAGGGGGTTAGGACAGTGTATCATTTCAATAGGGCAATAGACTGTGTCTGTATTATTTATATTTAAAAAAAAGTGAAAATTTTGAAAAATAAAAATATTTTTTACTTTTTGCTATAATAAATATCCAAATAGGAAAAATAATAATAAAAAAAGTTATAGCGACTACAACATATATTTATGGCATTTTTATTGTTAATTTTTTTTTACCAGTAATTGCAGCGATCTGCGATTTTTATTGGGACTGCGACATTGCGGCGGACAGATCAGACACATTTGACATTTTTTTCGGACCATTGACATTCATACAGCGATCAGTGCTAGAAATAGCAACTGATTACTATATGAATGTCTTTGGCAGGGAAGGAGTTAACCCTAGGGGGCGATCAAGGGATTAAATGTGTTACCTAGGGAGTGTTTCTAACTGTGGGGGGATGGGACTGCCTGGGGAGGAGACCGATCGTTGTTCCTAAGCAGTAGGAATAACTGATCAGTCTCCTCACCCCTGACATAACGGAGATCTGTCTATTTACATTGACAGACCTCCGTTCTGCCTCTCTCGGGAGCGATGGCGGGTGCCCAGTGGACATCGCGACCACCAGGCACGCGCATTGGCTCCATCATCACGCCGCGGGGACACGCGCGTGCCCCCAGTGCTCTTAAAGCGTAGGGTTGCCACATCATCCCTTTAATCCAGGACACACATTAATTACACAGGCTCTGTGGCTGATTAAGGTGGTAATTAAACTCACTTGGTGCCTTATCTGCATTAAATCAGCCTCATAACCTGTGTAATTAATGTGTGTCCTGGATTAAAGGGATGATGTGGCAACCCTATTAAAGCGGCTCACGTACAGCTACGACGGCTCGCCCAGGGGAGCCAAGCTGCCATAGTATAATGATGGCGGCTGGTCGGCAAGCAGTTAATCAGCCCTGTTGGGGCTTTGGTGAAGCAATGGGAGTGGGGGAGGGGTTATGAAAGAAAGCATTTCCCCTCTACATATAGGAATCAGCTAACAGGAGAGGGAGCGGGGGAGGGGTGTGTCAACATTTCTCCATACAAAGGATTCAGCTCAAAGCAGAGGGGGCGTTGCAAGGAGAGGGGGCGTGTCATCACTTCTCTACACAGAAGACTCAGCTCAATACAAAGGTGGAGATGTAAGGGGAGGGGATGCGTCAACATTTCTTTACACAGGGGATTCAGAATAAAACATTGGGGGCGGTGCAAGTCAAGGGGGAGTGTCAGCAGTTTTTACATTGAGGACTCAGCTTACAGCAGAGAACATGGGTGGAGGGGTCATGGCAACACTTTTCCACAAATTTCATTGCCCCATGACCTCCGCAAACATAAGCAAGCCAGGCAATTCAGGTTCCTTGCTGTCCACAAGGTTTAGGAGAGTGTCTATGGGAATGTTTGGCCATTCTTCCAGAAGCGCATTTGTAAGGTCAGGCACTGATGTGGACGAAAAGGCCTGGCCCGCAGTCTCCGCTCTAATTCATCCCAAAGGTGTTCTATCAGGTTGAGGTCAGTACTCTGTGCAGGCCAATCAAGTTCCTCCACCCCAAACTCGCTCATCCATGTCTTTATGGACCTTGCTTTGTACACTGGTGCGCAGTCATGTTGGAACAGGAAGGGGCCATCCCCAAACTGTTCCCACAAAGTTGGGAGCACGAAATTGTCCAAAATGTCTTGGTATGCTGACGCCTTAAGAGTTCCTTTCACTGGAACTAAGGGGCCAAGCCCAACCCCTGAAAAACAACCCCACACCATAATCCCCCCTCCACCAAATGATTTGGACCAGTGCACAAAGCAAGGTCCATAAAGACATGGATGAGCAAATTTGGGGTGGAGGAACTTAATTGGCCTGCAGAGAGTCTGACCTCAGCCCAACAGAATACCTTTTGGATGAATTAAAATGAAGACTGCGGGCCAGGCCTTCTTGTCCAACATCAGTGTATCTGCTTTAGTCAGACAGGCCCCATGTTTTGTGGCTGTGAAGGAACCTAATTCAGGAGGCTTGAGTGATGCCAGTGTATGACGTTGCTCTGGAACAAAGGAACAACTATGAACCTGAGGGGAACTTATGGTTTCTTCAGGGGCTGCAGTAGAATTATTGCTATTTGTCCTATACACTGCCAAGAATCTGCAATCCACCTTTGCTAAGTGGGGATCTTCCCTTCTGGGTTTCTCATGGAAAGGATATGGAATGAAAGGGTTCAACATGTCTGGTACGAAGCAATCTTAATAACCCAGGCGCTAACCAAGGTCCTGTGGCTGGTGACAGGTGAGACAGCAAACAATTGGAGGTGGCTGATAGTATGCAGTTAGGAGTCCATGAAGCACTACACCACTGGCCTGAGAGAAACATCTGATTAGGTTAGGTGGAAAAAAAGACTTCCAAATATAAATAGGTAAACACTACAATAATGTTACCTATAACCCTGAATAAAGAGAGACAATATTAACTAGGGAAAAAACAAAAAGAGTGTAGATTACTTCCACTCACTCCAATGGTAATACCCTTGACCTTGTATTCTCCCATCTCTGCAACCCTGGCAACCTCACCAACACCCCCTTTCCTCTCTCTGATCACAACCTCATTACTTTCACTGTATCCTCCAACCACCCATCCCTCCAAGCAGCAAACAATTACTTCGCCACTTTAACCCTTCTCTTCTCTATTCTGCTACTGACCACCTATATGACATAATCTCTCCTCTGTCCTGTCCTGACCTGGCCACCTCTGTCTACAACAGTTCACTCTCATCATCACTAGATGCACTTGCTCCTCTAACCACACGCAGAATCAGGCCCCGACCGTTACAACCCTGGCAAACTGACAACACTAGAAATCTCAAGAGACATTGCCATGCTCTTGAACAACTGTGGCGTAAAACCAAATGCCAGCAAGACTTCACTCTATATAAATCTGCCTTTCTAAAATACAATTCCTGCCTCCATGCTGCCAAACAAGCCTACTTTGTCTCTCTTATTAATTCCTTGTCATCCAGTTCCCGTCGGCTCTTCTCAACCTTTAACTCTCTGCTTCGTCCCCAACCCCTTCTACCCACTAACTCACTCACTGCCCAAGAGATTGCCAATCACTTCAAAGACAAGATCAATGCAATTCGTGAGGACACCTCCACTGTGCGTATGTTTTCCCTACCCAACATACCTTGTCTAGCAGCACATTCAACACTCTCCTCTTTTGAATTGGCTACTACTGAAGAGGTTACAAAACTTGTCTCAGATACCCACCTAACCAATTGTCCCTTGGATCCTGTTCCCTCACAACTACTACGGTCACCCTCTTCTTCTATCCTATGCTCCCTCACTCACATCTTCAATCTCTCCTTCTCTAGTGCCACCTTCCCCTCCCCTCTAAACATGCGCAGATCACTCCCATACTTAAAAAGCCCACACTGGACCCTACCAACCTGAACTAATTAAGACCCATCTCATTGCCCCAGTTCACCTCTAAACTTCTAGAACGCTTAGTCTACAACCGTCTTAGCTCCTACCTCAGTGAAAATAACCTTCTTAACCCCTTACAGTCTGGCTTTCGCTCGCAGCACTCCACGGAAACTGCCTTACTAAAACTCACTAACGATTTACTAACTGCTAAAACCAACAGCCAGTACTCCATACTCCTACTACTTGACCTCTCTGCGGCCTTTGATACTGTTGACCACCCACTCCTTCTCAATAAACTACATTCCCTTGGCCTCCGAGATTCTGCTCTATCCTGATTCTCTGCCTATTTATCACAGCGCTCCTTCAGTGTCACCTACAACTCTGTCTCCTCTTCTCTATTGCCCCTTTCTGTGGGGGTCCCCCAAGGCTCTGTTCTTGGACCCCTTCTCTTCTCTATCTACACCTCCTCCCTTGGTCACTTAATACCCGCCCACGGCTTACAATACCACTTATACGCTGATGACACCCAAATCTATCTGTCTACTCCTCACCTCACTCCTTCAGTCTCCTCTCGCATTACTAACTTACTAACTGACATATCAGCATGGATGTCGCACCACTTCCTTAAACTAAATCTCTCTAAAACTGAGCTATTAATATTACCCCCGCCCGTGCCCCCCCTCCATGACTTTTCCATCAAAATCAACAATGCAACTATCAGTCCCTCCCCTCACGCCAAGTACTAGGTGTAACCCTAGACTCTGACTTGTCATTTCAGCCTCAAATTCAATCGTTGTCAAAAGTTTGTAGAATTCACCTCCGTAACATCTCTACAATTCGCCCCTTTTAACACATGAAACCACCAAGCTCCTCATTCACTCCCTTGTTATCTCTCGCCTTGACCTTTGCAACTCCCTTCTCATTGGCCTGCCTCTCCATAGGCTATCCCCTCTTCAGTCTATCATGAATGCTGCTGCCAGACTTATCCACCTTACCAACCACTCAGTGTCTGACAGCCCTCTCCTCCAATCCCTACACTGGCTCCCAATCACCCAGCGAATTAAATTCAAAGTACTAACCACAACATACAAAGCTATTCACAACTCTGCCCCAAGCTACATCACCAATCTTGTCTCCAAATATCACCCAAATCGCCCTCTCCGCTCTTCTCAAGACCTCCTGCTCTCAAGCCCTCTCATCTCCTCCTCCCATGCTCGTCTCCAGGATTTCTCCAGAGCCTCTCCAATACTCTGGAAGTCGCTACCTCAACCTGTCCGGCTATCCCCTACTCTTGATACCTGCAGGCGATCCCTGAAAATGCATCTATTCAGGAAAGCCTGTCACGTCTCCAACTAATCTCCTACCACTTCCAACAGCCCATTCCCCACAGTTACAAACTTTTGTACCACCTGCCCCAAAGTAAGCTCTTCTGAGCAGGGCCCTCTTAATCCTCTTGTATTTTATTGTATTATAACTGTATTGTCTCCCTTTTATATTGTAAAGCGCTGCGTAAACTGTTGGCGCTATATAAATCCTGTATAATAATAATAGATTACCCCAGTGCCAGGACAAGGTCATCTAGAGCCCAGGGCGAAAATGCCAAACTGTGCCACCCCCCTCCCCCCACACCCCCTTGAGGGGCAGTGGAGCTTGTAAGTAGGGCAGTACACCGTGTCAGTAGAACAGTGGATGGTGTCAGTAGTTTTGGTTCTTTTTTTAATAATTTTTTTTATTTTACAAAATTTAAAAAAATGCTTTTGGGGCAGTGGATGGTGTCAGTAGAGCAATGGACAGTGTACGAATTATTTTATTTAATTCTTTTTTACAATTCTATTAGTTTTTTACTCTTTATAGTTTTTCACTATGATTTTGGAGGGCAGTGGACGTTGTCAGTAGAGCAGTAATTTTGTCAATAGTTTTTTATTTTGTCTATTTTTTAAATTTTTTTACAATTTACCGGTAATTGTTTCTATTACTTTTTAAAATTGATATTTATCTTTTTATTTCACAATGATATGGTGGTCAGGAAGTTGATGGTGTCAGCAGGGCAGTCGATAGTGTCAGTATTTTTTTTTATATATATATTTTTTATAATTTTATTTATTTATTTATTTTAATATATTTTTTTCACAGTGGATGGTCTTAGTAGGGCGGTAAGCAGTGTTAGTAGAGCAGTTAATGTTGTCAGTAGTTTTTTTTTATTATATTTTTTCAACACAGTTATTTTTTTTAATTACTATATTTTAATTGCTTATTTAAATATTTTTTTTTACAGTGATTCTGGGGGAACAGTGGATCAAGTCAGTAAGGCAGTGGAAGTGTCAGTAGAGCAGTGGATGGTGTCAGTAGTTTTTTTTATATAAATGTATTATTTTACATTAAAATTTTATATTTTTTTATTAAGGCAGTTGACAGTCAGTAGTTTTATATTTTTATTTTATTTTTTACAATTTTATTTTATATTTTTTTTCACAATGCATTTTTGGGCATTGAATTGTGTCAGTAGTTTTTTAATTATTTTTTCAATATTTTTTTCATTTTTATTCTGTTATTTTTTTTTTTTTAATATATTTTTTTTCACATTTCTTTTTTTTGGAGTGAACAATGTCAGCATTTTTCGTTTTTGTTTTAAATTTATTTATTAAATGTTTTCACAGTTCTTCTGGAAGGGCATAGAAGAGGGTGTCAATAGGGAAGTCAATGGTGTCAGTATAGCAATGGACAGTGTCAAAATTATTGTAATTTTCTATTTTTTTATGTATTCTTTGTTTATTTTTATAATTTTATATTGGTCATTTTTTCCACAATGCTTTTTGGGGAAAGGGGTTAGGGCAGTGTATCATTTAAATAGGGCAATGAACTGTGTCATTTTTTTGTATCACCATTTTATTTTTAAATATTATTTACAATTTCTTTTTTTTCATAATTTTTTCACAATGCTTTTTTTTTCTTTTTCTTTTTTTTTTTTAGGGGGAAGGTGTAGACGGTGTCAGTAATTTTTATTTTACTTTTTATTATTATTTACAATTTTTGTTTTTACAATTTATTGTTTTAATATTTTTTACATTTTTTTAAATTAGCCCTGTTGGGTGAGATTTGGTTTACTTAAGCCTACATGCTGTCTTACTTCAACAGGTGTTCTCTTTACTCTTTCTAAAGCCTAGAGAGAATAGGGGAGGGGTCAGGTCAACACTTCTCCTCTTAACAGTAAACTCAGCTTGAAGCAATAGGTGTGGGGGAGGGGTTATGAAAGAAAGCATTTCCCCCCCTACATATAGGAATCAGCTAACAGGAGAGGGAGTGGAGAAGGGGTGTGTCAACATTTCTCTATACAGAGGACTCAGATTACAGCAGAGGGGGAGGTGCAGAGGGAGGGGCGAGTCAGAACTTCTCTATACAGAAGACTCAGATTACAGCAGAGGGGGGGGGGTGCAGAGAGAGGGGGGGGGCGTGTCAGAACTTCTCTATACAGAGGACTCAGATTACAGCAGTGGGGGAGGTGCAGAGGGAGGGGTGTGTCAACATTTCTCTATACAGAGGACTCAGATTACAGCAGAGGGGAGGTGCAGAGGGAGGGGCGAGTCAGAACTTCTCTATACAAAAGACTCAGACTACAGCAGAGGGGGAGGTGCAGAGAGAGGGGGGTGTGTCCGAACTTCTCTATATAGAGGACTCAGATTACAGCAGAGGGGGAGGTGCAGAGGGAGGGGCAAATCAGAACTTCTCTATACAGAGGACTCAGATTACAGCAGTGGGGGAGGTGCAGAGGAAGGGGCATGTCAGAACTTCTCTATACAGAAGACTCGGATTACAGCAGAGGGGGAGGTGCAGAGAGAGGGGGTGTAAGAACTTCTCTATACAGAAGACTCAGATTACAGCAGAGGGGTGGTGCAGAGGGAGGGGCGTGTCAGAACTTCTCTATACAGAGGACTCGGATTACAGCAGAAGGGGAGGTGCGGAGAGAGGGGGGTGTCAGAACTTCTCTATACAGAAGACTCAGATTACAGCAGAGGGGGAGGTGCAGAGAGAGGGGGGCATTTCAGAACTTCTCTATACAGAGGACTCAGATTACAGCAGCGAGGGAGGTGCAGAGGGAGGGGTGTTTCAACATTTCTCTATACAGAAGACTCAGATTACAGCAGAGGGGGAGGTGCAGAGGGAGGGGCGAGTCAGAACTTCTCTATACAGAAGACTCAGATTACAGCAGAGGGGGAGGTGCAGAGGAAGGGGCGAGTCAGAACTTCTCTATACAGAGGACTCAGATTACAGCAGAGGGGGAGGTGCGGAGGGAGGGGCGAGTCAGAACTTCTCTATACAGAAGATTCAGATTACAGCAGAGAGGGAGGTGCAGAGAGAGGGGGGCAAATCAGAACTTCTCTATACAGAGGACTCAGATTACAGCAGTGGGGGAGGTGCAGAGGGAGGGGCATGTCAGAACTTCTCTATACAGAAGACTCAGATTACAGCAGTGGGGAGGTGCAGAGGGAGGGGCGTGTCAGAACTTCTCTATACAGAGGACTCGGATTACAGAGAGGGGGAGGTGCGGAGAGAGGGGGTGTCAGAACTTCTCTATACAGAAGACTCAGATTACAGCAGCGGGGGAGGTGCAGAGGGAGGGGCGTGTCAGAACTTCTCTATACAGAGGACTCGGATTAAAGAGAGGGGGAGGTGCAGAGAGAGGGGGGCGTGTCAGAACTTCTCTATACAGAGGACTCGGATTAAAGAGAGGGGGAGGTGCAGAGAGAGGGGGGCGTGTCAGAACTTCTCTATACAGAGGACTCAGATTACAGCAGCGGGGGAGGTGCAGAGGGAGGGGTGTTTCAACATTTCTCTATACAAAAGACTCAGATTACAGCAGAGGGGGAGGTGCAGAGGGAGGGGCGAGTCAGAACTTCTCTATACAGAGGACTCGGATTACAGCAGAGGGGGAGGTGCAGAGGGAGGGGCGAGTCAGAACTTCTCTATACAGAAGACTCAGATTACAGCAGAGGGGGAGGTGCAGAGAGAGGGGGCGTGTCAGAACTTCTCTATACAGAGGACTCAGATTACAGCAGCGGGGGAGGTGCAGAGGGAGGGGTGTTTCAACATTTCTCTATACAGAAGACTCAGATTACAGCTGAGTGGGAGGTGCAGAGGGAGGGGCGAGTCAGAACTTCTCTATACAGAAGACTCAGATTACAGCAGAGGGGAGGTGCGGAGGGAGGGGCGAGTCAGAACTTCTCTATACAGAGGACTCAGATTACAGCAGCGGGGGAGGTGCAGAGGGAGGGGTGTTTCAACATTTCTCTATACAGAAGACTCAGATTACAGCAGAGGGGGAGGTGCAGAAGGAGGGGCGAGTCAGAACTTCTCTATACAGAAGACTCAGATTACAGCAGAGAGGGAGGTGCAGAGAGAGGGGGGCAAATCAGAACTTCTCTATACAGAGGACTCAGATTACAGCAGTGGGGGAGGTGCAGAGGGAGGGGCATGTCAGAACTTCTCTATACAGAAGACTCAGATTACAGCAGTGGGGAGGTGCAGAGGGAGGGGCGTGTCAGAACTTCTCTATACAGAGGACTCGGATTACAGAGAGGGGGAGGTGCGGAGAGAGGGGGTGTCAGAACTTCTCTATACAGAAGACTCAGATTACAGCAGAGGGGGAGGTGCAGAGGGAGGGGCGTGTCAGAACTTCTCTATACAGAGGACTCGGATTAAAGAGAGGGGGAGGTGCAGAGAGAGGGGGGCGTGTCAGAACTTCTCTATACAGAGGACTCAGATTACAGCAGCGGGGGAGGTGCAGAGGGAGGGGTGTTTCAACATTTCTCTATACAAAAGACTCAGATTACAGCAGAGGGGGAGGTGCAGAGGGAGGGGCGAGTCAGAACTTCTCTATACAGAGGACTCGGATTACAGCAGAGGGGGAGGTGCAGAGGGAGGGGCGAGTCAGAACTTCTCTATACAGAAGACTCAGATTACAGCAGAGGGGGAGGTGCAGAGAGAGGGGGCGTGTCAGAACTTCTCTATACAGAGGACTCAGATTACAGCAGCGGGGGAGGTGCAGAGGGAGGGGTGTTTCAACATTTCTCTATACAGAAGACTCAGATTACAGCTGAGTGGGAGGTACAGAGGGAGGGGCGAGTCAGAACTTCTCTATACAGAAGACTCAGATTACAGCAGAGGGGAGGTGCGGAGGGAGGGGTGAGTCAGAACTTCTCTATACAGAGGACTCAGATTACAGCAGCGGGGGAGGTGCAGAGGGAGGGGTGTTTCAACATTTCTCTATACAGAAGACTCAGATTACAGCAGAGGGGGAGGTGCAGAAGGAGGGGCGAGTCAGAACTTCTCTATACAGAAGACTCAGATTACAGCAGAGGGGGAGGTGCAGAGAGAGGGGGGCAAATCATAACTTTTCTATACAGAGGACTCAGATTATAGCAGTGGGGGAGGTGCAGAGGGAGGGGCATGTCAGAACTTCTCTATACAGAGGACTCGGATTACAGCAGAGGGGGAGGTGCGGAGAGAGGGGGTGTCAGAACTTCTCTATACAGAAGACTCAGATTACAGCAGAGGGGGAGGTGCAGTGGGAGGGGCGAGTCAGAACTTCTCTATACAGAAGACTCAGATTACAGCAGAGGGGGAGGTGCAGAGAGAGGGGGGCATGTCAGAACTTCTCTATACAGAGGACTCAGATTACAGCAGCGGGGGAGGTGCAGAGGGAGGTGTGTTTCAACATTTCTCTATACAGAAGACTCAGATTAAAGCAGAGGGGGAGGTGCAGAAGGAGGGGCGAGTCAGAACTTCTCTATACAGAGGACTCGGATTACAGCAGAGGGGGAGGTGCAGAGAGAGGGGGGCGTGTCAGAACTTCTCTATACAGAGGACTCAGATTACAGCAGCGGGGGAGGTGCAGAGGGAGGGGTGTTTCAACATTTCTCTATACAGAAGACTCAGATTACAGCAAAGGGGGAGGTGCAGAGAGAGGGGGGCATGTCAGAACTTCTCTATACAGAAGACTCAGATTACAGCAGAGGGGGAGGTGCAGAGGGAGGGGCGAGTCAGAACTTCTCTATACAGAAGACTCAGATTACAGCAGAGGGGGAGGTGCAGAGAGAGGGGGGGCGTGTCAGAACTTCTCTATACAGAGGACTCAGATTACAGCAGTGGGGGAGGTGCAAAGGGAGGGGTGTGTCAACATTTCTCTATACAGAGGACTCAGATTACAGCAGTGGGGGAGGTGCAGAGGGAGGGGTGTGTCAACATTTCTCTATACAGAGGACTCAGATTACAGCAGAGGGGAGGTGCAGAGGGAGGGGCGAGTCAGAACTTCTCTATACAAAAGACTCAGACTACAGCAGAGGGGGAGGTGCAGAGAGAGGGGGGGGTGTCCGAACTTCTCTATATAGAGGACTCAGATTACAGCAGAGGGGGAGGTGCAGAGGGAGGGGCAAATCAGAACTTCTCTATACAGAGCACTCAGATTACAGCAGTGGGGGAGGTGCAGAGGAAGGGACATGTCAGAACTTCTCCATACAGAAGACTCGGATTACAGCAGAGGGGGAGGTGTAGAGAGAGGGGGTGTAAGAACTTCTCTATACAGAAGACTCAGATTACAGCAGAGGGGAGGTGCAGAGGGAGGGACGTGTCAGAAAATCTCTATACAGAGGACTCGGATTACAGCAGAAGGGGAGGTGCGGAGAGAGGGGGGTGTCAGAACTTCTCTATACAGAGGACTCAGATTACAGCAGTGGGGGAGGTGCAAAGGGAGGGGTGTGTCAACATTTCTCTATACAGAGGACTCAGATTACAGCAGTGGGGGAGGTGCAGAGGGAGGGGTGTGTCAACATTTCTCTATACAGAGGACTCAGATTACAGCAGAGGGGAGGTGCAGAGGGAGGGGCGAGTCAGAACTTCTCTATACAAAAGACTCAGACTACAGCAGAGGGGGAGGTGCAGAGAGAGGGGGGGGGGTGTCCGAACTTCTCTATATAGAGGACTCAGATTACAGCAGAGGGGGAGGTGCAGAGGGAGGGGCAAATCAGAACTTCTCTATACAGAGGACTCAGATTACAGCAGTGGGGGAGGTGCAGAGGAAGGGGCATGTCAGAACTTCTCTATACAGAAGACTCGGATTACAGCAGAGGGGGAGGTGCAGAGAGAGGGGGTGTAAGAACTTCTCTATACAGAAGACTCAGATTACAGCAAAGGGGAGGTGCAGAGGGAGGGACGTGTCAGAAAATCTCTATACAGAGGACTCGGATTACAGCAGAAGGGGAGGTGCGGAGAGAGGGGGGTGTCAGAACTTCTCTATACAGAAGACTCAGATTACAGCAGAGGGGGAGGTGCAGAGGGAGGGGCGAGTCAGAACTTCTCTATACAGAAGACTCAGATTACAGCAGAGGGGGAGGTGCAGAGAGAGGGGGGCGTTTCAGAACTTCTCTATACAGAGGACTCAGATTACAGCAGCGAGGGAGGTGCAGAGGGAGGGGTGTTTCAACATTTCTCTATACAGAAGACTCAGATTACAGCAGAGGGGGAAGTGCAGAGGGAGGGGCGAGTCAGAACTTCTCTATACAGAAGACTCAGATTACAGCAGAGGGGGAGGTGCAGAGGAAGGGGCGAGTCAGAACTTCTCTATACAGAGGACTCAGATTACAGCAGAGGGGGAGGTGCGGAGGGAGGGGCGAGTCAGAACTTCTCTATACAGAAGATTCAGATTACAGCAGAGAGGGAGGTGCAAAGAGAGGGGGGCAAATCAGAACTTCTCTATACAGAGGACTCAGATTACAGCAGTGGGGGAGGTGCAGAGGGAGGGGCATGTCAGAACTTCTCTATACAGAAGACTCAGATTACAGCAGAGGGGAGGTGCAGAGGGAGGGGCGTGTCAGAACTTCTCTATACAGAGGACTCGGATTACAGAGAGGGGGAGGTGCGGAGAGAGGGGGTGTCAGAACTTCTCTATACAGAAGACTCAGATTACAGCAGAGGGGGAGGTGCAGAGGGAGGGGCGGGTCAGAACTTCTCTATACAGAAGACTCAGATTACAGCAGAGGGGAGGTGCAGAGGGAGGGGCGAGTCAGAACTTCTCTATACAGAGGACTCAGATTACAGCAGCGGGGGAGGTGCAGAGGGAGGGGTGTTTCAACATTTCTCTATACAGAAGACTCAGATTACAGCAGAGGGGGAGGTGCAGAAGGAGGGGCGAGTCAGAACTTCTCTATACAGAAGACTCAGATTACAGCAGAGGGGAAGGTGCAGAGGGAGGGGCGAGTCAGAACTTCTCTATACAGAGGACTCAGATTACAGCAGAGGGGGAGGTGCGCAGGGAGGGGCGAGTCAGAACTTCTCTATACAGAAGATTCAGATTACAGCAGAGAGGGAGGTGCAGAGAGAGGGGGGCAAATCAGAACTTCTCTATACAGAGGACTCAGATTACAGCAGTGGGGGAGGTGCAGAGGGAGGGGCATGTCAGAACTTCTCTATACAGAAGACTCAGAATACAGCAGAGGGGAGGTGCAGAGGGAGGGGGTGTCAGACTTCTCTATACAGAAGACTCAGATTACAGCAGAGGGGAGGTGCAGAGGGAGGGGCATGTCAGAACTTCTCTATACAGAGGACTCGGATTACAGCAGAGGGGGAGGTGCGGAGAGAGGGGGGTGTCAGAACTTCTCTATACAGAAGACTCAGATTACAGCAGAGGGGGAGGTGCAGAGGGAGGGGCGAGTCAGAACTTCTCTATACAGAAGACTCAGATTACAGCAGACTGGGAGGTGCAGAGAGAGGGGGGCATGTCAGAACTTCTCTATACAGAGGACTCAGATTACAGCAGCGGGGGAGGTGCAGAGGGAGGTGTGTTTCAACATTTCTCTATAAAGAAGACTCAGATTACAGCAGAGGGGGGGGGGTGCAGAAGGAGGGGCGAGTCAGAACTTCTCTATACAGAGGACTCGGATTACAGCAGAGGGGGAGGTGCAGAGGGAGGGGCGAGTCAGAACTTCTCTATACAGAAGACTCAGATTACAGCAGAGGGGGAGGTGCAGAGAGAGGGGGGCGTGTCAGAACTTCTCTATACAGAGGACTCAGATTACAGCAGCGGGGGAGGTGCAGAGGGAGGGGTGTTTCAACATTTCTCTATACAGAAGACTCAGATTACAGCAAAGGGGGAGGTGCAGAGAGAGGGGGCATGTCAGAACTTCTCTATACAGAAGACTCAGATTACAGCAGAGGGGGAGGTGCAGAGGGAGGGGCGAGTCAGAACTTCTCTATACAGAAGACTCAGATTACAGCAGAGGGGGAGGTGCAGAGAGAGGGGGGGTGTGTCAGAACTTCTCTATATAGAGGACTCAGATTACAGCAGCGGGGGAGGTACAGAGGGAGGTGTGTTTCAACATTTCTCTATACAGAAGACTCAGATTACAGCAGAGGGGGGGGTGCAGAAGGAGGGGTGAGTCAGAACTTCTCTATACAGAGGACTCGGATTACAGCAGAGGGGGAGGTGCAGAGGGAGGGGCGAGTCAGAACTTCTCTATACAGAAGACTCAGATTACAGCAGAGGGGGAGGTGCAGAGAGAGGGGGGCGTGTCAGAACTTCTCTATACAGAGGACTCAGATTACAGCAGCGGGGGAGGTGCAGAGGGAGGGGTGTTTCAACATTTCTCTATACAGAAGACTCAGATTACAGCAAAGGGGGAGGTGCAGAGAGAGGGGGCATGTCAGAACTTCTCTATACAGAAGACTCAGATTACAGCAGAAGGGGAGGTGCAGAGGGAGGGGCGTGTCAGAACTTCTCTATACAGAGGACTCAGATTACAGCAGCGGGGGAGGTGCAGAGGGAGGGGTGTTTCAACATTTCTCTATACAAAAGACTCAGATTACAGCAGAGGGGGAGGTGCAGAGGGAGGGGCGAGTCAGAACTTCTCTATACAGAGGACTCGGATTACAGCAGAGGGGGAGGTGCAGAGGGAGGGGCGAGTCAGAACTTCTCTATACAGAAGACTCAGATTACAGCAGAGGGGGAGGTGCAGAGAGAGGGGGCGTGTCAGAACTTCTCTATACAGAGGACTCAGATTACAGCAGCGGGGGAGGTGCAGAGGGAGGGGTGTTTCAACATTTCTCTATACAGAAGACTCAGATTACAGCTGAGTGGGAGGTACAGAGGGAGGGGCGAGTCAGAACTTCTCTATACAGAAGACTCAGATTACAGCAGAGGGGAGGTGCGGAGGGAGGGGTGAGTCAGAACTTCTCTATACAGAGGACTCAGATTACAGCAGCGGGGGAGGTGCAGAGGGAGGGGTGTTTCAACATTTCTCTATACAGAAGACTCAGATTACAGCAGAGGGGGAGGTGCAGAAGGAGGGGCGAGTCAGAACTTCTCTATACAGAAGACTCAGATTACAGCAGAGGGGGAGGTGCAGAGAGAGGGGGGCAAATCATAACTTTTCTATACAGAGGACTCAGATTATAGCAGTGGGGGAGGTGCAGAGGGAGGGGCATGTCAGAACTTCTCTATACAGAGGACTCGGATTACAGCAGAGGGGGAGGTGCGGAGAGAGGGGGTGTCAGAACTTCTCTATACAGAAGACTCAGATTACAGCAGAGGGGGAGGTGCAGTGGGAGGGGCGAGTCAGAACTTCTCTATACAGAAGACTCAGATTACAGCAGAGGGGGAGGTGCAGAGAGAGGGGGGCATGTCAGAACTTCTCTATACAGAGGACTCAGATTACAGCAGCGGGGGAGGTGCAGAGGGAGGTGTGTTTCAACATTTCTCTATACAGAAGACTCAGATTAAAGCAGAGGGGGAGGTGCAGAAGGAGGGGCGAGTCAGAACTTCTCTATACAGAGGACTCGGATTACAGCAGAGGGGGAGGTGCAGAGAGAGGGGGGCGTGTCAGAACTTCTCTATACAGAGGACTCAGATTACAGCAGCGGGGGAGGTGCAGAGGGAGGGGTGTTTCAACATTTCTCTATACAGAAGACTCAGATTACAGCAAAGGGGGAGGTGCAGAGAGAGGGGGGCATGTCAGAACTTCTCTATACAGAAGACTCAGATTACAGCAGAGGGGGAGGTGCAGAGGGAGGGGCGAGTCAGAACTTCTCTATACAGAAGACTCAGATTACAGCAGAGGGGGAGGTGCAGAGAGAGGGGGGGCGTGTCAGAACTTCTCTATACAGAGGACTCAGATTACAGCAGTGGGGGAGGTGCAAAGGGAGGGGTGTGTCAACATTTCTCTATACAGAGGACTCAGATTACAGCAGTGGGGGAGGTGCAGAGGGAGGGGTGTGTCAACATTTCTCTATACAGAGGACTCAGATTACAGCAGAGGGGAGGTGCAGAGGGAGGGGCGAGTCAGAACTTCTCTATACAAAAGACTCAGACTACAGCAGAGGGGGAGGTGCAGAGAGAGGGGGGGGTGTCCGAACTTCTCTATATAGAGGACTCAGATTACAGCAGAGGGGGAGGTGCAGAGGGAGGGGCAAATCAGAACTTCTCTATACAGAGCACTCAGATTACAGCAGTGGGGGAGGTGCAGAGGAAGGGACATGTCAGAACTTCTCCATACAGAAGACTCGGATTACAGCAGAGGGGGAGGTGTAGAGAGAGGGGGTGTAAGAACTTCTCTATACAGAAGACTCAGATTACAGCAGAGGGGAGGTGCAGAGGGAGGGACGTGTCAGAAAATCTCTATACAGAGGACTCGGATTACAGCAGAAGGGGAGGTGCGGAGAGAGGGGGGTGTCAGAACTTCTCTATACAGAGGACTCAGATTACAGCAGTGGGGGAGGTGCAAAGGGAGGGGTGTGTCAACATTTCTCTATACAGAGGACTCAGATTACAGCAGTGGGGGAGGTGCAGAGGGAGGGGTGTGTCAACATTTCTCTATACAGAGGACTCAGATTACAGCAGAGGGGAGGTGCAGAGGGAGGGGCGAGTCAGAACTTCTCTATACAAAAGACTCAGACTACAGCAGAGGGGGAGGTGCAGAGAGAGGGGGGGGGGTGTCCGAACTTCTCTATATAGAGGACTCAGATTACAGCAGAGGGGGAGGTGCAGAGGGAGGGGCAAATCAGAACTTCTCTATACAGAGGACTCAGATTACAGCAGTGGGGGAGGTGCAGAGGAAGGGGCATGTCAGAACTTCTCTATACAGAAGACTCGGATTACAGCAGAGGGGGAGGTGCAGAGAGAGGGGGTGTAAGAACTTCTCTATACAGAAGACTCAGATTACAGCAAAGGGGAGGTGCAGAGGGAGGGACGTGTCAGAAAATCTCTATACAGAGGACTCGGATTACAGCAGAAGGGGAGGTGCGGAGAGAGGGGGGTGTCAGAACTTCTCTATACAGAAGACTCAGATTACAGCAGAGGGGGAGGTGCAGAGGGAGGGGCGAGTCAGAACTTCTCTATACAGAAGACTCAGATTACAGCAGAGGGGGAGGTGCAGAGAGAGGGGGGCGTTTCAGAACTTCTCTATACAGAGGACTCAGATTACAGCAGCGAGGGAGGTGCAGAGGGAGGGGTGTTTCAACATTTCTCTATACAGAAGACTCAGATTACAGCAGAGGGGGAAGTGCAGAGGGAGGGGCGAGTCAGAACTTCTCTATACAGAAGACTCAGATTACAGCAGAGGGGGAGGTGCAGAGGAAGGGGCGAGTCAGAACTTCTCTATACAGAGGACTCAGATTACAGCAGAGGGGGAGGTGCGGAGGGAGGGGCGAGTCAGAACTTCTCTATACAGAAGATTCAGATTACAGCAGAGAGGGAGGTGCAAAGAGAGGGGGGCAAATCAGAACTTCTCTATACAGAGGACTCAGATTACAGCAGTGGGGGAGGTGCAGAGGGAGGGGCATGTCAGAACTTCTCTATACAGAAGACTCAGATTACAGCAGAGGGGAGGTGCAGAGGGAGGGGCGTGTCAGAACTTCTCTATACAGAGGACTCGGATTACAGAGAGGGGGAGGTGCGGAGAGAGGGGGTGTCAGAACTTCTCTATACAGAAGACTCAGATTACAGCAGAGGGGGAGGTGCAGAGGGAGGGGCGGGTCAGAACTTCTCTATACAGAAGACTCAGATTACAGCAGAGGGGAGGTGCAGAGGGAGGGGCGAGTCAGAACTTCTCTATACAGAGGACTCAGATTACAGCAGCGGGGGAGGTGCAGAGGGAGGGGTGTTTCAACATTTCTCTATACAGAAGACTCAGATTACAGCAGAGGGGGAGGTGCAGAAGGAGGGGCGAGTCAGAACTTCTCTATACAGAAGACTCAGATTACAGCAGAGGGGAAGGTGCAGAGGGAGGGGCGAGTCAGAACTTCTCTATACAGAGGACTCAGATTACAGCAGAGGGGGAGGTGCGCAGGGAGGGGCGAGTCAGAACTTCTCTATACAGAAGATTCAGATTACAGCAGAGAGGGAGGTGCAGAGAGAGGGGGGCAAATCAGAACTTCTCTATACAGAGGACTCAGATTACAGCAGTGGGGGAGGTGCAGAGGGAGGGGCATGTCAGAACTTCTCTATACAGAAGACTCAGAATACAGCAGAGGGGAGGTGCAGAGGGAGGGGGTGTCAGACTTCTCTATACAGAAGACTCAGATTACAGCAGAGGGGAGGTGCAGAGGGAGGGGCATGTCAGAACTTCTCTATACAGAGGACTCGGATTACAGCAGAGGGGGAGGTGCGGAGAGAGGGGGGTGTCAGAACTTCTCTATACAGAAGACTCAGATTACAGCAGAGGGGGAGGTGCAGAGGGAGGGGCGAGTCAGAACTTCTCTATACAGAAGACTCAGATTACAGCAGACTGGGAGGTGCAGAGAGAGGGGGGCATGTCAGAACTTCTCTATACAGAGGACTCAGATTACAGCAGCGGGGGAGGTGCAGAGGGAGGTGTGTTTCAACATTTCTCTATAAAGAAGACTCAGATTACAGCAGAGGGGGGGGGGTGCAGAAGGAGGGGCGAGTCAGAACTTCTCTATACAGAGGACTCGGATTACAGCAGAGGGGGAGGTGCAGAGGGAGGGGCGAGTCAGAACTTCTCTATACAGAAGACTCAGATTACAGCAGAGGGGGAGGTGCAGAGAGAGGGGGGCGTGTCAGAACTTCTCTATACAGAGGACTCAGATTACAGCAGCGGGGGAGGTGCAGAGGGAGGGGTGTTTCAACATTTCTCTATACAGAAGACTCAGATTACAGCAAAGGGGGAGGTGCAGAGAGAGGGGGCATGTCAGAACTTCTCTATACAGAAGACTCAGATTACAGCAGAGGGGGAGGTGCAGAGGGAGGGGCGAGTCAGAACTTCTCTATACAGAAGACTCAGATTACAGCAGAGGGGGAGGTGCAGAGAGAGGGGGGGTGTGTCAGAACTTCTCTATATAGAGGACTCAGATTACAGCAGCGGGGGAGGTACAGAGGGAGGTGTGTTTCAACATTTCTCTATACAGAAGACTCAGATTACAGCAGAGGGGGGGGTGCAGAAGGAGGGGTGAGTCAGAACTTCTCTATACAGAGGACTCGGATTACAGCAGAGGGGGAGGTGCAGAGGGAGGGGCGAGTCAGAACTTCTCTATACAGAAGACTCAGATTACAGCAGAGGGGGAGGTGCAGAGAGAGGGGGGCGTGTCAGAACTTCTCTATACAGAGGACTCAGATTACAGCAGCGGGGGAGGTGCAGAGGGAGGGGTGTTTCAACATTTCTCTATACAGAAGACTCAGATTACAGCAAAGGGGGAGGTGCAGAGAGAGGGGGCATGTCAGAACTTCTCTATACAGAAGACTCAGATTACAGCAGAAGGGGAGGTGCAGAGGGAGGGGCGAGTCAGAACTTCTCTATACAGAAGACTCAGATTACAGCAGAGGGGGAGGTGCAGAGAGAGGGGGGGCGTGTCAGAACTTCTCTATACAGAGGACTCAGATTACAGCAGTGGGGGAGGTGCAAAGGGAGGGGTGTGTCAACATTTCTCTATACAGAGGACTCAGATTACAGCAGAGGGGAGGTGCAGAGGGAGGGGCGAATCAGAACTTCGCTATACAGAAGACTCAGACTACAGCAGAGGGGGAGGTGCAGAGAGAGGGGGGGGGGTGTCCGAACTTCTCTATATAGAGGACTCAGATTACAGCAGAGGGGGAGGTGCAGAGGGAGGGGCAAATCAGAACTTCTCTATACAGAGGACTCAGATTACAGCAGTGGGGGAGGTGCAGAGGAAGGGGCATGTCAGAACTTCTCTATACAGAAGACTCGGATTACAGCAGAGGGGGAGGTGCAGAGAGAGGGGGTGTAAGAACTTCTCTATACAGAAGACTCAGATTACAGCAAAGGGGAGGTGCAGAGGGAGGGACGTGTCAGAAAATCTCTATACAGAGGACTCGGATTACAGCAGAAGGGGAGGTGCGGAGAGAGGGGGGTGTCAGAACTTCTCTATACAGAAGACTCAGATTACAGCAGAGGGGGAGGTGCAGAGGGAGGGGCGAATCAGAACTTCTCTATACAGAAGACTCAGATTACAGCAGAGGGGGAGGTGCAGAGAGAGGGGGGCGTTTCAGAACTTCTCTATACAGAGGACTCAGATTACAGCAGCGAGGGAGGTGCAGAGGGAGGGGTGTTTCAACAATTCTCTATACAGAAGACTCAGATTACAGCAGAGGGGGAGGTGCAGAGGGAGGGGCGAGTCAGAACTTCTCTATACAGAAGACTCAGATTACAGCAGAGGGGGAGGTGCAGAGGAAGGGGCGAGTCAGAACTTCTCTATACAGAGGACTCAGATTACAGCAGAGGGGGAGGTGCGGAGGGAGGGGCGAGTCAGAACTTCTCTATACAGAAGATTCAGATTACAGCAGAGAGGGAGGTGCAGAGAGAGGGGGGCAAATCAGAACTTCTCTATACAGAGGACTCAGATTACAGCAGTGGGGGAGGTGCAGAGGGAGGGGCATGTCAGAACTTCTCTATACAGAGGACTCGGATTAAAGAGAGGGGGAGGTGCAGAGAGAGGGGGGCGTGTCAGAACTTCTCTATACAGAGGACTCAGATTACAGCAGCGGGGGAGGTGCAGAGGGAGGGGTGTTTCAACATTTCTCTATACAAAAGACTCAGATTACAGCAGAGGGGGAGGTGCAGAGGGAGGGGCGAGTCAGAACTTCTCTATACAGAGGACTCGGATTACAGCAGAGGGGGAGGTGCAGAGGGAGGGGCGAGTCGGAACTTCTCTATACAGAAGACTCAGATTACAGCAGAGGGGGAGGAGCAGAGAGAGGGGGCGTGTCAGAACTTCTCTATACAGAGGACTCAGATTACAGCAGCGGGGGAGGTGCAGAGGGAGGGGTGTTTCAACATTTCTCTATACAGAAGACTCAGATTACAGCAGCGGGGGAGTTGCAGAGGGAGGGGTGGGTCAGAACTTCTCTATACAGAAGACTCAGATTACAGCAGAGGGGAGGTGCAGAGGGAGGGGCGAGTCAGAACTTCTCTATACAGAGGACTCAGATTACAGCAGCGGGGGAGGTGCAGAGGGAGGGGTGTTTCAACATTTCTCTATACAGAAGACTCAGATTACAGCAGAGGGGGAGGTGCAGAAGGAGGGGCGAGTCAGAACTTCTCTATACAGAAGACTCAGATTACAGCAGAGGGGAAGGTGCAGAGGGAGGAGCGAGTCAGAACTTCTCTATACAGAGGACTCAGATTACAGCAGAGGTTGGAGGTGCGGAGGGAGGGGCGAGTCAGAACTTCTCTATACAGAAGATTCAGATTACAGCAGAGGGGGAGGTGCAGAGAGAGGGGGGCAAATCATAACTTTTCTATACAGAGGACTCAGATTACAGCAGTGGGGGAGGTGCAGAGGGAGGGGCATGTCAGAACTTCTCTATACAGAAGACTCGGATTACAGCAGAGGGGGAGGTGCAGAGAGAGGGGGTGTCAGACTTCTCTATACAGAAGACTCAGATTACAGCAGAGGGGAGGTGCAGAGGGAGGGGCATGTCAGAACTTCTCTATACAGAGGACTCGGATTACAGCAGAGGGGGAGGTGCGGAGAGAGGGGGGTGTCAGAACTTCTCTATACAGAAGACTCAGATTACAGCAGAGGGGGAGGTGCAGAGGGAGGGGCGAGTCAGAACTTCTCTATACAGAAGACTCAGATTACAGCAGAGGGGGAGGTGCAGAGAGAGGGGGGCATGTCAGAACTTCTCTATACAGAGGACTCCGATTACAGCAGCGGGGGAGGTGCAGAGGGAGGTGTGTTTCAACATTTCTCTATAAAGAAGACTCAGATTACAGCAGAGGGGGGGGGTGCAGAAGGAGGGGCGAGTCAGAACTTCTCTATACAGAGGACTCGGATTACAGCAGAGGGGGAGGTGCAGAGGGAGGGGCGAGTCAGAACTTCTCTATACAGAAGACTCAGATTACAGCAGAGGGGGAGGTGCAGAGAGAGGGGGGCGTGTCAGAACTTCTCTATACAGAGGACTCAGATTACAGCAGCGGGGGAGGTGCAGAGGGAGGGGTGTTTCAACATTTCTCTATACAGAAGACTCAGATTACAGCAAAGGGGGAGGTGCAGAGAGAGGGGGCATGTCAGAACTTCTCTATACAGAAGACTCAGATTACAGCAGAGGGGGAGGTGCAGAGGGAGGGGCGAGTCAGAACTTCTCTATACAGAAGACTCAGATTACAGCAGAGGGGGAGGTGCAGAGAGAGGGGGGGCGTGTCAGAACTTCTCTATACAGAGGACTCAGATTACAGCAGCGGGGGAGGTACAGAGGGAGGTGTGTTTCAACATTTCTCTATACAGAAGACTCAGATTACAGTAGAGGGGGGGGGTGCAGAAGGAGGGGCGAGTCAGAACTTCTCTATACAGAGGACTCGGATTACAGCAGAGGGGGAGGTGCAGAGGGAGGGGCGAGTCAGAACTTCTCTATACAGAAGACTCAGATTACAGCAGAGGGGGAGGTGCAGAGAGAGGGGGGCGTGTCAGAACTTCTCTATACAGAGGACTCAGATTACAGCAGCGGGGGAGGTGCAGAGGTAGGGGTGTTTCAACATTTCTCTATACAGAAGACTCAGATTACAGCAAAGGGGGAGGTGCAGAGAGTTGGGGCATGTCAGAACTTCTCTATACAGAAGACTCAGATTACAGCAGAAGGGGAGGTGCAGAGGGAGGGGCGAGTCAGAACTTCTCTATACAGAAGACTCAGATTACAGCAGAGGGGGAGGTGCAGAGAGAGGGGGGCGTGTCAGAACTTCTCTATACAGAGGACTCAGATTACAGCAGTGGGGGAGGTGCAAAGGGAGGGGTGTGTCAACATTTCTCTATACAGAGGACTCAGATTACAGCAGAGGGGAGGTGCAGAGGGAGGGGCGAATCAGAACTTCGCTATACAGAAGACTCAGACTACAGCAGAGGGGGAGGTGCAGAGAGAGGGGGGGGTGTCCGAACTTCTCTATATAGAGGACTCAGATTACAGCAGAGGGGGAGGTGCAGAGGGAGGGGCAAATCAGAACTTCTCTATACAGAGGACTCAGATTACAGCAGTGGGGGAGGTGCAGAGGAAGGGGCATGTCAGAACTTCTCTATACAGAAGACTCGGATTACAGCAGAGGGGGAGGTGCAGAGAGAGGGGGTGTAAGAACTTCTCTATACAGAAGACTCAGATTACAGCAAAGGGGAGGTGCAGAGGGAGGGACGTGTCAGAAAATCTCTATACAGAGGACTCGGATTACAGCAGAAGGGGAGGTGCGGAGAGAGGGGGGTGTCAGAACTTCTCTATACAGAAGACTCAGATTACAGCAGAGGGGGAGGTGCAGAGGGAGGGGCGAATCAGAACTTCTCTATACAGAAGACTCAGATTACAGCAGAGGGGGAGGTGCAGAGAGAGGGGGGCGTTTCAGAACTTCTCTATACAGAGGACTCAGATTACAGCAGCGAGGGAGGTGCAGAGGGAGGGGTGTTTCAACATTTCTCTATACAGAGGACTCAGATTACAGCAGAGGGGGAGGTGCAGAGGGAGGGGCGAGTCAGAACTTCTCTACACAGAAGACTCAGATTACAGCAGAGGGGGAGGTGCAGAGGAAGGGGCGAGTCAGAACTTCTCTATACAGAGGACTCAGATTACAGCAGAGGGGGAGGTGCGGAGGGAGGGGCGAGTCAGAACTTCTCTATACAGAAGATTCAGATTACAGCAGAGAGGGAGGTGCAGAGAGAGGGGGGCAAATCAGAACTTCTCTATACAGAGGACTCAGATTACAGCAGTGGGGGAGGTGCAGAGGGAGGGGCATGTCAGAACTTCTCTATACAGAAGACTCAGATTACAGCAGAGGGGAGGTGCAGAGGGAGGGGCGTGTCAGAACTTCTCTATACAGAGGACTCGGATTACAGAGAGGGGGAGGTGCGGAGAGAGGGGGTGTCAGAACTTCTCTATACAGAAGACTCAGATTACAGCAGAGGGGGAGGTGCAGAGGGAGGGGCGTGTCAGAACTTCTCTATACAGAGGACTCGGATTAAAGAGAGGGCGAGGTGCAGAGAGAGGGGGGCGTGTCAGAACTTCTCTATACAGAGGACTCAGATTACAGCAGCGGGGGAGGTGCAGAGGGAGGGGTGTTTCAACATTTCTCTATACAAAAGACTCAGATTACAGCAGAGGGGGAGGTGCAGAGGGAGGGGCGAGTCAGAACTTCTCTATACAGAGGACTCGGATTACAGCAGAGGGGGAGGTGCAGAGGGAGGGGCGAGTCGGAACTTCTCTATACAGAAGACTCAGATTACAGCAGAGGGGGAGGTGCAGAGAGAGGGGGCGTGTCAGAACTTCTCTATACAGAGGACTCAGATTACAGCAGCGGGGGAGGTGCAGAGGGAGGGGTGTTTCAACATTTCTCTATACAGAAGACTCAGATTACAGCAGAGGGGGAGGTGCAGAGGGAGGGGCGGGTCAGAACTTCTCTATACAGAAGACTCAGATTACAGCAGAGGGGAGGTGCAGAGGGAGGGGCGAGTCAGAACTTCTCTATACAGAGGACTCAGATTACAGCAGCGGGGGAGGTGCAGAGGGAGGGGTGTTTCAACATTTCTCTATACAGAAGACTCAGATTACAGCAGAGGGGGAGGTGCAGAAGGAGGGGCGAGTCAGAACTTCTCTATACAGAAGACTCAGATTACAGCAGAGGGGAAGGTGCAGAGGGAGGGGCGAGTCAGAACTTCTCTATACAGAGGACTCAGATTACAGCAGAGGTTGGAGGTGCGGAGGGAGGGGCGAGTCAGAACTTCTCTATACAGAAGATTCAGATTACAGCAGAGGGGGAGGTGCAGAGAGAGGGGGGCAAATCATAACTTTTCTATACAGAGGACTCAGATTACAGCAGTGGGGGAGGTGCAGAGGGAGGGGCATGTCAGAACTTCTCTATACAGAAGACTCGGATTACAGCAGAGGGGGAGGTGCAGAGAGAGGGGGTGTCAGACTTCTCTATACAGAAGACTCAGATTACAGCAGAGGGGAGGTGCAGAGGGAGGGGCATGTCAGAACTTCTCTATACAGAGGACTCGGATTACAGCAGAGGGGGAGGTGCGGAGAGAGGGGGGTGTCAGAACTTCTCTATACAGAAGACTCAGATTACAGCAGAGGGGGAGGTGCAGAGGGAGGGGCGAGTCAGAACTTCTCTATACAGAAGACTCAGATTACAGCAGAGGGGGAGGTGCAGAGAGAGGGGGGCATGTCAGAACTTCTCTATACAGAGGACTCCGATTACAGCAGCGGGGGAGGTGCAGAGGGAGGTGTGTTTCAACATTTCTCTATAAAGAAGACTCAGATTACAGCAGAGGGGGGGGGGGTGCAGAAGGAGGGGCGAGTCAGAACTTCTCTATACAGAGGACTCGGATTACAGCAGAGGGGGAGGTGCAGAGGGAGGGGCGAGTCAGAACTTCTCTATACAGAAGACTCAGATTACAGCAGAGGGGGAGGTGCAGAGAGAGGGGGGCGTGTCAGAACTTCTCTATACAGAGGACTCAGATTACAGCAGCGGGGGAGGTGCAGAGGGAGGGGTGTTTCAACATTTCTCTATACAGAAGACTCAGATTACAGCAAAGGGGGAGGTGCAGAGAGAGGGGGCATGTCAGAACTTCTCTATACAGAAGACTCAGATTACAGCAGAGGGGGAGGTGCAGAGGGAGGGGCGAGTCAGAACTTCTCTATACAGAAGACTCAGATTACAGCAGAGGGGGAGGTGCAGAGAGAGGGGGGGCGTGTCAGAACTTCTCTATACAGAGGACTCAGATTACAGCAGTGGGGGAGGTGCAGAGGGAGGGGTGTTTCAACATTTCTCTATACAGAAGACTCAGATTACAGCAGAGGGGGAGGTGCAGAAGGAGGGGCGAGTCAGAACTTCTCTATACAGAAGACTCAGATTACAGCAGAGGGGAAGGTGCAGAGGGAGGGGCGAGTCAGAACTTCTCTATACAGAGGACTCAGATTACAGCAGAGGTTGGAGGTGCGGAGGGAGGGGCGAGTCAGAACTTCTCTATACAGAAGATTCAGATTACAGCAGAGGGGGAGGTGCAGAGAGAGGGGGGCAAATCATAACTTTTCTATACAGAGGACTCAGATTACAGCAGTGGGGGAGGTGCAGAGGGAGGGGCATGTCAGAACTTCTCTATACAGAAGACTCGGATTACAGCAGAGGGGGAGGTGCAGAGAGAGGGGGTGTCAGACTTCTCTATACAGAAGACTCAGATTACAGCAGAGGGGAGGTGCAGAGGGAGGGGCATGTCAGAACTTCTCTATACAGAGGACTCGGATTACAGCAGAGGGGGAGGTGCGGAGAGAGGGGGGTGTCAGAACTTCTCTATACAGAAGACTCAGATTACAGCAGAGGGGGAGGTGCAGAGGGAGGGGCGAGTCAGAACTTCTCTATACAGAAGACTCAGATTACAGCAGAGGGGGAGGTGCAGAGAGAGGGGGGCATGTCAGAACTTCTCTATACAGAGGACTCCGATTACAGCAGCGGGGGAGGTGCAGAGGGAGGTGTGTTTCAACATTTCTCTATAAAGAAGACTCAGATTACAGCAGAGGGGGGGGGGGGTGCAGAAGGAGGGGCGAGTCAGAACTTCTCTATACAGAGGACTCGGATTACAGCAGAGGGGGAGGTGCAGAGGGAGGGGCGAGTCAGAACTTCTCTATACAGAAGACTCAGATTACAGCAGAGGGGGAGGTGCAGAGAGAGGGGGGCGTGTCAGAACTTCTCTATACAGAGGACTCAGATTACAGCAGCGGGGGAGGTGCAGAGGGAGGGGTGTTTCAACATTTCTCTATACAGAAGACTCAGATTACAGCAAAGGGGGAGGTGCAGAGAGAGGGGGCATGTCAGAACTTCTCTATACAGAAGACTCAGATTACAGCAGAGGGGGAGGTGCAGAGGGAGGGGCGAGTCAGAACTTCTCTATACAGAAGACTCAGATTACAGCAGAGGGGGAGGTGCAGAGAGAGGGGGGGCGTGTCAGAACTTCTCTATACAGAGGAGTCAGATTACAGCAGCGGGGGAGGTACAGAGGGAGGTGTGTTTCAACATTTCTCTATACAGAAGACTCAGATTACAGCAGAGGGGGGGGGTGCAGAAGGAGGGGCGAGTCAGAACTTCTCTATACAGAGGACTCGGATTACAGCAGAGGGGGAGGTGCAGAGGGAGGGGCGAGTCAGAACTTCTCTATACAGAAGACTCAGATTACAGCAGAGGGGGAGGTGCAGAGAGAGGGGGGCGTGTCAGAACTTCTCTATACAGAGGACTCAGATTACAGCAGCGGGGGAGATGCAGAGGGAGGGGTGTTTCAACATTTCTCTATACAGAAGACTCAGATTACAGCAAAGGGGGAGGTGCAGAGAGAGGGGGCATGTCAGAACTTCTCTATACAGAAGACTCAGATTACAGCAGAGGGGGAGGTGCAGAGAGAGGGGGGGCGTGTCAGAACTTCTCTATACAGAGGAGTCAGATTACAGCAGCGGGGGAGGTACAGAGGGAGGTGTGTTTCAACATTTCTCTATACAGAAGACTCAGATTACAGCAGAGGGGGGGGGTGCAGAAGGAGGGGCGAGTCAGAACTTCTCTATACAGAGGACTCGGATTACAGCAGAGGGGGAGGTGCAGAGGGAGGGGCGAGTCAGAACTTCTCTATACAGAAGACTCAGATTACAGCAGAGGGGGAGGTGCAGAGAGAGGGGGGGCGTGTCAGAACTTCTCTATACAGAGGACTCAGATTACAGCAGTGGGGGAGGTGCAAAGGGAGGGGTGTGTCAACATTTCTCTATACAGAGGACTCAGATTACAGCAGAGGGGAGGTGCAGAGGGAGGGGCGAATCAGAACTTCGCTATACAGAAGACTCAGACTACAGCAGAGGGGGAGGTGCAGAGAGAGGGGGCGTGTCCGAACTTCTCTATATAGAGGACTCAGATTACAGCAGAGGGGGAGGTGCAGAGGGGGAGGTGCAGAGGGAGGGGCAAATCAGAACTTCTCTATACAGAGGACTCAGATTACAGCAGTGGGGGAGGTGCAGAGGAAGGGGCGTGTCAGAACTTCTCTATACAGAGGACTCGGATTACAGCAGAGGGGGAGGTGCGGAGAGAGGGGGGTGTCAGAACTTCTCTATACAGAAGACTCAGATTACAGCAGAGGGGGAGGTGCAGAGGGAGGGGCGAGTCAGAACTTCTCTATACAGAAGACTCAGATTACAGCAGAGGGGGAGGTGCAGAGAGAGGGGGGCAAATCAGAACTTCTCTATACAGAGGACTCAGATTACAGCAGTGGGGGAGGTGCAGAGGGAGGGGCATGTCAGAACTTCTCTATACAGAAGACTCGGATTACAGCAGAGGGGGAGGTGCAGAGAGAGGGGGTGTCAGACTTCTCTATACAGAAGACTCAGATTACAGCAGAGGGGAGGTGCAGAGGGAGGGGCGAGTCAGAACTTCTCTATACAGAAGACTCAGATTACAGCAGAGGGGGAGGTGCAGAGGAAGGGGCGAGTCAGAACTTCTCTATACAGAGGACTCAGATTACAGCAGTGGGGGAGGTGCAGAGGGAGGGGCATGTCAGAACTTCTCTATACAGAAGACTCAGATTACAGCAGAGGGGAGGTGCAGAGGGAGGGGCGTGTCAGAACTTCTCTATACAGAGGACTCGGATTACAGAGAGGGGGAGGTGCGGAGAGAGGGGGTGTCAGAACTTCTCTATACAGAAGACTCAGATTACAGCAGAGGGGGAGGTGCAGAGGGAGGGGCGAGTCAGAACTTCTCTATACAGAAGACTCAGATTACAGCAGAGGGGGAGGTGCAGAGAGAGGGGGGCAAATCAGAACTTCTCTATACAGAGGACTCAGATTACAGCAGTGGGGGAGGTGCAGAGGGAGGGGCATGTCAGAACTTCTCTATACAGAAGACTCGGATTACAGCAGAGGGGGAGGTGCAGAGAGAGGGGGTGTCAGACTTCTCTATACAGAAGACTCAGATTACAGCAGAGGGGAGGTGCAGAGGGAGGGGCGAGTCAGAGCTTCTCTATACAGAAGACTCAGATTACAGCAGAGGGGGAGGTGCAGAGGAAGGGGCGAGTCAGAACTTCTCTATACAGAGGACTCAGATTACAGCAGAGGGGGAGGTGCGGAGGGAGGGGCGAGTCAGAACTTCTCTATACAGAAGATTAAGATTACAGCAGAGAGGGAGGTGCAGAGAGAGGGGGTGTCAGACTTCTCTATACAGAAGACTCAGATTACAGCAGAGGGGAGGTGCAGAGGGAGGGGCATGTCAGAACTTCTCTATACAGAGGACTCGGATTACAGCAGAGGGGGAGGTGGGGAGAGAGGGGGGTGTCAGAACTTCTCTATACAGAAGACTCAGATTACAGCAGAGGGGGAGGTGCAGAGGGAGGGGCAAGTCAGAACTTCTCTATACAGAAGACTCAGATTACAGCAGAGGGGGAGGTGCAGAGAGAGGGGGGCATGTCAGAACTTCTCTATACAGAGAACTCAGATTACAGCAGCGGGGGAGGTGCAGAGGGAGGTGTGTTTCAACATTTCTCTATACAGAAGACTCAGATTACAGCAGAGGGGGAGGTGCAGAAGGAGGGGCGAGTCAGAACTTCTCTATACAGAGGACTCGGATTACAGCAGAGGGGGAGGTGCAGAGGGAGGGGCGAGTCAGAACTTCTCTATACAGAAGACTCAGATTACAGCAGAGGGGGAGGTGCAGAGAGAGGGGGGCGTGTCAGAACTTCTCTATACAGAGGACTCAGATTACAGCAGCGGGGGAGGTGCAGAGGGAGGGGTGTTTCAACATTTCTCTATACAGAAGACTCAGACTACAGCAGTGGGGGAGGTGCAAAGGGAGGGGTGTGTCAACATTTCTCTATACAGAGGACTCAGATTACAGCAGAGGGGAGGTGCAGAGGGAGGGGCGAATCAGAACTTCTCTATACAGAAGACTCAGACTACAGCAGAGGGGGAGGTGCAGAGAGAGGGGGCGTGTCCGAACTTCTCTATATAGAGGACTCAGATTACAGCAGAGGGGGAGGTGCAGAGGGAGGGGCAAATCAGAACTTCTCTATACAGAGGACTCAGATTACAGCAGTGGGGGAGGTGCAGAGGAAGGGGCATGTCAGAACTTCTCTATACAGAAGACTCGGATTACAGCAGAGGGGGAGGTGCAGAGAGAGGGGGTGTCAGAACTTCTCTATACAGAAGACTCAGATTACAGCAGAGGGGAGGTGCAGAGGGAGGGGCGTGTCAGAACTTCTCTATACAGAGGACTCGGATTACAGCAGAGGGGGAGGTGCGGAGAGAGGGGGGTGTCAGAACTTCTCTATACAGAAGACTCGGATTAGAGCAGAGGGGGAGGTGCAGAGAGAGGGGGTGTCAGAACTTCTCTATACAGAAGACTCAGATTATAGCAGAGGGGAGGTGCAGAGGGAGGGGCGTGTCAGAACTTCTCTATACAGAGGACTCGGATTACAGCAGAGGGGGAGGTGCAGAGGGAGGGGCGAGTCAGAACTTCTCTATACAGAAGACTCAGATTACAGCAGAGGGGGAGGTGCAGAGGGAGGGGCGTGTCAGAACTTCTCTATACAGAGGACTCAGATTACAGCAGAGGGGGAGGTGCAGAGAGAGGGGGGCGTTTCAGAACTTCTCTTTACAGAGGACTCAGATTACAGCAGCGAGGGAGGTGCAGAGGGAGGGGTGTTTCAACATTTCTCTATACAGAAGACTCAGATTACAGCAGAGGGGGAGGTGCAGAGGGAGGGGCGAGTCAGAACTTCTCTATACAGAAGACTCAGATTACAGCAGAGGGGGAGGTGCAGAGGAAGGGGCGAGTCAGAACTTCTCTATACAGAGGACTCAGATTACAGCAGAGGGGGAGGTGCGGAGGGAGGGGCGAGTCAGAACTTCTCTATACAGAAGATTCAGATTACAGCAGAGAGGGAGGTGCAGAGAGAGAGGGGCAAATCAGAACTTCTCTATACAGAGGACTCAGATTACAGCAGTGGGGGAGGTGCAGAGGGAGGGGCATGTCAGAACTTCTCTATACAGAAGACTCAGATTACAGCAGAGGGGAGGTGCAGAGGGAGGGGCGTGTCAGAACTTCTCTATACAGAGGACTCGGAATACAGAGAGGGGGAGGTGCAGAGAGAGGGGGCATGTCAGAACTTCTCTATACAGAGGACTCAGATTACAGCAGCGAGGGAGGTGCAAAGGGAGGGGTGTTTCAACATTTCTCTATACAGAAGACTCAGATTACAGCAGAGGGGGAGGTGCAGAGGGAGGGGCGAGTCAGAACTTCTCTATACAGAGGACTCGGATTACAGCAGAGGGGGAGGTGCAGAGGGAGGGGCGAGTCAGAACCTCTCTATACAGAAGACTCAGATTACAGCAGAGGGGGAGGTGCAGAGAGAGGGGGCGTGTCAGAACTTCTCTATACAGAGGACTCAGATTACAGCAGCGGGGGAGGTGCAGAGGGAGGGGCATGTCAGAACTTCTCTATACAGAAGACTCGGATTACAGCAGAGGGGGAAGTGCAGAGAGAGGGGGTGTCAGACTTCTCTATACAGAAGACTCGATTACAGCAGAGGGGAGGTGCAGAGGGAGGGGCATGTCAGAACTTCTCTATACAGAGGACTCGGATTACAGCAGAGGGGGAGGTGCGGAGAGAGGGGGGTGTCAGAACTTCTCTATACAGAAGACTCAGATTACAGCAGAGGGGGAGGTGCAGAGGGAGGGGCGAGTCAGAACTTCTCTATACAGAGGACTCGGATTACAGCAGAGGGGGAGGTGCAGAGGGAGGGGCGAGTCAGAACTTCTCTATACAGAAGACTCAGATTACAGCAGAGGGGGAGGTGCAGAGAGAGTGGGGCGTGTCAGAACTTCTCTATACAGAGGACTCAGATTACAGCAGCGGGGGAGGTGCAGAGGGAGGGGTGTTTCAACATTTCTCTATACAGAAGACTCAGATTACAGCAAAGGGGAGGTGCAGAGAGAGGGGGCATGTCAGAACTTCTCTATACAGAAGACTCAGATTACAGCAGAGGGGGAGGTGCAGAGGGAGGGGCGAGTCAGAACTTCTCTATACAGAAGACTCAGATTACAGCAGAGGGGGAGGTGCAGAGAGAGGGGGGGCGTGTCAGAACTTCTCTATACAGAGGACTCAGATTACAGCAGTGGGGGAGGTGCAAAGGGAGGGGTGTGTCAACATTTCTCTATACAGAGGACTCATATTACAGCAGAGGGTAGGTGCAGAGGGAGGGGCGAATCAGAACTTCTCTATACAGAAGACTCAGACTACAGCAGAGGGGGAGGTGCAGAGAGAGGGGGCGTGTCCGAACTTCTCTATATAGAGGACTCAGATTACAGCAGAGGGGGAGGTGCAGAGGGAGGGGCAAATCAGAACTTCTCTATACAGAGGACTCAGATTACAGCAGTGGGGGAGGTGCAGAGGGAGGGGCATGTCAGAACTTCTCTATACAGAAGACTCGGATTACAGCAGAGGGGGAGGTGCAGAGAGAGGGGGTGTCAGAACTTCTCTATACAGAAGACTCAGATTACAGCAGAGGGGAGGTGCAGAGGGAGGGGCGTGTTAGAACTTCTCTATACAGAGGACTCGGATTACAGCAGAGGGGGAGGTGCGGAGAGAGGTGGGTGTCAGAACTTCTCTATACAGAAGACTCGGATTAGAGCAGAGGGGGAGGTGCAGAGAGAGGGGGTGTCAGAACTTCTCTATACAGAAGACTCAGATTATAGCAGAGGGGAGGTGCAGAGCGAGGGGCGTGTCAGAACTTCTCTATACAGAGGACTCGGATTACAGCAGAGGGGGAGGTGCAGAGAGAGGGGGGTGTCAGAACTTCTCTAAACAGAGGACTCGGATTACAGCAGAGGGGGAGGTGCAGAGAGAAGGGGTTGTCAGAACTTCTCTATACAGAAGACTCAGATTACAGCAGAGGGGGAGGTGCAGAGAGAGGGGGTTGTCAGAACTTCTCTATACAGAAGACTCAGATTACAGCAGAGGGAGAGGTGTAGAGGGAGGGGCGAGTCAGAACTTCTCTATACAGAAGACTCAGATTACAGCAGAGGGGGAGATGCAGAGGGAGGGGCCTGTCAGAACTTCTCTATACAGAGGACTCGGATTACAGCAGAGGGGGAGGTGCAGAGGGAGCGGTGTGTCAGAACTTCTCTATACAGAAGACTCAAATTACAGCAGAGGGGGAGGTGCAGAGGGAGGGGTGTGTCAGAACTTCACTCTACAGAAGACTCATATTACAGCAGAGGGGGAGGTGCAGAGAGGGGGGGGGTGTAAGCACTTTTGTACACAGAGGAGCTTACAACAGAGAGAATGGAGGAGGGGTCAGGTCAACACTTCTTCCCCAAACAGTGAACTCACCTTGAAGCAATGGGAGTGGGAGAGGGGTGTTAAAGAGGGAGTTGGTGGATGCACTGACAATTATATATTCATAGTCCACTCTTCCTTTAGCGAAGGCTCTGGTTCATTTGGTTACCTGCAGGTTAGCGCCATAGCCTGTGTGGAGAGGGCAACTTCATATGACCCCCTATAACAGGGTGACATATAGTTTACATATTGTACACCATATATTTTTTATTTCATATACTGGCTGGCCAGTTAAACATCTTTGGTTATGTATGTGATGTGTGAGTGCATGTGCATGCAGCTGCAAGCATTTTAACCAGTTGACATCCGCGCTATAGCCAAATGACGGCTACAGCGCGGACCTGAATTATGACGGCATGCCCTGTACATCACCGATCCGGTCCCGGCCCCTTACCATGTGATCAGCTGTCAGCCAATGACAGCTGATCACATGATCAAAACAAAAGCTTTTTGATCGTTTTTTTTTCACCAAGCACTGACAGCACGAGGAGAAAAAAAAGCCGATCACCGGCTTATCAGCAATGGGCATCGGTCCCAAAGAGGAAGAGGCAATAATGCCTCATATGTGCCACCAGTATCCCCTGCCAGTGCCACCTGCCATTGCCAGCTGACATTGCCCACAGTGCCCACCAGTGCCACCTATCAATGCCCATGAGTGCCACCTATCAATGCCTACAAGTGCCACCTATCAATGCCCACCAGTGGTGCCAAATCAGTGCCACCTAGCAGTGCTGCCTATCAGTGTAACCGATCAGTGCCCATTATTGCCACCCATCAGTGCCCATCACTGCCACCTATCGGTGCCCATCAGTGCTGCCTCATCGGCGTACATCAATGAAGGAGAAAAATTACCTTTTTTTACATTTTATAACAAAATATAAAAAAAAATATTATTTGTTTAAAATTCGGTATTTTTACATTTTTTTAACAAAAAATAAAAACCGCAAAGGTGATCAAATACCCCCAAAAGAAAGCTCTATTTTTGGGAAAAAAATGATAAATTTTCATTTGGGTACAGTGTTGTATGTCAGCACAATTGTCATTCAAAATGCGTCAGCTCTGAAAGCTGAAAATTGGTCTGGATAGGAGGGGGGTTTAAGTGCCCAGTAAGCAAGTGGTTAAACAACAGTGTCTTTTTAAACATACAACCAAGGTGAAGGTGGTAGGAATTATTCCTAGTCCTTGTATTTTTATTTTTGTTATAAAGATCCCATGTTTAAGCTGCATGGTCCTCTTGTAACCTCCTTTCTAGGGGATCTTAAACCCCATTTTTCTGCAAAAAGAACAGAGAGCAACATGCTTGGTAAAACTGAACCTGGGAAAAAATAGAGAGCAAGAAGGCACTCTTTGATCATTGGAGGAGAGCAGGCTGATTTCTAAGCACAGCTAGAAAACTGACCACGGTGTGTTCTCCTGCCTGGCGTGGTCAGTTTTTAATAAGAAAGAAGAGGTTCTGGCAGCAATGCCAGGGATTTCACACAAAGAAAGTAATACAAAAAGACCAGAATACTTTTTCATATAAGTATATGGTACAGCATGTACATATTAGCACTCACTTCCACAATTAAAGAAAGTTCAGGATCGGGATGTACCAATGTTGGTGCAAATGTGAAAAGAGTCTGTAGCTTACTAAAGACAGTCTGTGCCTCAGATGACCACACATAGCCCATATCATTCTTTGTCAGCTGCATAATTGGTGTTATCATCTTAGAGATGATAACACTCTAAAGCTCTTAATGCAAGCTATAAACGAACCTGCCTCTAAAAGGGTGCTACTGTTGTAGAGTAATGCCGCGTGCACACGACTGGTTTATCGGTCACAATAAACTCTGACGGTCTTTCCGACGGAGTTCCGACAGAGTTCCGCTGAAACTGTCTTGCGTACACATGATCACACCAAAGTCCGACCGTCAAGAACGCGGTGACGTACAACACGTACGGCGGGACTAGAGAAAGGAAGTTTAATAGCCAGTAGCCAATAGCTTCCGTCTCGTACTTGCTTCGGAGCATGCGTCGTTTTTGGTACGTCGGAACAGCATACAGACGAACGGTTTTCCCCATAGGAACTGATTCCGTCGGAAAGATTTGAAACATGTTCTATTTCTAGGTCCGTCAGAATTTTCGAAAGAAAAAAGTCTGATGAAGCCCACACACGATCGGAATGTCCGATGAAATGATTCCGTCTGACCTTTTCGGTCGTGTGTACGTGGCATAAGACCTCTGATCAGACCTGTCTGTGGTGGCAGTGTGTGTTGCAGATGCTTATTCTAAAATTATAATTGGTATTGCTAAAATTACGAGTCTCCCCCCGGCTTGGTCTTTTAAAACAGGGGTGGTGGCAGTTAAAGGGTTAATTGTGTAATTAGCCCAGTGACAATCGCTCTCAGGCTGCTCGCACCCAGATTGTGGTCCTGCAAGCTGGAAAATCTTTGTGCTGGGTGCAGCTGAGAGTGGCATTGTTACGTAAGTGACAGCGTGGTGTGAGGTTGGCCAGTCCTTCGTCGAAAGTTAGCGAGGAGGGCAGGGATCTGACACCCGCGTTCCTCACATATACTCCATCAGTCTCCTCACGCATCACTAACTTACTAACAGACATATCTGTATGGATGTCACACCACTTCCTCAAACTCAACTTGTCCAAAATCAAGCTTATAATATTACTTCCCCCACGTCCTTCTTCCCTTGACTTATCTGTCAAGAGCAATGGCACAACCATCCACCCATCCCCACATGTCAGGGTGCTAGGTGTTATCCTGGACTCAGAACTCTCCTTTCAGCCCCACATCCAATCACTTTCCAAAGCTTGCCGCCTCAACCTCCGCAACATTCCTAAACTACGCCCCTTTCTAACCAATGAAACCACAAAGCTCCTAATTCACTCCCTGGTTATTTCTCGCCTTGACTACTGCAACTCCCTACTCATTGGCCTACCTTTAAATAGACTATCCCCCCTTCAGTCCATCATGAATGCTGCTGCCAGACTCATCCACCTTACAAACCGCAGTGTCTGCTATCCCTCTCTGCCAATCCCTCTATTGGCTGCCACTCGCCCAACAAATTAAATTCAAAATACTAACAATTTTACAAGTTACAAAGCAATTCACAACTCTTCCCCCAGCTACATCATTAGCCTAGTCTCAAAATACCAACCTAATCACCCTCCTCGTTCCTCCCACAACCTCCTGCTCTCTAGCTCCCTTATTACCTCCTCCCATATAAATTCCAGGACTTCTCCCGAGCCTTGCCCATCCTCTGGAATTCCCTACCCCTGGGTGGCATGATGGTGGTCCTGGGCGGGATCTGAGGGGGGGCTGCATTGATAAACAATCAGCACTGACCCCCCCTGTCAGGAGAGCAGCCGATCGGCTCTCCTCTATTCCCGTCTGTCAGACGCGAGTGAGGAAAAGACAATTAACGGCTCTTCCTGTTTACATCGTGATCAGCTGTGATTGGTCATGGCTGATCATGTGGTAAAGAGCCTCCGTCGGATTGACACACCACACCACCGATCGCCGCAATGCGCGCCCCCACGGGCAAGCAGCAGTTGTTACTCTGCAGGACATCATATGACGCCCAGTCAGGATAACTGAACCACCGCCAGGCCATCATTCTGCTATAGGCCGGGTGGGAAGTGATTAAAGGAACAACACATAGAGGGGTCATTCACTAAGAAGGAGCTGCACCAGTTCATATATTAATTGGTGCGCTGGAAAAATCATTAATCGGACGTGCGAACCAGCACACATTATAGCGCAAATAGCGATAATAAATACCCGCATATGTAAACTGCAACTGGCACTAGGGTAACTGCGGTTTTCTCGTTGATAATAGCGCACGCCCAATACAATTGGTTAATTTAATCTAATTGGATGTGTCTTGTTAGGCAATTAGTGGGTGTTCTCAATTAATTAACCCTTTGAATGCTAATCTCATTCCTATTACTTTTAATATATCTTTGAAATGTGTTTTTTTCTTTTTTTACCCAAATCTTTCAATACATTACAAAGAACAGAGAATTGTTTCTAAACCCAATAAATTAATATTTTCAGATCTTGATCTTTAACCACTTGCTGCCCAGCCGCCGTCATTATACTGCGGCAGGTTGGCACGATCCCGCAAGCCGTCATAGCTGTAAGTCGGCTCCTTTAAGCGGGATAGCAGGCGTGCTAACACACTGCGGGGGTGCCAATGCTTGCCGGTCGTGAGAGGCAGAACAGGGACGTGTGTGTGTAAACACACAAATCCCTGTTCTGTGAGGAGCGTAGAGGCAGATCAAGAGTTCCTAATAGCTAGGAATCAAGATCTGTCATCTCCTATAGTCAGTCACCTCCCCCCACAGTTAGAACACACACAAGGAACATAGTTAATCCCTTGATTGCCCCATAGTGTTAACCCCTTCCCTGCCAGTGACATTTACACAGTAATCAGTGCATTTTTATAGAACTGATCACTGTATAATTGTCAATTGTCCCAAAAATGTGTCAAAAGTGTCCGATGTGTCCGTCATAATGTTGCAGCCCCGATAAAAATCGCAGGGCACCGCCATTACTAGTAAAAAAAAATAATTAAAAAAATGCCATAAATCTATCCCCTATTTTGTAGACGCTATAACTTTTGTAAATATAAAATAAAAAAAATATACCGCGCTTAGACTAAACAAAGCAGCAACAAAAAACAATCCAATATCCAATGGTGCCAATGTACAGTTATAAATAAAGTTGCGCTAGATTGAAAATTTCATATGGGAGACCAAGTGAAGGTGAAACAAACCAAATCAAATCAATCGAATGATACAAGCAAGTGAAATTAAATAATTAATTAAATTGATAAATTAAATAAATATTTATCCAAATGCATCAATAGTGATATAAAAATAAAATAAAATTGTGAAAAATAAATAAATTAATGTCCATATACACCAATGGTGCAAAAAAATAGTGTCCTTAAATTTGTTTACACCGTTGATAATTGTATGGAGGGGTGGGTTGATGTGGGTAATAAGGACAACAAGTAGAATCCCGGGTGACCACCTTCGCCCTATAATGCCACAACTGGCAGAAAAGGGTCTAAACTAGGAGGTGAGGCTCTATATATGAGAACCCTTACCAGAGCTGGTGGACCCCCTAATGAGCAGGGTCATACAAACAGGCAGATTAATCCCTCTGCAGGGACACGTAGATCTTCCAATGTCTCTGATTTGATTGCCTCAGGTGGTAGGTTGGTGGGGAGTTTGCCAAATGCAATAATACACTCCTGGGATGGAAGTTCACAATCTGTAAGAAAACACACTCGGGCTTAAAGCCACGAGTGATCAAGCCGAGAGGGACTCCGATCGTGTAGTAAGTTAAAAATATGAAACTTTAATGCTAAGTAAAACGAGCAGGAGCTCGCAAAGGCATACACAAATAGGTTACATAAAAGCCGGCTAGTTAACAAATGCAAACAAAACAGAACACCCGTGTGCCGGGGTCACATGTGGCGTGATTGCGTCAGCACAACGCACCACCCTACATGTTTCGCAATACCTTGCGTCTTCCTGGGGCACGGGCGACGTGCTGGCACATCACTTAAATAGCAAACATCCGAAATCAAGCCTCGTTCTCACTCGGGTGCCATATTGAAGCTCAGGAATACACAGCGGGACCAAGCCTCGTTTTCAACTCGGCGCCATATTAGGGCTCAAAGAGCACCTGGAACGCAAACAAGGACCAGACCTCGATCTGGAGCTCATATGGAAGGCAAGTGAAAACCAGACCTCAATCCGATGTTTACACAAGCTATCATGTGACCTGTGTGAACATCGGATTGAGGTCTGGTTTTCACTTGCGTTCCATATGCCAAAGTGCCAAATTTGGAATGTAGATGTGACATGTCCTACTTGTATTTTCCTAAAGATATTTCTTGGGCGTTATACAAGGCACATGAGAACACACCTTTTTTCAAGTCATGCTAGAGTGATCAGGAATCTTCAAACTACGGCTCTCCAGCTGTTGCAGAATTACACATCCCATGAGGCATTGTAAAACTCTGACATTCACAGACATGACTAGGCATGATGGGAATTGTAGTTCCTGAACAGCTGGAGAACTGGAGAACTGTAGTTTGAAGATCCCTGTGCTAGACCATTATTATGACTCCAGAATTGTGAGTGTGGCATCTACCCAACTTCTCTCTGCTGGTGGACACAAGAACCTACATCTCTCTCTCTCTCTCTCTCTCTCTCTCTCTCTCTCTCTCTCTCTCTCTCTCTCTATATATATATATATATATATATATATATATATATTATATATATATATAGAGATATATATATATATATATATATATATACACACACACACACACACACACACACACACACACACACACACATACATATACACACACACATACATACATACATACATACATACGCACACACAGCGGTCACTCATCTAGGTGCAGGCCCATACCTTTATTGGCGAATAATAGGAAAGCAGATGCAGATTTCCAGGACCGGACTAACAAATGTTTCTAGTGAAAGGCAACTGGTGTTTTCTATTAAACAAGGTCTAAATGGGCCATTGACATGCACACCAAACGAAATGACATCCTTTCTTATTTTTGCTTGGGGATAGAGAGCAGAGGGATTAGAAGTCTTGTCAGTTTTTGTTGGTGTCTGCACCCCTGATAGGGTGAAGACACCTCCCAAATTTTGCCACTTTCTCCTTCAAATTTATTCACTTCCTATCACATAGCCAAACAAGAAGTGAGGGTAAAACCCTATCAATGTCTTTCCTTGGGGACACACAGGTCAATCTAACTAGTGTCTCCATTAGGCAAATTGCACTCTAGCACTTTGCTGTGTACACTCCAAATTATTAGGTATCTTGGACTTTGGGGTTTAAGTACTAAAGGCAAATCCACTTTGCACTACAAGTGCAGGAGCTGCACCCTGGGAGTACTGTCAGGGTGTACCATACATTGGTACAATGTATGGTACACCCTGACAGTACTCCCAGGCAGGGGCGTTGCTAGGTCTACAAAAGATCTGGGGCTAGAACCCATAGCAGCGTAGTAAAGAAAGTCATACGCTTGGGCGGGCATACACATGTATATACAGTAATATACGTGTGGGTGTATATATATCCCCAGAGAGCCCCCCACTTACATCAGGGTCCCCAGAGAGCCCCCCCTTACATCACCTTACATCAGGGTCCCCAGAGAGCCTCCTCCTTACATCAGAGTCCTCAGAGAGCCTCCCCCTTCTATCAGGGTACCCAGAGGGCCCCCCCATTTGCATCAGGGTTCCCAGAGAGGCCCCCTTACATTAGGGTCCCCAGAGAGCCTCCCTCTTAAATCTGGGTCCCTAGAGAGCCTAGTCCTTAAAATCAAGGTCCCCAGAGAAGTGCCGTATGTGTGGATGCGCTGCCCCCATTTAAATATTCGTGTACCCTATCTATAAAGTGTAAACTTATTTTCTATACAACATAGATCTATATAAAATCATCACATTAGACCAATAACCTATAACAAACTATATAAAATATATAAACTATAAAAAATCCAATGATATATATCACATATGTGCCAAAGTCCCCAAATATATGCTTTCAAATCTTCTGTCAATTGCCGTGATTGGCGTGCTCTTGTGTTAATTCAGTATAAAGTGACTTAGTGCTCCACCACCACCTGTGAGATTGGCCACTCACCAGATATTTCTTTAAAATTGCACCTTTGGTTCATTCATAGGGATAACCACTCCACTTAGAGGGAACTTCTTCAATGGTTAAAATTGGACCTTAGTATTCCTCATATAAAATATGGATGAAACGATCATCGCACAATAACGTTTAAAACTTTTTATTGTGTAAAACAAATAAAGACTGTACACTCACATTTCTATGTGCCCTCGAGCCGGCACGGAGCTTTTCCAGCAGTTAGGGACGGGTAAGAGCTGCAGCCCAGTTCGCCTAATGTGTGCTGTGCGACCTCCGTATACCGTTTGCGTTCCTCCCCTCGTCCCCGTTCACGTCCTCACCAACCACGCTCGTTCCCGGTCACGTGGGTACAAAATCTCCCAGCAGGCTCTATGCGTTTCGCAATATGCGTCATCAGGCAGCTTCCTGATGACGCATATTGCGAAACGCGTAGAGGCTGCTGGGAGATTTTGTACCCACGTGACCGGGAACGAGCGTGGTTGGTGAGGACGCGAACGGGGACGAGGGGAGGAACGCAAACGGTATACGGAGGTCGCACAGCACACATTAGGCGAACTGGGCTGCAGCTCTTACCCGTCCCTAACTGCTGGAAAAGCTCCGTGCCGGCTCGAGGGCACATAGAAATGTGAGTGTACAGTCTTTATTTGTTTTACACAATAAAAAGTTTTAAACGTTATTGTGCGATGATCGTTTCATCCATATTTTATATGAGGAATACTAAGGTCCAATTTTAACCATTGAAGAAGTTCCCTCTAAGTGGAGTGGTTATCCCTATGAATGAACCAAAGGTGCAATTTTAAAGAAATATCTGGTGAGTGGCCAATCTCACAGGTGGTGGTGGAGCACTAAGTCACTTTATACTGAATTAACACAAGAGCACGCCAATCACGGCAATTGACAGAAGATTTGAAAGCATATATTTGGGGACTTTGGCACATATGTGATATATATCATTGGATTTTTTATAGTTTATATATTTTATATAGTTTGATATAGGTTATTGGTCTAATGTGATGATTTTATATAGATCTATGTTGTATAGAAAATAAGTTTACACTTTATAGATAGGGTACACGAATATTTAAATGGGGGCAGCGCATCCACACATACGGCACTTCTAAATCCTTTTCTATGAAAAGTCTTTCTGGATGCGGCAGCCAAGTAAACCACTATTAAAGGAATAGGAAATATTGGTTTTGCGCCGGTGACACACACATACCAGGGTCCCCAGAGAGCCTCTCCCTTACATCAGGGTCCCCAGAGAGCCCCCCACTTACATAAGGGTCCCCAGAGAGCCTCCCCTGCCCTTGGGGACCCCTGCAGAGACTCTGGGCTATTGGCCTCAGATTCGGGGCTATAGCCTCAAAAGCCACCCCCTAGCAACGCCCCTGCTCCCAGGGGGCGTTTTCTGGCTTTGGACCATATTCCCTCTAGTCCCAGAGGTGGTGATTCTAACAAAGCACTCTTACAGAGTGAATTGAGGTGGATTTTCCACATCAATGCCACCTCACCGCCTGACCTCAATGAGGCATTTAACTTCAAACCCTTCCTGGAAGGATTCCAGTCAGGGGTTTGTGAACTGGACCTTTAATCTATAACCCATATCCCATGGGTGTATTTATCCATGCTCTCTCATTGTGGTAAAACACAGTTGTGTACAGAATCACACAGGGTAGGTTTACTATGTATGTAATTCCTCCCTATTTCTTTCCCTCTTTTGTCTTCAGCGATTTTGTCTTGTTCTATTTACTGTATTTGACAATTATTCTGTTTGTTTTTTGATTCATTCAGAAACTGATTGGCGATGCGATTTCCTGTATGGTTCTCATGTTTGAGCGGATCACCTTTGACCACTGGGTGGCACCATTTCTCTCGGTTTTGACATACCTGATTGATACATCCATATATTATATTATTTCATAGTTCTTTTATTCCCCACACGGGGCAGAACTAGCTGCTATGTGTTCCTGCTCGGCGCACGTGAGACTTCCGGTTCCACGCCTCACCAGCGTGGGACATGGTGTCTCAATGCCCAATAGGAGTTCTACCTTTGGCTTTGCTCCTTCCTATTTGCGTCCCAACCTGGAGTGCAGTGGGATGGGCTACACGCATGCTGATGGCAGGTTGACGCGGGACGCAGCCCTGCCCCTTTCTGGAGGCGGGGCTGGCGCCATGCTCAATCCCATCAGGGAAGAATTTGCGGCAGATGGTTACAGCCAACACGGCGCAATACTCTGTCTCATTGGCTGAGCAGGGTTGCTTTCATGCTCCTTCTCAGCTGCTACAATTAGCCACACAGGCTATTCAAACTAACAGACTTGTGAAGAGAATTTTTTAGGCAGATGATTGCAGCCAAGATGGAGCAATACTCTGCCTTACTGACCACAGCTGAGTGGGGTCGCTTTTAAGCTCCTTCTCAGCCGTCCCAATTAGCTATATAGGCTATTTAAACTTCCTACCAGCACCAGCAATCACACCGCTGGTGTCTGGCTGACAGGATCAACAGACTTGTGATTACTCACTACATGGTAGGTTGATTTGATCCCTTTATTGTAGCACTTAGCTTTTTTGAACTTTATTACTATATATCCACTATTTTATATTTCTTTGTCTTCCACAGATAGGAAGCCATTAGTTCAAGATCTTTGAATTTTTGGCTGACCCTATACTGACAGGAGTAATTACTCCTATCATTGGGAGTTCTCGCAGTCACACTGGGCATATCCAGTTCCTACCCTCTGTTGTTTGGGGCCTTGTTATATCAGAGTTTACCATCTGTCCCACCATGCAACAACTACATTGCAGGTTAATTCCATTCCTGCCAGGTCCCCTTCATGGTTCATTGGTGATCGGCTCATGCAAGTGAGTATTAGCCTTCCATGCTTATGTCTTGTACTTGCATGGATGTTCAAATCCATGCACTAGGTTGATCAATGTTCAAAATGTACTACTATACTAATGTTTAAATATGTTTACTTAATAGATGTATGTATGCTTTAGATGACATTCAGCCTATGAAGAAGGACCTAGGGTCTGAAACATGTCAGGCGTCATCTCCTATAGCTATGTGCAATAGCCCTTTATACCATAGGGCACTTACATTCATGCCTGTATTTTTGTACTGCAATTGATTTCATACATTCTTTCTAGTGTATAGATTATTAAATGTTTTCAATAAACAGTACATTTAAAATACTCACCTGGTCTGTTCTAAAAATTCTGAGAGGTTATGCTGTGCCCATGAGCACTAGGTTTGTTTTTTCAAAGCCTGCAAAAGGACCCAAGAATACGTGGCATAAAGAAGGGTGATTACTGGTTGGCAACCCTCCTTGACCACTGTTATAAGGGGAAGGTCTCTGAACTCATCCCGTCCCCACAGAGTGCAGAGGATAAAATCTCTCGAGGACATGTTAAAGAGGGTTTTATTGAATGTTTTTCCTGACTCCAGTAGGTTACAGTGTGGTGGAAAACATTATTTTGAGCCTTCTGTTGGTCAAGAGAGGAGCGTTGGAGAAGGCGTCCGCCTAAGTGAGGCATTTTGGAATTTTTTTAGTCTGTGCCGCCCAGGGCTGTGAGCTTCCACATCCCATCGGCAGCGTCTGCATCACATGGTGGACAATTAGATACACCAAATGAGTGTATCATAAAACAAATAAGAAAATGAAAGTGTGAGCAGTGAAAAAAATAGATAACTGAATATATAAATGAGTGAGTGGGGATATGTGACCAGCTTCAATCACGTGTGACTCTGTAAATATGCAAAAAATAAAATTAAGTGCAAGAAAAAACTAAAATGGCATAAAGAGACAGGTGAGATCAAGACCTCTAGTCTGTGAGGAAGAAAGACATTACTAATGGAAACGTCTGGATTCATGGATGAGCACAGGAAAAATATCCGAAAGTGCTGAGGAACCCGTAACCGCATAGAGAGGCTGTTGGGAGCTATGTGACACCAGAGGGATTTCTTACCCAGGGGGACATCTCCATCTGGATTCAGCTTTTACGCCTGTTACCCCCGCAGGGGTGAGGCACTCTGGTGAGTGCAATACCAAGAGGGGCATGCGGTTGGAAGAGGGGAGCACTGAAGAGTCACGCTTTATTTATGTGTGCACAGTCTACCATTCACAGATCGTTATTTGAGCTATTGTTTTGGGATTTTGTCACTATATATTTTTTCCATACACTTAGTCACTTACCAATGGACATCTGTTTTTTGGGACCTTCTTTATATATACAGTCACGTATATATATAATCTTATAATTTTTTATTTTTCATTTTTTATCCATTATTCAGTTGCCTGGTCATTACATATTATACAATTTTTTTTGTTGGTTTTACACATTTTTTACTTTTGTTCACGTGCCTTCATTCATAGTTTTATTGAGGGTATATATTGGAGGTAACATCACAGATGATATGCACCTGTCTCTTTATGCCATTTTAGTTTTTTCTTGCACTTTATTTTATTTTTTGCATATTCAGAGTCACACGTGATTGAAGACGCATTCACATATCCCCACTCATTCATTTATATATTCAGTTATCTATTTTTTTCACTGCTCACACTTTCATTTTCCTATTTGTCTTATGATACACTCATTTGGTTTAGTTTTTATTGTTATAATTTGGGCCGTATATATAAAGTTTTTAACATTATTTATTCAGAGGTTTTCTCTCACAAAAATATTTTACTTTCACGAACAGCGCCAATTCCCCTTTTTTATTATCCTGGACTCCACCTGGTGGTGTTCTTCATAGTGGGGCTGCAGTTCCTTCATTTCCTAAGCGTGGAAAATTTGTCCTTAACAAGGTGGACAATTACCTCGGGGCCAAAACAGAGATGGAGAGCTTTCCAGCTGACGATCCACTGACTTACTGGGTCATGAGAATAGACCACTGGCCAGAACTTGCCCAGTATGCTATTGAGTTGTTGGGCTGCCCTGCATCCAGCGCGCTTTCAGAACAGGCTTTCAGTGCTGCAGGTGGTTTCGTAGAACGCGTCTGTCCACAGACTCTGTGGACCGTTTGACTTTTATAAAAATGAATTAGCCCTGGATTACCAGCTATAAGTCTTTTTGGGATGTGGAATCTCTGCAGGACTTTGAGGCTGCCTGGCTTTGAGGGAGTTCAATCATTTCGCCTGGAAGAATGTTTTTGGTATAGGTTTCATGGGCACAATTAACACCCAAAGACCAATTTTTTTGCACCTGTTTGACAGGTGCATATCATTGCAATTTTTTACAGTAAGGACAATTGTTGCTTTCATCAAGATTACCTCTATAGGGTTACAGTGAAAAGGTGCCACCAACACCCAAAGACCAATTTTTATGCATCCGTTACTTCTATCCAAAGTCAAAGTAACACCAGAATGTATCCAAAAAATCTCTAATCTTGTTCCCATTGCACAGGTATCTATTTACTCGGTGTATCATCATCTTTCACATTATACAAAAAAAATTGGGCTAACTTTACTGTTTAGTTTTTTTAATTTGTAAAAGTGTCTTTCCCCCAAAACAGTGCGCAAATACCGTGTGACATAAAATATTGCAACGATCGCCATTTTATTCTCTAGGGTCTCTGCTAAAAAAAATATATATATATATAATGTTTGGGGGTTCTAAGTCATTTTCTAGCACAAAAGGCAGATTTTAACTTGTAAGTATGAATGAGCCCAACACCCCCAGGTTCGGTTTGCACCAGAACATCTGAACATGCAAAAAAGTTTGTTTGAACACTCGAACACTGTTAAAGTCTATGGGACACGAACATGAAAAATCAAAAGTGCTAATTTTAAAGACTTATTTGCAAGTTTTTGCCCTAAAAAGTGTTTGGGGACCCAGGTCCTGCCCCAGGGGACATGTATCAATGCAAAAAAAGTTTTAAAAATGCCCCTTTTTTTGGGAGCAGTGATTTTAGGAATGCTTAAAGTGAAACAATAAAAATGGAATATTCCTGTAAATATCGTGCCTTGGGAGTGTCTATAGTATTCTTGTAAAGTGGCGCAATTTTCCAGTGTTTAGAACAATACCACAGCAAAATGACATTTATAATGGAAAAAAAGTCATTTAAAATATTAAGGATATATTTGGGTATTAAGGGGAACCCTGCACCCAATTTTTTTTTTTTAAATGATGTGGGGGACTCCCAGGCACTATATACTCTGCACAGAAGTATATATACTATACAGCCTGCCCTATATACTCTGCAGAAAATTGTGCCTTAGGTGTTGGTGGTGCCAGAACACTGTAACCCCTCACAGTTACTCTAGGTGGGCGCAGGAACAGGCCCTGCAGTGAAATATTAGATCAAGAATTGTAATTACATGCCCCTGTTAAACAGGGGCAGAAAAATTGGGCCTTTGGTGGTGCCACAACACTGTAAGCCCTCACAGTTACTCTTGGTGAGCGCAAGAACGGGCCCTGCTGTTAAATATTATATCAAAAATTGTAATTACTTGCCCCTGTTAAACAGGGGCAGAGAAATTGGTCCTTGGGTGGTGGTGGTGGCACAACACTGTAATCCCTCACAGATACTCTTGTTGGGCGCAGGAACGGGCCCTGCTGTTAAATATTGGATCAAAAATTGTAATTACAATACAGTGCAGCAGTAGTGCAGTTGCTACAACTTTTCTGGTGGTGTATACATTGCAGCCATAGTGCAATTGCTACTACCTTTCTGGTGGTGTACACAGTACACAATACAGTGTAGTGCGGTGTTACAAAACAAAATATACATCATGTCCAGAAGGCCACCAAAGAGAGGCAGATGCTCACAGGCCACTAAAAGAGGGCAAGCAGGCTCTGTGTCTACAGTCAACAGTGCTGGTCGTGGACATGGTGCTTCCTCTGCAGGTGGGGCACGCTTGTCCTATTTCTCTGCTGCTGGCCGTGTTATTGAGCCAGAACATGCAGAAGAGTTGGTGGACTGGATAAAAAAGCCGTCCTTATCCTCCTCATCCTCTGTCACCCGGGCTCAGCAGTTTGCCTTCCTATGCAGCTGCCAAAGCGGCCTATTCCACCGGCTCCTTGTCCACAGTCTCTCCTTCTGTAGCCCCACCATCATGCACGGAGGAGTCCCCCGAACTATTCGACCACAGTGTTGGGTACATGCTGCTGGAGGATGTGCAGCGATTTGAAGGCTCCGATGTTGGTTCCCAGGTTGAGGAAGTAAGTAACGTGAGCCTAGAGAGAGGGGGTGTCCAAGAAGGACAAGAAACTGGCAGTCATGTTCCCCCAGCTGCAGCATAGTGCCAAGTTTGCTCCAGTGACGAGGAGGGAGGGGATGAAGAGGTCACTGACTCTACTTGGGTGCCTGGTAGAATAGAGGAGGAGACACAACTCCATCGAGGCAGGATGTCCTCTAGGGGGCAGCTTAAGGGCAGCCACTCTACTGCATCACACCGCAGAGCTCCGCAGGTGCAGGGCGCTGCTGACTCCCCGCTGATTTTTAAAAGTTCCTTGGTGTGGGCCTTTTTGGACACGTTTACAGCAGATTGCACCATTGCTGTTTGCAACCTATGTCTGAAGCGGATCAAGCGTGGCCAGAACAGCAGCCGCTTGGGCACCACATGCTTGACCAGACATATGACGACCTCCCATGCAGTCTGTTTCCCGTATACTATATTTGAGATTTAATATCTCTCAGATATGATTTGAGTTAAATGAGAGTTCTTTGACCATAAGTGAAAGCTTTAACACAATAACAACATTTATTGGTGAGTAGTTGAAAGTCTATCTTATTATTATTCGCAATTTATATAGCGCCAACAGTTTACGCAGCTCTTTACAATGTAGAGGGGGGACAGCACAATTGCAGTACAGTTCAATACAGAAGGGACAGGAGGGCCCTGCTCATAGAGCTTACATTCTAAAGGGAGGGGGTGGTGATACAAAAGGTAATAGATGCAGGGAATTATTTGATGGGGGTGGCTCAGGGACAGTTGTTAGGTGGGTGTGAGATTGGCATCCCTGAATAAGTGAGTTTTCAGGGATCTCCTAAAGGAGAACAGGTTAGGGGCTGATCAGATATACCGGGGCAGGGAATTCCAGAGGATGGGAGAGGCTCTGGAGAAGTCCTGAAGGTGAGCATGAAAAGCGGTAATAAGGGAGCTAGAGAGCTGGAGGTCCTGAGAGGAGCAAAGGGGACGATTTGGGTGATATCTGCAGATGAGGTTGGTGATGTAGCTGGGGGCGATGTTGTGGATGGCCTTGTATGTTGTGGTTAGCATTTTGAATTTTAAGCTCGATTAGTGAGGTATATTAGTCTAGCAGCAGCATTCATAATAAACTGAAGGGGGGATAGCCTGCGTAAGGGTAGGCCATTAAGGAGAGAGTTGCTATAGTCAAGGCGGGAAATAATCAAGGAGTGAATAAATTGCTTTGTGGTGTCATTAGTCAGGAAGGGTTGAATTCTGGTTGAATGTAGGGGCTGAATGAGAGGTTGGAGTCAAGGATTACACCCAGCACCCTGGCACGTGTGGAGGGACCAATGGTTGTGCTGTTGATCTTAATGGTAAAGTCACGGGGTTGGGGTGGGGGGACCAGGAAGGAGGAAATATTACAAGCTCAGTTTTAGAAGGATTGAGTTTGAGAAAGTGGTGTGACATCCATACCGATATGTCATTCAGTAAGTTTGAGATCCGTGAGGAGATCGAGGGGGTGAGTTGAGGAGTGGAGAGATAGATCTGGGTGTCATCGGCGTAGAGGTGGTATTGGAAGCCATGGGAGGTTATCAACTGGCCCAGGGAAGAGGTATAGAGCGAGAATAGAAAAAATATAGCAGTGCTAAACTTTAAACAAAGATTAAGTAAATAAAGAATCAATAAGATTGGTAATCAGCAGTGATATGGTAAAAAGTTCATCAAAATATGTTGCAACAAACACAATCCTAGTATTAAAGATGATCAGAAGTGAAAATGTCCTTTAGTAGGAAACTAATCGTGCTCAGATTCCATAAACCGAGTGTAGATAATTGATGTAATAAGTGAGAGATAAATCATCCACCGCAACCAAAGTAAACCACCACACAGAATGCGCACTTACCCCAAGACAAGCTTTATGAGCCTGCAGCCTGTTACCCGGCCAGGGCCTTTATCCAAGGACAGGGGAGACCATTGCCACAGCAGGATCCTAGAGATGTGGTCAGCAAACAGTCCAGATCACCCGGGTCCCGGGTTCAGATAGGTAGTCAACTCCAGGTACCATTCAGATATTCCCCAGAACAAAAAGAACTCACCATAGCATAATACTGACGGACCATCATTTATTAAAAAATAGAATAACACTTACAATTTCCAAGGTTTAAAAATGCATAACAGCCGTCCGGCTAGTACAAACGCCCGTCCACTCGGACTAACACGCGATGACGTCAGCTCCTCCCGATGCATGTTTCGTCATATAATGACGTCATCTGGGGTACGGGCAACGCACTGACGTATCGCGTATTATATACATATGGATGAACCAGGCCTCAATGTGAATCAGAAACCGGAAATCATCTATCGCCTCACCAGGAAGACTGGCAAAGGACCAGATTCACCATATTAGATGTTGGAAAAGTAGTCTGCCACGAACAGTCAGAAGCAGAAAACTATAGGAGATTATATATTAAACATACAAATAAAAAAAATCTAGTGATACCGAGTCTCTGTAACCCCATCCCGGTCATAATCACTTTCTAAAGGAAAACCCTCCCCACCACCATCGATGGATTGAGGCAGCGGGCAAGTAAACTAAATAATTATTGAGATATATTATACATATCAACCCTATTGTAAAGTATATGCAGCCGCAATGCAATCAAGCATTACCAAGTTGCTCATCCCATAAATTAAAATTAATATTAATATTTAAATGTGTGTATGATTGAACCGCAGCGAACATATAGGGGACAAATAGGGGATTCATACCATACGAACACTGCATTAATCCGTATCACACCAGATTCAAATTGCCTCAGGAGTTGTCTATGAATGCATTAATGTCTATATACACATTAAGACCATATGGGGTGTAACATTTGATTTTATGGACCCATAGCATTTCAAGTTTAGTGGGTTACAATATGTGGGCAGGACTAGACGACCCCTCTCCGTCAGACTAAATGAACACATTACAAATATCAAGAATGGTTTTCCCAAACATTCAGTTTTCAAACATTATTTGACCACACACAAGGACCCCTCCAAAACTATCTTTTTGGGGAATGACAAATATCGCCCCCAATGAAGAGGGAGTTCTCTTGTTAGGAGCATCTCTAGACTTGAAATGCTATGGGTCCATAAAATCAAATGTTACACCCCATATGGTCTTAATGTTGATATAGACATCAATGCAATCATAGACAACTCCTGAGGCAATTTGGATCTGGTGTGATTGTTTATATGGTATTCTTTACGTTTGTGGGCTAATATGCCTATTTTCTAAGTGTATATGTGGGGATGTTGCAGGCCCTTTGTGGATCAACAGAAATCATCTCCAATCTGAATATGGTATTAATTGACTAATACTTCATATTTTCTTTTGTACATATTATCCATTAGTATCGTAAATATGAACATCCCAAAAGTTTCTACACGGTATGAAGTATGTTTAGTACGAAACATGTCGGGTACATAGCCTGCCAGGCTCGATATAGCATGCTTTTTTATGCGTTTTTAAACCTTGGAAATTTGTAAGTGTTATTCTGTTTTTTAATAAATGATGGTCCGTCAGTATTATGCTATGGTGAGTTCTTTTTATTCTGGGGAATATCTGAACGGTACCTGGAGTTGACTACCTATCTGAACCCGGGACTCAGGTGATCTGGGCTGTTTGCTGACCACATCTCTAGGATCCTGCTGTGGCAATGGTCTCCCCTGTCCTTAGATAAAGGCCCTGGCCGAGTAATAGGCTGCAGGCTCATATAGCTTGTCTTGGGGTAAGTGCGCATTCTGTGTGGTGGTTTACTTTGGTTGCAGTGGATGACTTATCTCTCACTTATTACATCAATTATCTACACTTGGTTTATGGAATCTGAGCACGATTAGTTTCCTACTAAAGGACACTTTCACTTCTGATTATCTTTAATACTAGGATTGTGTTTGTCTCAACAACAATATTTTGATGAACTTTTTACCATATCACTGCTGATTACCAATCTTATTGATTATTTATTTAATTTTTTTTAAAGTTTAGCGCTGCTATATTTTTTCTATTCCATTTTGTGCATGTATCTCACTTTAGTAGCTGCTCTAGCTTGTTTTATATGTTCCACTAGCACGGTATACTTTTTCCTATAGAGCGAGAATAGGAGGGGCCCAAAGAAAGAGCCTTGGGGTACCCCAACAGAGAGGAATAGGAGCAGAGGAGATGGAGTTGTAAGTGACACAGAAAGTGTGCTGAGATAGGTAGGAGGAGAACCAGGATAAAGCAGAAGCCAAGGGAGTGTAGTTTGCTGAGGAGGAGCAGGTGGTCAACTGTGTTGAAGGCAGCAGATAGGTCTAATGCCGCGTACACACGAGCGGACTTTACGGCAGACTTTGCCCGGTGGACTGGATTTCGTTCGATCGTGTGTGGGCTCCAGCGGACTTTGTTTTCTCAAAAGTTGGATGGACTTAGATTTGAAACATGTTTTAAATCAATCCGTTGAAATCGAGTCCGGTCGAAAAGTCCGCTCGTCTGTTTGCTAGTTCGACGGACAGAAAGCCACGCTAGGGCAGCTATTGGCTACTGGCTATGAACTGGCTATGAACTGGCTATGAACTTCCTTGTTTTAGTCCGGTCGTACGTCATCACGTACGAATTCGACAGACTTTGGTGGATTGTGTGTAGGCAAGTCCGTTCATTCAGAAAGTCTGTCGTAAAGTACGTCAAAGTCCGCCGGGCAAAGTCTGCCGTAAAGTCCGACCGTGTGTACGCGGCATAAGAGTATGAGTATGGAATAATGGCCATTGGTTTTAGCAGTTAGTAGGTCATTGGTGAGTTTCAGTAGGGCAGTTTCAGTAGAATGTTGTGGACGGAAGCCACACTGTAGGGGATCGAGAAGGTTGTTGTCCATGAGGTAGCAACTCATTCGGTCATGGACAAGGCGTTCAATGAGCTTGGAGGCAAATGGGAGCAGTGAGATGGGTCTTAAGTTATTCAAACAGGTGGGGTCTAGTGAGGGTTTTTTAAGTATGGGGGTAACCAGTGCATGTTTGAGCAGGGAAGGAAAGGTGCCGGAGGAGAGGAAGAGGTTGAAGATGTGGGTTAGGGAGTTTAGGATAGAGTGGGAAGGTGGTCGCAGTAATTGTGAGGGGACAGGTTCTAGGGGACAGGTGGTGAGGTGGGCCATGGAGAGGAGTTTATCAACTTCATCGGTGGTAACTGGGCAGATGGAGGTGAGTATTGAGTGTGCTGTTGGACCTGATGTGTTGGGTACTCAATACTCACCTCCATCTGCCCAGTTACCACCGATGAAGTTGATAAACTCCTCTCCATGGCCCACCTCACCACCTGTCCCCTGTGTTGGGCAGGGGAGGAAGTTGAATGCTGGATATCTCCTTGCGAATGGTGTTGATTTTGCTTTTGAAATGGTTGGCAATCTGTTGAGCGGTAAGCAAGTTGGTGGGTGGGGCAGTGGGGGGTGAAGTAAGGAATAAAGGGTAGAAAAGAGTTGACGAGGTTTGGATTAGAGGGTTTTGATGAGAGTGTTGGTTTGTTTAGCAGTGTGGAAGCAGGAGTTGTATTTGGGTTTGTTTAGCAGTGTGGAAGCAGGAGTTGTATTTGGGAAGGGCAGATTTGTAGAGGGTAAAGTCTTGCAGGGACTTAGATTTACACCATGCTCGCTCAAGAACACGGCTGCATCTCTTAAGACTTCTGGTGTCGTCTGTTTAAAAGGGTTGTGGCAGATGGGGCCTGGTCCTGCAAGGAGAAAGAGGAGCAAGTATATCTAGGGAGGATGACAGCGTGTTGTTGCAGATGGAAGTGGTTAGGTCTGGGCAGGACAGGGGTGCGATTTTGTCATAAAGGCCATCAGTAGCCGAATGAAGAAGGGAAGGGTTGAGGTTGCGAAGCTTTCTGCGGGTAGTGGTTTGTGGGTTGGCAGCATGGGAGATAGGAGACAAGGAGAGTGTGAAACGGATAAGGTTGTGATCAGAGAGAGGAAAGGGGGTGTTAGAGAGGTTGTAGGGAGTGCAGCGATGGGAGAATACGAGGTCCATTGTGTTAAAAGAGGAGGTTAGATTGAGCAGTTGAGAAATGGTTGCAGTATTAACATTAATTGGAATGTTAAAGTCACCTATGGCTTTATGATGGCAGGTACTTCAGAGGAGAGAAAGTAGGGTAGCCATTCAGAGAAGTCATCCAGAAAGCGTGACACTGGTCCAGGAGGCCGATAAATGACTGCGACCCTCAGGCAAGCTGGAGAGAAAAGACAAATGCAGTGCACTTCGAAAGAGCAGGGGGAAAGATAGGGAGGTGTGGGAAGAACCTGGGAGGTGCATTGTGGGGAGAAGAGAAATCCGACACCACCTCCTTTTCGTCCACTGGGTCTGGTGGAGTGAGTCCAGAGGAGGCCACTGTGGGACAGGGCAGCTAGAGAGGTAGTGGCGAATTCCTGGAGCCAGGTTTTGGTAATAGCAAATAGATTAAGGGATTTGGAGAGGAAAAGGTCATTGACAGGAAAAGGTCATTGATAATACACAACTATCTATCTATAGTCTACACCAAGGAAGAAAATATTAGGTTAAGAGAATTACATGAAGGAATACAGAGTATATTCCTTAAAACATTAATCTACAAACATATTTAGTTACAAGTAAAAGACCTTTCCCATAATTACCCTTTGCACCAAGGTTCCATTCTGATGGCTGCTCTTCTATAAAAGTGTGTGTTTCCCTTGCATCTAGTCTGTGTATATCATTACAGGCTGATGCCTCAATGGTTGGCATAGCGTGGCTCTGATTGGTGACCCTCCCCATTCCTGGTTAAGAAAATAAAAATGCAGCACTAAGAGAATAAGTCTACCCAAAAAAACACCTTCTAGGGAAGAATATTCACTGAATGTGTACGTGGATATAAAATATATGTGAATATAAATAACATGTGTACAACAACAAGCAATAAAGGAGAGAGGGATCTCATATAGATGTATCATAGTCCCATGTATAAAAAAATACATCAATGCCCATCCAGTGACCACACCTGAAATATTAGTCTAATCAGGACAAGTCTCCTCAATAGGTCGACTTATCATGAAGCTCTTATATAGTTCATATAAGAAATAACACTAAGGTCAGTGCAGTCTCTATATAGGAAATAGCATGATGTAATCCTCCTTAAAGGCTCAGATGGTAAACATAACTTCACATATGATAATGACAGATGTGCATTGGGTAATAAAGAAAGGCAGTGGGTACTCTTACCCCAGGGTGTGGACCCACACACAGACGGTGGTGAGTCAGTCAAGCATGGAACGATGCCCCACGATGAGCCTTCCAACCAGGATTTATATAGACCAGGTAAGGCGTAACAGCATCCACATCCAGGTAGTTCCATATGGAAAAGTAATCATCCGAATCCCAGAGAAAAGGTATGTTACTTCATCCACCCGGCAGAGTAAATAATGAGAAGGAACAAAAAAAGGCCTCCACATAGAGCAAATAACTCCGGTATAAAAGATTTATTGGAGTAAAATACTTAAATGTACAACAACATCGCTCATGAAGTGTACAAAACGTGATCACAAACAAAGATAAAAAAGTGTGGTATATCGAGTAGACATGTGCACAGCCCAAAAAATTTGTTCATTTTCGTTTTCGTTTCATTAGTTTATTATTTTTTTCGTTTTTCGGGTCATTCGTTATGATTGCGATTCGTAAATTCGTTCATTCGGAAATTCGTAAATGCGTTCATTCGTACGTTCGTACATTCGTAATTCGAACATTCGTTCATTCGTACATTCGTTCATTCGTACATTCGTACATTTTTACATTTGTACATTTGTACATTCGTAAATTCGTACATTCGTAAAATCGTACAATTGTAAATTAGAAAATTCGGAAATTTGTAAATTCGAAGTTTGAAAATCCAAAAACCCGAAAATTCAAAAATCTGAAATAGTAACTAACTATTAAATTATAGGTGTTGTAATTTCCTTTCAAACTTGACTGTCAGTGAACGTAACAAATACAAATTTAACCGAAGTTACGAATTATCCAAAACGAATTCTGCATCTAAACAAATGGAACAGGACAAATTAATAATCAATAATAATAATAATAAAACATTGTTACTATTATTATTGTTATTTATTATTATTAATTCATTACGCTCCATTCCGTTTTTTCGGATCATTCATAACTTCGGATAAATTTGTATGTGTTACGTTCACTAACAGCCAAATTTAAAAGGAAATTACAATACCTATAAATTAAAAGTTACTAGTAATTACTAATAGTTAAGTTATTATTAGTTAACTATTATTTCAGATTTTCGAATTTTCGAATTTACAAATTTACGAATTCACTAATTTACTAATGTACGAATGCACGAATGTACGAATGTACGAATGTAAATTGCGAATGTACGAATGTTCGAATGCCCGAATTTACGAATGTCCAATTTTATCGAATTTACGAATATTCGGAAAAAATTCGTTAAACGGGTTTTCGTTAATTCGGATATTCCCGAATTAACGAATTTGTCGAAATTCGTTAAAAAACGAATTCGGAACGAAACGAATTGCACATGCCTAATATCGAGCCTGGCAGGCTATGTACCCGACATGTTTCCTACTAAACATACTTCAACTGGGGCATCCAGTTGAAGTACATTTAGTACGAAACATGTTGGGTCTCGATATACCATGCTTTTTTATCTTTGTTTGTGATCACGTTTTGTACACGTTTGCACACTTCATGAGCGATGCTGTTGTACATTTTTTAGGTATTTTACTCTAATAAATCTTTTATACCGGAGTTATCTGCTCTGTGGAGGCCTGTTTTTTTTTTGTTTTTTTTCTTCTCATGATATACTCTGCCGGGTGGATGAAGTAACATACCTTTTTCTCTGGGATTTGGATGATTACTATTCCATATGGAACTCCCTGGATGTGGATGCTGTTACGCCTTACCTGGTCTATAGAAATCCTGGTTGGAAGACTCATCGTGGGGTATCGTTCCATGCTTAACTGACTCACCACCATTGGTAAGAGTACCCATTGCCTTTTTTTATTACCTGATGCACATCTGTCATTATCATGTGTGAAGTTATGTTTATTATCTGAGCCTTTAAGGAGGCATACATGCTATTTCCTATATAGAGACTGCACTGACCTTATTATTATTTCTTATATGAACTATATAAGAGCTTCATGATAAGTCGACCTTTTGAGGAGACTTGTCCTGATTAGACTAATATTTCAGGTGTGGTCACTGGATGGGCATTGATGTATTTGTTTATATATGTGACTATGATACATCCATATGAGATCCCTCTCTCCTTTTTTGTTTGTTGTTGTTGTACACATTTTAATATATTCACATATATTTTATATCCACGTACACATTCAGTGAATATTCTTCCCTAGAAGGTATTTTTTTGGGTAGACTTATTCTCTTAGCGCTGCATTTTTATTTTCTTTCACTGTTTCACAATTTTTATTATTGTTGATGCTGGCTGATATTATTTGTTGTTTTGCATTAGTAGCGCAACTTTGTTCGATTTCTATTATTGCTGATTAAGGACTGGCTACATCTCCAATCCCTATACTTTGCATAAGTCAGCCCCCTTTAATGCAAATCCTTGTGACTATTCTGAGCAGGAGATTAACTTGAATTTGCCCGGGAAGTTAAGTATTGATTACGGGTTGGCCTCTATTCATTGCATATCCCAGCATGGGATCCTTTGAAGTGAGTATGTGTAAAACAATGAGGTTTGGATGCCATTGTTTGTATACACAAGCCTAGGCACCGACTTGTCTGGTCTACCAGAGATTTCTGTGAAGATAATATGTTCTGTCCTACATATTTACAAGCTAAATGAAATATATTCATAACTACAATATTTTACAGCTATTAATGGAGATTTCACATAAACTCATAAGGCAACAGCACTTGAAAGACCCACATCAAAGAAAAAGGCGGACTTCTCCTTGCGCCTCATCTGGGATCTCCAACCCTACTATGCCTCCAGTCCTCTCAATAACCTGCACTGAGAGGAATGAAGGTATAGCAATAGGTGTCCCAAGTACTTGCAACCAATCTGCTAGCAGTACACCACCATCTGATTTTTAGCAGGCAAATTTCCCTACCCCAGTTGCTAAACTGTAAAAAGAAATTCGGTCCCAGCCATCCACATGCTCGGCATCTGAATGCTAGCTTGGCTGAATTGCTAGCACTGCAACTGCTGCCTTTTCAGATGGTAGACTCTGCCCCCTTTTGTGGAATGTGCTGTACCTCAGGCAGGTTCCAAAACGCCATTTCTTTTCACGAAAGGCCATTCCGGCTCTCTACCAGCATGTGGAAGGCAATGTTTATGGCTCCTTGGACAGGGCGGTCAGCAGTAAGGTGTATATTACCACCGACTCATGGTCTAGCAGGCATGGACAGGGATGTTACCTTTCCTTAACGGCGCACTAGGTAACTCTGCTGGCAGCTGGGAAGGATGCAGGACAGGGTTCAGTATTGTTGGAGCTTGTTCCGCCACCACGCCTCCAAAATGCTAGTGGTGATTCTGCCACAGCTTTCTCCTCCACCCCCTCTTCTTCTTCCTCTATGGCCTCTTCTGCAGATTTTTCCTCTGAACCAGCGGTGCTCCGTAAGCGCTCAAGGGGCTACGCACTCAGCACTCAGACAAAAAGATGCCATGCGGTGCATGAGTTACATAGTTAGTTATATAGTTACATAGTAAGTGAGGTTGAAAAAAGACACAAGTCCACCAAGTCCAACCTATGTGGGTTATTATGTCAGTATTACATTGTATATCCCTGTATGTTGCGGTCGTTCAGGTGCTTATCTAATAGCTTCTTGAAACTATCGATGCCCCCTGCTGAGACCACCGCCTGTGGAAGGGAATTCCACATCCTTGCTGCTCTTACAGTAAAGAACCCTCTACGTAGTTTAAGGTTAAACTACTGCTTAGGGGAAAGGAGCCACACTGGGGCAGAGGTTCTGTCAGCTCTGCAGGGGCAGGCTCATAGGTGGTTGACGCCATGCCAGCTTCAGCCAGGAATGGTTGTATGCGACAATGGCACCAACCTTCTCTCCGCCCTCCGACAGGGACACTTGACCCATGTTCCATGTTTGGCACACGTCCTGAATTTGGTGGTGCAGCGGTTCTTGAGCACGTTCGCAGGCTTACATGATCTCCTGAGGCAGGCCAGAAAAGTCTGTGGTCATTTCTGCCAGTCATACAATGCCAGTGCTCAGCTGGCTGACATTCAAAGGGAATGCAACCTGCCCACCAACCACCTCATTTGTGACATGTCCACCAGGTGGAACTCAACGTTGGCAATGTTGCAGCGGCTGCACATGCAGCAGAGGGTTATCAATGAGTACCTGTGTGAGTATGGCACCAGGACAGGGTCAGGGGAGCTTGGCTTCTTTTCGCTATGCCAGTGGCTACTGATCAAGGAAGCATGCACCGTCCTGTCTTCATTTGAGGAGGCCACGAGCAGGGTGAGCAGCGACAATGCATGCATCAGTGATACTGTCCCTCTTGTCTTCCTGTTGGAGCACACGCTTCAGGGAATAAAGGACAGGGCAATTGAGGCAGAACAGCCGGAGGAAGAGGAGGACTTCCTTACCCCTCAAGGCCCCCTTTATCCAGATATTATTCCGGCGGGCCCACCAAAAACACACAGGAATAAGAGGAGGAGGATTGTGTCAGCATGGAAGTGGAGGATAACACTCAGCAGCAGTCTTCAAGGGATGGTTTTCAGTCCCCAGAAACCCAAGGAGTTGTATGTGGCTGGGAGGAGGTTGTTATGGATCATGTGATCCTTAGTGACCCAGAGGACTCAGAATCTAATGCCTCTGCAAACTTTCGCAGGCTTTGCAGAATCAGGGAGACCATGCAGCGTAGGGAACCTAGGATTCGTGGTATCAAGGAGAGGGATCATTACTGGCTGCAACCCTTCTTGATCCACGTTACAAGGGTAAGGTTGCAGAACTCATCCTACCTTCGCAGAGGGAGCAGAGGATGAAACATCTACAGGAGGCCTTGAAGAAAGTATTGTGCAATGCATTTCCAGACCCTGGGAGGTTACAATTTCCTGGTGCTGGACAACGTGTTGCTGAGGTTTCGTTCAGTCAAAGGAAGAGCGGTGGGGAAGGTGGCCAGTTGATCGATGTCTTTAGACAATTTTCAGTCCTCAGCACCAAGGTCTGATCGGTTCAAGCAACCATCGCCAGCGTCTGCATTACATGGTGCAGGAATATCTAGGGGCTAGAGCAGACTTGGAGACCTTTCCAACAGAGCATCCACTGGGTTACTGGGTCTTGAGGATGGAAAACTGGCCAGAACTAGCTCAATATGCAATTGAGCTACTGGCCTGTTCTGCCTACAGCATTCTTTAATGCACATTCAGTGCTGCTGGAGGGTTTGTAACGGACCATAGAGTGCGCCTGTCCACAGACTCCGTTGATAGGCTCACTTTCATAAAAATCAATCAGTCTTGGATCAGCAGCAGCTATCAAGCACCTGATGCTGATGTAACTGATTTTTCCATGTATGTGGGATCCCTTGAAGACTGCCTATGCTGAGTGGCTATTCTATTCCTCCTCAATCTTGATGATGCTAGCTTCCAACAATATTTCTGGTTTAGGGCACCACCACCACTGCCTAAGGCCCAATTTTTCTGTCACTGTTTAACAGGGGCATGTAATTACAATTTTTGATCTAATATTTCACATTAGGGCCCGTTCCTGCGCCCAACAAGAGTATCTGTGAAGGGTTACAGTGTTATAGCACCACCACCACCAAAGGCCCAA